>JAUMJM010000005.1:14805000-15430000 GCA_033558235.1 Neomorphus geoffroyi
TGCAACTCAGAGTGCACCTGAGTATTTGATTCCATATTTTGCACATGCCCAAAATATTGGTTTGCTGCTTTGGCTGTGTCCAAACTGAGTATTGATTCAATATTTTGGCTGTGCCTAAAATATTGATTTGCTGTTTTGTCTGTGTCCAAAATTAACACTGTTTTGCCACGCAGACGTCAAAGTATCTTTCCCTCCCTGACCGAGCAGGTCTGGAGGGGGACAATCTGGGGGAAAGAGAGGGCCTTGACAAGGATAGTTTTAACAGCCAGTCATTTTGCCTTTCACCCTGCCTACTACACCCCAAAGAGTATATACAGAGCAGATTAACTCATTTTTTTGGTGGCGTGATGGATGGGGAGATGGATGTGAAAACTGCTAGAGTAAGATGGGACTTGACCTCAGATTAGGGCAAGATGAAGGACTCAGGAAAGCACAGGTCAGTCAGCCTCACCTCCATTCCTGGAAGGCGATGGAACAGCTCATTCTGGATGTCATCTCCAAGCATTTGATGGAAAAGAAGGGTGAAATCGTGCTTGACCCATCTAATAGCCTTCTGTGATGACATAACAGGCTGAGTAGATGAAGGGAGAGCAGTCGATGTTGTCTACTGGGTTAGATGAGTTGCCAGTTGGGTGGATTGAGAACTGGCTGAGTGACAGAGCTCAGAAGGTTGCAATCAGCATTGTGGCATCTAGTTGGAAGCCTGTAGTCTATGGTATTCCCTGGGGATCAGTACTAGGCCTAGTCTTGTTCAACGTATTCATCAATGACTTGGATGAGGGGACAAAGTGTACCATCAGCAAGTTTACTGATGTTACGAAACTGAAGGGAGTGACTGGTACACCAGAAGGCTGTGCTGCCATTCAACAATACCCAAACAGGTTAGAGAGCTGGGTGGAGAAGAACCTAATGAAGTTCAACAAAGACAAGTGTAGAGTCCTGCACGCAGGGAAGAATAACCTCATGGATCGGTACAGGTTAGGGGCTGACCTGCTGGGAAGCAGCTCTGAGGAGAAGGACCTGGGAGTATTGGTGGGACAACAAGCTAACAGTGAGCCAGCAATGTGCCCTCGTGGCAAAGACAGCCAGTGGCAACCTGGGGTGCATTAAGAAGAGTGTGGTCAGCAGGTCAAGGGAGGTTATCCTCCCGCTCTACTCTGCTGCAGTGAGGCCTCATCTGGAGCACTGTGTCCAGCTCTGGGGTCCCCAGCTCAAGAAGGACAAGGAACTAGGACAGAGTCCAGCAGAAGGCCACAAAGATGATTAGGAGAGTGGAGTATCTCTCTTATGAAGAAATGCTGAGATACCTGGGTCTGTTTAGCCGGGACAAGATACGAGTAAGGGGGAATTTTATCAATGCTTACAAATATCTAAAGGGTGTGTGTCAAGAGGAGGGGGTCATAGTCTTTTTGATGGTGCCAAGTGACAGGACAAGAGGTAATCAGTACAAACTGGAACACAAGAAATCACACCTGAAAGTATGGAAAATTTTTACTTCTGGAGTGGTAGAGCACTGGAACAAGTTGCCCAGAGACATGTAGTCTCCTTCTCTGGAGGTATTCAAAACCCGCCTGGATGTAATTCTGTGCAGCCTGCTGTAGGTGAATCTGGTTTACCAGAGGGGTTAGACTAGATGATCTCCAGAGGTCCCTTCCAACGCCCACCATTCTATGATTCTGTGATTACTTTCCTACCCAAGTAGTCTGACTGCTGGGAACAGATCAATTGCCTCTGTTTCTTTGCTTAAATGTAAAGAAGCAAGCGAATTTTACATCAGTTCTGAAATATGAATTTTAAGGAGTCTACAAGGCCTACTTTTAGTAACGTAGGTTGAGCAACAGCAGACAAGAGAGAGTCCAAATTCTCTCTGTGTGTGCGCAACACTTAAACCTGCCCATTCTGAGAGGGTATTTGCTCTTCTGTTAAGGTAGTTAAGGTTGCTTAAGAGTGCCTATCCATGAGAGAAAATGTGGAGGCACGGGAAGAGTCATTGTACTGAGAAGAGGTAGGAGGTCAAGCCATTCCAGCCTGGCATGAGGCCCTCGTATGGTCAGTCCTGCCACAGCCCAGGGGATCAGGGACCCATGGATGGGTAAAGGATCCGGCAAGGCCTTTCTCACTGCTACACATGGCAGATTTAAACCACACAACTTGAGAGGCTTTTTTCCCCCCAAAAAAATTCAGATGAGTGAAGTTAATGCTAATAGCACCACTGCTATCCTTTGGATAAAGTCTGGATTTCATGTAGGTCTCTGTTTTCAGCTGTTTCCTGACGGTAAAAGCAACAGGATTCTTAGATTCCTTCAGATTCCCTTCTGGAGGTGTCTTAGTAGCCTTGGAGCCGTACTTCTCAGCACCCCAGAGAGAGCACACAGGGATTGTTGCTGTACATAATAATTTCCTCTGGGAATCTACAACTCATCCCTGAATTCTTTGTGACACCTGTGCTCTTTCATCTCTATTATTGTTATCTCAGATTTTAAGGAAGACAATATCCCACCATCCTTATTCTTCGTACACTTAAAGAAAAGTAGACTTCTGCTGAGTGTTGGTATCAAGTCTGAACTTACTGCTTAAATGTCTGAACAAAGATATTCAGAGACCAGGCTGCTAAATGTGCAAAGAGGCACCATACTTTTCACTCATATTTAGAAAAATAAAATATAAAATCATTTGTGAGATATATAAAATTATAGCTGCTTGCAAGAAATCTACAGATACAAAATGGGAAAATGTATCATTTAGTTTCACTATACAGTAGATACATTGATCCTGTTATTTCATAATTGAATCATTGACAAAAATGTTAATAAATAAAAAAAAATACCCCACAAAATTGCATTAAATCCTTATATAAACTTAAAATATTATTGGTTTTTATCATTTGGTTGCTTTTTTAAAGTTTGAGAACCTTGAGGCATTAGACAAATATACTGTAAAATATATAGAATCAGTTAAAAGCCATTAAAGAGGAAAGAGAAAAAGTTATTGCTGAAAAGGAAGAACCCTGAGTATGAGATGCTTATATAGGTGATTCCATTGTCACTGATGATCTTCTACAGCTGTGGATGCAAATGAAATCCTATGAGGTCAGAACTAGGCACTTTGTTATATCAGATCTTTCTAACTTTCTAGAATTACCAAGGACTGCAAACCAAGCAGGACATTTTGACATTTGACATTGACTGCACAGGGTTTAAAATAATCTGTTATAATGTAAACAATATCATTTTCAATAATAATAGATAGCCATTTGGTTCACATGCAGCCCTTTATTTTCAGAAGATGTTGTATCCAAATCTACATTAGCAGCACAGTGAACAACATACATTCTCATCACTTTAAAAAGATGAAGATTATATATCAAATTCAAGAAAAAAGGTTTGTATTAAAATTCATTAAATATAAATAATACATTTTTAAAATGTTTTGGTTTGTTCTATTTCCTTTCCCTCTCTGCCTTACTCCGTGCTTTAAGATGGATAAAGCTATTACATTTATTCTAACAGATTTGAATTCCCCTTAAGGCTTTTAATGACTAAGAATTGTTACAGTATTCTGGCTGTGTTCAAGTCAGATTAATAGCTTGGAGTCTCTGGGAAGAAGACCAAAAATATAAATTGTTATCAATTAACATTTATTACAGGCAGCTTGTGGCTGCATAAATTTCCGCTACATATTAGACAAGTTAATATTTTTTCGTCTCTTTTTACTGCTTTATCACAATCTTGGTAAAATTGACTTCAAACCTGATTTTATATAAAGGTATAGTACTAAATTTATCGTACTCTAGATATTGTATTAATTATTTCAAATACAGTAGTGTGCAACATGGGCATGGAAGGGTGGTGCATATATTTGCCTTCTCAAATCTCATGAAATCTTACAATGTCTTATAAACAGGAAAAATCCCAAACATGAACCCATGCGATGCAGTCCTACGCATAGATGAAAAAAGTGTTTCCTTTTACATTCATACTTAGTTAATTATCTCTTTACCCAAGTACTGCATTTGCTTGGCTGACATTTTGTGTGCAAATACATTTTTATGTTGATACAAATAATTTTAGACTGCTGAATCAAATTGTTGATCACTACAAATACAAATGACCAGACATTAACATATAAATAATTATAACCAAGTGTAATGGAGATCTTAATACCACACTACGAACTCAAACAAGATTAGTTTCAACTAAGATCTGGTTCTGAATGCCTACATTGGAGACGTTCCTTTGACCACAATATTTACTTAACTTTCAAATCTTAGACTTCACTAATTGCTTTCAGATATGAAATTAAAAAAAGAAAGAAAAGAAAGGAAAGGAAAGGAAAAAGAGAAGGTCTTTTAACAAAAATCCTGCTAGATCTGCAAAACATAATTTATAAAAGGCCTTTTAAGTGTTAGAAAACAATAATCATATCCTTGCTTGGAAGAGGCATTTCATTCCTTTGGTTACAATTCAGTAGCGAAGTTATATGCTTGCTTTAAAGCAAAGTTCATGCCTAAAGTCTTTGTTCAATTGGCTATCAAATATGCAGTAATATTTAAAGATTTTTGCACTCAAGAAAACTCTAAAGTTTTGGGTTTGTTGTTGGTGTTTTGTAGGGTTTGTTTCTTTTAAAAATAATTTTGTTTTAAGCTTCTTTTTCCTTACTTTGAAAGCTTTCTTTTGTCAAGGAAATGAAGAAACAAACTGCGTGGAGTCCCATGCTTGTATAATATGTTTAAGATCCTTTAACTGAGCTACGCCATTTATACAAGTGGAAGACATGACCCTTTCTGATTTATTTTGGCAAAGAAATGGGTTTCTGTTTTTGGCACTAAAGATGTTCTGCAATCACCAGTTACTAAATCTCTAGTAGTATTGAGAAGGTACTCTGAATGTACACTTGTAGCTGACAGCCCAAATAATTCAAAATTTACTTCATTAGAAATTTTTAAATTCTAAATTTCTAATCTTCATATATGTAAAAGGTTAACAGTAACATTTAGAGACAGATCTATAGAGATACAAATGACTAGTAAATTCTTTATAATTATTTATTTATTTTTAAAAATCAGTCCAAAAATATAAATGTGTTTGGCAAGAAATTTAAAGAAGTACAGTCCTCTGGTTTTAATTCTGACTGCAGCATATTTTGTTTTGCCAGAGAGAAAAAATCTATTTTCACCTTTTTACTAGAAAAGAAAAGAAAATGCAAGAAATGTTCCATTTGCTTCTCATAGAATGCAGCTTAGAAAATAGACCATGTGTGTTTGGACTGTAGAGATGTGATAGAGACACACTTAAGGTTTTTTGGATGTAGAGATTCAAAGTCCCTCAGGATTAGATGTCCTCTTATATATGTCTCAAAGCTCTTGAGGGTTTATAACAGTCAAGGATAACTCAGACCAACTATTGTGGAATTTTCTGTCAATTGAGTATACAAGAGTTCATAGCCAGCAAATCTTCTGGAAGTTTTCCCACACTCTTTACCATTAGTTGTTTCTATATAGTTCATCCCTCAGTCTGTTTTCCAAGAATGAAAAAGAGGAAAATAAGTTTCTATTTGACATTAGTTTTAGCTGAGTTAAGGTGCTTTTGCCTACTATGTCTTACATGAAAGGTGTACTCAAAATGTAACAACTGCAAATCAGAAGCTCTTATGGACTTCGTATACAAAATGAATATGATTGAAGTGTGAAACATTAAGGGTTTTTTTTGTTAAAAGATAATTATCACATATTTAGACACATGAAAGATCTATTTTCCTAGCACATGAGTTTGAAGGCTTTATCACAACTTACAACTAAACTCACAGAATTTGCAAACATTGAAGAGTAAATAATACTAGTCTTCTACTACCTAGACCTCCGATTCTGCCTTTTCATTTTGTATCTTCATTTCTAGCTTTCACCTTTCTGTTCAACATAAAAAATACAGAACCCTAAAACACAGAACATAAGCACTAGTGCTACCTATCAGGACAAGTTTTAGAAACGTAAATGGTCATTCCAACCAAGTAAGCTGTCAAAGGTTACTTTGTCATTTACATTTGATAAAAAACATGAGTGGAGTCCAAAACTGTAAATGTTATTTTTTGACATGCTGTGTACTATAGAAACTACTATGCTATTACATAAGAACTTGAATACATTGGAGATACTTTTGTCCATTCAAATCAGTGTATCACCTTCTGTTTATAAACAAAAATTAAGGATACATAAATACTGCTTTTCATTTTAAGTTATACTAATTAAATCTGATATAGCATTCTTTGTCACAAAAGGACTGTATTAAAAACCATGAAAATATTAAATTGTTAGATTCAAATTTAGGACGGTTTGTTCAAAGCTGAGATGCTGTTATTTAGGAACAAATAGCTGGTAGGGCGACAGTACAAATGAACAATAAGGGCTGTTGAAGTGTTTCAGGTTAAAGTCTACTTATTTGTTTCAGCATGAAGAAAACCTGCATTTTAGAAAACGTTGGCAAAAGTCATGGATATTTTTGCTTAACACAGTTGCCAGTTTCAATAGAAATTTTCTAGTTTTTCCTTTCCTAAATATGTTATTAGTATACTTGAAAGTGGTAGATTAATAGCAAAAGAAATTGCCCAATATCAACTAAGGATGTAGGAATGGTGTTCTCTGATGAAATGAAGTGACTTCTATCTCCTCATGTTTACTCTTGCCAGTAGTGTCTTCAGTACGTATACTTGCCTGCAAGATTTTCACAAGATGGATTAATCTCCTTGGAGCTACTTAAAAGTACAATTATGTGTAAGTGAGTGTAAGGTATGTATTTATTTTATTTCATTCTTTCTTACTTCCAATAAGGTTGCTTGTTCTGTACGTGGAAAGGGCATACACTACATACAAGTTAGTAATATTGTAGAAGCTTCCTAAAACCTTTCAAAGGATGTTTGTTCTCTTTTTCACACTTAAAATAGCCTGGTTATAAATAAAAGTGCTGAAAGTTACAATTACTTGACTGTGTGTTTTTGATTGTCCCTGAAACTGAGGCAAAGGCATTGGTATCTGATTTCCCTAACCTGCTTGTTTAGAAGAGGCTTACGTGTGAGAGCACAATTCTTCAGTCAATAACTTTGTCATTGCTATTTCATAACGTCCTTTGTTATTTTGTTTCTATATAGAGAGTATAATTTTTAAAGCTCTCCAGAATAACATGGGATTTGGGAGGGCCATTTTAAAAAAAAATCACAAACTTATTTTTAATTTTAAATCACAAGTGATTGAATGAGGAGAAACACAATTAACCGTAAAAAGAATGTCCTTATGAATGAAATTCTACAATGCTTTGAATTTACATAGGTCAATTTCAGCTTTTGGCTTTGCACCAGTGAAGAATTCGTCCATTTCATAAATGTTCACCTAAATTGTATGGACATTGGAGGCGGCTGTCAAAGCAAATGAATCTAACTTTTCATTCATGAACCAGAGAACTGGAAATATTCCAGGACTTATGCAGCCTATTTCTTAAGGTTTGTTCTACTCCAGACTCCTATTTTGCTGTAGGTCTTACTACTGGTCCAAACCAAACTAAACAAAGGTTGATAACGTTATTCCTAGTTTCCATCTAATTTAATCTATGTACACTGCCTTAGTGAAGAACTTGAATTTCCTTGTCATATGTATTACGACTTTAAAAAATCATTAAAAAACTTTTTAAGAGAGGTACGATAAACTTCTGCTTATCCCAGCGTGACTAGTTTTTGGTATCTGCTTCTTTGTGGAACGATCTCAATTAGAGGGAAACGGGAAAGGGAAGGGAAGGGAAGGGAAGGCAAGGCAAGGCAAGGCAAGGCAAGGCAAGGCAAGGAAAGGCAAGGAAAGGCAAGGCAAGGCAAGGAAAGGAAAGGCAAGGAAAGGAAAGGAAAGGAAAGGAAAGGAAAGGAAAGGAAAGGAAAGGAAAGGAAAGGAAAGGAAAGGAAAGGAAAGGAAAGGAAAGGAAAGGAAAGGAAAGGAAAGGAAAGGAAAGGAAAGGAAAGGAAAGGCAAGGCAAGGCAAGGCAAGGCAAGGCAAGGCAAGGCAAGGCAAGGCAAGGAAAGGCAAGGAAAGGCAAGGAAAGGCAAGGAAAGGCAAGGAAAGGAAAGGAAAGGAAAGGAAAGGCAAGGAAAGGCAAGGAAAGGAAAGGAAAGGAAAGGAAAGGAAAGGAAAGGAAAGGAAAGGAAAGGAAAGGAAAGGAAAGGAAAGGAAAGGAAAGGAAAGGAAAGGAAAGGAAAGGAAAGGAAAGGAAAGGAAAGGAAAGGAAAGGAAAGGAAAGGAAAGGAAAGGAAAGGAAAGGAAAGGAAAGGAAAGGAAAGGAAAAGGCCCTCTCTTTACAAACTAACATAAGAATGACAAAACAAAAAATAAGACAAAAGGAGAAAATATATTAACAGTAATGACAGCTATTTTTAGTTCTTAGCATTGTGAACTATTAATCTGTCAAATTTTCTTCTTAAATGTTCTCAGATGTTTAAGTACAGACATGGCAATTTTGCAATACACTATCAGAGGTAGACCTGTACCAGCTTTGCATAATCAGTATCTATTATGTGGGCATATGTTGTCCATGTGTGAAAAGGGCATTTGGTTTTCAGCTAAACAGTGTCCATTTCTAAGTCTCCAAATGTGTTGGGATGACTCAGATATATCTTTGAGGTCTGTTTTAATGGTTTGCAGTTCTGTTTCTGTTGACCGATTGGTTGCAAGTGATTTGGAGGGTCAAAATGAATATGAATGGTGAAAGGAGTTAAAACCAAGGTTTTAACTCAGTTCTCATAATGACTTTGTTCATAAAATACAACAAAGAATATATTTTTCTTCAAAAAGTACAATGGTTGTTTTATTTGTGACTGTGACCAAAAGAAGTTTTTCATCGGTTTGCAGGGCAGTAAGGTTTGATCTGCATTCCTCTTATTGTTTATATTTGGGGGTTTTTGTGGTTTTCATTAAAGGAAGTTTTTGATATCAGTCACATAATGATGTTGAATTATTATTTTTTTGCTTGATGTAAATCAAGAGCTGTTGTGTGCAAATTAATGTCTCAATTATTTGCAGATACAAAACATAATGTATCACAGTATCACAGTATCACAGTATCGTAAGGTTGGAAAAGACCTTTGAGATCATCAAGTCCAACCTATGACCCAACACCTACACCTACTCCTACTTTTCAACTACACCACGTCACTAAGTGTCTCATCCAAATTCTCTTTGAACACCTCCAGGGATGGTGACTTGACCACCTCCCTAGGCAGCGCATTCCAATGAACAATTACCCTCTCAGTGAAGAATTTCTTCCTAATGTCAATCCTAAACCTCCCCTGGCGAAGCTTGAGACCGTGTCCTCTCGTTCTGTCACTGATCGCCTGAGAGAAGAGTCCAACTCCTGCCTCACTACAACCTCCCTTTAGGTAGTTGTAGAGAGCAATAAGGTCTCCCCTGAGCCTCCTCTTCTCCAGGCTAAACAACCCCAGCTCCCTCAGTCGCTCCTCACAGGGCTTGTGTCCCAGCCCCTTCACCATCCTCGTCGCCCTCCTCTGGACACACTCCAGCATCTCAACATCCTTCTTAAACTGAGGGGCCCAGAACTGGACACAGCACTCAAGGTGCAGCCTGACCAGTGCCAAGTATAAGGGGATGATGACCTCCCTAGTCCTGCTGGCCACACTGTTCCTGATACAGGCCAAGATACTATTGGCCTTCTTTGCCTCTTGAGCACACTGCTGGCTCATGTTGAATTTCCTGTCCACCAGCACTCCCAAGTCCCTTTCTGCCTGACTGCTCTCCAGCCACTCTGTCCCCAGCCTGGAGCTCTGCATGGGGTTGTTGTGTCCAACCGGCATTTGGACTTGTTAAACCTCATGCTATTGGAGTCAGCCCATCTCTCCAGCCTGTCAAGGTCCCTCTGTAGGGCCCTCCTACCTTCTAGCAGATCGACACTTCCTCCCAGCTTGGTGTCGTCTGCGAACTTGCTGATGAAGGACTCGATCCCCTCATCCAGATCATCAATGAAGATATTAAACAGGACCGGGCCCAGCACCGAACCCTGGGGGACGCCACTAGTGACCGGCCGCCAGCTGGATGGGACACCATTCACTACCACCCTTTGGGTTCGGCCATCCAACCAATTCCTAACCCAGCACAGAACATGTGTAGTAAGTAAGGACACTTCACACAAAATTATGTATTATGTATTTTAACTCATTGAATCAAGAAAATTTTAATAGATCTATTGTACATAGGATGTCATACCTGTACTTTGAAAGCAATATGCATATCTTCAGTGAGATAAGGCTTGTCATAATGTAGTCAAAAAAAGAATCTGTCTCTTAAAGTGGTGAAAGTTGAATTGGCTTTGAGAGAGAGACACAGTAAGTGGCTGGAAACTCACAAGAGGGGCCTAAGGCAGAAATTGACCACAGTAGCTGATATGATTATCTTTGCTTATAGATATAAATAAAAAAGGACAAGGAGTGGTCTTTAGGGAAGTGAGATCAAATACAGTATTTAAAATAACAGGTAAACAATATGCAGGATATGTGTTGGGTGACAAAACACACTCTCTTACCTACTTTGCTATTGATATTGTGCATGCCCTTTGATAAAACCAACATGAGGGAAGAAAGACTCAAGGAAGACTTCTTGACTACAAAGACGAGGAAGTTGAGTACAACAAGGCAGCTAGAGGTATGCAGGGGAATGCACCTTTTAGGTAAGATGTTTATAGAAGTAAACTACGGGAAGTTTTACTTCATTTACTCATACATCCATGAAGGTTCTTTGTGTATTTGGGGCATTTATAATAAAAATACTTCTCTACATTTTACATTTTCATAGCTTAGACAAGTAGTATCAAGGCAGTCCATCATCAAAGAGATATCATGCCTAATGAGTACCCTAGCACCCCTTAAAAAATAATCTATTCACTAGAACCGTGCCCAGATGATCAAAGATAGTGAAGCATGTTTGAGAGCTGATTTCATCAGCAGGGAAGAAAGCTTCCTATGGTTAAGGAGAGCTAGGAAAGCTTCTCTGGATCTTGGGGTGGGGGCAAGGTGGCATATCTGGATCTCAGAGGTCTAGAGGTTATTAATTAGAACCATATTTGTTATTTCTTCCAGTATTCAGAAAGGCTTTACAGTTCTTCAAAAGCCAGACAGGGCTGACCTCAGGTCTTGCCTCACCCAAGATGCTTTCAGGTTAACTACGCTGGAGGTGATGAAATGACGGGGAAACCAAGAAAGTTGTGTGGGAGCTGTAGAAGGAAAAATGGCAATAACATCAATAAGATTATGCTGCATGCCGTAGTAAAGAAGAGGGTGTTTTTATGACTAAATATGTGTGTGACTTACATGTTTTATAACTCTTAATTACTCAATAAATTACCATATGCTCTATTTATACAGAGAGGAAGCAGAAGAAAAAATAGTTGGAGATCCAAAACCAGGCAGTCAAGATTACATAAAAAACACATTCACGATTTTGACTATAGTCTGGCCAGAAAATGTCAAGACATGGAAATACTTGAGAATAATGATACAGTTGAAAAAACAAAATACTGTATTTTTTTAGGCAATCTTAAATTAAATGAGGATGCAATTAAGGATATGTGTATACTTATGGGTTAGCAAGATCCAGGCATACTTTTTTAACTTGGATTTGACTTCATTGAAATTATTATCTTTTTCAAACTATTATACTGACATTGGCTAGTGTTGAAATTAAGGGCCTGTCAACCTTGCCATTATAAATGCTGATATTTAGGAGTTTATAACTCAGCTGTAAAAATTTCCTTCAGGCTTAAAGTTGGCAGTGAAGGCTATAAAGCAGAGCTGATTTTTCCTCCCCCAAAAACCATTACAGACTGTTTGGACTAAATCTGAGTATATTGCAACAAACTAAACACAGGCATTAAGTACATTTTTATCCTTTTTATGTCTTGCATAAAACTCAAGAACATCTTTTACCATCTTGTTTTATTTACTGTGGTTGTGTTTAATGCTTGCAAGAGATGCCAAAATGACATACCTGAAAGGTGGCATCTCCCATTTATTTGCAGAACAATTCTTTTCTAGGCAATGGAAATTTGAATATCTCTACAAATGTTTTGTCATCTTCCAGTAGCTTCAGCGATCATGAATTTTTAGTGATACAGGAACAGACTAACAGCAGATTATTTGTAGCAGTAGTAATAGCAATATTATTAATGTAGATTATATCAACATAGCAAAATAGTCCTCAACATGAAATATTTAGATGATTGCAGTGTATACCTAAAATATTTTGGCTCCTCTTTTACTTTATGTACTACACCATATTATTCTTTTCACAACTGTAATAATTTTTGTTTTAAAAGGTGGTTTGGTTTCTGCTCTGGTTGGAAGATCCTGTCAAAAAGCTGCCATGGAAATAAATCCTTTAATTTGTTTCCAGCCATTCATGTTCATGTTTCATATCCATTCTTTTATGCAGCAAATCTATCTTTCTCTGGCATCTAAATTCCTAGTAGAGTTATGGAGATTGACCATACTTCTTTCAGACTAAAGTTTTGGTAGACTAATCATGCCAGGATCTTTACTCTGCCCTGGTTTCATAGTTTCACTAGACTGTGATCATTATTGAGAAAAGAATACATTAAAAAGCTTTACATAGGTAAGACAAAAGGACAAAACTAAAGGAGTCAATAGTGGGATTTTTCAGTATCACTGGTTTGTGTTGAAGGTAAGCTGTCACATTTTGTCAATTCAAGAGCAAAGGGAAAATAAATTCAATAACAACAAAGATCAAAATATATGAAAGAATAGAATCATAGAATCATAGAATGATTTGTGTTGGAAAGGAACCTTAAAAGTCAACTAGCTCCACCCCCTTGCAGTCAGCAAAGACATCTGACCTTGAATGTCTCCAGGGACAGGGCATCTACCACTTCTCTGAGCAACATGTTTCAGTGTTTTACCACCCTTGTAAAAAATTCCTCCTTATATCTAGTCTAAATCTACCCTCTTTCAGTTTAAAACCGTTATCCCTTGTTCTATCGCAACAGATCCTGATAAAAGTTTGTCCCCATCATTCTTATATGCCCCTGTTACAGCCTGGCACTAACCTACCTGCTTGGCATGATTGGGGGGGCTGTTGTGTGGAGTTCTTTTGTATATTTGCATGGCAGTCCAGAGTCTGGAGTATATTCAAATTCAATATTTGCTTTGAACACAGCCAAACTCACAATGGAGATCTTCATCTGTACTTTATCACAAGAAGAACTTTTATATGAGCAAATGTGACTTTGAATACAGCAAAAGGAGGAAAACAGATCTCAATCTTTACCTTGAGCATGGTCAAAGTCACTCACAGTTTACAACAAGAAATCAAATAAGATCCAATTCACATGAAAGTGGACATTGAGCTGTTGACCACTACCCTCTGGATGCTACGCTTGAACCAATTCTTGATCCACCAAACAGTCCACCCATCAAATCCATTCTCTCCAGTTTAGAGAGAATTGTGGGACACCTTGTCAAAGGCATTACAGAAGTCTAGATAGATAACATCAGTAGTTCTTAGGTTTTCCACTGATGCAATCACTCCCTCATAGAAGGCCATTAGGTTGGTCAGGCAGGACTTGCCCTTGGTGAATCCATGTTGGCTGTCTCAAATCACCTCCCTGACCATTACATGCCTTAGCATAGCATCTAGGAGGAACTGTTCCTGTCTTCCCAGGCACAGAGGTGAGGCTGATAGGTCAACAGTTCCCAGGGTCCTCCTTTCTGCCCTTTTTAAAACTGGATGCCATGTTATCCCTTTTCCAGTCACCAGGGACTTCACCTGACTGCCACGCCATTTCATATATGATGGAGAGTGGCCTGGAAACTATGTCAGCCAGTTCCCATGCATCTCGTCGAGACCCATAGACTTACATGCATTCAGGTTCCTTAGACGGTCATGAACCTGAGCTTCTCTTACAGAATGAAGGACTTTGCTGTCCTCTCTCTCTGCCTTGTGATCTGTACACTGTAAAACAAGTGTTTGGGTACCTCAGCCATCTCCTCACCTGCTTTTACCCATTTGCCAGTCTTGCTTTACTCTGTCTCTGACCTTCCCTTCCTGGGTGACATACCTGCAGAAGCCCCTATTGTTCTCTGCACCCCTTGCCAAATTCAGCTTCAGGTGTGCTTTGGCCTTCCTGATCCCATGACTGCATAACCAGGCAGTGTCAATATATTCTTCCCATGATACCTGTCCCTGTTTCCAATGCCTGTTCATTTCCATCTTATCAGCAAGTCTCTGCTCAGCCATGCTAGTCTCTCACCTTCTTTTCTTCCTGTCTTAGACCTAGAGAATGAGTGCTCTTGTGCTCAATGGAAAGCAGTCCTTGTAGTTGTGGAACTTACTACTAGAGCAGACTTTTCACAGTAAAAGCGTACATGAAATGAAAAAGCAACAAGAAAAGATCTACAACTACCTGAAAGGAAGTTGTGAGTGGGTGGGTGCTGGTCTCTCCCTGTAAGTGACAAGCGATAGGACAAGAGGAAATACCCACAAGTTGCACCAGGGAAGGTTTAGACTGGACATTAGGAAGAATTTCTTCACTGAAAGGGTGGCCAGGCATTCGAACAGGCTGCCCAGGGAGCTGGTGGAGTCGCCATCCCTGGAGGTGTTTAAAAGATGGGTAGATGAGTTCCTTAGGGGCATGGTTTAGTAGGGAGACAGGTATGGTTGGACTTGATGATCTATGATTCCATGACTCTATGAAAATTCCTGAAAATAATATAATAGAGTGAGATGATCACATCTCTATCTCTGCTAGTAATGCCCCAGGATCCAATTTGCCTTTTTTTTGCTGTAACAGCACACTGCTGACTCAAGTTTAGCTTGCTGTCCTCCAGAATCCCCAGGCTACTTTCAGCAAGATTACTTCCCAGCCAGATCCTAGCCTGTACTGGGCTCTTTTTGTTTGGTTTGGTGTTTTTTGATTTATTTTTTTTTCTCACCAAGGTGCAAGCCTTTGCACTTGTCTTTGTTAAATTTCATACTGTTCTTGCCAGCCCACATTTCCAGCCTGCCACGTCTCTCTGTATGATGACAGGTCCACCTCAACCACCCAGTTTGGATTCATCAGCAAACTTAATGCAAGTGCTTTCAATCCCAGCATCGAGATCATTCATGAAGATGTTGTATATATAGAGCCCAGTATTGATCTCCTGGCTACTACACTTGTTACGGGCTGCCAACCTGGGTAAAAACCATTAATCCTCATCATTTGAGTGTGACTTCTTAGCTGATTTCCCACCCATCTCACAGACCACCCATCCAATCTGCTTCTTACCAATTTATCCAGGAGAAGACTGTGGGAAACAGTGTCAAATGTTTTGCTGAAGTCCAGGAAAACAACAAGCACTGCTCCCCTCACGTCAAATGAAGATCTTATTTTGTTGTAGAAGGGGATTGAATTAGTCTGGTGTGATTTGTTCTTGGTAAATCTGAGCTGGCTTTTCCCTATCATCTCCTTAATTTGATTAGTAATAGTTTCAAGAGAACTCAGTCCATTAGTTCCCCAGGTATCAAAGTGAGAACTCACGAACTAAACTCATTAAACTGTAGAGCTAGCTCATGAGTAATTAATAGGGAGGGAAAAAAAAGTCAGCAAATACATATTCTGACAAACATTTAGGCTCAATTTCTTAAAATACATATGTGAAGCGGCAAACAATAAGGTGTAACATACTGACAGGTTAATCTGTAATCTTAAAACACTGCAAGTTTAAATATAAATAAACAAGACTAAATATCTGATTTATAGAGAATCTCCTTTAATAAATATGTTTGGGATAAATTTTTTTTAAAAACCTTGTTTTGGTAAGTTAAAAAGAGAAAAGACATTACAACAACTCTTGACATTCTAATTAAAAGAGAATTGAGCCCAAGTTTTCCCTTAATTTCTGAAAACAGCAATGTAAGAGTGCAAAGTTATAATGTCAAGGATGAATTATCTCACAAATAATTCTCAGCATTTCTAGAGATGAGATCATTGATTGTTGTACCTCAAAGCATTCAGAGAAAAGTAGGAATGAGATAGTGCTCTGTAAAGTGGTACGTTATACAACCTGTTTCCTTGCTTTCCCTGCACTATAGGGAACAGATATTGTTGTCTGAGGAAACAGTCAGGCATTTTGCTGAATGAAAAGTTGGAGTAACCTTCTAACGTGTATATTTTAATGATTTACCCTAGATACTACAGAAATGTGCTTTGTAAATCACATTAAGTCATATCATGGTCTGAATTCAAAAGCAAATTACTCTAAATGAGTAAGTTGTCTTGGTCTTGAAAAAATAACTAAGTAATGTAGAGCTATTTAATGTCTCCAGGTCTTCTTCAGTGCAGATAAGAATTCATGAATTGCAACAGTTTTATTTTATTTGTATATAAATCTATCTACAGTAAAGTGATAAATTTAATTTCCTACAACTTTGAAATGCAGCTGGCTACTTTAGAACCTGTGGCAACCAGAGTGCATCTCTGATAGGCTTTTAGTTATGCCCAAAATGTGCTTTGAAATGGAATTGCCCAGTTATCTCTTTGATTCATGGCCATCTTTGATTCACATGACAGAGATATCTTGGAGTGCATGAACTAAATTCATTATGGAGAGAACAAAGCCAGAAGATGCATTCCAAGAGTGCATCTATGGACTCCACGCCTTATTAAGCATTCAGCCCATGAGATAAGACTGGAAGCAATTCAAAGTAGCTGCCTTCAATATTAATACAATATGGTGTGGGATCCACAGTAGCAACTGTTTCACTCCACAGATCCTCTCCTATTGATACTAACTAAGGCTACAAAGTCACAGACTGTTAGAAAAGATGTTGAGTACCATGCACGACTGAATATTATGGTACACTATCTGCCTTCGAATTGCTTGAAAATTAGTGTTAAGCCACAGAGGTTAGTGCTGGTTAGAAGCAAGAATTCCTCTTTTTTGATTCTAAATGGTATGGAAAACTATTGACAAGCTTGAACACCTTCATATTCAGCCTAGGACTTTCAGAATTTATTGATTTTTTTTGTGAAACAGCAGTTTTACAATCCTCAGAATAATGGATTTGTCCAAGACTTTCAAAGTACCGATGTCTCCAGTAAGTCAGCAAGAAGGCGTGAGTTCAGTTGTACTTTCAAGTCCAACCAGTTCCAGAGTAGTCAGATTGGCAGGAAAAGCTGCAAAGCTCCAAAGTTTTTGCTGGAAGATTCAATAAACATCAATATCTATCATGCTGCTTGAATAGCCTTCAGTTTTAACTAGTTATCATCTATAATAGCAGACTGTTAGATGTGCATCTTTTGATCATCTTTGTTGCACAGGAGTTGTGAATGGAGCTGACAAAAAGTCATCATCTTCAGCGGTTTTGATATTTGATTTTATTCTTTTTTGGAATGAAACATTTTTACAGTGTTTTATAAAGAAAAACTGTGTTGAAAGATTGTGTCCCATCCGTCCTCCCCCACCCCCTACCCCATAACATAAACCGGTTTCTTTCAGTCTTACTTTACCAGTTTGTTTTTCTTATTTTCCTCTTCTGATGTCTCTGATTAGTTCTGTTAGGAGAGCTGTTCTTCCACTTCTCAGGACTTAGAAACCATTGCCATAATCAACAGAATCAATACTAAAAATTTTCCCTTTCTTTTTAAGTGTTATTCTTTAAAGTACATCCTATTTAAGTTTCCAGCCAATTGTAATAGTGAACATCATAACCTCATATGACAGATTTTATGTTAAAACTTTACATGAGGGGCTATGCAGCTATAACTTAAGTATTATATGATGGAATTTAATTAGGCCAGATGCGAGGTGATAATTTTAGAAGAGTGAGTTGTACTTATCGATTAGAAAATTTCCTCACTTTATAGCTGAAAAATTTATGGGTGCTCTTGCAAACTTTAACATTAGTCGGTAAGCGTTTCCTAAAGAATAGTCTGTAATTCAAATGGTATCAAAGAATCTGTATATATTGGCTGTGAATTTCAGCTGACTCATCTCAGAGAAAAATCAACAAAATTTAAAAAGAATCTGATGTGTTGGCTGCTAAGGAAAACAACTTGGTTTAGAGGTTGATTTTATAAGAAATATCATTTCTTTCCTTCCTGAAATTCATATATATTAATGTGAACTTTTGCAAAGGAAAATCATTGTAAAAGAAGGTTCCTTCCTTCTCAACAGACTGCACAAAATCTCAGCCATTTGAATCTCTTCAGCTGATTTTACCTATCTGAAAGTTACTTATATAGGTTCATCCCTGGGCCTACTGCAAACCTTAAAACTTTGAAGAATATTTGCCTGTTGCAAGATATATGGGTTATATCAGTCAGTGACTACCAGGCAATGTCTTTCCTGCTTTTTCTATGAAATAACAACTAGTCCAGTACAAACAGTTTATACAAATTCTGGAATTTATCAGTATGGACCTGATGTAGAAGATAAAATCAGATATGTTTGCTCTTCCTAAATTTTCTACTGATCTTAATTACTCTGAGAATTTACTGTCTAGAAGGGTTAAAGAAAACATTTTCTGTTTTTCCAAAAGTTTTTAATTCTCATATCCATTCGCTGTTATTAAAATTATTGCTTGGTCAAAAATTTGCTTAGTCAAAATCTTTTGCAAAAATCAAAATTTCTACTTTTACTTTTACTGTATTTATTATATTTCTATGTTCAAGTATCTAATCTATTCATGGCATATTTAAAAAAAGAAATCATCTACACTTGGGGAGAAAGGCTGTATTAACTTTCTTAAAAATAAAATAAAATAAAATTATAATAAAAAATTGGACTACCTGTTCTAAAGTCAAAGTGCTTAAATGTAATAATATACTTAATTTGTAGCATGCTTTCAGTCCTTCGCAGGAGTCAAAGCAGAGATTCCCCTGCAGCCCATAACGAAGACCGCAGTGAGGCAGGCTGTCCCACTGAAGCCTGTGGAGGTTAACAGTCGAGCAGGTATCCAGCTGAAAAGCACGAAGGACTCCATGCTGGAGCAGATGGATGACTGAAGGAAGCAGTGACTCTGTGGGAAGCCCATGCCGGAGCAGGCTTCTGACAGGACCTTTGGACCCATGGAGACAGGACTTACACTGGTGCAGCTTTTCTGGAAGCACTTTAGGAGACCCACACTGAAGCAGTCTGTTCCTGCAGGACTGCGCCCTGTGGAAGGTTCCCATGCTGGAGCATTTTGTGAAGAACTGCAGGCTGTAGGAGGGAACCACATTGGAGAAATTCATGTAGGATTTACTTCCGTGGGAGGAACCCCATGCTGGAGCCGTGGAGGAGGAGGAAGGAACAGCAGAGAGAAAAGGTTATGATCCAACTGTAAACTTCATTCCTTGTTCTCCTGTGTCACTCGGATGAAGGAAGTACAAAAGTTGAGAATGTAGTTGAGCCTAAAAAGAAAGGAGGAATAGAGAAGGGCTTTTTACATCCATTCTTATTTTCAATATTCCCACCTTCTATTAATTGGCAATAAATCAATTTCCCCAAATTGAGTCTGTTTCGGCTGTGATGGTAATTGATAAGTTATCTCCCTGTTCTTGCGTCTGCTTCTGAGCTTTTCCATCATATTTTCTCCCTCTGTCCTGTTGAAGTGGGAGAGTGATAGAACAGGGTGGTGGGCACTTGTTGGCCAGCTAACAACCTACAACATCATTATCGAGATGGAAAAAATATGCATAGCTATATGACATTAAATGCATACATAAAAGACATTAAAATATCCTTCTTAGAAACTTTAAGTAGAAATTATTTCCCCTCTAGTTTTCTCCCTTACATCTGTAGTAGTTTGTTAACATGTTTATAACTGAAAAGCTGGTGGGATCATTTTATAGAAGTAAGGCACTACGTTTTATAGAAACAAGAAAAACAGATATTACTTAGGAAAATCCAAAACTTATTAAGGAAACATAATTTTTTAAAGTTGAAACTTCAAAATGTAAGAATGCTTGTTACACAAAATAAACATGTAAATGTGGCAAAAATATTATCTTTTCTTCATCCTAAACTCTACGCAAGTGCTGTTCAGTTATGGCTGAGCTGATGTTTGTGCAGAAAAAGTTTTGTAAAGTGAAATAATAAAAATGATCTTAAGTAGCCTGGAGACTTCCCTATTAAAATAAGTGGTATAATAAAAATGTCAGAGAAATTCTTTTTCTGGCAGAACAGATCTGCTTGCTTAATAAAAGGAAATATTCATATTCATGTTAAAACAAATTATTTGTGAATTAATGTATCCCTATGGAGATTTTATTGATTGAATTAGGGTGTCAACTACTTCTGCTACTCCTCATATTGGAAGCCCAAACTTAGACAATATAAATATTTCATTCAAGTGAAAATAAGAGCACTGAAAATAGTAGGATATATATTTCATGCAGTTACATATGAAAGCATTGGTGAGTTATATAGATTTGTTATTGAAACAGTCACATCAGTAGTAATTTTACAGTAGCAGATAAAGGCTACAGCAAAATCTAGTTCTTGCTACAAGAAACCTTATGGCAAACAACATTATAAAATTTAGCAAATACCCACATAAAATATACTTCATCATATAAAGTTAAAAAATAAGTGACTGTGTAGATAGTTCTGCAGTTTTATAGGAAAATATCAGGATCGCTTGCAAAGGGACTTGAGCACCGAAGTATGTAATATTCAGGTATCCAGTGATCTGTGAAATACATAGATGTTGGGTAACGTAGGAATGCCATGCTAAGCAAAGTTTGTTACCTAAGGTAGTGGAAGCAGGTTACCTGTACCATCTGCAAGGCATAAAATACATATGGAAAATCAAATCAAACCAGACATCTCAGCAGCCAGCAAGCTGGCTGGGCTATACTGCCAATAACTTTTTTTTTTTCCTCTGAAGTCCAGACCCAATCAGTTATTAAGTTAGGAAAACCTCAAATACATTTTCCTTTTTTTTTTTTTTTTTGGCACCAGACTAATGGTGAGAGACCCCTATAGAGAGTCTTGAGCTCAAATCTTTCTCCAAACAGAAGCAGAAAGAGGATTAAAAAAAGCGAGCAAGAGAGCAAGCAAGAAAGCAAACAGCAAACCCCTAACCCTGACAGTGAAACAAAATGGCCCATAAACATATCCAAAGAGATAAACAAACAAAACCAATCATTTTTGCTAAGGTCAGACATTTAGTTACATATGATATTTGTGAGTATCACAATTGGTGACTAACGTAATGCACATGATCTGTAAAATCTTACTGTAAAACCTTAGAACTGTGTGGGATTTTATCTACAACACAGTCCCATACAGAGTAAACTGAGTGAGCCAAGGTACAAACAGCAGACTATGTGTTAACTAAGTAACATGCAGGACCAGTGGGTCCGGATGTAAAGTTTTCTTCATTTTGCAGTAATATCATTGATCCTTAACTTTGTAAACTGCCTCCAGGATTAGGCATCAGTCAGGGCTGCTAAGTACCACTTACAAGTTAAACCTACAGTGCTGAGAATCTGTGACATCCCACTGAGGGATGCCAAAAGCAAAACAGTCAGGTTGAGTCCTTAGATGTGTCAGCATACATGACATCCTGGATTTCATTTACAAACAGTTGTCAACAGTATATACGTACTTATTTTTAAAATGGGTACAGCTCTTCCTGGTAATTATAGAACATGTTTATATGAGTCGTCAAAGAGATCAAAACACAACACTACCAATAGTGATGCATCCATTGATTCCAAGTGATGCCTACAGAAATGCCACAATCTTGCAGAATCTTGTCATTTTCACCTTCTCCAAACCTACGTTCAGGCATTCCTTAAGGTGATCCTTGTACTCCTGATTCTCACTCAACGGAATATGACACTGTCCCCATTAGTGTGCATGAAGGAAGACAAAGTACTACCAGGGACAGAAGTGATTCTAACAGAGGAGTATTTTCTATTCCAGTGTCATATCCTGCAAAAAGTGATTGCCATTAAGCTCAGAACATGCTTTCGTGTTATTACATAAGATATATGATATCCCGCTTAAGGTTGGTCTTTCTCCATTACTGGCCTGATTTATCAAGATTTTCAGTATCTTCTTTTGAATGGTTTGAGTATCTTGTCATTCACTGCTCACTTCTTCACTGGCTGTGTAGAATTACCAAGCCCTCAGAGAAATGAAAACATCTCCTGGAAGGGAAAAAAAAAACCATGTCAACATAGCATACATTCACCAACACAATATTTTGAACTTCCCTGTGTACTTCGAACTCGGCTGTGCTTTGAAGGGAAAATGTTATTACATTCTAGAAGAATTCCCTGTTAAGAGGCCAAATAAACTTTCTTCATGTGATCAGTTTCAGAAAACTAGGTGAATTAAGAAAAAAATTGAGATGTTGATATGTACCCACATGTTCATATTTACTGAACATACTGGAAATATACTAATTCTAACAATCATAAGAAGATGACACAGAGTTTGCCCAGGTTTTTTTGAAGAATCTAAAATAGTGCATATTAATCGATTGATTAAATAGTCTGAGTTTGTTGAACAAGCTCTGGAACCATTATGAATACAAGGACCCAGATTCATCAAGCTTCCAAGCCTACATGGCCACGCAGAGCATCCTATTTGAATAAATGTAGTTTGAGTGGTTGAGAGGAAGCAGAAACCCCCTTATGGACCTAGGAGTTAATGAGTTAACTGTTTAAGGGCACAAAACTGATGGTGATCAAATCATGTACTGTAAACCTAGGAAGAACTCTTTAGTTTTTTGGGGATTGTGGGGATTTTTTTTTAGTTTATTTTCTCCTTTTAATCTATGTTCTTGTTTTATCTACTTCTTTCCTCCCCTCCCCCACACCCTGTCCATCCCCTTTTGGGAATGTCTGTAAAATGTCCTAAATTTCTTAAAAACACTTTGTTATAAAATTTGTAAAGATTACTAACTAAACAATTTGTAAGTATTACAGATATAAAAGTTATGAATTCTATGTGTACACCTATGCTTCTATGGGAAATATCACAGGTCTTGCAAATCTATTTCAGTTACAGGTTTTTTCTTTCTTCCTTTAGAGCTTTGAAAAAGACTGTAAAAATCTGAGAAGTGTGTTGTTCTATAATGTTTATAATTGCACACTTAATGATAATATATCCAGTGAAATGTTAGGAAGTCACAAAAAAGAATAAAACTTCAAAAGTCTTATTTAGAATCATTAAAAAGATTTGTGTTAGTGCTTGAAGCTTCAAATCAGAATCTGCAGAGATAAAAGTATATTATGCTGCATAATAGCCATACTAGTACTTGAAATAATTTCAGTTTATTTATTCTTAGTTCTATCACACGTTTGAAGCATTCTGAACTGTGTAAGAAAACATACTTTAATTCAGAGTCCTATCTTTAATAAAGAAACAAGATACAATATACTGTTGTATGAATTTGTTTCCTTATTATTCATAGAGATAGATTAACTTATACTGCCATAAGTGGGGATCTGAAATAATTCTCTTTTTAATGGCTCCCAATTCAAACTACAAGACTGGGAAAATACTGTTTTGTCTAGATGTTATAAACATCTGACTGCCTGGAGACAGTCACGTTTGCTGCTATCTGTCTTCTTTCCAGGGTAAAACCAAATAATGTATCTTCCTTGAAGATTCCTGCATGTAAAAGTAAGGTGCGCAAAGTGAGAAAGATTGCTCCCACAAGCAAATGCACTGAGTGTAACTGTAGCTCAGTGTTAAAGAGATGGCATTACAAAGGTAGACATTCATTCACAGTTGATCCCACTAGAACTGCAAAGTCTCACGTAGAAGCTTAGGCTGAACAGTAATTGGCAAAGAATTTATTACGGTTTCTATCAGTCTTCTTTGAAAAGGAACATCAGGAAACGACTCTCAAATTAATCAATTCAGCAATTAAATACAACAAGGTGCTGAGAGAGACTGTTTAAATTTACAGATATAAATATGATTTCTTTCCCTTTCTGTATACACTAAGTAATAAAAATGTGATTCTTCCCTTTTTTTCCATCATAGAATCATTGGAATCATAGAATCCTAAAGTTGGAATAGACCTCCAAGATCATCGAGTCCAAAAGTACCTGTTTCCCCACTAAACCATATCCCTAAGGAATTCATCCACCCACCTTTTAAACACCACCAGGATGTTTCATCTCTTTTATTCTTTAAAACTGAGTTTTTGAACTAGATATTATGTAATAAATACATCATTTTTAATATGGAAAAAATAGCTCCCAGTTATTAAATCTTCCTGTTATTTTGTCTACTAGATTTGGATGAAAAGGCAGGGAACAACTACACTAGTAACATTTGTGACTGTTACTAAGCATTGGGAAAACTTAATTGACAAGGACTAACTTAGGTCAAATCAACAGACTTCGGATCATAAAGATAACACAAGTCATGAGCCAGTTGACATAATTCAGGTTTCTAAATATTAGGTGCATAGTATCCTTGTGTAAGCATGGAGAGTTACTAGCATTTGCGGATATGTAATGGAACTTCCTAATTCTCCAAGTTGTATGAAAACTTGGAGGAACACAAATGCTACTCACATAGGAAGGAGATATTAAGGCTGAATATTATTTAAAACCCCAAAATTGTTGAATTTTGTTAACATTTTGGAGTTTTATTTTTGTCTGAAACATTATTTTTACCAATTTGTTTTCAAAATAAAGGAATTTAATTTATGTTAAAAAAATAGGATAAAAAAATCTAATAAGCCAGATAAAATGTCCTTAATTTGCTGATTGTCAGAAAGAAATCAAAATAAATATTTTTTTATGTATTCCATTAAGTATGTATCTGCTAGTACCCTAAGTGACCTTTCAATTAAGCCTGACCATGTTGTCTATTCAAGGAGCTTTGAACAAAGATTTGGAAAGTCTTATCTGTTTTCCCAAATGACATAGAAGGTTGCTTCAAAAATCAATTATGTTATCTTTAAAAATTGTATTGTAAACCTTTCACAAAATTGGATTTTTTGAGTTCTATATTCATGACACAAAAAGACTTAGCCTTCAACGCAGAGTATTAAAGCTCATTTTCTTTCACTTTACACACATTTTTTATAAATTTCCTGTATCCTGTACAGGCCAGAATGCCTATGATATCCTAAGTTAAAGAAAGACAACCTTTCTGTCAACTTTTTATTCTTCTAGAACATGTAGTCTTACATTTTCACAGCATGGGTTAGAATTTAATTAGGAGATATATTTATCATTTCTCCTCTAATTTTCACTTCCCATAGCACCACGACTTCTTGCAATATTCTTGTTTGCATTATTAAGACCATATTTCCTATACCTGTGGATTTATTTGAATGTGGCTTGACATATGGGAAAAATGTATCATATCAAGGCCTAAATTAATCCCTCTTAACATCATGTGTTTAATAGATCCAAGAGGTATGGGGTTACTTGCTCTTACCTTCCTCTTTAATCAGGGGAAGAGACACTTCCAGAGGACTTTTCAGCCTTTGGGACCTGATCTGACTCCTGAGTAACCCATAGAGCTGGGGTTCAACTACCTACAGTCTTTGTCTATGCACTTCAGCGCAGCCCAGCTGCCTGACCTTGCCTTAGCTTTAATGAGAAAAAATGTTAACTGAAAGAGCCTGTGCAAGCTAAGACCTTGCAAGATAAAGGAAGCAAAAACACAGGCAGAAGTTAAACTCTTGACACTAATAGTATTTCAGATCTTAAAAGAAAAATGCTGACATAAAAGAGTGTAAAAGCCTAAGAAAAAAACAAAACACAAAAAACCCCAGAGCCAGAATTTAGTGATTCAGCAGAAACAAGGATCAGACCAGACCTTTTCAAGAAGAACTGGACAAAAATATTCCCCACTTGAGTGATAACTGCCTGGACAGAAAAATCTCACAAGGAACCTCTAATGATACTATAAGTCTGATTATCTGAGTTAGTATATTAGTCTAATACTTATGTTTACTATTCATATCAGCCAATACATAACTCCTGTATATTCTTTCATATATTCTTCTTACAGAGTCTTTTTTTACATAGTAAAAGAAGTCTGAAAAGTAGAAAAGTCCATCTGGAGTTCTGTCTTTCTTCACTTTCTGCACAAAGAAGTTAGAAAACTGATCGGTGTCAAAACTCAGAGAAAACCAATACTTAATAGAGATATGCAGGGTTTTACGTTGGGTTAACAGTCTGTGGTCACTCAGATTTTTACTGATAATTACAAATTCATGGATCATAACCAAAGAACTGTTGTCCCTCCGATTTATTAATTGCCTAAAAGATTAAAAACTGATCTTACATGATCAAAACACATGATGAACATTTTATGTGGACTTTTCCCCACATTTTCATGGAACTCAGGTCTGAAAGTATGAATTTTTAGTTGGGGTTTTATTTTTTTTCTTTTCTTAATAGCAGGAAAACACACTAAACCCCAACTATCTGAAGTATATTTAGTTGTTTGACTTTTAAACAATTTTTGAATTATTAAACCAAAATGCAAGCTGTATTCATATTATCTTTTGCTCACAGACTCAAAGGTCTTATCCATCAATGCTGGTAAAATTGTTTAATGCAGAAACTGATTTTAAGATGTTTGGGATTTTTGGGATTCACTATTCCGATATCCAGCCTACTGGTAATTTTAAGTATTCAGGATGTATTTTCGTTCCTTTTTTTTTTTTTTCTGAAATTTTATTTAATTTTCAATGTATTTAGAGACATTTGTTTACTTTTTCTGTTTTATATTTTACCTCTATTCTCATTCTTAGGAGTTACCTCAAAAAAAATTATAGAGCATTCAGAGAACAATAAAGTGATGTTAAAAGAAAAACTGACACACTGATAATAATTTAATTTACACAGGAAAATAAATTCTAGAATGAATTGATATATCTGATTTTTTTTTACAGCATGTTCTCCTTGTGTTTCGAGAGATTGTAAGCATAATGTTCCATAACTTCAACATAAATCGAAGCATTCTGCATAACATCCCATTATAAATGAAAAAGCACTGTAGTAAAATCTAAAGCTCATCTGAAATTTTAAAATCTTATCCAAATATTGTCTTGATATTCTGATCTGATCTGATTCTGATCTGATTTTGATGAATTTTCAGTCATTGTCCTGAAGAAACTGTTGCAATACATTTCATATATGTCCGAAATGTTGGGGTCTATGGATATAGAATTCAAACTGTGCACTTTGAATCTGGGAAGAAAGCAGAAGTCCAAAGGGCTTCCCTAATGGAACAATATTTATTATATGCAAACTGATGCTTTTGTAATTTTCTTCAACCGCAGCTACCATTAATTTCAGATATAGACACAAGAGGCAAAAATAATTAAGAATAAATGGTGGGGCTTGTGCACATATTAGAAAAATCCTTTTAGTTCCCGACCAAGATGAGAAAATATTTGTGTCTATTGCTGTTAACTAAATCATCTAGGATTGTTTAGGACTTCAGCAGTCTAAAATGATTAAATAAAGGGTAAAATTACTTTCCCTATGAAATAGTTTGGGTTGTGTTTTGGGTTTTTTGTTTCTTTTTTTTTTTTTTTAAATCTACTATTTTACCTCTTATTGACCTAAGCTGTAAGGTTGAGATATTTGAATTTTTACCTTAAGTGGGCATGCCAAAAGACACTGAAGACAGGTTATCTCTTAAGACAAGTTTTATTAGAATTCAAAATAATAAATTAGAGCAGATAAGGAGGTTCTTTGAAACAGTATCTATACATGCCGAGCTATCAGCACAGCATAAAGCCCTGTCTTATGTATTCACAAGAAAGACTTGTATTGCAGATACGTGCGGATTAACCTTAGGGGAGACATCTCCCAGTCAGATATATTGCAGAGAAGGCTGGATGTCATAATCACAGCCTTGTTTAGTCAAATGTTCTGTATTAACTTTCAAAAAGACTACAGAAAAATTAGGGTTTGACAACGTTTACTTACACTGTGAGACTGACATCAAGCTCAGAGGCACCAGCAACTGTGAACTGCTGAAGGCAGATGGACCATGTGAACACGATGTAGTACAGCCCAGGGGAAAACAGAGCACACAGTCCCTGCACAGTCACTCTCAGAGAGGATTTCACTGGCCATCCTTCAAATCATAGATGGGCCTTTGGTTTCTGTTTTCTATCACGTCGTTCTCTTCCATCTTTCTTAAGTTATATACACAGAAGGAGACATGCAAGCTAGCACTCTCACTTCTAATATGAGGAGTTTTTTCAAGGCTCTGAACATCATTTGAGCTGCCATTAGAGCCACAGAAAGGAATAGCGTTTGATATTTAAAATGCTGTTACCAGACGCGCTAACACTGGACTAGAGCTAACTCTTCAGCCCTTCCAGTTCGCCTTCTCATTGTTGTGGCAACCACCAGGTTCACACAGCAAGCCCACAGACAGCTGGAGTCAGCTATCATTTCTGTGATTATAAAGAGTGCGTGTGGAGCAAATCCCTAATGCCACACCTCGTGCACACCTTGGCACGGATGCAAGTAAATAGATCAGACTACATGACTAAGACCTTCAGAACAGAGCCATGTACAAACAAGTGTTACTTTGTGTTAATGACTGCAGCGATGACAGAAAGTTACAGAGTAGTAAATGCAGTGTAGTTGGAATATTTTACTTGGAATGGGATATTACTTGACAGCATATTCCCCGAACTTCTGGTTTAGGCCTGGCACAGAGGCAAATACATAGGCCAGATGAAAATCTGACATCAGTTTTTCAAAGCCAAAATTACCTTCACAATTACCTTGTATGATTGTGACAAGAGAAAATAAAATTTTAACTGTGCAGCCAGCCAGTGAATCTTGTAGTTGCCTGTTTTCTCTAGCAATAACACCTCACCCAAGACATGAAAGTAAAGTCCTTAAAATGTTCCAAAAGTCACTAATCTTCCAAGAGTTTTAAACTGCTCTTTTCTCCTCTTGGAGTTTTGAAGCCTCTGTAGTTATTTTGAAGGTTCCTAATTATAAACTTGTTCATCCAATCAAAGGATGGGAAGTACATCATAACTTTCACCATATGATACCATAGCAGTCAGTAAAATTATATTTCAGTTTCAAACCATTAATATCAAGCCTTTTATGATCAATGTTTTCCAGAAAAACTTAAGAAAGCAAGCTGAATAGTGAAGAAATTCAGAGCGGCTATGGCACGCTTGAAGTCTTTCAGTAAGCAGAAAAATGCACTACTTTACTTAGTAGTGTGTCAGAGTGAACAGACATTACAGATTGTCTTAAGTAGAAGAGGTTTTATCTGTAGGCAGGTTGAAGAGAAACAACCAAGAAACTTCTACATTGGAGTAGTTCAGCTGGAGAAGAAGAGCAATGTTGGAATCATCTAAAGTAATTAACAGTCTTGCAGTTGGTGTGGTTGCTTAACTGTAAGCAACAGTCAAAATTTGTTCCCGATGTCAAAAATCAGAAATAGATTCAACCTGCACCCTCATCAATAACAGAATTTGCCAAACCTGTATGAAAACAAAAGTTTAGGTCCATCAGACTCCTTCTTATTAACAAAATATGGAGGTCTTGTTCACTTTTGAAATGTCTGAAATTACATCAATTAATTATGTCATGAGCCTGGAGTGATCTTGCCATTATTGCTAGCTTTGAAGGGTAATATTAAAAATGTGTGAGCTTCAGGAACATGGCATTTTTAATTCTCACTTCAGCCACCTACTGCGTCTCAAGGCCTCATGTAGTTCATTTAACAATGTTTCAGACGGCTTTTTCCACACTTAGTAGTAC
Source organism: Neomorphus geoffroyi (assembly GCA_033558235.1). Classification (NCBI taxonomy): domain Eukaryota; kingdom Metazoa; phylum Chordata; class Aves; order Cuculiformes; family Neomorphidae; genus Neomorphus; species Neomorphus geoffroyi. The sequence goes on from JAUMJM010000005.1 coordinate 14,834,760, forward strand.
AATTGACAAGCATGTTTTGAAAAAGTGATCAGGTGATTTTGGAAGATGGGTAAGAAAAAATGTCACCTTTCTTGCCCAATAATTCCATTAGAATCTTATACAGAATTAATGTAAACTTTATGTGATTTCACAGATTCATTGTTAGTACCTGATTAAAAAAAAAAAGCGCTTGAGGGTTCCTATTTCACATGTTTTTTGGAAATGGGACAATACTGTCACTGGTTTATATCTGATAGTGGTGTTCTGCATAAAAGAGGGTGGGTGGATGTGGGGGTTTTGATTTTTTTTTTTAATTTCAGGCAGAGAAGTCATTGGCTAACAGGTCACAAACAAGGAGAGAACATAAGGTCAGATTTTGCTACTTGGTTTTTTAATTTGCATTTATCAAAAACTGCACTGACATTAATTTGCACAATGGTGTCATCTGCAGGTGTGATTTGAGTTAAAGCAGGACCAGTTTCTAACTTCATCTAAGTCTCATCTAAGTAACTTTATTTTCTGACTTTCTCAGTCTTATTAAGTTGTTATTTTTGAGATATTTTCTCCTGTTCAGGGCTTCAAGAGTAGTCGTCCTTCTACAAAAAATATTTGTCCTTATATCTTGTAATCTTTCATCAGTAAAAACTATCAATCAATGACAAGACTTACTAGAGGGAGCATTTTTACTTTTATAGTTTTTATTTTTCATTTCATAACTACCACCTTACATTTGTGATAGACAGTGGCACTGCATCATTTTGAAATCTTCTTTGTCATGCAGTGTATATTGCAGATAATTGTTTTTATCTATGTCTCTCACTCTGTGCTATCTCAGCTAAGAAAAGAATTTCAGTAGCATTAGAACTATTTCTCCAAAGCATTTCACCTGAACAGTGTGGGAGGGCAAAAATCTACCTCCTTTCATGGCATGTATACTCACACACTTTATTCTTATTTTAATCCACTTCTGTTAAAGTGTTCATTCTGGTTTAGTTTTATAGCTATGACAGGGAATATCTAGAGGGTCAGCTCTCCTGCTAGCATGGAAGCAACACTTTGTATGATCCAGTAGTTTTGATATATAGATATATGTCCATACCAGTCATCTCAGTTTGTGTCACCATTCACCATTTCTATTTCTATAATTCTATATTAATGCATAGCTCCTCAAAATGTGTACATGTGAGGACTCCTCTGCCAGGGAGAGAGTGACATGGAATTTATATAACAACAATTTATATAAGACCAGGAAAGAAGAAGACCAGGAAAGAAAATATCTTAATGGACATAAGGCATACTACCAGTAATTACACAAAGGAAAAAACAGTGATCACGTTGGGCAAGAACAATTCCAAAGTGTTACATGTTTTGCAGATACAATGTATATTTTTGCTTTGTATTTCTTTTTGATCCTTGTTTGAAGAATGTGGTATTAAAAAGCTGAAACCTGCTAGACTGATTCCATTCGTCACTGGGAATCTTCAGTGCATCTTAGAGAAAACTGAAGAATTTGTAACCTATTGAATCTTCCTAACAGTGTCACCTGAATGGTAGTGAATAGGAGCTGCACAATGTTAATTTTTCAGAAAAATCAAGCTCATTTCTTGATTTTCCACAAAATACGGAGATAGACATGTAATTGTTGACCATCCCCAAGATGCTCACTAAACAATATGCATCAGAAACACATAGCGCTTTTTTAATATTTCAATGAATCCCCAGCTGGAGAGATAATATGAATTCTCTTCCTAAGTAGTTCAACATATTCAGGTGTGAGCTTCATGTCTGTATTTTTAATTTTATTGTTTTAAAAAAATTAGACTGAAATGATTACTAGTTTGTTCACTAGTTTGTTAGAGGAGAAGAAAGAGAATTTTCAGTTCATGAAATAACAACCTGTCAGGGTCTTGTGTACACTCACAAGCACTGCAACCTCTTCGCCTTGCTCCGAGGACTGCTCACTACCACCTCTGATGCGGTCCAGCTGTGCTATTTAACACATGCCCATTATGTCCAGCTAATCACCACATCTGTACCACACAGGAGTTAACCAACATCTCCTTCTGATGTCATGTGATATCTCTTTGGCTTTGGGACACTGTTTCTCTCAGTATTTTTTTCCTCTCCATTCAAAAATTCCCCAAATGATGAGAAGCAGCCATGTCACAGCCTACTGGAAAAATGGTTATTGTATTTTGTTGTACTTTTTATGGTCTGTAACTGTCCTCCATCCTTCTCTTTACTATCTTCATTTAGGGAGTTTACTGCTCGATGTGTGTCACATACATCGTCCACGTTTTTACAGCAGGCTAAGTGATACTGAGGCACAGATACAGGTTAAACACATTAAAAATGTATTGGGCCAGGATAGGACTGTACATACTTATACTGTTAAAAATTCATACTGTTAAAACAAAATTAACAACATTCATTTCAGACATACAAAAATGAAGAAAAATTTCTTAGATTAAAAGTTTTTCAAAACCTGTGTATAAAACACATCAGCAGAAAGCAGTGGTTTTTTTCTTAAGAAATGCTAATTTTGATAGAAAAAAAATAGTATGTGGTTTTTCCAGCAATATCAATTTCTGCACATATTTTTCTGAGAAAAGAAATTTGTATATTGGATTGTTTGAGAGTGGAAGGAGAACACAAGTTGAGGGTCCCACATAGGTTTTTTAGCTGTGTATATGCCTAATGGATTTTTGACTAACCTAAGAGGAGAAAAAGAGTGACCTGTAAAAGCCAGAGACTGCAAATATCTACTGAATAATATAAATAATGGATGACATGGATCCACTCTATAAACTTTTGTCTTTTCCAGGTAAATATATTTCTGTTTCCTAGACAGGACAAGCCCAGCAGCAACAGTCTTCAGGATAAAGATAGTGATCCGTTCATTTCCAGAAGCCGTTTAGAACAAAGTAGTTCTGAATGAGCCATTTCAGCAACTAGAAATTGCAGCCATCTACTGGTAACTGCCAAAACGTCAGTCAGTTAGATACGCGAGGGCTTGTTATCTATTTATATTATCTTCTGAGACACATTCAGGCTTGTACAAGTAGCTGCTGAACACTACTTGGAGAAAGTGATGCCTACTGTCTGGCCCCTTTGAACCTCTAGTATTTAATTACTGTATGTTTTACTTTGTTTTTGCATATACTCACCTATAGCATTTAAACTTTTCAGACACTTAACATGGTTTATAAAAAAAAGAAAAAAAAAGGAATTTAATAATATGTCCTTTTATATTTTCCTTGCTTTATTTATTTTGGTTTGGGTTTTTTTTCAGTACTCGGCAAGAGTAGAAATATTAACTGATAAGTCTTACCCTGTGGTTGTAGAAAAACAAATATACCTTCTGTTTGAAAGAACAGCTTAGTGGTGGTGGTCTGACTCCTTGAAGCTGTACAGAGCATGCATAATAAAGCACCATCTAAGTTACTTTTATGCCCAAATTACTGAATTCTTCTATACTGTTCAAATTTTTATTCATTTGATTTCTATTAGATGTGGGAGATTGTCAAGGTCTGGAGGCAGGAGAATCCTCACTGTTATGATCTACAGCACAATTTCTCTCTGGTTGCTGGGTTACATTACTTATTAACCATGCCGGGAATGCAGAAAGATTCTCTCTGTTGCTTCAAGAATACCAAGTTTTTGTGTTTTAACAAGGGGTAGACTGCTCTGGAGGGGTTCATAGACAAGGGAAATCTCAAGGGGAGCATGAGAGACAGAGAAAATATTTGGACCAGGTACAGGATATGAGGGAGTTTTCCTTCTTTAAATCTTTTAATTGACTGACTGGTTTATCTCAGCATTAGTCACGGCTGTCTGGATTATTTCACTTCTTCGCAGGCAAGAACTTCTCTTCATTTCCACCACTCCCTGGATGGCAATTTCTTCTAAAGTTATATGTATGAGCAGCTTAGATTTTAATGCCCTAGAACTTCTGGTGCCTTGAATGATATCCTAACATTCAATATTGCTTATTTTCTTGTGCTTATGTACTTCGATAAGAGATAACAAGTACCTATTTTAGCAGATAAGTAAATGTGATTAAAAAAAGGCTTTTCAAAGGCAGTTGTACTGGCTCGCTGCTAAACAAGTATGTGTTGCTGTGCCTTGTTGGTAATTCTGACTTAAGTAGTAGGATGTATTAATAACTCAGTACATTCGACTTTTGTGGCAAGTTCTGTCTGGTTTAACTAACAAGGTAACTCTGTCAAATGAATTATGCTAAGTGAGATTCAAGACATGGACATGTATCAGTTTCAAGGTTTGCTTTTCAATCAATCAGGTGTACAGTGAGTTTTTGTGTCTGACAAATCAAGGAGTTCAATAGCCGTAACAGTTGCATCATATCAAGTAAAATCGGGACACTGTGAAATAAGTAAGGTTCCTGCTGTGGCAAAGATATGTTGTTAAGTCTGCTTCTGTCAGGAACAGGATGATTTCACTCCCCTTATCACTCGCTTATGTTGTAATCAAATTTCCAAGTAGAAAAAAATATAGTTTAGTTTTATATGAACATTTTCATTGCCTTCACTGACACAGGATCCATGTCTGCTTGTAAATGAAGCAAGAAAATACACTTCTCAAGCTTAGTTATCTTGTACATGAAAAAAAACTAAGATGTACAATGTCTGCCTCATACTTTTCCCTTCTCTTGAATGATTTTTGCACTTAAGCACTTCCAGTTCTACGTATGTAGTTAAACGTGTTTCTTTGAAATTATCCTTTCTTTGTAAACATATTTTTCTCAGAAATATAACTATTAAGCTCTTGCCATTGTCCTACTCAGCACTAACCTGTTGATGACACATCTGTTGAAATAATGGCCAGTTAATTGTTTACAGTGATGCGATACATTGTAACCTCTTCTTTATTACACAAAATAACAATTTTTCATATTCCACCGCAATCTACTGATTGCATTAGAATTACAAGATCTCATAGGACTTCCTAGCGTAAGGGGAATCAAATATAATGAAGTATTCAAATTATATACTGCTTTGTTTATATAGATGTACCAATCAAGTAGACCAGGAGTTCCAAAAAAGTATACGATCAATACTTCACCAATTTCCAGTTTGATTTCTGAGCAAAATGTAGATTTCCAGCACAGACCGACTTTAATAATGTGCCACACAATGAATTGCAACACAGTCATGAAACATGAAAGGTTTCTAGAAACTTTATAGTTTCCTCTGCTTAGTTTTTCCTTAGACTTTCTGGTGATGAACTTGGAGACTGCTCTTCGGATCTTCTAGGTATATGTTTTCTCAAGTGTTGGTGGCATTTCTGAATGATTGCATGAGAAAAATATTATAGTAACAAAGCCATTCTAGCTTAATTTCAAATTTATTGTAAACAAGTAAAAAAATAAAAGTCAAGTCAACAGACAATTTAATATAAAGCAAAGCTGACAAGGTTTATGGTTCAGTTAGATTTCTCTCATTGTTTGCTACATAATCATATAATTTGTAGATTATTTTAGATGACTGCATGCTTTCTTTCTTTGATTCCCTCATGAGGCATCAGTTCTCCTGGTTGTGCATCTGATTAATTCATTTTTCTATCAACAGTCATTATCTGTGTATCAAGGATTTTTTTATGGCAATCATACCAACATGAAAGTCTTCTCTTGTAACACCGCAATTCAGTTTCCCAGAAGAAGTAGCACTGTCTCAATCTGTGATGGCATTTGTGACTGTTTAGTCAAAGGCAATAATATCATGGAAGAGGAGATCATGAGTACCTCATGTCCTGTCTTGTGGCCTGAGTTAGAAGCCTCATTTTGCACTGCTTTCTGTCATGAAGATGGAATAGTCCATTTAGGGATGGCTCAGGGCTCCCACGCCAATGCCTTGCATAGCGTAGTGTAGATCAGATACAACTAGGCTTGCCTGCCTAATTCTTCTGGACTACATCACTTCTCTCACAGAACAGCAGAGTCATGCAATTTGTGGAATTGCATGTATCTGTGTTTCAGGTGTTCTGTTGTCTAAGTCTCCATATGGTCTCCACACAGTTACTTAATTTTAACCTGTGATAACAGTTAAAAACCTACTGAAAGGCAAATTAAAGATCCATGTGGTAGGGGTAATAGCAAGAAAGACAAAGAATTCCACAAATCTATTAAAATGCAAAAAAAATGTCATCAGAAAATAAAAGAAAACTAGAAAATAGTATATGCATATGAACCATATGGATCCAAAATCTGTACAGTGAATGTAAGGACTTGCCATGACCTGCACTGGTACTAAATCAAACCTACATGTCGTTCCACTAATGACAACAGTGTCATTGGAGTCAATGTAAACTTAGGCAGCTAACATTAAAGAAAATGTCAATGTGGCATTCCCAGTGAATCAGAGAAAATTCATGACTATTCTGAACTTAAAGGCTGGCTGTCCACCTTATTCTGTTCAAAGCTTAACAGAGACAACTTGCATAAATGTCTATTCTTTGCATAGAAATTTTTCTTCAACTAGAATATTTTAAATTTATGAATATAGAAAAAAAAAATTCTACATAGACAAAAGTTATTATCAGCTGAAAGTACACTCAGGAAGGGTTTAGGTTTGCTTTTCGTGTCTGTATTTCTCTTCTTATATTTACATTCAACTTTTACCAGACATCACTCTTCTTCTTTAGGCTGCTGTCTTCTTCATTTTGTGGCCTATCTGCTCTGTTATTTCAGCACTGTACCCAATCCAGGACCTATCTGTGCAATGCCGAGTAATTAATCCCCCTTTAATAACTTGTCAGTCCACTGATGGTGTTTACAGTACTTTTTGGATTGAAAAATCAACTAGAAAGTCTCTGTTTAAATGAATATGTTTGTGCTTATTCTGTAAGTCTGATGAGTTTTCCATAAATAAGAAAAGGAATCACGTTTCTTATGCAACATCTTTACAGAATTACTGCAATAAAAAGGAAAAGGGAAAAACCACGCCATTATATTTTGTTTTATTTTGTTTTATTTTTATTTTATCTTCTGTTACACAATTTGAACTTCATCATATTTTTCGCACTGCAAAGGAAGTTTATTTCGCAGTGCCCTTGAAAAGTCTTCTATAAACAGGGATAACTTAATATGAACCACAAAATAGCACATCTTTAACACAAACTTTTCAAATAATACAAAAATTTTCCAGCCAGATATTACTGGACTCATATTTGTTTGCAGCAAGTATACCTGAGACACTTGGTGTGTTTAAGTTCCTTAATTTATTTTTTTTTTCCAATTTGGTTTAGGTTTGCTTTATATTGTTTTCAATTTGGAGAGGTAAAATAGCAATGGACACTATTTTTGCTTTTGATTAATTCTTTTCCTGAAAAGCTTTGTAAGGAGTAATATTTTAGAGTGCTCAGCTGCCAGGTCAAGGAACACAGCAGAAGAAAGAGAAGTGTCAAATAAGTTTCTAGGGAGTTCATTTTCTCCAGTTTTCACAGAAGGCTAACAAGTAGAACTACCTTTCTTTGAAATTTAATTATTAAATCCATTGCAATGAATGAAACGAGATAAATGAAAAATAAAGCTTCAGTCTAGCTAGAAGCTGGCTCTGTGATGACCTGCTGAAACAGACTTTCTATGTCCATGCATCCAGATGCAGAAAGCCTAAGGCCACCCACACATCACACCTATGACAGCAGGAAGACTCCTACATGTAACACGTGGTGATACAAAGTAGAAAGCTGCATCTATTTTTAAAGATTTTCTCAGGATTACTGTCTGCATCAGTAAATGCTGGTCTGCATCTGCTGTAAATGTCTTTTGATTAGTCAGCCACCTGCTAGATAAAAAGTTCTGAACTAACAACACAGAATCTGAGAAAATACATACAAAATTTGAGAGCAGAAGCTGGCATTGAAGGAGATGGAGTTTGCCATGCAGAGAAGTTGCGAGTTTGACATACGCACAAATTGAAGTAATTCTTTGTGCAAGTGTTCCTTGATGAACATTTATTACTATTCATTACCTCTCTTGCCTGCATATAGAATGCAGACTTTCGGGCCAATGTCATTGAATTTACGAGGACTCTTCAGTATCATGGATCACAATGTTCTGCCAGATCATCAGCCAGCCCTGGCAGAAATTAAAGGCCAATGGCAAAAGCAATTACTCTCACAGAGAACAGCCCGAACGCAAAAACTGACTAGTAGACATTTTCATGCACACACGTTCCTAACCGGGGAGAGTGTCATCTGTAACCTTTTGTATACTAATGTTAAGCATTCCTTGCTGAAGAACTGTGAGACGTCCAATAGGGCATCAGAGTTTGTTGTTATGAAATAGAGATAAGGGCAAAATAATTTTAGCTCAGTTACATAAACTTCAAAAAATAGCTTATGTTTTGTTTTGGAATTAATTACTTCCCAGCAGCCAGGCAGTAAGAGTTCTTCTGAGGTGATATGAGCTTATAAATCCAAACTACTGAAAATACTTCAGTATTATGAATTTGTATATGTTTGAAAGAGAACAAGGTTGCTACATCGAGGCTGGAAGACACTGGTTTGATTCCATATGCAATGGAAATCCCTGAAATGGCACCCTTCCTGTTAGGGGAAGTAAAAGTAATGGACAGAAACATTCATCTTAGCTGAAGCTAGGTCTATCTGGAGATAAAAATGCAAAAACAACCAGTGCAAGTTCCTTTTGAACCACATTGGAAGATACTTTAGGATAAAAAATCTGACCCTGAAAAAACAATCTGTAAAATATACAGAAAACCTAGCTGTTGAAATTGGCACTGTGTGTCGGTTTAGATCTGGAATCAAAAAAAGAAAATGCTGTCAGTTTTGAAGATTAAGTTTAATCTAATGTCAACTACAGAACTGTAATATCAGTGTGAATGTTAAAACTGTCATGAAGGAAAGATTGTAACTGAAAACCTCCATGTACAGAGAATAAAGCTGTCTTAATTCAATCATACTGTTCAAGAAGTCATTGTGACATCTCATTGTCCTATTGCTACGCTTAAGATACCTTTATTTTGATGTTCTATTTCAGTAAAGTTTTGTGCATACATAGTACCACAGTTTTTCCTGGAGCTTCAGTACTCTTAAACAATTTATTTATGACTTCTAAGTCTATATTCTGATCTGTGGAAAATGGTTTCTTGGATTTCTTATGAAATTTTCAATGAATTTGTGATACTCATACTTTTAGCTACTTTATCTTTCATACAAAGATCACTACCATTTCTAAGTTCCTTACAGTAGTCTGAAAATTCTTACCTTCACACACACGTCTTTTTGACGCTGTTCATGGAAAAAGAAGTATTAGAATACATATTAAAAAACCCCACACTTTCTATATGCAGTCCATTCTCAATATTATAGCTCTTGATAATTCCTATCTTAGAAGAAAAATCAAATTTAAATGAAGACAAGAGAAATGCATTCAATTGATTCAAAAGCATTTTACAAACTGGCAAAATCTATCTTACTGTTACAAACCAAACAAGGGAAATCAGGGGGTTATAACTCTTACCTTTAGCATTTATTCACTTACCAAATTGCACAAATCTGAAGAAACAGAGATCTAGGAAAGTATCTGTGAAGTATCAAAGGTAATCTGTTTATTTTATCAGGACTCCAATATTGTTTTTCAGAACTAATGAAATAAAGGGTGCAGGAAAGGTTTAAAAGGAAGATATATTAAAGACAGGAATTCCCCAAACATGGTGAGATGATTTCAAGATTCAAATGGTGATAGGAAAAACTAGTAAGAAAGGTCTGAAAAACAGAGAAGTGGTTTCATTTGTAGTGAAATACCTTCAGCAGATTCCTATAAAAGCAGTTACAGGAAGACTGTTATACAGAAGTTTACATTTCTCTGTACTGAAAAAGCAACAATGGTAAATAAAACAAAATATCTAAATTAATAAGCTACAGAGTGGGTCTGCTGAAGACAATAGATGCACATTTTATGAATATTATTAGCAAATATAATTTATGTATGATTTTATATGTAACATTATTTAGGTGAATCAATGAATGACACTACAGAGACCAAAATTGTCCCTTATGCTACTCCAGAACATCATAGTACCACATCTGTATTGATCTCATTTACCCATATAGCATCTATCGGCATAGGATTTGTAGATTGAATAGACTATGTATTTAATATAAATGGTTGGCTTTACAGGGAACAAATGTAGTAGTAATAATGACATAAATGAAATTTGTTCTCTTACAGCTCATTAACATATCCTATAAGAGAAATTATCATCTCTGCTTCATCTGTACTAATGTAACTATAAAATCTGCTCAGCTACACTAAATAATAATATATAAAAAACCCCTAAATTTGTCCTATAATGTCACAGTGTAAAATGAACTGAATATTTTCATACTGGAACCATCAAGAACTTGAATTTTTTTTGATGAATTGAAAGCTATAGCAAAAGCTTGCTCCCATGGTAGTTCAGGAAAATGAATCACATGTTTTAAGAAACTGGGGGTTGTGGTAGCTACAATATTCAATTACTGACTTGCCGTTTCCAGATCAATGGCCTTGAGGGGAAGTAAGGTTAATTAAGCCTTAATTCACTCAAGATAAATTGACATTTTTGTCTCACAGCAGTAATTGTCTAAACAGAAACCTTACTAGTAGTAGTGGGAGTTAATAAAAAAAAAAATTATAATCATCTTCATTTCTTGTATCACTATTTAATAAAAGTTTCCTTAAATTCTGTGGGTGTAGCAAGTCATAATACTTGCTTACAATAGTCATCCATGAAACATTCAGAAACAATGATTTATTTAAAATAATTTTAAATTGCTTTAGAAATTAATCTAAAACTTAGATGTAAGTTCCACAGTTTGAGATCGCAAGAGTAAAAGCCTGGCTTCAGCTTTACCTTTATAACTCAGCCCTTTGTTAATGAATATAAATTTTGTGGGATACAAAGACAAAATTGGGTCATAACAGGTAGAAGCTGAAAGAACTCTGAAGTCTTCTTTGAGACCTAATACTAGTGAAAAAAGTTTCAGAGCACTTTGAGTGTTTTGTTTAGTCAGAGAATTAGCTCCTTCACCTTTTAAAAACTGAAATGACTTTAGCAAATTATTGTGTATTCCAGCAAATAAAGCATTATAGTAATCAATCGACTGCGAGGTGGGGTGATGGGGAAGGGGAAAAGTACATGAATTCAGTGCTTTACATCAATAGCATTCAAATAGTTATGTCAGTAATATTCCTTTGCTTTAGAACAAAATATCTTTCTGGTAGTATATGTAAAGTGTCATGGATATAATTTAAATTAATATATCTGGTTCTCTATTCTCCCTACCTTGTCATTGGTATCTGAAAAGTGTGGGTGAAAAATACTGAGAGTTTGATTTAACTGCAGTTCCTCTTTTCGTTATATGAATTTCAAGGCAAAGACAAAGCACTTCCATTTTGCTTTCTAGTCTGAGAAGATGAAATGATGTTTCAATTTCTCCAACAATTTGTACCTTGCACATTTACTGTAGTTCAAATATTAATATTGATCCTCTTATGTCATAAATACTACACAGGGTATTAAAATTTCACACAGTTTATATGAATCTTTAAGGACTAAATTCCATTGAGTGCTCTTAACTGCAGCAGCTGTTCCCTTGCTGTAATGACACCAAAATTCATTAAAACATAACATCATTACAATGCGAAAGAACATAATAGCATCATTGCCATATAAAAGCCTTATAGCAAGCTGGATTTCCAACAAAGATGTGAAAGGAAAAATGAATGTTTTTTGAAGAAAACCAATTTGATAGCAGTAAACTTCTTTTTTCCTTCTAATGAGCCTTTAACTATAATAATATTTTTGTGCATAGAAGTAAAACATTTTGAGTTTTTATTTGTTTGCTTGTTTTGTTTTGTTTTAATTTTAAATTTGTGCCTGCCAAAGTGTTTTTTAGCAAGTGGAAATATCAGGTGATATTTAACTTACTCGGTTTGACTTTAGGATCTTCTGGGCTAATTTAGTTTTCTAAATTTCTAAAGATATCTGATGTTATTTATTGTTGTCTCTTCCTTGAATTGCACGTCTTGAACATCAATTTTAATTGACCTCTGCAAAAATTATTAACTTCTGAAACAAGTCTTTCATATAAGTGAGGAGTAAGAAAAGTCACATCTTGAATTTGCTAGAACTGTGACTTCCAGTTCTCAGTGGCAGTGTGGACAACAGTGCGAAGCAAGAAATATCCTGCAGGCAACATCATTCTTTACTTGCCTGTCAGCCTGGACCACAGCAGCAGTGACACTTTCCTGAGGCTGAAAGCAATATCAGAGGATCTTGCAACACTACATTGCCAGTGAGCCACATGTTAAAGATCAGAGCTCTAAAATCAACCGTTAAAGGAAACCTTATTTATTTTGTTTCTTTTCTATCTTTCCAAGATTGTTCTTTAATTAGAAAAAAATGAGAAAATATAGGAAAATTGTTGAAATTTTAACCATTACACATTTATTCATTTCCTTCTTCATCTTTTTTAAAAATGTTGATTGCAATGATTTTGAGACCAAACTTTTGGCTCCTTTCTCAAACATTATGTATTCCCTTTATTGGAGTGAATAGAAAACTGAACCATGAAAATATTTGCTAACCTCTATAAAAACGGTGTCAGCCTGACAGAACTTCTACCACATTCAAAACTGTCACCACATTTCTGCCTCATGTACCTAAAAGGAGGGCTGGAGAAAAATGGCTGCTAGAACACAAAGGTAGAATAGTGTAAGAGAATTAGTACTTAAAATTGAGAACATTGGAGAAGCTAAAAAAAGGGAGTTTCAGTAGTTTTAAATGTTTCAAAAGAGACTGATGGTTTACACACCCCACATCTGTACTTTTCATAAGTTTTCATTAGTGTTATAACTATTTATCCAGATGTACACTACAGCTTTTTAGGATCAGCTAAATATTAGTGCTACTAGGCAATACTTGTTGTATTTGTCCTCTGCATTTTCCCCAGATACAGTTATGGTCCAGAAAGGATGTGCATATTAAAATTATGGTCCTCCTAAATCTTAGTAGTAGATGGCTTCATCCACATTCCTGAAAATAAAAAGGGAGACATTAATGAATTATTTTCTACTGAGTGACTCATATTCATCTGAAGACTAGCAAGCGTTTCCTTTATTTAACTTTTGCTGAAGTGAAGGAGACTGGACTGTTAGGATGGAAGAGTGCCAGGGCTGACAGAGTGTCCCTGGCAGGTGGCAATAGACTGTTGTCATATAGAGGAAATGTGACTATTATTTGTCAGTCAAAATCAGTGATCTAAAATGAGGCACGAAAGTCATGGAAAATCCTAACATTGTAGATCAGATGCATACCATTTCATGACAGAGAAATGTGATTGTTTAAAGCTTAAAGAATAAAAACGATATTTAATTGACCATTGTACCCTCAATCTCAATCCAGGAGCAAAACTGAGAGTCCTGGTCCGGGCACTTGAACTGTTTTAAGTCAGCTTAAATGTAGATGTCAACAAAAACAACAAGAAAAGAGTCCCTTGATCTCTTCTCACTTTGTCTCCTGATCAAGATCCCACATGCCTTCCCTGGTATTTAGTTTTGTGTTGAGTTAAAACCTACCCACCAATAGGCTAAAGTGTTAGCGAAATATTGAAAAATATAGGCTGGAAGTGAGGTGGAAGCACACCTTTAGGGGCCAGCATTGTCTCTCAAGTCCTGAAACAGTGCAAGTATGGCAACATCTCTGAGGCTGAGCACAGATTTCTATCCTGAATTTGGACAATTCCTGCAATCTCTTTGGCCCAGACACAGAAGGAGAAGGTCAATGAATTACTCTATGACAGAGGCCTTTGTGCCTCAGGAAGTGTACTTCACTGACAATTTAAACTGAAATGAGACAAGGTCATTGTGGTCCCACTCTAACCTTTTCTCCCAGCTTCCCTTTTGCCTTAAACATGATTTGACAATGAGTGGAAGACTGAAGTGATTGAACTGAATGAAACGATTAGTTGTAAACTGAGACTGCAAAAATGTGATTTGGTTTGTATCTGTCTGAAAAACCTCATTTAGTGCCTGACTTGCATCTGGTTGAGACACCAGAAAATGGTGTTTCCAAGGAGAGTCTGTCTTCATTGAAAGCCTAATGCATGAACAGCACCTATCATAGGACCTAAGTACCACAAAACCACAGAGTAAAATGACTACAACTGTAGTAAAAAGGAACTTAGGGAAAGAATGACAGGCGTTTGGTAAGGAATGTCAATGAGGCTTATTTTAGCCACACTATCTCACTGAACTTTTTATTTATTTGTTTTGCTTGCATCCTGAAAGGTAGAAAAAGCTTAAGGGAGGGACTGAAAACATTGCTCATTTAATATGTTATGTTAGATAAATAAATAAATGTTATGAATCTAAGATATTCCGTAGAGTCCAGAATGCCCATTGCAGCCTGTGTCTTTATTTTTCAGTGTTGGGGTTTTTTTAATACTTTTATTATTTATGTGCAGCTTAAGGCATTTGTAAAAGGTTTGATGTTTGAGACAGTGAAAACCCTTGCACAAGGTACATTCAGAGGAGCAATGAAACTTAAGGAATTCATAATTCTCAGTCACATGAAAAAATAAAGGTTCTTTCAGTTACTACCTGAGCCAGAATGGTTTCTTTCAGGAATGCCTCAGTGCAGTGCTGCTAATAGTCAAGTCAACTGCACATAGTGTAGAGCTAAACCAACTAGCTTGTATCTGGAGCGATATGAAGAAAAGAAAGATTTAATTCCCCACTACCTGACAGATGTCTTGTACAATTGCTGGTTTGAAGTCCATTGACATATAAAGCCATTAAGGGAAACTTAAATTGCTTCAGCCTTACCATTTGTAGTTTTAAATATATAAATTATTTAAAACTTCCTCTGTACCTGAGTGTTTGGTAATTGACGTTTAAAGATGTTTTGCCTTCCCGTATTCTAGCTAATGAACACAAGACACACCATATTACTTTCACATTTTTTGTTTCTAAATGACAAATTCTGAGGAGAAGAGTTTACCTATGAAGTTTATGTTCTTCTCAGAATTACTGTTTTGCTTATTCATAATGTTCATAAACTCATGTATTCATATGTTCAATATTAGAATTTACATAGTACAAAACATACATTGCACAAATGAATATTCCAACTGATATTAATAATTACCACTTCATATTTATAATATAATAGCTAGATACTATTCCTTGAGCAGTCACAGAGATGGTTTAGAAGAAGCATAACTTGTTCCAGTTGGAAATGAAATACTTGAAATCTTAACAGGATTTAACAAATTGTTTGACAATACCTTCTACTCAGAAAAACAATGAAAGTGAAATTTGGACGTTACTCTTTATCAAAGTATGTGAAGTAAATTACCAAAATGGAAAAAGATTCTAAGATGGAGAATTTCTACATCGACAGAAGTGTCTAAAAAGGAAGACGGCAGAATATTTTTTCCATTATAAAAACGATTGATTGACATGATCTGAGAAGCAATGTGAGAAAAAAATTTCCTTTGTAATATTTATATGAACCTACATATATCTGAATTCATAAGAAATTGCTGGTACACTATCCCTTATGGAAGATTCTATTTATTACAGTAATATTAGAAATGAAATATGACTGCAAGAGCACTGCTACTGATGTCATGTAATGGCCAAAGCAGTTAGGCTGGGATGGTGGTTGAAAATAGTATTCCAATAGTCAATTGTGTATTAATTAGTGTAATTCTTTTGTCTTGAAGCTTTATCTTAAGGAAAGCCACAGTGAAAGAAGACAAATATGTCAAAGTAACCCAGATATTCTGCTAAGGGAACTTCAACCTCAAAAGTCTTTTAGTATAACTGGAAATGTTACCCTTCTGCTTGATCATAACACTCAGCTTGCAGATACTCCTTTAGCAATGAGAAAGCAGAGATTAAATTGGCTTAGAAAGAAAGAAGAAGAAAAACAATCAATATTTTTTTTAAAAAAATGTTAGGTTTAATGCATGTGCTAAAAATATAGTGGCACTGAAACTTCAAAAGTGAGAAGGCTGTATCTAATTATTTTGAGTGGGTGAGCTGAAGAATGGTAAAAAATTACTTTTCGCATTCTGGTAAAATTGCTGATGTTTATGTGCCTAATGGCATTTTGAATTTCCTCTGTTTTGTTACTAAAAGTTTAACCATTTTTATCTATATAAAAATGAAGTAGAGCTTGGTCTTTTAAGTTTTATTAAACACCGTTTCAATATTTCAGTGGTGAACTACACAGAATTAGAAAGGTAATAGCTGAGATTTGGAAAACAGATAATGAGCGCTTTGTTACCAAATAGCATAAACTTTGTAGAATGATGAACGAAATGGAAGTGAAGGTAACCAAGATACAAAAGAGCTGCCCTGTGTGTGATGAGAACCTGTTACTCTACAGATTGTTTTCAGAGCCAGTAAGGTGCTTTAAAAAAGGTCCATGAGAGACAAATAACTAAAATGAAATCTGTTGTTACAGGCATTAAATTACCTTTGGACTCCACTTCCTTTTGTAAGAAAAGAAATTGGGGGTTGCAAGCTAAAGTTATGCATGAAAAGTTATAAGTTTTATAAACAATGAAATTATATGTTTGATTTTTGTATTATTTTAACAGATGATTTGGAAGATCTAGGGGAAAAAATGCAGATTTTTATTTTTTTTAACTGGGATTTTTAGTGTTTCCTCCTCCACTGGAAAACATTTTTAGCACTTCTAGCATAGAGTATAATTGCTTTTGCATTAAACTGTTGTATTCCTACTTTTCAGGTATATTGTAACTGCAATGGCAAGATGCATTTGCTGAAAATACTGCTAAAATTTCCTCCAAATAGTGTTCATTTCTACACTGTTCCACTATTTCAAATAACTTTTAAAAGATAAGTAATACCTTTAATTCTTTTGGAGTGTATTTCCAAAGAAACATGTTATAATACAGACCTGTTACTCCAAGTGAATACGATTCTATCAGCAAATGCGTAACACAAAGGAGATGTAATATTTCTTGTAGATTATATTCTGTTAGCTTTACTAATATGTACAAATATGCCAAGTCTTGAGTTATGCCTAAAAGGCAATGACACAGTTAAAGACTGTGAGTAGAAGATGATCCACAGCTCAAGAAATTTCTAGATGCATTTTACTTAGATTGGCAATATTTTTTCAGGAAATCAGGAAGGATCCTCTACTGCTCTGTTCTTCGACAGTGTGGCACGGGCATTTCTGTGCTCTTGTCTTTTAAGCACTTTCTTTTGGGGCCTTAGGACTTTAGTTAAGGATTATTTTTCAAATACTGTCTGCAATTCCATTCATGTTCTAACCAGCAAGCAAGATCCAGAGTTAAATTGTCTTTGTGTCTTTCTTCCTTCCCTCAAATCCTCTAGTAAATCTGCTGTAGGATGATTCCATCTCGGAGTACTTGGTGACTGATAAAAAGACCTAAATATCTTGCAAAATTTTGCATGGACACTTCACCCTAGAGCACTCACAAGTTATGATGCCGTTACGCCCACAAGCATTCACTCAAAAAATCTGTACAAATTTAAGCATTATGAAACCATTTTGACCCTGCGGAGAAGAAGCATGAATCTTGTAGCTTTGCAATAACACCTTCTATAAAATTTCTACAGTAACTTTCAAACTGGAAGAGTGGTGACAGTGGGCCTGTTCTGTTTATTGCTGGTCTAAGTGCACCTATTGAAATACTTTTGATTTTTCAGGTGCTTTCAAGCGCTGAACCACAATATGATTTATAGGTATGCTGACTGTCTTGTTCTGAGGAATCTGCTCCAAAACCACAGCCTGAAGAACTCTTCTGCATTCAGTCTGAATGGATTTGAGAAGTTCCAAACGGCCCCAGAAGGCAAGATCTTCTTCTCTCCCAGAGCTGTGAGACATGACTGTACCTAATATCTATTAATCTTGTTGAGAAGCCCTGTCCTTCCTCAGGTACTGTGCTTTTCACTATGCATACTACACACCTGTACATGGGATTTGACCTGTAAGAAGGATTTGACCCTCATCTGAAAGTGTTCTCTTTCTCTCTTTTCTTCTTCAGTGTTCCTGGACTTACCTTAAGTGTGAGCTGGCTTTCAAAGTTTATATGAGCTATTTTTCATCCACAAAACAGTATGTAAAGAAATTGGAAATATCAAATAAATTAATATCATAGAAAGAAAGAGAGAAGCAAAAAAGATCCAATTTTCCCTTACTTTTTAAAATGAAACTAATTTGTGGTGAATAAATAGGTAATGCCATTTAATATTAACAAAAATTTTTCAAGAAAATGCTGGAGAGTGAAAGCAAGTCTTGTTACAATAGCTGCAATTGTGCCTGAATTAAAATTTAGCCTACATGACTAACTTATTGTCATAGAGCTACAAGGATATATGGCAATCTTTGAATACATAAAAGGCCCTTGTTGTTACTCCTATAGTAACATTTAAATTAGAGAGTCAGTAACTATCAATTTTTTCATTAGTGTCTCACGAGTGCTACAAAACAAAGCAAAATAAAAGAAAACAAATAAGTTTCAAAAAAGTAAACTTTTTCCATTATGTATTTGTTTTATAGGTATCATTTTCTACATTTCCAGAGAGATGACACAGGTAATAAAAATTGATTTTTTTTTTTTTTTTTTTTTAAAAATAAGCTCATTTAAAGCTCTTGTTTACTTTTCTCTTAATCTAACATAATACTCCAAGAATCCTTATAAGACTCCATAAAAGATTTGATGGCTTTGGGGAATAGGAGTTGAGTATGAGTTTTTCTCAAAGTTATTAGTTCAAATTTATTGTAAGTTCATAATAAATTCTCTTTCTTAAGCTTTTTAGGTCTTTCTGTAGAAAACGAATCATCAGTCCTACAGTGGTTGCTACTACAGCATATGGATATGACTTCTGTGACTTGGTGACAGGTAGAGAGAGGGAGTAGGGTCATGTCCATTTCAAATACTCATCTTATTTCATTATCTGCCTTTCAGGAAACCTCTGAATATATTCAGATACATTTTAAAGGCATTTTAAGAAGCTATATATCCTTCCCCTGTAAATGTACAGTGATTGATGCAAGTTAGTGCAACAGACCAACTGCATCAGTCCTAGACACTCAAATCATGCCATCTTTGTTTGTCAGTAAATTATATAATCTTTCTTAATGTCTGCCAGTCCATATCTGAATTCAGTAAGGTTTTCCGCTTGGTTCCTCTCTACGGCATTGAATTCATTCTCATCAAATGCACTCACATTTTGTCCTGAAATCTAAAATCTGACAACTGATAGTATTTTTCACTACAACTGAAGAAGTTATCTGTTCCCCATCTATCAGAGTTTCATTGGGAATTAATGACCTGCTGCACTATGCACATACAGAAGCACACATGTAGATACACCATGACAAAAAAATAACAAGTATCGTTAGATAGCATGTCAGGATTCTTTTTTCTTTTTTAAGAAGACTCTGTGACTCATTTGATTCATTCAGATTTTAATTATCTTTACCCTTGAAGATGATTGTTCATATTTGAGTTTCATGGACACTAATAGCTAAATATTTATTTTCTTACCTCTTTCTTTGTTGTGATCCAAGCAAACTATATCCTTAAAATCAGAAGGAGATCTGAGGGTCTGAGTTCAGTCTCCCAAAAAACAGTGTTATGGTAGATGTTCCCCTGTTAATCATTATGTTGGTCTTTGCTTTCAACCTTCCTTGGACTGTAGAGGGGTGGAATAAACTTTCAGAAGCACAGAGGGTACAGCTGAGAAAGAATTGCTTCTCTGAGAAAAGCAGAGAGATGTGGGGTGGTTCCAGCAGCTGAGGAAAATGAGAGACAAAAAACCCAATACTTTCTGTTGGTCAGACAGACCAACTGGCTGTAAGAAACTAAACTGACGTAATGCACAGGGAGACAGGAAGGGTCTTAGGAATGAACTTCAACCCAAGTCCTGAAAGATCTTCTGTGGAAATGTTGCTCTGTTATCCAGTAAATGAGAGGATTTAAATCCTAGATGTGCAAGTCCTGTATATATCAAATCAAATGGATGTCAGTACATTTTATGTTTTCATAACAGTTATCTGTGAGTTTGCTATCACAACACAAAGTCATAGAATTGCAAAGTGGTTTGAACTGGAAGGAACCTTTACATATTATCTGAACCAAGTGAAATGGTTTTGATTTGGATAGAGTTAATTTTCTCTGTAGTAGCTGGTATGGGACTATGTTTTGAATTGTGCTGAAAACAGTGTTGGGGGTGTTTAGCTTAGAGAAAAGGAGGATGAGGGGAGACCTTGTCACTGTGTACAACTGCCTGAAAGGAGGTTGTGATGGGGTGGTTCCTGGGCTCTTCTCACAAGTGACAAGTGATACGACAAGAGGAAATGGCCGCAAGTTGCGCCAGGGGAGGTTTAGACCGGACATTAGGAAGAATTTCTTCACTGAGAGAGTGGTCAGGGATTGGAACAGGCTGCCCAGGGAGGTGGTGGAGTCGCCATCCCTGGAGGTGTTTAAAAAACAGGTGGGTGAGTTTCTTAGGGACGTGGTTTAGTAAGGAGACAGGCACGGTTGGACTCGATGATCTCAGAGGTCTGTTCCAATCTCATGATTCTGTGATTCTATGATTCTAATACAGGGAAGGTTTTGTTACTGTGGTAGCACTTACAGAGAGTTGAGTCCTTTTCGGCTCCTTACACTAACCACCCAACAAGTAGGCTGGGGGTATACAAGACTTTGGGAGAAGACAGAGTCAGGACAGCTGACCATATCTGACCAAAGGGATATTCCATACCATATGATGTCATGCTCAGCATATAAAGCTTGGGCTAAAAGAAGGAAATGAGGGATGTTCAGAGTGACGACATTCGTCTTTCAAAGTAACCAGTAGATGGAGCTTTCCTGGAGATGGTTGAAAACCAGACTGTTCATGGGAAGGAGTGAAGGAATTCGTTGATTTGCTCTGCTTGTGTGGGCAGCTTCTGCTTTACTGATTAAATTCTCTTTTTCTTGACCCATGAATTTTCTTCACTTTTATTCTTCTGGTTCATCCCCTAAACCACCAGTGGAGACTGAGTGAGCAGCTGCGTGTTGCTTAGTTGCCAGTTGAGTTTAAATCATGACGCCAAGCTGCTTGCCATGGACAGGCATCCTTCACTAGATCAGGGTTCCCAAAGCCCTGTCAAATCTGACCTTTAATACTTTTGTTATAGTTTTTTGTTATAGTTTTGTTATAGAATGACGAACCATCCACAATCTCTCTGGGAAATCTGTTCCTGTGCCGTGACACATTCATCTTAAAAATTTTCTCCTTACGTTCAATGTAAATCTACCCTCTTTCAGTGTAAAACCATTGCCCCTTGTCCTGTCACTTACAGGTCTTGGGAAAAAGTCTTTCTTCTAAACTCTCTTTTAGCATTGAACAACAGCACTGAAGGCTCCTTGGAGTGTTCTTTTGTACATTTTGAACAACCTCAACTCTCTTACCCTTTCTTCATAGGAGGAGCATTCCAGTCCTCTGATCATTTTTATGGCCTTCCTCTGGACCTGCTCTATCAGATTGATGTCTTTCCTGTGTTGAGGACTCCAGAATTGGACACAATACTTCAGGTGGAGTTTACCTGTTGGACCCACCAAACAGGGGGTTTATGCAACCCAGGAAACAATCAATATTAGGGGTTGCAAGTGCATATTGCTGGCTCAGGTTCATTTTTCATCTGCCAGTGTAGCCAGTTCCTTCTCCACAGGGCTACCCTCAGCCTATCCATTCCCTACCAATGGATCACTATTTATGGGGACATCCAATGACAATGAAGAAAGGTATGTTCAGTGACATTTTTGATGGTCTTAAAGTCATTACCTACTTCAGACTGTATAGATGTATGAGAAATCCTTCCTTTCTTCCTTCCTTCCTTCCTTCCTTCCTTCCTTCCTTCCTTCCTTCCTTCCTTCCTTCCTTCCTTCCTTCCTTCCTTCCTTCCTTCCTTCCTTCCTTCCTTCCTTCCTTCCTTCCTTCCTTCCTTCCTTCCTTCCTTCCTTCCTTCCTTCCCTCCTTCCTTCCTTCCTTCCTTCCTTCCTTCCTTCCTTCCTTCCTTCCTTCCTTCCTTCCTTCTCCTTAGGTACTCTATATGTGTTTAAAAAACAGTGCTCTAAACCAGAGAGCAAGAGTTTTAGCACCCTCACGTGAAAACTGTATGAAAAAATCTGGATTTTCTATGATCAGTTCCAGCAGATTATATATATAAAACTAAAATAGTTATATGTGTACAATGCTTTCAGAAAGTATAACTAAAAATTTTTCACTGAAAATTAAAAGAGATTTTTACACTTTTTTTCACTCTGACTAAAAAGATTTGAAGAGCTGCAGTTTCCAAAGTGGTTTGCTAAAACATTTTTTCCAGAAGAAAATAAACAAAAAATCACATGTGCATACATATTCTCACTTACATACTCATACACACCACGCAATATGTGAAAACTGTAAATGATAAGTATCACGACAGAATCCTACGTGAAAATATTTTATTTTATTTTCTTATATAAGGAAAGGAATAAAACTTTTAGAGGTGATTCTGCCTGTGACTATGTAGGAAAAAGTTTTAAATCCTATTTTTTCTATTTACAAACCACTGCATGTAGCCTTATAATGCATTTCTCTGTTACAATAAAAAAGAAAGGGAAAAAAAAAGAGAAATTGAATAGTCTCACCTTGATATGATCTAATCAGCCAGACGGGGTAGAAGTATGACTATATCTAATATGTAATCTCAGCCATCTTGACAGTTAGATACAGTTTCGAGATAGGGTTACATAGTGACTTTGAACCAGCTTAATCAAAAATTTTTGAATGATCTTTGCAGTGAAGAGGACATTGAAATGCTGGAACTCATATCATTGTTTTAAAAGCAGAGTCTGTTTTCCCTTCTAATAAGCCTTGGCACAGCACCATGGAAAAAGTAGGGGCCTGCAAATCCAATGAGGACACAGCATGAAGACGTTTGGCTAGAAGGTGAAATGCTGTCTTGTGTTAATGCTGATAAAATCCCACAAAAGTCAGCTGAGTTACACAGAGGTTACTGAAGTAAACTAGTTTTCCTTTTTGTTATTTTAGATATCAGATGTGACTATTCTTCCACTAAAAATGAACTAAAATCAACTTGTATTATTTCAGTACTATTTAATAATATTTAGCCATCACCAAACCTTAATTTGTATGTTTGTAGTGTAATAGAATAACATCCTCTAAAGAGAATTGTATATATTACAGTCATTACTATAAGTCATAGTTAACATATAGTATCTAAGGTTCAGATTTTGGTCACCCGTTTAATGATACGAGGGAAAGGCTGTGGATGTGGTGTACCTGGACTTCAGTAAAGCCTGTGACACCATCTCTCACAGTATTCTGCTTGAGAAAGTGACTGCCATTGGTGTGGACAGGCACACTCTCTGCTGGGTTAAAAACTGGCTGGATGGCCGGGCCCAAAGGGTTGTGGTAAAAGGAAGTAAATCCAGTAGGAAACCAGTCATGAGTGTTGTTCTCCAGGGTTCCGTGCTGGGTCCAGTCTTGTTTAACATCTTTATCAATGATCTCAATGCAGGGGTTGAGTGCACCCTTAGCAAGTTTGCAGACAACACCAAGCTGAGTGCAAGTGTGGATCTGCTTGAAGGAAGGGAGCCCCTGCAGAGGGATCTGGACAGGCTGGATCAATGGACTGAGACCAACGAGATGAGGTTCAACAAGGCCAAGTGAAGAGTCCTCCATCTGGGTCACAACAACCCCGTGCAGCGTTACAGGCTTGGGGAGGAGTGGCTGGAGAGCTGCCTGGCAAAGAAGGACCTGGGGGTGTTGGTTGACAGCCGGCTGAATATGAGCCAGCAGTGTGCCCAGGTGGCCAAGAGGGCCAATGGCATCTTGGCCTGTGTCAGACACAGCGTGGCCAACAGGAGAAGGGAGGTGATTTTGCCCCTGTGCTCAGCACTGGTGAGGCCGCACCTTGAGTGCTGGGTTCAGTTTTGGGCCCCTCACTACAAGAAGGACACTGAGGGGCTGGAGTGTTTACAGAGGCTGGTGAGGGGGCTGGAGAATAAGCCCTGAGAGGAGAGACTGAGGGACCTGGGGTTGTTTTGCCTAGAGAAGAGGAGGCTGAGGGGAAACCTCATCACTGTCTACAACTGCCTGAGAGGAGGTTGTGACGGGGTGGGTGCTGGGCTCTTCTTGCAAGTGACAAGCGATAGGATGAGAGGAAATGGACAAAAGTTGTGCCAGGGGAGGTTTAGACTGGACATTAGGAAGAATTTCTTCACTGAAAGAGTGGTCAGGGTTTGGAACAGTCTGCCCAGGGAGGTGGTGGAGTCACCATCCCTGGAGGTGTTTAAAAGATGGATGGATGAGTTCCTTAGGGACATGGTTTAGTGAGGGGACAGGTACGGTTGGACTCGATGATCTCAGAGGTTTTTTCCAGCCAGATGATTCTATGATTCTGTTCTATGTTTCATGGTTCTTAAAATTTGTGGTATTTTGAAATATTTCACTGAACAATATTTGACAAAACATGTGTTTCTGCATACTAATTGCAAAGTTTTTAGTTGTGCAGGAAGATATTCACTCCCAAATACATATCTGGATGCAAAATTCTCCTATCTTCATGACAAGGATGAACAAAACTATTAGCAGAGACCGAAACAGAGACTATATAACAATGTGTTATTCTAAATGACTAGTAAGATGTATCATAGCTCCATGCACAGAAGGAGAGAAAAACATCTTATAGTGTAATCAAATTACAAGACTACACAGCTTCTTCTATCAAAGCCAACAATTACAGCCTACAATCTGGATATTTTCTATTCATGACATACAGTAATGTTCCAGGGAATTTCCCAGTTGTTTTAATAGAGTGGCTAACCAGAGATTAACCTTCATCATTTAAAATTTTAATATGCTAGAGCAATAGGCAAAAATTCATGCAGCCTTAAACGTGTGTTTCCAGCATTATCTCACATTAGAGAATTAATTACTTTCTTGTTCTTAATATAGAATTGCATTCAGTTGCTAAGGAAACCAATGATTTCTTCCTGTCTACAAGTAGTTGAATCCTGTTTTGGTTTCTTTGTTTTGAATGCCATTTTGTTGTTCTTGTTGCTGTTGTTTTTCACTAATATTAAATCAAAACCAGCATAATAACACCAAGGCTTACAAATGGAAAATGCTGGCTTACCTAGTAGTGGCCAGAATTGTAATGGTGAGGCAGAAGAGTGTGCTGTCTGTGGGGAAACGAGATTAGGCTCTGTTTTTAGTTGTTTCCTCCCTGAAAGCAGAGTTAGAAGCAGTGAACATGCACTGGTTTTGAGCCCTGAAGCTGGTGGTGACTCACCTTCAGCCAGCTCACGCTACTCTGCATATAAATTATAACAACTCATCTTTTCTTTCACTTTCCCCTTTATGTGTTAGATGCATTTAAATCATATATATCATGGTGCAAAACATTCAAGGCAGTCCAACTACAGGAAATCTGGAAGTGGGGAATGAAACTAGAGAATCCCTATGAAGAACAATCCATTGAACATTGATCCTCAAAATGGAAATTTAGAGCAACTATAATTTTGACCCAAACTTATTTCTTTTATTTTTTTTTTTGTTCCAGAAGTTAAAGTATTATATTACCCACTTTTCCACAAGGCAAAGAATATTATTCAATATTGCAATGTATGATAAAATGTGATCACTTTAGTATCATTTTGCCTGGCAAGATGTAACTATATTTAGTGGTAAAATTGCCAATTGAAGGACTTCACAATCTGTCCACAAGTGGTTCTAAAACAAGTGTGCATATTTCTATCACTTACAAGGAATGTTATGAATATGGATAACCATAGGAACATATATAACACCTTAAAGGGAGAAGCAGAATAAACATAAAAACCCTTTATGTTTCTTCTGTGAAAGGGTTCATAGAATTAGCATTAGACAGGCATGATTTGGTCATTTAACTGCTTTTTAAGTGCCCAAGCCTATCCAAAATACACGTCTGATTGTCTGTCAGTACAATCCTTTATATGTCTGAGTCTGAAGTGGTGACCTCTTTACCGACTTACAGGTATGTGTTAGCTCAAGGGCAAA
The DNA here is from genome assembly GCA_033558235.1 of Neomorphus geoffroyi. Lineage (NCBI taxonomy): Eukaryota > Metazoa > Chordata > Aves > Cuculiformes > Neomorphidae > Neomorphus > Neomorphus geoffroyi. The sequence continues at coordinate 14,860,867 of JAUMJM010000005.1, forward strand.
CCCCTCAAGACCTCCAGCTTACTATTCCTCTACCTATTTCTCCTGTTGACACCTTTTTCAGCAGCAGCCTGAGCTCAGGTCTACATACTGGGCTCTGTCCTGAAGATATTAAGGGAGTAAAAAGTGCTCTCCCAAGCACTCTTTGCATGCTAACTAACACAACATGAGACAGGTAAATATCCAAATGTTACTTGTAATGGAAGGCTCAGCTTTTAGGAAAATCTTTGCAGAGCTTCTGCAGGGCATGTCCAGATCCCTTTGTGACCAAATTCCCTCTGGTCTGGTCCATAGCTACTGTTTATGATGCTAGTGAGAATAATTCCACCTACTCGTGATGATTTCTAAGTGTAATATGCATTATAAAGGATATCTTTTTTTTTTTCTCTGAAGTTCTTAAGTTTTATCTAACCTTCCCTTGTATGTATTTAAGTAGCTTATTACCTCTCTTTAATTTATTACATATCAAATAATGTATTTAATTATTATTTCTTTCAATGCATTAAAATGTTCTTGTGATCACATATCACAAATACCTCGAACGCACTTTCTTAGTATTTTCTGAACAAACCTTACAATAATATGTGGCAATAGAGTCCTTAGAAGGGGAATGAGAAGGCAAAGCAGAAAATCACAGATATAAAAATGAGCCTTAAATACCTTGCACACAAAGTGTCTGAGAAAGGATGTTACCATTTACATTGCATAGAAGTTGCTCAGATATTCAGAATAGAAAACAATATAAACATCTAAAATAGATTATGAAGATCAAAAGGCAGATTTACTACTATATTCTAGCTGCTTTGTGTGATTCCAGTCATGCAAAGTATTCATAAACTTAGCTTTAGTAGGTGTTTCAACTTTGTTTGTAGTTGATTTGCAGAATGCTCATAATCTTCATTTTAGCTGCAAAAATTCTTGAGCAACTAATTTTGATGTGACAGTCAGCATTAGGTAATCAATATGTACCAGTAGCTACAATACAGTATGAGATTGCACAAAACTTCTTTCTCATAATTAATGGGTAAATAACTGCAGTAACTCAGCTAACATGGGACAAACTGTAGTGAATGTGATAATTTTTAGTGGTGAGCATAAAAGGAGCTACTATAGCAACTCAAATTATTCTTTTGTTTCTGCTTTTTGTTTTATGTGGCAAATGCAATGAGGTCTGTAACTGGGTATTTCCTTGTCAAGCTGCACCTGGCAAGTAACCTCTGAGCTGTTTTTTGGATTTGCTTTCTTTTTTAAAAAAAAAATACTGTAATATTAACTGCAGTGAATTTAGTTCTGTTATAAATATTGTCTTTTGCTGGAAACCAATCTAAACCAAAATCTTTAATTATCATGAGTTAATTCCAGTATAAATAATGATTTCAGGTGACAAGTTGAGGAAAAAGCTAAATAATATACATATTCCTGCTTTTATGCTTTACAGGATAGAGAAATATAGGGTTTAATCCTCCATAATAATAATAATAAAAAAAATCCTGAAACAGTATTTTGTTTACTGTTAAATAAAAAAATATATACTGAAGCAATATAAAATTCTTCTAATTCCAAATTGTTTAAATGTGGGAGATTTAAATCTGATATATTGTTTTAACTCTACTGTTAGTTCATTTTTCTCCATTTGTATCATGAGCTACATGAGGTGTATAGCTCAGCTGTGAATTTCATTGGTGTTTTCAGTTTAGGAAGTGAACAATCTTAATTTTAGTTAACGTTATGTTTTATTGGATTTACCACAACCACAGCAAAGAGTTGCTCTTGCCGTTTTACAGAAATATTGAAAGAAGAGAGTTCCTTAACTTGCACTCAATCTACTAATCCAGTCAATAATTCAGACTGGCCAATAGGCTAACCAATTGCCTGCAGCCATTGCAGTAATAATTGAACAGGACAAGCAAGATCCTTACTTCAAATAATGTTTCTCACTATTTCTAGCAAGTCTGTTACATATGGAATGCATTTTGAAAATTTAATAAACCATCATCCTTCATCTGTATCTTGACACTTTTGAAATACGGACTCAGACTTGAGGCTCAAAAAGAGGAAAGGTGGAGTCTGTCAGCAAAACAGGGTCAGTGTAGACAATGCACATATTCATTCAACTATACAGAAAGTGTTTGCAGCAGACTGCCTCTGTGTTCTAAAGCAAATAATATTTTTGAGCCAACCAAAGCCTGCATGTACTTCTGTTCACTCTGATGATTCAAACAAGCAAACAAAACAACCAAAAGCCTAAAAGTAGAAAAACAACCACGACATATACCATCAAACCTCAAGATGCTTACAAAAGGAGAAGCAATCCACTTAAACTGGGACCAAAGAATATTCCAAGGATCTTCTAGGCTACTCCCTACTGATTTGAGTCACTGAGGTGGAAAACATCCACATTTAGGTGTCTACATGTAACATATAGCTCCCATTGGAGCCAAGGGAGCAGACAGAGAGATCCAGCTGATGAGTCACAAGATTTCTGGCAGGATGAACTAAATCACTCAGAGCGAGTTACATGAACCAAACAACGTTGTTATCCTTTCAGATGTTATCCTTTCTTCTCAGACCTCGTGTCAAAATTAAGCACCTAAATTACCCATTCATGCTTGAGTGGCTTTATTTCATGTATCATCTCCATGTAAAATGTCTCCAGGTAACACATCCTCTTGTTTCAGGACTCTATTCCACACACGATGTCCTTGCTTTTGAGTCTTTGAAAGATTATACTTATCTCACTGGATAGTTGTTTTAGTCTCCTGGTGTGGTTTTTATGTCAATGGGTGAATTTTTTATCTTACTGGCAACATCCAGGTTTTTCTGATTTCATCAACAGAAAGCACGCTAATGAAGTGCTCTGGACTAGTTTACCTGTATGCTTTAAGATCTACGTCTTATGGACTATTATCTGTTTCACAGCAGGAAAGTAATATTTTACTCCAGAATGGTGTGAACGGATGTACAAGAAATGGGCATAAGCAAGGCAGCAGCAAAAAAGGGAGGAAGGGAGTGAGGCAGCTTGATAGTATTGGTGAACTCATGCACAAATCATGATTAGATTTATCCTCTCATAAATTTAGTCATATAAGTAAAGTGCTTGTGACTGAAGTGTGCTCATTCCTGGCTTTATATGTGCATTCAATGAGGAGAAGCTTACAACTCTCAGAGAAGATTTGGCTGCTAAAAATCATCTTAAAAGGTTGATCTTTCCCTCTAGGTGACACAAGGAGTTAAGGCTGGCAAGTCCTCTAACACTTGTGTTTCAATTTACTGCCTAAACTCTTAGAGATATCAATAAAAATTCTTAGCACATAGTCCTTTCCTTAAAACATGTTTCATCCAAAAAAAGATTCTTATTTGTCCTGAGATTATTTCTACATACTTAATCCTATTTCTGGATTTACATTTTGAGCACACTGAAGACACTGTTCAAAATTTTCAGGAATTCATCAGGACCAAAGTTTTGAATTTTATAATGAAAAACATTAAAGTTTATTCTGAAGAACAGTAACATACCGACCCAATAATTTATTCATTGTGATTAAGTGATACAGCTTTTTCCATTTAATGCTTAAATTTAATTTGCATAAAAAGAATAAAAATTTTAAAACATATATAGACTTGTCCCAAAGAGCAAATCTCACCTTGGGCATTTCTACTTTCCTGAGCCATGAAGAATAGCTGCTTGTTAATTCTGTCCCTCTACTGTGACTCAGTAATAGAGTAATGATGTGCTTGAGGTGTCATTAAAAGTCTGAGCACTAGTTCTGGAAGTTATTTTCCTTTAAATAGCCTGAAAAAGAAAGCTTGAAAATTCTTATTTCTTGTTGTACTTCTTTTATATTCTTATATAGAAATGGATTGGGAGAAAGAAACTAAATAATTTATTTTTTTCCAAGTAATTTATTTCACAATATTTGAGAAGTCTCAGGCCATATTGTAAACATAATTATTTTAATTCATACCTGCTATGTCATGACATCACATGCCATAAAGTGTGTTTTTCTATGTGAATTATAGATAGAAATCGAAAACTGATGAGAAAACAACCTTTAAATTTGTCTACTTGAAAAATGAAATAACAAGAGGTTTAGAAAGGTGTCTAGAGATATTTTTAATTTGCATATTTTGAATTTGTATTTATCTGTAGAACCTTAAGTAAGAAATAACATCTATCTTATTATATTATGAAAGTCTATATAATATAATAGTATTTATCATGCATTCTCAAGAGAAATTTTTCAAGATGGATTGTCTGTTGTATAATCATAAACACTGAAAATTAGATACCCTCTTAGAAAATGTGTATTTTCCCTATAACCTTAAGAGGAGTCACAATTGCTATTTTTAAATTGAAAACACAAGGGAAAAAGGTTTTATCTTTTTATGTTAGTCCATTCAAAGGCAAACAGCTTCTTCTTCATTCCCTAAAAGCACACAATAGAAAGTGACCTTATTTGTCAGGGTTTTCTTTGTCAAATCTGACTGTTAAGCACTAAAAGTGTGCAGCAGTAACCTGAGACCTAGCAGAAAAATTACTTAACAGGGGTTAGGAGAATGTGGTGATATTTTGTTTTCAATATGAGATTTTCTATTAATTTAGATTATGGAAAAATAAGAAAAAACATGAAAAAAAGTACATTCTAAAAATTAAAACATGGAAAGAATAAAAGTGCTTCTTTGTTTTTAGAAGGAGAGGAAAATAGGATGGAGCTGCAGAGCATCATATTTTTAGCAGAGACATCTGCTGTAAAACTGAAAAACATTTTTCAAATAGATTCTGAGTTCAACTTAACACTTTCACCTATCCTCACTCCTTGATACTGAGCAGCCACCAAATAATTTTGATCCCTTCAGATAGTAATTCCCTCTTTCCTCCATTGTTTTGAATTACGAAAACTGTATTATAAATATTTGAGTCTCGGGAAAAAGTAACAGCTGAATGCTTCTGGGATATTAGTAACATTTGTGTAGACTTTACAGAATGTAAGATGAGCTCAAGTTGTCATGCTCTAGACAAAGTTTAGTACCCACAAGACTGTTCATGTTGTTTAATTTTATTTCAGTTAATAATCCAAAGAATTTATTATAATTCTTGAGTTTTTGAGTTGTTTCAGGATTTTTATTGTTAGCCTCTTTTTTTTTGTTTTTTTGTTCATTTTTTCCTCAGTGTTTTCATTAGGTTTGTTCTGCAGTGAAAAAAAAAATAATAAAAATGAAAGTGCACCATGAAGCAATAGCCAGAAATAACAAATGTAAAGGAAGTCCAGGATGTATTGCAGGTGTCATCTGATATTTGATCCTCTTTTGAATAAATATTATGAAATTTTTTTGATTGTTCAGTATCTCTGAATAACTCCAGTTTGGTGCAAAAATAATTGCTGAGGGTTTTTTTGTAGATCGTTATGCTTCTTTTGGATTAAACTTTTATTTAACTGTGTTCATGTGCCATTTTAAGGCATGAAATTTGCTCTATTGATTTACTCTAATAATTCTGTTTCCACTGTTTGTTTCTTTTTTTATATTATGCTGTCAAATCAAAGATGGAAAAAAAAGCAAATTTGAGAAATTTTGTTGTATGAGTTCAAAGGGGATGTAAAGCAGTGGAAACTGTTAACAAAATCAACCAAGCATTTGTCCAGGGGACTGTTAATGAAGATAGAGCTTGACATTGCCTTGAAAACTTTGATCAGGTGAACAATAGCCTTGAAGATGAGGAGGGTCACTGACATCCTTCTGCAGCAGATGACAACAAATTGAAGCTGTTACTGAAATGAATCCATGCAAAACAACTCGAGAGGCTGCAGAAGAACCAAATTTTGACCATTTAACAATTGTTTGACAGTTGCATCAAACTGGAAAAACAAAATAAGCTCATCACATCAGTTAAACAAAAATTTAAATAAACAGTGTCGTGAAGAGTTTTCTGTGCATCTTTTGCATAACAGAACTGTTCTATTTCTTAATCACGTTGTTACATGTCATGGGAAATGGATTCCATGCAATGACCAACAGTGACCTGACCAAGGTGAAGCGCCAAAACAGACTGAAGCTGGTTCAAAATAAGGTTATGGTCATTATCTGGTGGTTGGCAAGTGGAATCGTCCACTATAACTTTTAGAACCCAAGCAAAATCATCACAATAGAGAAATATTGCCACAAAGTCAACTTAACGCACTAAGAACTGGAACATTTGCATCCAAATTTGATCAATTGGAAAGGACCAGTTCTTCTCCTTGACAAGGTCCAACTGCATGTGTTGCAAATAACTGCAGAATTTGCGCAAGCTAGGCTACGAAACCCTACGAGCTTAACTTACCAGACCGATTCCACCGATTGCCACATTTTCAAGCATTTTGACAACTTTTTGAAAGAGAAGGTTTTCCACACCCAAGCAGCATCTCCTCAAAATGTCTTTGAGGAATCCGTCAATTCCAGGACTCTAGAATTCTGTGCTACTGGAATAAATAGATTTGGTTTTTGTTGGCAAAACCACATAGATTCTAATGGCTCTTATTTCAATTAATATTTTTTATTCTAAGCTGAGATATATTACTTGAAAGTTGATGGATAAAAATGGCAATTATTTTTGCACCAATTTGGTAAATGGGTTTTGATCATGAAAGACGAAGAAACCAATGTCCGAAAAGCTAAGCAATGCCTCAGACCTCCCAGCAAAGTCTGATAATCCTAAAACATATTATCAGCAAATAAAGGCTCTTCCCTCCAACTCAACTTAGCTTGCTTAAATTGCAGTACAGTTTGAAGGTTTCAGAGCTCATCCTAAACTGTAGTGTCATAACAAAGACACCCATACGATTCTCCACTTGGTGGAATAAGTAACTGGCTGGAGGAAAAGGTCTTTGAACACGATTTTGTGTTGGAGCTTCAAGCTACCAGCCAGCCTGGTAGGTGAGTTCTAGACACTTTTTTTCAGCAAATGAAAGTTTAATTAAACGATCTATTAATTGATCTTCATGTAAATTTCTACTCTTCCACTGTTTTATACTTTCAGGATGAAATAAAAATGCAACCATGCAAGACCATAGGTCACTGGAAACATTTTTATTCCAAAAGCACAAGTATGTTATAGTTTCAGAGATAAAGCTAAATATCTGATCTATGTGAACTCCTAAAGTAGCTGGAGACATCTCTCATTAAGTGTAAGATTCCATAAGATAATTTATGAAGCATTGTTCTCCTAGTTTTGGTGTCAAAGGCATATCAAGACTTTTGAAAAGATCTTTTCAAATATGCAGTTAACCATGAAGAAATATACAGGACTAGAAAAAAACATAAAAAACCAAACCCATGCATTTTCATTAGGTGATTATGACTAATGTAGGCTCATTACAAATGTGTTTAGGCAATAGAATAGTATAAACACCAAAAGATGAGGAGACCCTCATTGAGAGGATAACAATTACGTTTAGAAACACTAGTTCTAATAGAAAAAAGAATGCTTTTTGGCAATCTTTTGAAATCCTTTTAAAATATTAATTATGCACAGTATGTTGTTGTTCATCTTTGTTCTTATAAGCATTTGTTCTTATCTAAGCATTTACGTTAATTAATATACTCTCACATTTGCCTCAGTGGTAATTCCAATAAAATAGTTATATTCACCAAGTACCTACCATTTATATTCTGCTCGACTTTTTATTGATAAAGATCAATATTATGAATAAAACAAAGTAAGAGATAGGCTAAATATGAGGAATCGAAAAAAGCTGATCACAATTGTAAAAATCTAGGCATTGGAAAAAATTCTATACAATACTATACCACATTTTAAAGACAAGCAGACTTAACAGTCTGACCTCCGTTTTTTCTGATCTATTCAATTTATAACAGACAACAGACTTTAAAGATTCTCAACACTTTTCAAAATCACTCTGCTTTTACTTGGGTGCCTAGATGAAGATTAAGGAACGCAACTTCAGGCATCCCGCTGCAACAATTTTCACTTCCGTCCTTTTTGCTCTCTCTTGTTATGCCTAATGCCAGCAAGAACCTGGTGGAAATCTAACAATTTAATAAAGATAAAGTACAGAAAAAAGAAATTGCTCAGAATTCCAGCTGGGTTTTCCACTTTGCTGGTAATTATCATAAGTGCCTCCCCACGACTGCAAATGAGAAGAGAAACTGCTGTTATTGCCACTTCCCTGCTATCTGTGTTGCTTTTTTTATCCACAGTAGCCCCCTAAACAAGTTATCCAAAACCAACAAGCACTGAGGTTCAGCTACTATGCCTTCATTTCAAAAGCACTTTTGAACACAACAGTACCCATGCTCTGCTTTTCCTCTCAGGTATTAACTTTTCTGCCACCACATAAAATGCCAATGGAAAAATGGTATTTCACAGAAATGGTGAAAAAAAGAAGAACAAAGGAAATAATGAAGTATTGAGGTCAAAGTGCTTGGGATTCTGGCTAATTGAGCATCACATATGGTCCTGTTGGTACATTATTGTTTCTTAGCCTGAGCCTTGTCATCTCTTGAGGAATTCATCAGGAGCTGAAGAGGTTCACAAATGGCAAAGAGACCATAAACACACCCCACTGTCATCTGAGTACTGAACATGCAGAAGAACTAAAATTACAGAAAGGACAGGAACAGCTTGAAAGGCAAAGTGGAGCAGCCTCTGGAGAACATTCACCTACCAGCCCAAATCAGAAGTGCCTTAAAACCCAAAGTAGCCCAAAGCCAGAAAAGGGGAAAGCTGTCACTCAGAATCACTGTGCTACTTTCACTGGGCATTGACACTGTGCACAGATCCCAGAAACCCCTCTTAAAAGCCTGATGATGCATCAGAATAAGACATGACAGATCACGAAATATTCCTGTCTGACTGCAGAAGTAAAATGTGCATCCTAGTCAGTTTAGACGCCCTTTCATGTCAACGGGGAGACATAAGCACATTGAAGAAGCAGTTCAGATAGCATGAGATAAAAGTACCTCTCAGAGGGCACTCTTTACCTAATTCCATTGACTAGAGAAAGAACTGAAGTTGACTAGGCTCCTAATTTAAATATACAACTGAGCAGGGAAAATTTGATCTCCATGTTTTTATTATATCAGTTTATTACATCAGTTTGCACTGACAAGTAGAAGTACCACTGTTGAAATAAGCCAATAAAATTGTGGCGTTTGTTTTTTTTTAAAGTTATTTTTATAATATATGCTATTTCCTCTGTGGATTTCCCAAAGAAACAAATCGTATTAAATGAAAATGGATCAACAACATCCACTGTTTTTTAAAATAATAATGCAAACAGAGGAATCTATAAGTTACCACTGCACACAGTGTTTATTTTACATCCAATTTTAAAAGAATCATGACTTGAAACTACTTTTCGTTTCTACAAAACAAGTTAATACTGATTTTTGAATAATTCAAATTAAACCACATTCTTTTATCAGAAGATCATTTAAGAGGGACGCAAATGAAAATGCAGAATGTTAGATGATAATTCACATGGTCATATATTTAATTGCAGTATCATTATATAGAGAGAAATTTGACAGTGTTCAAAAGTTACCTTTACAATTTACATGTAAATAAATAACTTTATAAATGCAAGTATTTTCTAGCATTCAGTACTAGAAAGGATATTTTATGTCCTACAATGTAAATGATCACTTTGTTTTTAAGTGGATGAATCTCTTCAGTTAGACCAAGAGAAAAAGACATCATAAAGAATTATTAATCAATTTAAAAGTGAATTATATTTATGAGGTATTCTGGGATTTTTACTCTTGCACACATTCACTACTGAATTAAATGAGAATAATGAAAGCATGAAAAATTGTCAGTGTTTTCTAATAAACATTGATTTTTTTTTACAGGCAAAACATAGATTTTTTTTTTTAGGTGAAATAACGTAATGAGTGAATGAAGGCAATACAGTTCTACAAACATGATAAATCTACATCTTACCAAAGAATTTGGTAGAGAATCTCAGGAAATATTACTCTGAAAAATCAAATTTCCTTGGATACGAACCGTATGATATAGCATGAAAAGTAGCTCAATAGCCATAAACAGTAGTTAATGATGAACGACAAGTTATCAGATAGGGAGAGATGTCTAGGGGCATACTAGAGTAGAAAAAGGTTTTAGTCTCCTTCTTTGTTTGACATCTTCATTAATAATTAAGAAAGGAGTTCAAATATCACATTAAGGAAACTCAGAAATGATGCTAAATTGTGATATGATGCAAGCACAGAGAACGACAAAGAATAAAATAGAGGGTCACTAGGTGTAAATCCATGCAGATAACTAAATATCTGGCACTTCTACAGACTTCACCAGTCTACAGTTTGTTTATACTCTACATTGTGCATAAATGAGGTTTTTGAAACTTATTTCCAAATCCAGCTCCCTCCCTGCTTCTGAATAGGTCCTAAAAATCTTTTCATTGTAATCGAAGAATAATCTATGCATAGTAATCACTGAGAAATATAAATATATTTTTTGAATAGCCACAAACAAATATATGAGAAAGGAGGTAGACATCCGTGCAGGAATCTGTATGAAAAGAGAATAAAGAACATTTTAACAGATTATTTGTTTTGCATTTGTTTACACAGGAAATAATCAAAGAAATCATTAATGTTATATAATTTTTTATGAAATGACATTCTGTATGTCATACATTCTGTATGACATACATTCTCTGTACCTTGGAGTACATTACAGGGAAGAAAAACTCAGCGAATTCCCTCCTGTTCTTTGTACATGAAAGATCAGAAGAAACTTAAAATTTTTTGTTTGTGACAGTTGATGGGTAACTGTATGATACTACAATTCCTCATATTCAGGTTCTTCATTGGGTGGATTTTTATCTGCTGGTGACATACAGTTGTACATTTTTTGTCAATCTAGAACTGCCTTTGCACTCGTGTTGAACTGTTTCCTTCAGTCGAGTTCACTGGGGAAGCAAAATCACCTTTCCTTTTTTGCTTCTTCCCTCCTTTCTCATGAGGATCATATTGCAGGATCAGGCACTGTGATCTTATAATACAAGCTCAATCTTGCTGCTGAAATGTAATTCTATTCTTTACCAACAGAATACAACTACTGAACATTACACAAAGAATATTAAATTCCAATATGACTATTTTCATTTGTGAATGTTTAGTTTTATTGGTTTTCTTTACATGTAGGATTTGGTTTGGTTAGATTCGTTAAATTTATTTTTCTGTTCTTTTAGCATATTTTCATACCTTACATAAGAAAAATGTGTGACATTCCTTTTGCCTCTACTTTACTCAGGAAAACTTTAGCTCATACTTAATTAAAGTTACATGAAACTCTTTCAAATTTAAATAAGCTTGGTTGTTTGGTAAGTTCAGTTTTTTTCAGAATAAAAGGAAAAAAGTAACACTCAGGAGAGCAGACTTTGACCTCTTCAGTGATCTGTTTGGGAGACTATCATTGGGTAAAGTCCTGGAGGGGAGAGGGGCACAAGACAGCTGGTTAATATTCAAGGGTCATCTGCTCCAAGCTCAGGAGTGATGCATCCCAACAAAGAGGAAGTCAGGCAAAATCCCCGGGAGGTCTGCATGGATGAGCAAGGCACTCCTGAACAAACTTAAACTCAAAAAAAAATCTTACAGGGGGTGGAATCAAAGTTAAGTAACCTGAGAGGACTACAGGGAAATTGTCCAAGCCGCCGACGAGCAGGTTAGGAAAGGTAAAGCCAGATAGAATTAAATCCAATCAAAAATGACAAGGACAGTAAGAAAATTTTCTATAAGTCAGTGACAAAAGGAAGATTAGGGAGAATGTGAGCCCTCTACCGAAGGAAATGGAAGACCCGGTTACCCTGGATATGGAGAAGGCTGAAGTACTCAATAACTGTTATATGTTAGTCTTGTTTAGCAATGGCTGAAGTCACATTGCCCAAGTCATAAAAGGCAAAGACAAGGGCATGAGAACAATAAATTACCCACTGTAGGAGAAGATCAGGTAAGAGACCATCTAAAGAAACTGAAGGAGCACAAGTCCATGGGACCTGATGAGATGTATCCACAGGTCCTGAGGGAACTGGTGAATGAAGTTGCTTAACCACTTTGCCATCATATTTGAAGAATTGTTGCAGCCTGGTGAAACTCCCACACCTTGAAAAGGGGAAACATAAACCTCATTTTTAAGAAAGTAAGACACAGGAAGCTACAGACTGGTCAGTCTCATCTCTGTTCCCAGCAAAACCTGGAGTAGATCCTCTTGGAATCTCTTCTGAGGCAGGTGAAAAAAGAAGAGTTGATTGGTGACAGCCAACATGGCTTCACTAAGGGAAAATCATGCCTGATGAATTTGGTGACCTTCTACGATGGGGTTACAGCATTGGTGAATAAGGAAGGAGTAACTGACATCATCTACTTGGACTTCTGCAAAGCATTTGACACTGTCCTGCATGACATTCTTGTCTCTAAATTGAAGAAACATGGATATGATGAATGGACCATTCAGTGAATAAGGAATTGGCTGGATGGTCGCACTCAAAGTCCAAAGAGACCACCGACAAGTGGCATTCCTCAGGGATCTGTATTGGGACCAGCACTGTTTAACATCTTTGTTGCAGACATGGGCAGTGTAAGTGAGGACACTCAGCAAATTTGTTGATGACACAAAGCTGTGTGGCACGGTTGACATGCTGGAGGGATAGTAGGCCATCCAGAAGGACCTTAACAAGCTTGAGTAGTAGGCGTATGAAGAACTTCGTAAAATTCAACAAGGCCAGGTGCAAGGTCCTGCAGATGGGTCAGAGCAACTCTGAGCACAAATACAGTCTGGGTGGAGACTAGATAGAGAGCAGCACTGAAAAGAGGGACTTGGGCATGCTGGTGGATCAGAAGTTCAGCATGTGCTCTTCCAGCCCAGAAAGCTAACCGTATTCTGAGTTGCATTTAAAGAAGTGTGCCCAGCAGGTTGAGGGAGGTAATTTTTCCCCTCTACTATCATGAGACCCCACCTGGAGTACTGCATTCAGTTCTGGAGCTATTTATCAAGGAGTTTAGTAGTAGGTTGAGAGATAACATTTTTAAGTTGGAAGAGGGTAGATTTAGGTATGGTACTAGGCAGAAAGGTTTGCTGTGAGGGCAGTGAGGCACCGGAACAGGTTACCCAGAGAAGTCATTGTAGCCCCCTCCCTGGAGGTATTCAAGGACAGGATGGATGACGCTTTGAGCAACCTGATCTAGGTTCTTCCCACGGCAGGAAGGTTGGAACTAAATGATCTCTAAGGTCCCTTCTGACTGGAATCATTCTATGATTCTGTACAGTTTACCTGGTCAGTCCTAGTTTTGTTCTGCCACAGGTTGTCTTTTATTTAAATGTTGTGAACTTCAAGGATTCTGAAGGCAGAAAAATACCAAAAACTGTTGTCATGAAAGAAGCGAACGACTTTGAAAAGGAAATTATAAAGTCAGTAAAGGAATTATTTTTGGTTCATATGGTACAGTGAAAACTAGTGCATTGTTCATATGATTTTAAATAGGAGATAAATATTTTCATCTGCCACATACTCAGTGAAACATATAAAATAATAACTTAATTAGTCTTAACAGTTTAGTCTTAAATTCTTCAACGTTTCTGCACTATTTTCAGAACTTTTATAAAGGTAAAACCTCCTGTATCCATGCTTTCATAATCAGTAGGGCAGGTGTGCACCAAGTCCCACAGGACTTGTTGTATGGACATGCATCCACCCCTGTCATGAAATTGTTGAATATATTTAGGGAGAAGTGGGTTTTTGCACAAAAATTTCTGAAATGTTCTTCTTGATAACCTCGGACAGCTGATAGTCAGCTATCAATTACTGTTGAAAACTTTGCAACTCCACATACCATCAGAGACTACATTGATTCCTCTCTAGACAATAAGAAATATCCAGCTTTATTTGCACGGCTCTTTCTGCACTTATAAGCAGGATTTCTACCAACTGAAATTTTTCCCCATTGAAAATATATGAAGAAGGAAGATGCATCATAAAATGACGTGATTATAAAAAGAGATAATAAACAAGTTTTTAAAAGTTCATCCATTTTTTATTATCAGATAATTATGAGTGTGGAGGATTAGTCAGATATGCCCAGTTATACAATTTGCAAATGTTCTCTTGCAGAAGCAGACGTGGCATACACATTAATGAGATATAGTGCATATACAGCTTCTAGTTTACATGCTTTGGTTACAAATATAATGTCATGTCTTAGGGGACAGGATGGTGGCATTGATGTTACTAGCAATAAAATGCAGGAACAGAATGTATGAATCTTTATTGGCTTTTAATTTCACTGTCTCAACATTTTTTAAAATCTGACTGTTGCTTGCTGCTTTCTGAATGTTGTTTGCTACTTTATTAGAAGCAACTCGGTTACCTCAGTGCCAGCAAGTATCAGCTGAAATTAAGGACTAAGAAATCCCTATTGATTATAACATTACTGTGCTACAAAACCAATTTACATCTCAATTCTTAGAACACCAAAGAGTCTCAGGTATCTCCCTCATTACTGAGAGTTAAAATGTGTAAAATGAGACCTTACATTTTATACTACATGACAGATTTAATGTTTGTTAGATTTGTCATTAGACTGATTGACAAGCATATCTATCATGTAAAGCATACTGTAACATGGAAAAAGTACATTTTAAATGAGACTGTTTCTATCAAGAAACAGACAGAAATGTAAAAGTTGATCTCACAAAGATGCAGTTTTAATACTGTTAAAAATTTATCTTTCTATATAACCTAGATTATTAAAATATTGATAATAAATATGAAAGTAACAAAGTACATTTTCTAATGAATATCATTGTATATTTCAGAATACTGATGTAGTTGAGTACACTCCTAGTAACAGAAATTATAGTTGTTATTCCTACATCTGCAGGTCATGTTGAAAAGTTTATTTGACCTTGGCTTTGCATTTTGGAAAAATATTCTTATACATATTACTATTGAGGGAAACATGACAAGACATACATAACCTCTTTTTAAATTTTTGTTGCTGTTCCCAGAACTCTTTATACTCAGGTATCTTAAAAAAACCTCCACTAAAAGCAAAATAATATTTTAAATAGAGATTATTAAGATTGCAAAATAAAGTATTCAAAATTAGGGAATGTTACAACTACCTTTACCTTAAATTAATGTCATCAAATATATGTACTCTGATAAACTTAAGTGCATGCAATAAGTAACGAACTTAGGTAAAGAATAAAATAAAAACTTAGGTAGGAACGACTACAGTGATTTTAATAAATGATCCACCTATTCTAAGTTTATTTCTTTGACCATGATCATTTATGTATATCCAAGAGTGTAAGACTAGTCTTTTCCCAGAATATTCCTGAAGTTTCAAGCAGTTTTTATGTTTGCTGCCACTCTTTATATAAAAAACAATGTCTTTGTGTTTGAAACATTAAGTCTTACCACTCTGACCGTTCTGTAGCTTCATATCTTAACTGCAGAGTATAAACATATATCTCCTTTTGTTTGCTTTTGCACCTGTTATTTTGAATATCGTTCTTATGTTTTTAGTTGAATTTTTTACATGTGTTATGGAATCCAAAGTCAAGAATATTAAATGCAATTTCAGACACATCGAAAGAAGAGGAAAAGTTGTAATATCTGTGCTAGTTACCTGGTAAGTAATGTTGGTGTTTCAAATAATTTAAGAAAACTGTATTGTCCACTAATAACATAGGAAGGCTGCAACTGTCTGACCATACTGGTGAGGTCTGACACTCTGTAATCAAATAAAATAAATGTAAATAGATTTAATATGGAAAAAATAAGAGAATGGCCCCATTCTATCTGTGAAAATTTTGCTTTGGTCTTGATGCTCTGTTATGTTAAAAAGGTTCACATAACAGCTGTATCAAAGGAATGAAAGGCTGAGATTCCCTTAAACAACAGTAGTCCAAGCTTAGTTTGTTATAATGTTTTAACCATGAAAACATGGACTTTGCCTTTAATTCTTCTTCATGATCAAGAAAATCACTGAACTGAATACTCGTTTTTTAACATTAAATAGCTTACTTCTCAACTATACAGTCAAAACAACACTCGGGGATTTTGCTGGATTAAGGCTCTAGGCACTAATGCAGTCCTAAGTATTTTTACTTTGATGTTTCCTAGACATATAATGAATTTCTAATCCCTAGGACCCTTCCATTCTCCACTGAACTGTAAGCTTGGAGTTCAAGTCTATTAGAAGGTCTATTTGTTACAGCTTAGCCTACCGGTATCACACTGGCATCATGTTGAATTTCTGGAAGTGAACAACAAGCTTGAATAAAAAGGTGTTTTTTTGAAAGTTAGAGGTCTTCTAAAAATATCACTCTGTCCCTGTAATGAGGTCTTTTATTTTAACTTTTCTTTCCTGGTGAAGAAAATATTAGTGCAAAGGCTGCTTCTAACACAAAGACTCACTTTATTTTTATTGATTTCTTTTCAACAAATGGCCAAGCAGTCCCTTTTGATAAAAGAGTTAGTAAGGGTAAATGGATCAGGAAATATGACCTAGCCAGTAGACTTTGGACAGAATGATGAAGGTCATTCAGGGTTGCTTGTGAAATTATTAAATCCATAACAGTATCTTAGACTTTTATTTATAATGCATACACATACATAAATCAACAAAACTAAGTATTTTAAAGTACAAGGGCATATTTTGCCATCAGACATAGAAAACTGTCCCAGATTTTTGTAAAAATGTTGATTTTTCTCATGACAACACTCATCCCTATGAAGAATTTAGTAGATTAATATTTTTCTTCAAATACAGTCTTCATTTTTTATTTCATAATCTGGAAATCATTAAGAAAGAAAATTGTTTTCTTTACAGAGGGTGTTAATCTTGATTACACAGGTATATCACATTTAATACATAGTTTCCAGATTTACTTTATGGCAACTTGAGAACAATTTTTTTCTATCAAAACTAGGGAAGACTGGGAGAGCCTTCAATGTAAGAGGTGATTGTAATTCACTGCATGAATGGAGCAAATGCAGACTGGGAAAATGTGGGGCTCCTGGAGCTTTATAGTCCTCGTGCAGTAAGAACTAGAGTTTTCTGTTCTCTCCCCAAAGTTCTCCTTTCATGAGGCTACTGATGGACAGCCAGCAAAAACAGTACTACGAGAAAGTGTTTGACACAAAAAGAAATGTAAGTCCTGTGCAGAATCTATGATTTGCTCTTTGGGTCTAGTCCTGAAATTCTTAAGTGGAATTTGTTAAAAGGATCAATATTTTTAACAGCTATAGAGGTTTCTCTTCAGTTTATTAAACACTGAAAAACTTTAAGCTAAAGAATCACTTGATATTATAAAGCTAATCAATACACATTATCAATTCCATCTTCAGAATATCATGCTTTCTTATTAATAAGGGCTAGTCTTAAATTCTCTACAATTTAGAGGATTCAGGTCCAAGTAATCATATAATACAAAATGCAGTCACAGTCACAGTGGAATCTAAGATGACCTTCGTGGGATCAGAAGCTCCTTTAGGTGTTTGCATTCCTTGTATAAAGCCTCTAGACAGTTAGATCATTAGGTGTTTCAAGCAGGATATATATAACTTCAGCCACAGTAGCTGAGTGGTTTTTTTAATGATTACAAAGTGTTCACCACAGAATTATACAGGAAACTCTATTCCTCTCTAAATCCCAGGCAGTAGTACCAGAGTCAAAGAGAATTTTCTTCACTGTATTTAAAATCTCCTTTCAAAAGGCTGACTCAGCAGCTACTAGGGGAAAATATATTATACTATTTACTTTTTTGTTTAATACTGTTTAAAGAACCTTTTCAGGAAAATACAGAATATTACAATATTCTCCTCAATCTGAAGGCATTCAGCCTGTCATTTTCACTTTGCAGAAGGGTGTCCTAGTCATCAGACAAAGCCCTTTACCTCACCTTTTCTATCATAGAATGGCTTGGGTTGGAAGGGACCTTGAAGCCCATCCCGTTCCAATCCCCCTGCCATGGGCAGAGTCATCTCCCACCAGACCACACTGTGCAAGGCCCTGTCCAACCTGGCCTTGAACACTTCCAGGGAGGAGGAATACACAATTTCCCTGGGCAACCTGTTCCATTGTATCACCATCTTAATTGTACAGAATTTCTTTGTAATGTCTAATCTAAATCTTCCCCTTTCTAATTTAAAGTCATTCCTGCTCATCCTTTCGCTACATGTCCACATAAAAAGTCCTCCTTCACCCTTCTTGTAGGCCCCCTTCAGGTACTGGAAAACCACTGTAAGATTCCCCTGAAGCCTTCTGTCCTCCAACTGAACAACATCAAGTTTCTCAGCCTGTCCTCATAGCAAAGGTGCTCCAGCCTTCTAATCATATTCATAGAGCTCCTCTGGACCCATTCCAACAGTTCCATATCCTTCTTACATTGAAAATTCCAGAACTGGGCACAATACTCCAGATGGGGTCTCACAAGAGTGGAGAGAGGGGAAGAATCACCTTCCTTGACGTGCTGGCCACATTTGTTTTGATGCAGCCCAGGGCACTGTTGTCCTTCTGGGCTGCGAGCACACACTGCTGGCTGAGGTCGAGCTTTTCATCAACCAGCAGCCACAACTCCTTTTCTGCAGAGCTGTTCTCAATCACATCATCTCCCATCCTGCATTGATATTGGGAGTTGCCCTGACCCAGCTGTAGGACTTTGCACTTGGCCTTGTTTAACCTCATGAGGCTCACACATGCCCATTTCTCCAGCTTGTTCAGGTCCCTCTGGATGACATCCTGCCCTTCTGGCGTGTCAGCTGCCCCACTCAGCTTGGTGTCACCTTCAAACTTCCTGAGGGTGCTCTTGATCTCACTGTCAATATCATCATTGAAAATATCAAACAGCACTGGTCTCAAAACGGACCCCTGAGGGACACCAGTTGTCATGGATCTCCATCATGACACCGAATTGTTGACCACTCCTCTCTGAATGCAACCATCCAACCAATTCCTTGTCCACCAAACAGTCCACCCAATTGACAGTTTAAAATGTTGAAATTCAGGACAGTCTCAGCCGATAAAGTACTCATACTCAGATGTATCAGACTTGCGCTGTCGAGGTCAAAGACTTGGTAGATGACTAGTATCCTTTGGTATGGGAGGTTTTTCATACACATGATTTATTGATCTTCGCAGAACAAATATTTTTTGATATAACAACACAATGAGTGTTTAGAAATGCTGTCATTTCAATGAAAATACGGGAAAAATATGCTGTATTTTATTAAATGAGGCTGATTTTAAAACTGTAGTATGGGACATCTCATGTTACACAGGGTGCTTGGCAACACCACATACAGACAACTGGAATATGTTTGAGAAAAAATATAGACTTATGGCTATAGGATCATGACTTTCAGTGATGCACAAAAACTTTTCAAGTGCAGCATGATATTATTCCTTGTATATGCAAGCACAGGACCTTCAGGTCACCAGGAATGCCTTACCTTAAACATGTATAAACCCATTGCTCTCCCTTCTTTTATTTTAAATTAATGTTCAGGAAAATGACTGGCAGATTAGAAGCATTGGTTTTAGGGATTAGGTCTGCATTTCTAGTTTTCAACTCAGTAGAGGTGAAATTCACCACTGAAAATAGATATGAGGCTGGAAGTAGGAACTAATTTTCTCCCAGATGAGAGTCCAAACAACTCAGCAAAGTAATGCTAACCACCTGTTCACTCTTCCGTCAGTCCTATGAGCAGGTCTGAATTCTGCAGACCAGCACAGAACTAAAAATAAGAGGAAGACATCTTTTCAGAAAGGAAGTGAAGCTTAATTTTTCACATCTGTGTTGGCTACAACCTAAAAGGTTGACACTGATTGGTGTCTTCTTTCTACATTATTGAAAAGGGAGTCCTGAATTCTCCTCAGTCTAGGGAGAATATCATAGCCAACTCTGGATGATGGTATTTTTCTACTCATCTTTTTACTAGAAATAAGCCCTTCTTGAGATGATGAGTGCCGGTGGTACCCCCCAGAACTGCTCAAATATACTTCTGCAATCTCAAGACCCAACGCTATTCCCATATGAGTCAGTTTCATTTTCACATCCTAAGGGATTTGGGCAGGCATTAAACAGTTACATCATTTAAAGAAGAAAAATTCCTCATATGTTCGCAATTTTGGACCACAGATGCAATTTGCAGGTAAACTACATAAACTGAAAAAAGTTTACTCTCTCTGCTTGTTTTGTTTTGGGTTTGGGTTGGGTTTTTTTTTTCAAATTTAGATATTAAAAGTCTTCCTTAGTTGTGTTCCAGACTCTTATGTAGTCTGGATCAGAACTCGGCTTATTATCCCAGGGAGGCTTCTACAGCAGCAGGAAATACCACGCTTGCTGTGTAACCAGCTTGTAGAACTTCTCTGTATCATTAATATTAGCTAAGACTTTTATTCTCTGAAGTTATATTTCACATTTCAGGACTTGATGATCAATTTCCTTTCTTTCAGACTGATAAGAAGAGAGCACCCCTTTACATTGAGCTATTTGAGAACACAGGCCAGCAACGAATTTCTGCAGGTCTGACTAGAATGCCTGCCTCTCCCTTCTGAGGGACATACACCAGCATAATCATGGAAGAAATGTAAGGGGAAATGTTGTTACTGATAACTAAAGATAGCTTTATTTAAGTCACTTCAACAAAGGGAACAAGCTGAGTAACTGAAAAGATGATGCTAAAATGTGATCACACAGCTTTGCTGTTACTTATATGGCTTTTCTGTCATTCAGAAGAACTAATGCGAATTCTCCTTATGCATAAATGGACCAATGATGGTACACACTGCGATAGTCATGGTTGCCCAAGGGAAGATTATAATCATTATCAAAACTGTGTTACTAGGAATGTTTGTTCACCTACCTTTGCATCATGTACACCTGCAGGAATAAAACTGTAGCTATGACACCTAATTTTTCAATATTTGAAACAATGCAAAATAAAAATATAAAACTAAGGATTTTTTTTAAAAAAAGCTAAAAAATAATTTTGAAAATGAAACATTCATTGTGTTAATATTTTTTTCTTTTTGGTAGAATGTAGTTAGAATAAAGCAGAAAATAATAGTTACTTTTGTCAAGAATTCACTTAATCTAATAGAACGTTTTTTAAACTGTCATGAGAGCTGAACCCAAATACCTGCATTTACTTGCTAGTTCCTTTCTTATTTCAGTTCTGTAGCAAAATGAAAAGAAATCTTCATTACTGATTCATTTTCAGTTTAACACATTCAAGGCTGATCCGTAAAAGAAATACGTTTTGCAAAAAAGCAAAGCAAAACAAAACAAAAACCCCACCAATGCATGCAATATACAAATAATATCAAGTTTATAGCTTTTATTTATTTTACTTGCAAGGAGCAATAGGAATATACTGCAATAAGATTGAATATTCAATATCTAAAAAAACTTCAGCGTTCTTTTCTATGAATGTAGTTTCAACCATTTATGAGCAGGTTTATTAAGACTGTTTTATCAGTTTGCTTTAATGAAGCTATGCCTGATTTCTACTAAAATAAGAGCTAGAGGAATGAGAATCATTCACTAGGAGCAATACTAAAGTTTTTCTTTATCCCCCCCCATTTTTTTTTATTATCTTTAGAACTGTGAGAGGAAAAAACCCTCCAAGATTGTTTTTGTTTCATTTTTTATTATCTTTTCAGTGGCAACTGCAATAACTGGGATCTGATATGACAAATAAAAATAGCATTTTTATTCATTGAAGGTGTTCTATATTATTTAACTCTCGAAAAATCGTCAACTCTGGAAGAGTGATATCCTTTTTTTAAAAGTCACTCAGGGTGTGATTACTTAATTCAGTCTTTAATAATGGATGGTTTAGTCAAGAACACAGATAAAACTGTTCAATACAATTTACATACAACTCTTTGTCTTCTAAGACATATTGTGGTACATTAATGTTTACATTTTTCATAATAAACCTTGTCAAATTAAACCTCTTGATACAGTCCCAATAAAAGTCTGTAGCTTGTATAATTTAAAAGTCTTAATTGCTTTAAAAGATTTAAGGTTCAAATAGGCTTTAGAGTAATCCAAACTGGCTCAAGAGAATACATCTACATTTTAAACTGTGACAGACCTGCTTACTTTAAAACTATAAAACAAGATAATTTTCTTTGTCCACAGCTATTTGCTGGTGTTCAAAATGAGAGCAAAACAACTTAGAGAAAGAGGACCTTTTCAAGCAATTGTTTAATATGAAGGCTAAGATTTCATTGAAGGCTAAGATTTTTTAAACAATCTAGTTAACACTGATTATTTGGCATAAAACTTTAAAGCCATTTTTCCCAACCTAAAAATCCAGACATCAAGCAAAACAGAAAGGCAACAGAAATAACTGTTCAACATGGAATTATTATTATTTATTAAGACAAAAACTTTTCCACATGCATTTTCTTTCTACAGTTTAATTTGAATATCCTTGAAATTACTTATTGTTTGATCATGCACCAGCAATAGTAGTATCAAGACTGTGATAAATGAATAGCTTCTCAAAAATATTGAAGTCTTAAGTATAAAACACATGAAGCACATAATACTGCACATGTGCTGCTCAACAGTGAAAAAGAGATGGTTTTGTCTTGTTTGCCAAAAAATCAGTGTTCCATGTGACTGCATGAGAGTCTAATTCTATACAAGACCTATGTGAAGTAAACTTGGCTATCTCTACATGGGCAAATTGTGCATCTCAATACGAGCAGAATCATGAAGTGGTAGTAGATGAAGATAAAAGGAGAGGCTCTTCAAAAGCTCTCTCATCATCTAATTCAAATTGCTGATGTAAATGCACCCAGATCTGTGCACCAGATGCAAGATTTTTCCAGTTGCATTTGGAAATACAGACACCCCCCAAAAATACCTAGATTATGAGGTGATATTGAGTTGTTGCATTTTCACAGTAACTCCTAACAGCCCTGATTCTTTATGTAAAGACAAGACTTTCTTTTCCTCAGTATGAAATAATGCAAAAGGGAAAAGTAATACTAAGTTTGTTCAGCCATGAACATTGTGCTGACCACAACCACTAAAATATAAGATCTGACTGTTGTGATAGTTCCATGAAAACTTAAGCTCACATTTCAAAAGTGATCAAAAGATCGAAAGAAATGCTAAGAATTATTAAGGAAGGAAAAGAAATCAGATAAGATCAGTTTGGCACTGGATCAATCCATGATGTGTCCACATTTGAAAGGGATGTTCTGAAAAGCAGAATATATTGTTCTGTATAAAAACAAATATAGTGTTATTCACTTAAGCATAGTAGTGCCCTAAAGAAATGCATATGATGTATAAGGACCTTTTAGATTTATTCTAGGCCTTTATTTTCTTTTTCTTTCTTTCTTTCTTTCTTTCTTTCTTTCTTTCTTTCTTTCTTTCTTTCTTTCTTTCTTTCTTTCTTTCTTTCTTTCTCATGGAAAGGAAAGACATTCATATTACCTAGACAGTTTACAAAAGACAGGCTTTTGTACTTTTGGGTGTTAGTAAAATAAGGATAGAGGCATTCTTAATTTTTAAAATTAAACACACAGTCAAAAAGCAAAATCTAGGCAATCATTTATTCTCTTTTCAGCATCCATACTCTGCTTTTAAGTCCAGAAACACACTTGCCTTTCTTAGTAGAATTACAAGTTACATTTTTGGATATCTCGTTTTCTGGAGTATAAATACCTACCATCTAAATGCAATTTGGATCGTTTACTTGCATGCGGCAATTTGGAATAGAGACAAACCCCAAACAGTGCTTTCAAAAAAACGCCAACCTGAAATCAGCTTCAGGAAAGATACTAAATCTTGGAGATGATATCTGAATATGAATACTTAAGCTACAGACAAACTCTTTCACCTACCTGTGTTTTTATTTATATAGAATAATGAATTTGAAGACTAAGCAAAATATTCATTTCTTCAAATATAAACAGGTTTATTTATTGTAATGAAAAAAATATATATATAAAACCGACTAGCAATTCTTCTAATAACTCTTTTGTAACTAGAAACTATCAAATGCATATTTTCATCATTTTTTAAATTGATCTGTTCTTAACGATATTTTTTTTTTTCCTATTCGTTTATCCTTAATATCTCTTTGGCAATATTTTACCTTATTTTCACCGTCACACGTGGGAACATGTCCCTTTTATATTCTTTAATTCAATAGTAATGAAATAAACCCCCAAACTAACCAAAAAACCCCACTCCACCACCAAAAGACAAAGCAAAAAGACTTTATTGCCATATCTGCCACTTCTGCTGTCTCCTGGAATGCCAGCAGTCTTTGTTGGACCTTTTTGTCGTATGAAATCCTAATAACATAAAAAACCAGAGAAGATCCTAGATGACACCACTGTGACCAACAGTTTTAGTCAAGTCATGAACGAAAGTGCAGGAGAGATTCAGAGCCCCGAAATGTTGATGTTTTAAGTAGAGTTGCCTACAAATTTGCTGGGTAAGTAAGCTCCCATCAAAAGAAATGGAGATAAGGTAAAACCAGTTAATGGAGACCAGGGAGCTGTCTAACTTACCCTAAAGTAAACAAACATATTTTGTCACATTACAAGCTGTCTTCTGATTTTTCCAGTTGTCCTTCTCTCACATGTTGCTGTGTGTAGAAAAAAACAGAAAATTGACTTCACAAGCCAAAACCAGATTTTGCAACTCTTGTCTGTGTACCTGTAAGCTAAACTACAGGAAAACCGAGGGTCTCAAACAGGTAAAGCTACCAGAACTCCTCCAGATCCCAACTTCTGTCAGGATGATATACCAATATTACAACTTTCCTGCAGAGAAGCTGTTAGGTAGATTAAACATTGAAATAGAAGGTTACTTTTATTTTGGACACTTTTTTCAACTCATCTTTTAGTGTGCCTTTTTTTCCTTCCATTTTCAAAGAAAAACCGCAAGATCAGAAACCCCTAAAAATTTTTAGTAATCTTAGAAGACTTAATTAGATAAATTTTCATTCTGAATATACCAAGGATAGAAAACAGGGTTTTTGAACTGAAAGTCACTTTTCATTTTCATTATTTAACTATTTTGGGGGGGGGTTCTTCTTCTTTTGTGTCTTCCAGTAAAAATGTAAAAGTATTTCAAGACATTATTTTGCCATGAGCATTTGCAGAGTCTCAGTGTTCAAGTACATAACATAAGTAACAGGGTCATAATAATATATATTTAGGTCTTGGGACATCATAGTAAAACTAATGTCCTAAATCGAATATATGTAACTGTCAAAATGTAAGGTAATGTATGTTTTGTTTTACTATATTAATAAACAATACATAATAAATGTGACAGTCCAAAGCTCTAGTGTAAACATTCTCACTAAATTAGAACTCAAGAGATTTTTAATGGCACTTAGTTCTCCATAAAGAAGGGAGAAACTCAATGTAGTCATAATCTAATTTTGTGATCAAATGATTTCTCCTTCAGAATTTCTTAGTATCCACTAGTGGGCAGTCACTCAGTGACACTGAGGTGCATGCATTTTATCATTTCAGTTCAATTTCGGACGTGATTGCTAATAGAGGCCATCAGCAGGTGCAGCAGTTTCTGCCTGGTACGTCTTTGGGATCTTTTAGGAATATCTTTTGGGATCATTAGATTACTGGAGAAATCTCAGATAAGGATATCTACAGAAGGCTGAGACTTCTAGCAAACTTTAGTTGCTCGTAAAGAGCTGTCAGCTGCTCTTGATCAAAAGGTGTTTTGTAATGTGTTCCCACCTGACTCCTGATTAACCAATGTCTTCAGTGTCTCTTCAGCAGATGTTAGGTAGAGGTCTAGAGCACAACACAGTTTCTTGATAGCAGACATTAGTACGGGAGATACATTCATTGAAGAACCAAAGCCGGCTAAGCCTGAGCAACGCAGCAGCTTCAGAGGAAAGAGCAAGGGACTGTGATAGATAACTCTGTTGTGGGGGAGGGAGGCCCCAGTCTGCCATCCTGCCCTTTTGTCTAGTGAAATTTACTGCTGACCAAAGAACTGGCTAAAGGATGTTTTGGAGAGACTTGTCAAGATTATCCAGCCCTTGAACTATTATAGTTGTTATGCTAGAGGGAGGGAATGTGATCCAGAGGATCCTTAATAGGTTTGAAGAGTGGGTCAATGTGAACCTCATGAAGTACAGCAAGGCCAAGTGCTGCACCTGGGTCAGAGAAACCCCAGTATCAATGCAAACTGGGAGGTAAACCAATTGAGAACAGCCCTGCAGAGAAGGGGATGCTGGTGGATGAAAAATTGGACATGAGCCAGCAAACTGTTCTTGCAGCACAGATACTGGTTTCCATCAAAAGGAATCACAGCCAGTAGGTAAGTAAAAGTGGTTCTCTCCCTATACTTAACTCTCACGAGAACCCACCTGAAGTACTGTGTCAGATTTTGGGTCCCCAGTACAAGGAAGACATGGGCCTGTTAGAGCAGGTCCAAAAGAGGCCCATGGAAATGATCAAAGGGATGGAATGCCTCTCCTGTGAGGAGAGACTGAGAGAGT
The DNA here is from genome assembly GCA_033558235.1 of Neomorphus geoffroyi. Classification (NCBI taxonomy): domain Eukaryota; kingdom Metazoa; phylum Chordata; class Aves; order Cuculiformes; family Neomorphidae; genus Neomorphus; species Neomorphus geoffroyi. Next base: position 14,887,410 of record JAUMJM010000005.1, read on the forward strand.
TGAGGTTGTTCAGCCTGAAGAAGGAAAGGTTCCAAGGAGATCTTATTGTAGCGTTTCAATGTATAAGGAGTTTATAAGATAAAGAAAAGCTTTTTACCAAGTGTGTAGTGACAGGACAAGAGGTAAGAATTTTAAACTGAAAGAGGGTAGCTTTAAATCTGGAGTAAGGAAGAAATTCTTTATGATGTGGCCAATGACTCACTAGAACAGGTTACCCAGAGAAGTTGTAGTTGCCTCATCACTGGAACCCCATGAGGCTGGATGGGACTTTGAGTAACATGCACTAGTGAAAGATGTCCCTGCTCACGACTGGGGAGTTGGACTTGATGACCCTGAAAGGTCCTTTCCAACCTGAAACATTCTATGATTATACTACCCCCAGGCTACTGTTCTGTGTGGGCACCAACAATTTTGACACAGGAGTACTGGTATATATTAAGTGCGGCAACATGACCGCAGGGGTGGAAGTCAAACTCATGGAAAACCAATTGGGTTTATGCTCAGTCTTACTAGTTACTCTCAATTCAGTCTCTGGAAAAGTGATGGAGCAAATAATCCTGGGGACTATTTCCAAACTGTTTCTAGGGGTGATTATCATGAATATAAGAAGGGAAATCATGCCTAGTCAACCTCAAAGCCCTCTATGACAAAATTACTGCACGTATGAGTGTTAATTAAGGTTGTAAGCTCATCTTTTAGATATACAAACTCTATTTCACAGGTACTTCTATGCACCAAAAAAAAAAAGAGGCTTAAAAATGCCTTATGCTGTACTTATCATTTTGAATAATGAAAAATCGCGTGCAATACAGTGTGAGGAAACAATGGGAAAAAACAATGTAATTCATATTGTCATTTTGCCCCACAATAAAGGGAAGGAAATTCCTTTCTTACTATATTTCATACTACTCTTTATAATCCAAACACATCCTTGTACAGCACAGTGTCATTTTTATTTTGCATTAATGACAACATCTGAGTCATCTCTGCTGTTTTCTCTGGGGGGAAAGAAACATAGAGGCAAATATTTATGAAGAAGAATGAAAAGAACAGTATAAGGATAAGTGAACATCTTATAAAGGGAAAATAAACAGGAGTCTGTCTGAGAACACTCAAGTTAGCAAGACACACTGAGAATAGCCTCTCTCCTACATAACACGTTTCTGAAGAACACCACAGGGCAAGGATGAGCTGTTCTTATTAGGACTAACTTTAATAAGACATCATTACTCTTATTCCAGCATTTCACCCAAGAGGCAAGGTTAAAACCCCTAGAGTGGGCTTTGCAAAAAGCTATTGAAGAGTGATTGTTAAATCAAGTGCTAATAGAAAATGGAGAAGGCTTAAGAGAAAGCTGAATGACATAAGAGAAAAACCCTTCCAGTAGGGTGCAGGGGATCAAGAAAATAATAATTGAATCATAGGTATTGCCTGACCAGGATTAATTTGTGGAGTTCAAAAGCAGAGAGAAGTTGGTTAAGGGCTCAATTTTTCTCTGTCCATTTTCTCTCACAGCTTTGGTGATCTTATCATTCTTGGTCAAAAGTAAGACTAATATAGAATTTTCACTAATATTATTACTATTATTGATTTTGCATTCATTTCCAAAAATTCTTTTTATTATATAAAGCCCTACTGATTTTTATGATGCCTTTTTTTCCTAGAGCTTTATAATTTAGCATAAAGTAAAATACAAATTTAACTAGATATTATATATATGTAGGAGATAATAAAAATTAAATGTACAGATACAAATAGACACAAGTTCTGTAGGGTTTTTTTTCCTTATTTTGTAATGTAAATGAATTCTTGATCATATTAAAAAAAAATAAAAAAATAAACAAACAAAAAAACCCCTAAAACAAAAAAAGTTAGAATAAAAAAAATAAGCCATGGAAATCCAAGACATCTTGGTATCTCAGTTCTGGTAAAGGAATTTTCTTAATATAATGCATGATCCAAAGTTTCTTTTCATTATTAATCTTTAATTTATATGTTTAATGCTACCCTCATAATACTTACAAGTTTGTATTGGTGGTTTAAATTACTTCAGCGTTGTACTATGGAGATATGAATTTTAGTTTACTTATTTGCTAAATCAAATTAGTGCTGCTTGAAAATGGTAATGTAATGTCCAGGATTTAAACCACTGCTCTGCACAGTCTGATTTCTCTTATATATCAAAGTCTAAAAACTCTAAAGAAGTTACTAAATATTAACTAAACCACTTACAAAAATAAGGTATCAGTTTGATACTTTGCTGAGTTATGAAAACATGGAGTGACTATTAATGAAATTATAACTACACAACTCACAGTTATTTAAATGAATAATGGTTAAATATATATATACACATATAAAAATATTGGGAGATATATTTCTCTATTGTATAATTGTTAACTACTAAAGAAAGCTTTCATCCAAAACAGGAAAAATATATGAATAGTTAATATTGGGAAGTACTTCAAATATATCCTGCATTTTATTCCTTCTTTGGTGCTAGAAGAATAAATGTGGTGTCATTTCATAAAGATAATTTACAGCTGTCAAAAATGGCATCTATGTTTCAGTAAGCTACCATCAGTTTTCACAAAGATTTGTTCACTTGTGAATTATTCTGATTTTGAGTGTGCACTTTTTAAATGTAAGAAGGGCAAAACCTCATTTACTTGTTCAACCAGTCATTAAAAAATACATTATAATTATTTTTGTCATTATTACTTGAGCATTCAACAAAGAAGGTTTATATGTACTATCAAAATGCACCATAAATAACTGGTCTTATTTCACATATCTTGAGTAACTAGAGAAATCAAACAAAATTCACCAAAACCTACTTATAAACCTGTAACCTAGAATACAGTAGACTGAGGACGAAGTCTGTGTCCTTTTGGAGATCTCTTATGTCACCTGGGGAATTCACTTCTGCTTTACATCTGTGCAGTAAAATGGCAGGGAAAGCACTGACATCTTTCATAGAATTTTGTGAGGAGAGAAATTTTAACCATTTTAAAGCATTCAGTATAATAATAGGGGTCATGAAAAAGAAGTATTGCAATTCCATTTCAAACACATTCTTTTAGAGCCTCTAAGCAAAGTCTGAACTCTAAACATCAACATAAACCCATCACTGCTTTCTTTTAAGGGGAAAGAATGTTTCCAGCAATTTAATTCCTATGGGACCAAGCCTCAATATAAGTTACAGGTATACACATAAAATGTAAGCAAATAAAGATTTTACCCACCAGAATGAGGGCTACACATTCTTTTGGATTCAAAATCCCCTAAATTCATGTAATTTGGAACTCATGGTAGTCACATAATTCAGACACAGCGTGGCCAGCAGGAGCAGGGAGGGGATTGTGCCCCTGTGCTCAGCACTGGTGATGCCACACCTCGAGTGCTGGGTTCAGTTTTGGGCCCCTCACTACAAGAAGGACATTGAGGGGCTGGAGCGTGTGCAGAGAAGGGCAACGAGGCTGATGAGGGCACTGGAGAACAAGTCCTACAGGAGTGACTGAGGGAACTGGGGTTATTCAGCTTAGAGAAGAGGAGGCTGAGGGGAGACCTCATCACTGCCTACAACTGCCTGAAAGGAGGTTGTGACGGGGTGGGTGTTGGTCTCTTCTCACAAGTGACAGGTGATAGGACAAGAGGAAATGGCAGCAAGTTGCAGCAGGGGAGGTTTAGACTGGGCATTAGGAAGAATTTCTTTACTGAAAGAGTGGTCAGGAATTGGAACAGCTGCCCAGGGAGGTGGTGGAGCCACCATCCCTGGAGGTGTTTAAAAACGGGTAGATGAGTTTCTTGGGGATATGGTTTAGTAAGGAGACAGGCACGGTTGGACTCGGTGATCTCAGAGGTCCCTTCCAACCTAGTGATTCTATGATTCTATGTCATAGCTGACATTCTGAAGAGTGGTTCTTCTGGTATTCCTTAGCTTTCTCTTTCTGATTATCAATGTGTGGTTAAATCTTTCTGAAAATTTAATTCAGTTGCAAGTTAAAAGCTGTTAATGGATGTGAACAAATGGGGAAAAAACGTGACAATATGGTAAATCTGAGCTCCCTTTCATTCCTGAACAATAGTATTATAAAACATGAGGAAAACTTATGATTCTAATGAATGTCATGTGGCACATTTTTGCCATTATTTATAAAGGGAGCTTCAGAAATGTGACTCATAAAAGGATCTGACAAAGTATTAGCATACATTATTGCTACGCTTTTTTCATGTCTGTGTGTCTAAAATAAAGTAGAGTTTTGTGATTAAAATGTTAGTCGTGACAGTGCGCACTTTTGGATATGTACACTACACTTTCCGTTTGTTCAACAGCTTGACAACCCTTTCACTAGTCATTTCTCTGATTCAGATTTTCTTTTCATGAAACCATCTCTATCCCATGTTTATGCCTGAAAAACCTTTAATTCAATAAAATGAACTAAAAATATCACCTTTTAAAATAAAAAGTGTGTGTTGTCACAAGCAGTCTCTCATTTCTACATTACCAAATGTAGACTGGTGACTACTGCCATTGTCGGATCAGATGTATTTCTGCTCCAAATGGCATATGGCAAATAAAATATGATTCTAGTTTGGATTCTTTGTGTGCATGAAATTTTGGACCCACCTTGTTTTCAAAGGAAACAACAAAATTTTTGTCTGATACGAGTTGCCAAAACAAAAACCTACTGCAGTAGCAGATGAGCAAATGTGTAGTGGTTTGTAGCATAACTTATGAGAGCCTTAATGGTTTATGTTGCTGGCTTGGTAGCAGACAACTGTTTTACAGAGTTTCCTCTTTCTTTTCCCATTTCAACAAATAAAAAACCATTTCCAGCCTCCTTAGCTGCAAGTCCTAGACTGTTCACTATATATTAAATCATCAGATAAATAGAGAGATTCTTGGTATTCAGAAAGGAAATTAGGAGGATTTACTGTACTTTTCACTGTGAAGAGCAGCATAAGAATGAACATTTAATAAGATGTCCACATCGGATACTCTAAACATCATTACTGGCTCTTGTCCAGCTAAAAAAACAGAAGGGGGAGGAAACTACACACTGCTTATTTTAATTAGGTGAAATTATGTGGTTCAATAAAGCATGACAGCCTGCATAATGAAAGAAGAAACCCATATTTATAAGAGAATTATTGATGACAAAAGTGTTGGTGGCAGGCATGTTTTACTGAGACAGCCAAAATTCATTTTATTATCTTTTCATTCATAATTCCCTGCAACATGCTTTCTTGTGTAAACTGATAATAAGACCATGTGATGGGGGAACCTTTTAATACGTTTTATAAAAATGACCAAGACCATTTTTCTTTTCACTTCAGAACTAAATGTTGTTGATTCTTTCATAGACTGATGTAGAACAAAGCAGAAGCAAGCAAAAACAGACAAGAGAATATTTATCCTGAAAGGTGTTTATTCAGTGAAGTGGAATAATAAATGTGGGGTTTGGAGGGGAGAGGGTTTATAAATGTAGAAATGAAGACTGGAGTCTGATCAACATAATAAACTGATTTTTTTCTACTACATTAGAAAACAGCTGTCTGACTACAATTTGGAACAGAACTAGAATATGTACTCTCCTTGCTGTATTTCAACAAAATACGAAATTTCACACAAAACTGACGAAATTCTCACATGGAAAATAGATACTGTGTTGGCAAAATTAACCTTCAATTTCTTAGAAACTCGATGGATAGGGCTTCTCCAGGATTTAGTGAGCCAGTAATGCAAAAAGGAGAGATAAATCTAAAACATGAAATATGTCATAAAATGTCAATTTTTAAACAGGAAATCACAGAATCATAGACTCATAGAATCATTTCATTGGAAAAGACCTAGGAGATCAAGTCCAACCCTATCTGACCGCTACTAAACCCTATCCTTGAGATACTTGTTCACAAGTCTTTTAAACATCTCCAGGGATGGTGACTCAACCACCTCTCTGGGCAGCTGACAACCTTTTCAGTGAAGAAATTCTTCCTGATGTCTATTCTGAACCTCCCCTGACACTGCTTGAGGCCATTTCCTCTCGTGCTATCATTTAGCACCTGGGAGAAGAGACCAGCACCCACCTCGCTACAACCTCCTTTCAAGTAGTTGTAGAGAGTGAGGAGGTCTCCCCTCAGCCTCTTTTTCTCCTGGCTAAACAACCTCAGTTCCCTCAGTCTCTCCTCGTAAGACTTGTTCTCCAGTCCCTTCGCCAGCTTTGTTGTCCTTCTCTAGATGCGTTCCAGTACCTCAAAATCATTCTTGTAGTGTGGGGTCCAAATATGAACACAGTATTCAAGGTGTGGCCTCATCAGCTCTGAGTACAGAGGCACAATCGCTAAATCATTTCCCTGGTCCTGCTGGTCACACTTTCTGATAAAGTCCAAGACACCACCGGCTTTCTTAGCCCTCTGTAGAGCCTCCCTACCCTCAAGGAGACAGACATTTCTGGCCAGCTTGGTGTCATTCGTAAAGTTACTAAGGGTACACTCGATCCCTTCATCCAGTTCATTAATAAAGTTATTGAACAGAACTGGATCCAACACTGAGCCTCCGGGTACACCACTTGTGACTGGCAGCCACCCGGATTTAACTTCATTTACCAACACTTTTTGGGCCCTAGCATCCAGCCAGGATTTGACCCAGAAGAGGTTGTGCCTATCCAGGCCAATGGCAGCCAGTTTTTCAATCAGAATACTATGAGAAACCGTGTCATCATTTCAAAAGTATTTTGAAAAGGGTATTCAGTAGAAGAAGGAAAGGATAACTTTTAAAAAGAAATATTGGAAAAATTCAGTTCATATGAATATTTTCACTAAAAACTTCCTTCTGGAATTCCTTTATATGTTCTTTTACTATGAAAAAAAAATAAATAAATACTCCTGGACAAAACCAGCTTTTTTATCTTTAGGTCTGACATTAAGTTACAATTAGCCTACATATATTTCTCCTACTGTAAAGAATTGAAGCTCACCTCCAAAGAACTAAATGGCATCTGTCCTCTTTCACTGAATTTGGAATGGATTTTAGTATCATCATATGGAGTATGATGTAGCTGCAAAACCTCTTTTAGTTCCTGCAAGAAGACTGAAAAGAGAGAAATATTTTAGTGGTAGTTTGCACATACACACACGCATGCAGGCATACAAACAAAGCACTCTCCTTTTAGAGGAACTCCTGACCAGAGTAACATTTCATAAAATCTTAACTGAAAAATTTGAAGGGATTAGGCAGAGAAATGAGAGAAGAAGGTGTTTCTGGCATCCACTTTCTTCTGAGCTCAAAAAGCAATGGAAGTTGCATCTTATAACGTCTGACACAGGAGTTCAAGTTGTCATTTCTTCTGATGTACATCAAAGATACTGGGTCAATATTCCATGAAGAATATATTTTGCCTATATGGCAAGCAGCTCTAGTGGATGAAAAGACAATTATTTTCTTTGCATCCAAGGCATCGTGATATACAGCAGGTCTGATCCTTTTGTCTGTTTTCCTTATTAATTTATCTTTTCCCTGTAAGCTGAATAGCAATACACCGTTCCAAGCAAATCTTTGTTAAATCTATGGCGTTAGATTGTCTAAAAATGTAATCTAGAGGGTAAGGTCAATTAATTAAATTAAGCAACAAATTTTTGGTACACAATCATTTTAAATATTTGACTTCAAATTTTGTATACTTCTTGTATAACCTTTAGTTATAAAAGATAAACTGTCTAAGAATGATTAATGTATATTAATATACCTGTTACATGGATCAAAATCTTCAGATAAGTCAGCCTGCTAAATTCATGGTCCGTGATGATCAGATTTTCACATTGAGCATCCATGCCTGTCTCTAATCGGTTTGAAGTTAACCCCTTTTTGAACCCCTTGGGGCATTTAGGCCCAATAACAATTTACAGGTTGTTAAAAAAAGGTTCTGCCTCTGGACAATCTTCTCTTAATTTTGTAAATAGCATTTAAATCAGAACAATACTGTAAGTCCTGGCCTAAGCTGAGTGGTTAAAATATGTTCTGTCATCACTAATTTTAATCTTATATTTAGATACCTTAACCAGTGAGCTTTTGCCAGAGTGGCTAGCTTAGATAATTGACTTGAGATTTAAAATGATAATTGTTGTGTACTTCTTGTGATTAGTTTAATTACCCCCATTTCCTCTGAAAGCCTCAATATTAATTCCCATTGACTGTAATGTTAATTATTGGCAGGGGCAGAGATATTCAAATGCTGGCTCATTCTGTAAAGTGAAGTAATTGATAACTTCAACAGAAGGTTCTATGCTTTAAAGAAAGGAGTGCTTAACCTGTAATTATTTCCCTTTTTCTTTTTTTTTTTAAGAGAAAATACCAACAAAGTAAAAAATAAGAATACAAAGTACTTCTTTCTTTGCAAGTGAGAAAAGTGCTAAAAACATTTTTTCAAATTCTTAGCAGATCATTTTGTGAGTGACAGAATAGGGCATAATTAGAGGAAAATAATTCCTGTCCAGATAATTTCATCTTAACTTGCTATTCTCTTACATTCCTCATATCCTGTCACAGGCATTTGTTTCTCATCCTGACCTCAGCATAGACCAGAGCTGCAGAAAGAATCTTACAGGTTCAGCAGGGCTGCTATTGCTGAATATCTTGCTGTCTCCCAGAGGGAGAAGTGTTCATTTGAGATTTTAGAGAACAAGAGCCTTTTCATAACCTCAATTACCACAAGGTCAATCTGCAACTGAGCGTTTGAGTGGTACTTAGATTGCCTGGTAAGCAGCTGTGGCCCAAGAGCTATGTTGAAACCAAGTTAAACTGTCATCAATGTCTATCTGTTAATGACAGTAGCGAAAGACAATCTTTCTGATAATTGGCTTTTGGAGGAACCAGAGAAGGGATTTGATTATTGAACAAATAAAAGCTTGTCAAGATTAAACTTTCATTTTTAATTGATAAGAAATGTCTCTGTTTTCCCTCCATCATTCAGCCATATAAACATATGTATGCATTTACATGCACTATATGCAAAGAACTCTTCTCTAGGCAACAGCTTGTATAGATTTAAAAATTTCCAAAACATTATGCATGCGTTCTGCTATTAATAAATATAAATTACATTTTTGTGATAAATATATTTATGCTCTGTCATGAGATTCATGCATAAGAATTGAAAATTACTGTGAAGCTGGTGGCAATCTGTCAATTGATTGAGAATCTTTCAATCTCCTGAACTTTTATTCTTTCAGTAAGGTCTCAATGTAGGTCAAAACACAGTAGAAAAACCAGAATTGCACTGCAATGAATAAAGTGGTTCAGTTAGATTAGAAACCAATGTTCAGCATAGCAATACTTAAATTAAAATTTTCTAATTCAAACCCCTCAACCTAAGCCAAATGGTCTGACTTAACGCCTATTACATATCATAGTATGGCACTAAATATGTTGCAGTCACAGCAATTTGAATGTTTGTATTAGGAACACGCATTTTATACATTGCATCGACTCTGATCCTCCTTTGGAACTATAAGCTCTTGCTGAGAGTTACTTAAGGTTGACAGTGTTCTAGGTTAAAAAAAAAAAAGAAAATTAACATGCACAGAGGATTGTATACTATCATTATTCAATTGTTTATTTTTTTTTTTTCTAGGAAGGCCATTTACAGTATTTCATTCAAAAATGTAGCAAGAAGATGAGTTGATGGAGCCCAGCCTTTTTTTGATGGGTGAGTAAGCAAAAAGATAGGCTTTGTAGCCTCTGCTGTATATACTTTGTTTGACTGTAGCTTTTACTGAAACAAACAAAATAAACTAAGGCTTATCTCACCTAACTTTAGTCATCCATAGAGAAGACTGCACCTGAGCCAGCTACCTAGAGTTCATTTGTAGTCATTGAAGAAAGAAAGGCACTGGCACGAGATGATTCATTTCATCCTAAAGCAGGCATCCAAAACCAACCAGATTAATCACATTCCAAAAATTAAGTGAGATGAATCCCCACTCCACTGATTTGAACAGTAGTTTTACTTCCTAATGTGACTCAGAGCTCACATAGTCATGAGCTCTGTGAAGAATGAGTCTTGTTCATGTCTGTGAAAGAAGGAATGCAAATTTTAGACCGTAGAAGACAAAACCAACTGTGGGTTTAGCTACTTGCAATCAAATAAATACCACATACTGGCACATAAACCTATGATGTTATAAAAAACAGTAAAGGGTTTCATGAAATTAATACAGATTTAAGGCACTCACAACTGCAGCTATCACCTCCATGTTGGCTTCAGAATTTCCTAGAAACTTTCTGTTTCCATGCCTGCAAGATCTTTCCTTATTTCAGAGATTCAGTACTGTCTCCTACCTGCCCAGACAGTAGATATAATTCTCTTGCAAAGCCTAGTCTGGTCTGGGACTCAAAGTGATAGGGTTCACTGCATCATAATATATGTGGATGGCAACCTTTGTGGAGAGAGGGGAGGAGAACTGTCTTTCCCCATCCTTTTAAATGATCAGTACATTTCTGCCTACTGATTTGGGCACTTCATCTGGAAGAAAGTTTTCATCTTATTCTCTCTTCCTTCAGCTGACTCTTGTACTGGTTTTCTGACCAAACAAATCTATCCTTTTTTAATCCACAATATAGGAGAAATGGGAGTCATTCTACCTTTAAGACTATCAGTCATTTGATTTGATAAAGCAATTCCGTGGGAGATTTCCATCAGTTTCAGGGAAGCAGTCAATCCTGATCTTACACTTCTGAATCAAATAGAATTTTATGAAACATAAGGATAATTTATTTTTTTGACAGAAAAACTTCTACCTTCTTTTTTTTCAAAAGAATGGATGAAATGCTTTCTTAGAGGAAAGGGTTCTGAGTTGTTAATCTCAGATAAACTAAGGTGAACATGGAATGAAATACTCATACACAAGACAAAGTGATTTAAGACAAAAGCATTTACATATACAGTGCTAAACCTATCTGTATGAGGGCATGATCTCTAGAAAATAATTTAGACAGGAGTGCATGCACTGCACTAGCTCCTCATAGGAAGCAGTAACCGTGTCTATAATATCTAGCCCTTGGACTTACCTATTCTCTGGTGCATATGTATGACAATTAAATAGTATTATAATCATAAATTGTTTTTTTGGAGGTTTTTCAATTCAGAATGGCTGAAATCATTTGAAGGCTGTACTGCAGCTAGGCATAGTGATATTTGTATATCATAAAACACTGCTTATATATTGCATATACTAAACTGGTGTAGGAGAGAATCTTTGGATTAAATGGCAAGTCAGAGCTTTCTGGGATAGTGTTGGAAATTATCTGAGAAAATACAGCGCTTTCAGACCCCCAATAGAAGACTTCATTTGTATTTTTTTGTTTTATACTTTCAATCTTATTTTCACAGTTTATGGCATCAGCAAAAGTTTTTGAGTGAACTATTGGCCAGCGTGTGCCTTTCAGTTGTCTCTTATTGAAGTGGATACATTTTTGAGTTTATTATTTTTAGAGTTTTAATATTTCTGAGTTTCCCTTAGAAAGGAATATTGAAAAATAAAGATTACCTCTGGTTCTTTCTTTGAGACTTACTTTAAGAAATAAGGCAGTAGAAATTCAGGAAAAATATTCAGTTTCATTCAAAGCTCCTTTGCTTTACTAAAAGACAATGGAAAAGAGAGAATAGTTGGCTAAAAAATTTTGTCCCAGAAAGCAAATTACACAGAAAATGATTATTGTGCTGGCACCTTGACTACATATTCAATAAAGTGCTTAGCACAGCCTATCTCTGTGCTGAGTATACTAAAAAAAAGTGGAACCTCTGGGCACTGCAGAAAACACTGAAGGACACCTGGTATCGTTCATTGTCATTTATCTTGTTTGGTGTTGAAACTTTGTAAAACTTGGTAAAATACAAAAAAAAAGAAAAGCCAGATAGGAAACTGATAATTGGTCCAAAGAAGTGCCATTATTCTTTAAAGCTCTGAGCAAAAATAGCATTTGCAAGTTTACTTCTTTTTCTTTGGCTTTTGTTTTTAACTTTACATTTTGACATTTTAAGAGCCCACGTCTAGGTTTTCAAGTAAGTTCTTTTCCCACTGGAATTAGAGCTTTAGTTATCAGCTCTGAAGGACAATTATATGTATCAATGGTCAGCTGGATCAGTTTACTCAAGTTCTGAGTGTCTGTTTTCCTGGGTTTCAAAAAGTAGGTCACTGATATACACCTTCTTTTTTTTTTTTTTTTTCTGGTGGAAATACCGTAGAACCTGAGTCTTAGTGTGTGTCAAGAAAGCACCTGGCACATGCCAACATTTGAAAAATGTCAAAGTTCACATGGTCTGCAATGAATTCTTTTTCTGTACAATTCTGTTGATATCTTCTATCTTAATTCTAACAGTCATCCCTGTATACTGTAAAAGAATGCACTGAAAAAATTATCTTCTCACATACATCGGCATCTTACCAAGCAGTAAGTTTTGAACAGAGGTAGCACATAAATGCATGTATACACACAGATTTTTCATCATTGCTATAGTAAGTAGCCAAAATATCCCTGACTCATAGTCATGACTAAACACTGATTTTCACAGTGACTCCTGCACTTGTTGTATATTTTTTCTCTTTTGACACTTACTCTTGTTTAGCTGGTGGCTAAACATATTGCCTTTGACGTTTTCTTAACTCTAAAGGAAATACAGTTCATTTGCTTGTAATTTGCAGTCTCTGTCTTTCTGCCCAGATACAAACAAAAATGAAAAGATCTTTCTTTTGGACAGTTGTAGGCAGGTGTTTACCGGTCTGTAACGAAGAGATTAAAACCTATTCTTTAATTCTCAAAAATATGTTCCATATATCTATAAGATAATACTAGAGGGTGGGTTAGCCCCTCTAGCAAGTATGGTTACCAATAGCTTACAGAGCTGTAACCAATTGCTGGCAGACATGGGGTTGCTGTTCCAATGCCCTGTGGCAGCTGTGTTGAGTGGCAGCTTGAGTCTAGTGCTTACAGAGACAAAGCACCACAGCAATATACCCACAGCATCGAGCCAATCTGTGCTTGAGCCTGTTTGCACCCACTCCTGTATTCATACTCTAACTTGCTGCTTTTATTCTTTGTAATTATTCTGTATAAATTAAATTAGATTTGAAAGGACAAAATATCCCATTTGAACCTACTGTATATTTTATGCTACACACTATTGCATACTTCAGTGTTTCAGAGACATTCACTCAAATTCTCCCAGTAAGGAGAGGAAATTAAACCTAATCTCTTGTATCTAAATGACAGTTTTGCTCTTATTACCTTCTTAGTAGATAGTGATGGCACCACAGCTGACAGCTGTTTCTCGCATACGGTGTGCGTTAGTAGGCTTGTTCTGGGAACATCTACAGAAAGTCTGTGGATGAGACAGGAAGATAAATATTTAGTTTGCAGTTCCTTGTGGACCTTTACCATAAGGTAGTCTATGAAGCTTTTAAGCACTGTCAAGACTTCTGGGCATGTCAAGAGATAGACTTTTTGGATGCCTGAAAAATTTTAATATTGAGGACTTAAGCCCCTTAAGTACTCAATGAATAACAGTGAAATATGCATTCTGATCACTTCAAGTTTGTGCTATGTTTCACAATTAGATACCTGTGACGTACGATAAATCCACCCATCACATTGTCTGAGTCTCAGCTCCTTGCCCATAAGACAGGCATAATAACACCACTTTATTATTTTAACACCACTTTATTATCTATGGAATGTCCAGTTAACATAGTCGTCGTGGAGGTAGAGAGAAACCAATCATACAAGTAAATTAATATCTCTGATAGAAAGCCAGAATCCTAAAACATCTTGAACATTTCAATATAAAGCATAATATAAGAATTATGAGGTTAAAAATTTCTTTTACTGGTTATTTTCAAGCTCTTTACAAGCATTTTGACCATATATACACAGTCTGACACCCCTCCCCCCAGCCTGTCCCTCAATGTTAACCCTATAACTTGGGAACAAAGAGTGGGAAGGGAGAGAAAAAGTAGATTGTGCTACCATGTGCTGCTAGTCTGTCACAGTGAGACAAGGCTGAATTCAAATATTTCACTTATTACGGGTGGAGGCAAGTTCAAATATAGACATTTTCTTACCCTAGGTCTGGAAATATTGGTGTGCAAGAGTGAACAGCAAATTAATGTAAAATTTCTTGTCAAACTGAAGAACACTGTCATGGAACATTTTCAGTTGTTGACTGAGGCTTACAATGAAGAGATCCCAAAGATCATGCTGGTGCTCAAAGGAACCCATTTTTTGTTAGTAGAGGATGTGAAAGCAAAAGCAACACAGATCCTCAACAGCCTATCTGAAAATGATCTGCAGAATTTCTTTGAACATTGGCAGCATCATATGTAGCTGCATATCAACTCAGAAGGGAACTATTTCAAAGGCAATTGTAGTTGAGATTCTTAATATGCTAAATGAAAATGTCACACGTACAGTCTTGGGTTTTCTAATAAAATATATGTGTGTTATTTTTTTTAAAAAATACACTTTTACACCAACTAAATAAAGAGAAAATTTTTCTTTTTTTTTTTTCCTGGCACAGTTTATTCCACTAAGCCAAATGACATAAGCTGTGCAGGCAAATGAAACTGTTATTGCCTGAGGAATGACATCTAAACTGGGAGAAAGTACGACTACAGTTTAACTGGTAAATCTTTTTTTGTTCTACTACGAAGTCTTTTCCACCTGATTAAGGTACAAGAGCCAAAGTGAGATTTGTTTATTTCCATGAGGTGGCATAGTACTGATTTGTTCATAATTGCAACATCCCAGAGCTATTTTGTGAGAGTTTATGTGGCCCTTGGTAATTTTAGCGGTTGCTTTTGTTTGCCCCGTTTGTTTAACTTTAATTACAATTTTTCCTCCAGGATTTGTCACTTTTCCAATAGGTAGTTAGCACTAAGGTTTTACTTTGTGTTCAGGAAACTGGTGAAAGCTGCATTGTATGCAAACAGACTAAGCATTTGTATACAGTACATTGGTTAGCTGCTTGCTAACTCTTGATTCCTGGAGTAATTTCAATGTAGCCATCTTAGTAGCTTTGCAAACAATATAAAATGATATAAAATATATAAAAGTAGATCTGATCTTGGAAACTAAGTAGCAATTTAATAATAACAACAATAACAACAGCAATAACAACAACAATAACAATTATTTTAAAAGTTGCAATGAATCACAGAATCATAGAATCACTAGGTTGGAAGAGACCTCTGAGATCACCGAGTCCAACTGTGCCTGTCTCCCTACTAAACCATGTCCCTAAGAAACTCATCCACCCATTTGTCAAACACCTCCAGAGATGATGACTTCACCACCTCCCTGGGCAGCCTGTTCGAATCCCTGACCACCCTTTCAGTGCAGAAATCCTTTCTAATGTCCAGTTTAAACCTCCTCTGGCACAACTTGCGGCCATTTCCTCTCGTCCTATCACTTGGGAGAAGAGCCCAGCATCCACCCCGTCACAACCTCCTGTTGTAGACAGTGATGAGGTCTCCCCTCAGCCTCCTCTTCTCCAAGCTAAACAACCCCAGTTCCTTCAGTCGCATCTCTTAGGGCTTGTGAGGGCTGGCCCCCTCACCAGCCTCGTTGCCCTTCTCTGGATGCGCTCCAGCACCTCAATGTCCTTCCTGTAGTGAGGGGTCCAAAACTGAACCCAGCACTCGAGGTGCGGCCTCACCAGTGAAAAGGGGCACAATCACCTCCCTGCTCCTGCTGGCCACGCTGTGTCTGATAGAGGCCAAGATGCCATGGGCCCTCTTGGCCACCTGGGCCACTGCTGGCTCATGTTCAGCCAGCGGTCAACCAACACCCCCAGGTCCTTCTCTGCCAGGCAGCTCTGCAGCCACTCCTCCCCCAGCCTGTAACGCTGCATGGGATTGTTATGACCCAGATGGAGGACTCTGCACTTGGTCTTGTTGAACCTCATCCCCTGCATGAGAATGCACTAATCAACAACCAGGTCAAAATACTGTGCAGTTATATAAGTTAAAGACATTTTTCCATCCTTGAACTCTCCCTACATCTTTATCTTCAGCAAATGTATAAGTAAAAATAAAAATATTCCTCCATTCTATCTTCATTATTTCTTAACTCAGGAGAAAAAGGAAATATAAAGAATTTAACTTACATAACTAGGGTGTACTTGTGCTGTCATACATTTATGTGTGAGATACACAAAGGAAAATATTTTTTGCTCCATTGCCCCACTGTCAGCAAGACAAAATATAAGTAAATTCTCTGGTTCCAAAAATACTTACCAGTCTTTTAGGGAGAGAAAATGAAATATGTTCCATAGTACCATTCAAAGCAGCAAAGGAAAAGAGCTTTCTTTACTTTATCTAATCTCTCCAATTTAATTAACTTTATGAAAGGAACAATAAAGAAGCTCAAAATTCAAACTACTAAGCTACTGAATATTTTCCATTCTTACTTTACACTATATTTATTCTATGAGAACACAAAGTATTATAGTTCTACAAATCAAAGTAGTAACATTAGACATTAGACTATGAAAATAGCCACGTAGTGCTCAAGGTGATGATAAATCACTTGTGTTTCCTGTTACATGCACCCTCTGAAACTGATTTTATTTTGGTCAATCCCCCCCACCCCCATAGGTGTAATGTTTGGTGCACATTGTTTTAAAGCGTCAGAGACTTCGGGAGGAGTGGCTGCAGAGCTGCCTGGCAGAGAAGGACCTGGGGGTGTTGGTTGACAGCCGGCTGAACATGAGCCAGCAGTGGCCCAGGTGGCCAAGAGGGCCAATGGCATCTTGGCCTGTATCAGACACAGAGTGGCCAGCAGGAGCAGGGAGGTGATTGTGCCCCTGGACTCAGCACTGGTGAGGTCGCACCTCGAGTGCTGGGTTCAGTTTTGGGCCCCTCACTACAAGAAGGACATTGAGGGGCTGAAGCGTGTGCAGAGAAGGGCAACGAGGCTGGTGAGGGGGCTGGAGAACAGGCCCTACGAGGAGCGACTGAAGGAACTGGGGTTCTTTAGCTTAGAGAAGAGGAGGCTGAGGGGAGACCTCATCACTGTCTACAACTGCCTGAAAGGAGGTTGTGACGGGGTGGGTGCTGGTCTCTTCTCCCAAGAGACAAGCAATAGGACAAGAGGAAATGGCTGCAAGTTGCACCAAGGCAGGTTTAGACTGGACATTAGGAAGAATTTCTTCACTGAAAGGGTGGTCAGGCACTGGCACAGCTGCCCAGGGAGGTGGCGGAGTCACTATCCCTGGAGATGTTTAAAAGATGGGTAGACGAGTTTCTCAGGGCTATGGTTTCGTGCTGGACAGGTACAATTGGACTCGATCTCAAAGGTCTTTTCCAACCAGGTAGTTCTATGTTTCTATTATTTACTTTGGTCTACACAGTTAAAATCATCATAAAACAGAGTGGTTTATATGAAATGTTATTACCCCTACGTGGTGGCATGATTGTCATCTCTGAGAAAGGACATTTTCCCTGTATGTAGGTTAGGAATACTCTTGTATACAGTAGCATCACTGTGGTTTTACTCTGTTGAACTCAGAGGAGCAAGAGTTAAAGGAACTATCTGTGTAGAAACTGGATGATTTGTTGCTATGAAGTCCTTGGGTCAGGTTCCTCATTGAGCAGAGCTGCAACAACTTTTCTCATGTACAGTAATGACTCTAAAGCAATTATTTTATTGCCTAGAAGAATGAACAATGAGGCCTCCGGGAGGGAACTAAACCTGGCTTTAGCTCACTAATAGAACTGAGAACAGCTTATTTTAGTATAATCATAATTTACATTGTGTTTCTTCTGCAACTTCTGTTATATGAAATTATTCTATGAAAAAAATAGTAAAAAATCAATGGGAGGTGCAAGTAGGAAGATAGAGGGCACATCTACTTTCTGTTCAGGTTTTAGAAGCAATCCATTTTATATAAAAAGAAAATGTTGTCTTAGTTCTAGCTATAGCCATGGAAATTCTAGATCCCAAACAGGAATGAGATTTAAAAATAATCTAGAATGATTGAGAGGCTTATATACCACGTGACAATTTTAATTAATATTATAGTACTTTTTACAAGATACATGTTCATTGAATACGGACAATTTATGTTTTCACTGCTCAGTCAGTTCCAATCCATACATCCTATTTTGTTTGGTCATTAGTATGAAAAAAGCTGGTGAATTCATCAGACTTAGGAACAACATGCCATAATAGAACAAATCTCCACTATCTGTAAGTTAAGAATAGTAATAAGCATTGCAGACAGATAAACATTATGCAGGGGTAGGTACAATGTCAAGAAGAAGGTTTTGCTAATCACAAACAATGAAAGAATTACGTCTCTTATTAATTGGACATGTTTCTGCTGTAGTAAATTAATATAAATGGGCAACTAAGCTGCTGTGAGTAGGTTCCAAATTAGTATGAAATACATCAACTATTTATGCAACTATACTTTTCCTATTAAGCTAACAACCAGCTAGACCATGTGGCCACATTTTAGAGTAATTTATAGAGGTGTAAATATCAGATAACACTGTTGTAAATCTAGAGTAATTCCAGAGAGCACAATGAAGTTACTCACAGCTTACATTAGTGTAATTGGAATTGGAATATGGTCTATATTGTAATAAGGTACGAAGTATTTTGCAAATTCACTTTGCTGGGGAAAAGCCTCTTAAGTTTTCCACTGAAATTTACCTCAGAGACCAAATAAGAGTAGAGCTCTCTGCTTAATCCCAGGATGGACTAAGTAAATTTATACTGTGTTCTTTTCACAGAGCTGTTCATTGTTAATGGCAAATTCACTTGTGTATGCTTCTAGGAGACTGCTTAATTCATAGACCATTTAAAACAGAACCACTGCTGATAGCTGTAATTAGTTTCATAGCAACTCTTCCGCCTGCTGCTGCAAAAGCGAGGCTGCTTGTCCAACTTCTGTAACAGGCACGTACCAATTAGTGTAGCCCAAACCAAGACCAGTGCTATTATCTTGAAAGGGTAATAGTTGAGAAACTGAATTTACTTTTTCAGTTGATCTTGGAGGTATTCCACTTGAAAGTTGTTTGCAAAGGTCAACTTCAGAAAAATAGTTGTACCTTTTTTTATCCATCTAAATCAAGCTGTAAATATGCATTCAGTTTTGTAACACTAGGGTTCTGAGAATCCAGTTAATGACAGAATGTTCAAGAAGTCTTGCATAGAAATCAATTTATTTGGAAACATTTGCCAATTTGTCTTGTTGTATTCTCTCTAGTCTTTAAAAGATTTATCCTTGTACAGAAGAAAAATATCTGAGATCTTGATAGCTAGGTGTCAGCAACATTAGAAATTTAACCAATGGGGCTTTTTCCTCTTTCTGCATACCTAGTATAGTGGTAAATTTTTTGTCAGTTGAGGAGAGATAAAATCAAGCATTCACATTTATTCCTCAAATAGAAAGTCTCTTTTTCTTCAGGAATAGGAAGCATTTTATTTTGCTGATCTTTTGACTTTCTTTCTGTCCACTTGCTAAATTCTACATGGCTTTGGAAAGTACTTGACACACCTTTTTTTGCATCTATCTATAGTTTAGTGTTCAGATACTTAACGTACTCTATCTTTTGCAACCTCAATTTTCAGTATTTTCTCCAAATGAGAACTAGGGAATGAAATTTATAAACCAAAAATAGACTAAATTTTTGAACCTACATTTCTGACTTCATCTGTCCGATCTTTTCATACCACTTTTAATAAAAACTCCAGCCAATAGAATTTTTGCATATGAATTTAAGTTATGCTTGAAGAACCTAGTAAACCACTCCTTCTAAAGAAAGTTTCTTCATTTTGCGTGGTCGAAAAGTCTTGTATCTAATCCACATAGTCTATGAAAGACAGTTACTTTGAAGGTTTTCACAGGGCGATCATGCACTCAGTCTAGTTCAGACATCTAAGTTAGATGACTGACATCTGTTTGTGGTCCTTAACAGTTAATGAGCATTAAGGCTCTGCAACTAATCTAGATCTATTCTGAAGTAATCCCTTCTCCCCCAGAATCATGTGTAGGATGGGTACCTCGTCCCGAGAAAGGCTCTGCATATCTGATCCTTACAAGCTGCCTCATTTGCTACCGTAAACATAATGCGCCTAATTTCCCGACCGATTTCACGTGCTTCTTAAAAGTGTAAGTCATACTTGTTATATGTATGAGTTTCTTCAGAAACAATAAAAAAATGATTCAATGTGTGATGAAACTTAGCGTACTTAAGTCATCATATATCAAGGGCTGAAAAAGAAAGGTTTGGTTGAGCAGACACAACATTCTTGTGGTAAAACGTAGGTCAGACTATGGCTTTGGATCACCTCCCTGGGACTTCCTTGTCATCAGTAAGTCAAAAGAATGAAGTTAGCATGATATCACCCAATTATGACATGGGGTCTTTTTTCTTTGTTCTGTTTTGTGAGATTACTCTTTACCTGATTTACCTCTTATGACTTAAGAGATATAAAACTGTATTTGAAAGACTACTACTGAGCAGAGCCACATTGTGTGGGATGTGCACACTGATGGTGAAAATCACTTGAAAAGCCCTCTGTGAATGTAGTTAATAACTGAGCTAGCATATTGCTATATACTCCTTTTTGGTGAATAGCTAGGCAAGAATCATAACAGTGAAAATATTGATGACACAAACAAGTTCCCCCTTCCTTTTCCTCCCCTCCTCAAAAAAAAATCACCACCCACTGTCACAGACTAAAATCTGGAATGCTGAAACTGTCATTACAAAAAGGTGGTGTATTTCCTGAATCCCAGGCAGCTGACATTGAGGTCACTCTCTTTAATCTTAGAAAGAGTCGGGACTGGCTTTCACCTGGACAGAGAAAGGAAATAGCATTCCTGTCATCCCAGATTGTTTAAGCATGTTGCTGATACAGCAATGCTATTGACACGGACCAACTGTGGAGGAAGCTTTCATTATTTCTGTATCTGCACTTGCAAAGAATTCCTCAAAGACATGCTGTGATTTTATGGAACCAAAAAGATGATAAAAATGGACTGATTTGCTAAACATATGAAAAAAATGTCCTTTGTATAGCAGGCATTTTCTTTAAAAATATTTAATTTTTTATGTTTTCTCTCTTCAGATGAAAAAGAGTAAGAATATTTCATAGTAAAATAATCATATTTTGAAATATATCATCTTCCTGAAACCACTATACAACAAACAACAACTACCTTGCACTTGCGGAAGACATACACTTGCCTGTAACCTGTACAGTGAAATATGGCTACCACAAAAAATGCTATTTTTACAATAAGAAAAAGCGAAAAAGAAAATTAAAAGGTACCACCGTATAGAATGTGTGCTAAAGCTGATGACTGTCAGAATGTAGCTTTTTCTGCAAGCTCAGGTACAGACAAATTCTGTTCAATCAGGAAAACGAAGCACTTCCCAAAGTAATAATATTGATACAAGAGTCTTAAGAGAGGAGAACTGAAATAGAAAAAATATTAACTGAAATCTCTGTGAGCATCATCAAACATGATAGATGACAAAGCAAGCCCTATTATGCCTTGCTGTCAGGGGAATTGCTTTGATTTTGTTTTACTGTGTTTTCTCCTTTAATTTGTACTTTTCTTTCAAAGGCTGGAAATGGGGCTGGGGGGTAGAATTTTAAGCTCATGATAGTTCACGGGAATCTGTGTTTCCTGTTAATGAAATTTGTGTTAGTGCTTAACCCTTTCCTACCTCTTGGGCAGCTCATAGGAATACTGCTTATCCAGAAATTTCATCTAATAACACTTTCATCAAGTTCTGAAGGTTTGTAGAGGTTTTGCTTACACTACTAGATCACCATTAAAAGGTGTGAGAAATAGGTACACGCTCAGTGAAGTTATACTCCAAGGATGTTTAGCTACTAAAAATACTATTCCATGCTCAATGTATGTACAAAGAGTAGCTTTTCAAAAGTCCTATCCAAATTAAGTGGATTTCCACAAGTCAGTGCCTTTTGGTACTCCAAACATACAAGACTCAGGACAAAATTTTAAATAATACTATTAAATGATTAAATAAAATTTCCTCAGCCCAAATTGTTCCATTTAAGTGTTCTTGTTTTTTTCTACACAAACTGAAAATGTTTGATCAAAGTTATCCCAAAAATCCCTCATAGGTTATTTAGACAAAGTTCTCTGAAACCGTGTCATTAAGAACATGAGAAGAGACTGACCAGAATGGGTTGAGGAGAGCTAAAAGGCAACAGCAAGTAAAGCCATTCATTTAAATAAAAATAGACTCACAATATCCCTCCATTAAAAAAAAAATTCTTATGAAGTATATTGTATGGAAAACTGTGCATACACAGTTATAGTTGTATGAAGTTACGTGTAACTAATAATATTTTAAAAATAAAGTGTCAGACATATTTAATAACAAATGGTGTTGTAAGTCATGTGTGGGATGAAAAATCTGTTAGGAATATGAAAAAAAGTGCAGTGATATCTTCTTTATGAGCATTAAAATATTTCTGGAGAAAATATGTGGTAAGAGCAGTTGAGGGTTTATTTATATGTCTTTTTATATAGTTACTTTCTCATTTGCTTCTACTGACTTATTTTTTAAGGTATTTTTTTAAGGTATTATTTTAATTATCTATGTGGGTTTTTTTTAAGAAGTAGAAACAATCTGGTGAACAGACAACCTTATTCTAACACCAACATCTTGAGTGGGGGTAGGTAGCAATCCCAACCTCCTCTGTGCAGTCAGCATGAGTCCATAAGGACAAATGGATTTGTTTATTCACAAACTAGTAAAATCCTCCCTACAGAGCCAGGTTCTTTAGCAGGGTCTAATTTTTGTGGTTTTATTTTTGTTTCCCACAGATGTTGAAGATGCCAGAAAGTAAAGGGCCTTTTCTGGTGGGATTTTTAGGCAGGCTTTTCTCTGCAAGCCACAGTGTTAAAACATAAAAGAGAGCAAGATGATTTGGGGATTTGCAGTAACCAAAAATCAGGAGAAAAAAGTTTTTTCTTTGAAAAAGAACAATTGATTAATTGGTAATAATGGTAAATAGTTATATCAGAGTTTGTCATGCACGTTTTCTTAAGTTTCTCCTTTCCACTTACCTGAATCAGCAAACAACTTGGAGATGTTTGGGCTTCCAGCTCACTTCAGATTTCTCAAATACCGCTGTCTGCGTCTGAGGTTTTCATGATGATCTATCTTGGTAATAAATGGAAAGAAAAGACTGATGCAGGATAGAATACATCAGACTGACTTTAGGATGAGAAGACTCTTACTGCATGAGTGGCATATTTTTCTACACGTGACTGGTTGAAGTTTAGGTGACTTGCTGAGCTACAGATACCTACATTGCAACTTCTGGCTTTAGTAAGACAGGTCATGCCCTTGACATTCACCTTCTATTCACAAAGAATGAGTTGCCTCAATCCATAAAGACAATTCAGTCAGACAAATAAAAAGACAGCAAAATAGAAAGACAGTACTAGACCCATTCAAACTTAGGTAATTCCCCATCAAAGTGAAGATGGTCACAGAGACATCTCTCTGAATCGGAAAATATATCAACTATCTAAAATGAAAAGGAACAATCAAAACAGTTTTCACAGGAGAACAGACACACAGTAAGAGAAATAACATGAAATAACAATAGATAATGGAAGGCAGATGCTTTTACCAGAACTGTAAAAACAGTATATATATGGTCCCATGCTTGTCAGTGCATTAAAGAAAACAAACAAACAAACAAACAAACCAAACAAGGCAGAGGGAAGGGAAGGAAAAATAGAAGAAAAGGAAAACAAGAAAAATAAAGGAAAGATTAGGGGGAAAACGAAAATCCCAAATTACATAAATCCTATGGGCTTCTCTGACAGGAGACCCGAGGAGATGCATCCCAGGGTCCTGAGGAAACTGACAGATGTAGTTGTCAAATCACTCTCCATCATATTTGAAGAGTCATGGGAGTCAGGAGAAGTCTCTAATAATGGGAAAAAGGGAAACATCCCATTAGTTTTTGAAAAGGGTAAGAAGAAGGGCCCTGGGAACTACCAATTAGTGACCCTCACTTCAGTGTCTGGGAAGATCGCGAAACTTCCCGGAGTAATGTTGAAATTATGTGGAAGACAGGGAGGTGATTACAGAGAGCCAACATGGCTTTGCCAAGGGCAAATAATGCCTGATTAATCTAGTGGCCTTCTCTGAAAGAGTGGCTGCATCAGTGGACTACAGAAGAGATATAGTTGTCATCTACCTGGAGTTATGCAAGACTGTAAGTTTTTGACTGTATGTTAAAACTGTAAGTTTTTGATGTATAGTCTCCTACATGAATGAGGAATTGGTTGAATAGTCATGTCCAAACAGTTACAGTTAATGGTTCAGCGTCATAATGGAAACCAATGATGAGTTGTGTCTCTCAGAGGTGAATACTGAGATTAATACTACTAAACAACTTCATCAATTACATAGACAATGAGACTGAGCTCACCCTCTGCAAAACTGTGGATGGCACCAAGCTGAACGGTGCAGTCAATTTGCCAGAGGGAAGAGATCAGGTGGCATCTTAACAGGCTTCAGTAGTGGGCTCACAGGTTCCTCATAAAACTCAACAAGTTGAAGTGGAAGGACCTGAAACTGGGTCAGTGAATCCCTGGTATCAATACAGACTGGGAGATGAAATGATTGAGGGCAGCCCTGTGGAGAAGGGCCTGGGGACACTGACGGATGAAAAATTAGACATCAACCAGCAATGTGCAGTTGCAATCTAAGAAGTCAATCATATCCTGAGCTGCATAAAAAGTGTGTTCAGCAGATTGAGGTCTAGTGAAAGATCTAGTGAAAGATCTCCCTGCGCATGGCAGAAGAGTTGGACTGGTTGATCTTGAAAGGTTCCTTCCAACAGAAATCATTCTATGATAACTATTGCGGTTGAAAGTTTCAGTTACAGTAACAAGTACTCCTCAGTTCCTATTCACGTCATTCTTTTTCTATAAGTATCTCAAAATTATTGCAAACAAAATCATTGGATTATTGCTACTGGCCAAAAGTATCATTCACAGAAATGCTTAAAGCAAAAGCAAGCAGTATCTTTCTTTCAATCTTTTCATCATGAGATTCATTTCAGAATCACTTCAGATTTGTTTTTTCTTCAAGGTGTCACTTAAACAATTAAATTTAATTTTGTAAGCTTTTACAGTCTCTATAAGACTCAGAACGTATATCAGCTGTATAGCAATGTGATTAGCAACACACATAGCTATAGGAATAAAAGAAATAATGAAAGAAATATTAAAATTTAGATGTGTCGGATTCCATTGTTTAAGTGCTTTCACAGCAACACCTCAAAACTGTGAGGGCAATTTTCTAGTTTGCTCTGGGAACTCTAGGTCACTTTGACAAGAAAAATAATTGCAAATGCGTGGAGATGAGTTTTTATTGATTTTGTAATGGTATAGCAGTACATATCAGCTGATATATACAGGTATGTTAGTTCATTACTTTCAAACAGGAAAGCGCTATAAACCAGAAGTTCAAAAATAAAACAAACCCAAGGAAAATTAGAAATAAAGATGCCTTGAGCTTTGCACTGGTGAGTGCCAAACATAAACTTTGATTTAAATAAGAGGTGCACATCAAAGAAACAGCACTTCAGACATAGTTCTGCTTTCGCTGGGTCAAAGCTAGCTCCTGAAACAGGAGAAAAAATGAGAAGCTGTCTCAGAATGAATTGTGGGGAAAAGTCCAGTTACATGAAGAAAAGCTTGAACTTTCATTGACTAAAAAAACAGCTAGAAAAAACCATTATCAACCCATGTCTTTTTCTCATTGTGCTTTTTCCCACTTTAGATCCTGGGTAAAAGATCTCACTGGAGAAATAAGAGAGTTTCTTGTTCCAGCTCAGACCAACAACAATGAAGACAATTGAGTGAATCAGGTATATCTCACACTGGAGTGGGAACAAAGATTTTACTCCAACTGTAAAATCCTGAAGTTGAGTTGAACATTCACAACTATATCAGTTAGATCCAGATGACAAAATTGGACCATGATCTAAACTTTCTTGAGAATTCTTAGATTTCTTAGAATTTTCTAATTAGACATAGTGACAATTTGACTTTAGCAATATTCAAGCGAAACCATCTCTGTTGAACTATTTCTCTCCTGTTGCTTCATGTTGAGACCATATTGGATGACTCAGTAGTTTGGCTAGTGAACCACAAATATTTTAAAATACTTCTACTTGAACTATATGAAAATATTTCTGTTTATTTCCTTCATTAAGAAGATAAATATTTTATTTAACCAAAACTAAAACAATTTATTTTCCCTCATTCATAAAGAAGAACTGAATTTATGTAAAATCCTACATTTAGAAAGACTCTGGATTTATTTTAGGTTCTGGTATACCTTTATTCAGGAACACTGGATTTTTTCCCCTGGGATTAAGAAACCTCTTCTGATTCACATTTGACATTTTCCTAGAAAACAATTTGACTACCAACTTCTAGTGTGTTCTGGTTGACTCTCATTTTTTTTCGTTTTGGAGCTATTTCATGACATTTTAAAAATATAGCCACCAAGCCATAAACTAAAGCAGAGAAAGCAAGTGAGTTTCTAATCGTGTGGCTAAAGAGACATGATGTGACATTTGTGTTCCAGCATTCACAGAAATGCTTAATTGTTTATAGAAAGACAGAGACAACAACAAGAACAGCAATCAACAGAGGAAATAACTTTTTCTTGTGAAGTTTATCATATACTTTAAGGTCAGAGTACAGACTGACACAGGACACTGAATGCAATTCTAATATGCTGTGGTTAATAATAGACAGGGATGTTTACTAGAATATCATAAGGTTCTCCAGTGGTTATGTGATGGGCTAACTTTTCCTCAGTTTTTTGGATGTGTTTTCCTTTTTTTTTTTTTCATAGACACTTTTGCCATTATTATTCAAATAGAGAGTATCTGGAACATCATAAAGAAGTTATTCTCAAAAATGCTAATTAGTGAAACAAACAGGAATTTTAATTAGCAAAATGCAGTTTATTCTAAGAAATAATTCTCAATATTCTTTTCCTGTAGTTATGTAAACAGCTGTACTGGCACAACCACTTTGTCCTTAACAGACTCATGGCTCAAATACCCTATACAGAAACAGCGTTTTTTAAGCCAGTGCAAAACTTTCTCTGCTTAAACCCCCTTGAATGTTTTTCATTATACCATGTTGTTCATGATGCTATACTCAAATCTTCACTTTTTCAAGTGCTTGTGTTCTTGCAAAGTTTCAGCACTCATCAGTTTTATTGACAGAAATGTCTTTCTGAAAGCATTTCTACTAGTTCAAAACATTTCTAATGTTGGAGGATGAAGAAATAAAGATGAAATCTATCTTTAGCTCACACAAGGGATTTCATATGTCAAGGAATCTTACCAGAAGTCAAAAATGCAGTCACAGTTATCTACCTATTATTTTAGTTTCCCAATCTACTTATCTCTCTTCTTTCCTCCCCCCAGTTTCTTGTTCCAGAAATAGTGGATCCTTTCCTTACTATGTACCATGTATAGTTCTTTATCCTAACATATTTGGATTTGATATAAAATTGTTCTTATTATCTTTAGCATTTGGTACTTGGCTATTGGTCAAATACTTGCATGTTTTATTGTTTCATTCATTTCATTACAGTTTCATTGATTTTGATTTCACAGGATAATGCAGGGAGCACTTTCTTCAGAAAATCCTTAGGAAGAATCAAAACTTCTTTCCTTTTTATCACATATCAGCACATTGATGTAGCTTAATGTAGAAGTGATATTAGCAAACCATCACGAAAATAGCTTACCAATTAACAGGAAGAGAAATATATGCTTACTACATTTACAAAAAAAAAAAAAAGAGGACAATCGTCATATGAAAAATATATAGAAGAAATTGAATTCTTCATTTCTAATTTTGTTTCTCGAGGTATGAACAAGATTTGATTCGTAGCACAGTCAGGAAAACAGAAGGAATCTCTTCATGCTGCAGGTTGTCACACTTTGGGAAACTCTGTTCACAATACACATAAAGTAAAATCTCAGTCTTGAGGACAAGTCCTCATCCTGCTCTGTATCTTGGAGGCAGTTGAATATCACCTCATATTCTACATAAATATGTTTTTACGGGTAGACTAACTGTTACAGAACCATGAATACACACACTGATGTGCTCACATTTTATTTATGCTGAACCACTAGTTAATTTAAATGCATATAGCGCTTTCAAAGTTTATATTCCTGTGCTGATTTATTTAATCTGAAGATCTGACCTAAAATGTTTAATTTGTTTTGGGTACTAAGATATGTAGAATTTTATAATTCTGTCTTAAAAAGCACGTGAGTAGTTGTACTTATTGTAGTGGAAAATGCTATCCTCATTTTCTGCACAACAGTCACATGAATTAATTATTTCTGGTAACCACAAAAGGTCAGTTGATAATGTATTGTCAGTGTGCAACTTCCACTTCCTAAATGTAAAAAACTCATTGAATTACAGTATAACTCCTAGGTGCAACCAATCAACTAGAAAATATTCACTGTGTGGGTGACTTTGTTGAATCAAAGCTACTGATAGAATTGTCAACAATTCAATTTTGCTCTTCCCAGAACAGAGTTCACAAACTCAGAAGTGCTCAGTCTTGGGTATTCAGTAATGGATATTTATACTTCACCTTCTATGTTTTTAGGAAATGTGTTCTCTGTCATCTCTGCAAATACTCCTGTGATATAAAAAAAGACAATATGCAGTTAACTTATAAATAATCAAAATATCTAACCTATTTTTCAAAACAGTAACCATTTTTACAGTGTCAGTATCCACTCTAATCTTGTATAAACACATGCACATGCATAATACAGTTACATGAACCAGAGATAATGAACATCTTGATGAGAGAATGAATTTTGTTTCCTTCTCCCCAATGAATAGGGGCATGCTTCCTTGGGAAAGTAGCCTGTGACACTCCAGTCAGAAACGGGAATATTCTTACTACCTGTTGCATAGTGCTGTCTCTCCTGCACCTGACATCCAATATGTAAGGTAGGTGAGTCTGAAAGAAACCACAGCACTGTCACTGATGATATTGCAACAGGAAAATGGGAGACAGCAATATCTAGGGAAGAAACCCTAAGCATTATGCTTAATTCACACCTGTGGATAAATGGCTGCTATGTGTGATAAAGATTTCTGCTCTTATTTAAAAAAGAAGCAGTTTTATGTATTTTTATCTCAGAATTATGATACAATAATTTCCAGTCCCTTATGAATGAAAAAAATAGCATCCCAAAATTGAACATGATTATTCCTGTTAGGGTTTCACAAGGATTTGTACCAGCCAACAGCGGTCACCATTCTCCTCAATTCTCTGAAATTAAATTTAAAAAAATCACTCTTGATAAAATTTGCTGATGACACAAATATTGGCAGCATGGTAAACTGATGAGCAAGACAAAGGAGTTATACAGTTATTGACAGTACTTCATAACTCTGTGCCATTCAAACAAATGACTTTAACACAACCAAATGTTTAAGCTACATTTTTTAGAAATGAGCAGTGACTTCTGGAAAAAAGTGATTCAGGGAATGATACAGCACACAGAAACCCAGCCTGAGCTCCCAAGATAAAGTTAAGACAAAAAGGTCTTGTGTGATATTTTGCTGT
The DNA here is from genome assembly GCA_033558235.1 of Neomorphus geoffroyi. Taxonomy (NCBI): domain Eukaryota; kingdom Metazoa; phylum Chordata; class Aves; order Cuculiformes; family Neomorphidae; genus Neomorphus; species Neomorphus geoffroyi. Next base: position 14,917,119 of record JAUMJM010000005.1, read on the forward strand.
GTAAGTAAGAGAAGAATATGGAAGTAGTGTTGAAATAGATATCAAACTATGAAAGCCAGTATCAAAAGCATACTTTAAGAGGGATATTGAAAAGCTTACAAGAGTGAAAAAAATTCAAAATTTAACTCAAATTATTCCAGAGTGGAAGAAAATGTCTTTCAATCAAAAACTTAATCAGCTTAATCCATTTAATTTACCAAAAGAAAGCCAGAAAGGTGATTTAATTTACATCTGAGTATATATGTCAGCAGAAAATAGGATTACAGAATTTCCAAGTTGTGCAACAAAGTTCCATCAGTAACAATGGATTCGTCATCTCCTGGAACGTTAAGTACACGACTGAATAATTTCAAAGACGTATTGTAACTGAATGCAAGCCACCTAAAGCTTGAAAGGCTGAGGACGTGTCAACACACACTGCTGCCCTCCAACTTAAATGTATGGTTTCTGAAAGACTGTAAATCTACTGAGCTCCGATCAAAACAGTTGATGAAAATGTGATGTAAAAAGTGAAAATATAATATATTGAATATTTTCCTAATTAGGTGCTTGTTTTGAATGACTTTTATTACAATTTGATAAATATGGTTTATAAAAAGATTAATTACAGGAGCATAGTAATGGATTTGCTTCTATCATTATTAAATTTGTTCTTCTAATGAAAATTCTAGAAGCAAAATAAATTCACAAAACTACTCAATCACTTTATCTTTTTTCTTGTTGTTTCAAAAGCTGTCTTTTTATTTCTCCTAATTTTAAAAGTTTGAATTTGATTTCATATAGCTTTTTTTTATACCTACAATATACTAGTATTTTCCTCCTGTGTTGAATGGGTTCCTTCAGCCCTTTTTTAATTAAAATGATTTATTAACATATGTAGGCATGTGAGGTTATTTAACAAATATTTATCTTCTGAAACAGATTCTAGATCATATCTTTAGTTTACATTGTAGTTGTAGGTATTACAAATTGCAGAATATTAAGCTTTGATGTCATGGAAAAAAATGACCTAAAAAGAGTAATGCATGGTGAAGATGTGGATGGCTCCAAATATGGAATTCATAAATCATATTATTGAAAGTCTAAGCTGTTTTATATCCTTAAAAGCTGGACAGAGAGACATAACTGGTCTATCTGAGTCTTGAACTCCTTTTGAAACATAGAGATGTAAAATATCACTTCATAGTAACTCATACATTTCTATAAAAAGAGGAGTTTCCAAAAGCTTACTTTTTAGAATGCATTTAGTCAATGGCTCAGAAGGACATAAGATGCATGAATTCAGTACTATCCTTAGTCTTATTGACCCAAAATTTTACTAAGGAAAATATCTCTAACACTTTTCAGGAAAAACAGCATCAAGCAGCTGAAAATACTGAAAATATGAGTGACTTTATGGGTAAAGCACTTTAATCACAATGCTATTAAATGATAGGTGGCAGTCTTTCTTTCTTCACCACATTTTAAGTAGAAGTAGTGGCTATTATGATTTCTGCTATGCTAAGGGATCAGTTTTCCCATCTGATTCCAAGTTCAGTTATTTTTTCATTCAGCATCACCAGACTCTATTAAAGAGAGCTGTAGGCATGACACAGACATAGAAATGCTCAGCCCTGCTGAGATGCTGCCATTTCTATATGAAAGGCTGAAAGCAGGGAGGAAACTTTATTGGGAAAACATAGGATCTTTAAGGACCTAAAACATAAGCAGTGAGGTTTTGAACCATATAGCTCAACACAGACACTTACATTCAATGTAGATTCTTGATTTTGACCTAACCTTACGTCCTTTTAAGCATATCAAACCTCTTTTTCTACTGGAAAAATGCTAAACTGGACACTGGATAGATTTAAGGTGGATTTAAAAGCAAGACCCTGTGTTAAACCATTAATAAGACAATTTTCTCAGTCTGTTTTGTAGGAATTTATATTATAAACATTTATAGCAAGCCAAATCTTTCTTTATCCTCTGCTAAACTTCTAATCTTCTTCAGGTCTCCAGTAACTTAAATGTCATCTTGCTTCCTTATCCAAAATCTGGATACTAGCATAATCTAGTGAGGAAAAATAACAAATTATAAAATACTGGTCTATACAACGTTTCTCACTTTATTCAGTCATGTGGTAATAAAAATCAGCTATTCTTATGGAAATTATAGAAACATTCTTAAATTAAAAGAAAAAAAGTTATGGCTTAATGAAGGGAGGATAATTCAGAATCAAAAGAGATTCTTCAGTTACAAACAGGCTCATGTGCTGACTGGTTTTGACAGAAACTTAGCATGCTAAGGCGTCCCAGCATGAATGCTTTCTTTGTGTCTTTAACCTTATTTTTTACAAATATAAATCAAAGTCTAGCACATAAATTGGCATGTACAGTATATGACATAGAGAAGTATATTACATAGAATGGTGCTATGTTTCTCACATGTTTCTTTGCATTACCTGTTTAACTTTACAATCAAACATATAGTTTTCTTCTTCTTCTTCTTCTTTATCATGCTGAGAACAATTGTGCACACATGCATCTCAGATCCCTGCTGGTAGCCTGAAAAGATATATTTATTTAATGATACACTGAGCAGATGAAACACTCTACACAATAGCAGCCTCTCTTGCCTGAATGTAAACAAGAAAAAACCTTATAAGTGGTCTATACTCTTGAGAAAATCTTTTTCTACATTTCATAGACTGCAATATTTTCTGTTATAAATGATTTAGATTTTGTAAGTGGTGCTGTATAGTTCTCTCTGTTTTCTTCTTCAAAACAAGTAAAAAAATGCTTTCAGATATTTTACACATATATTGAAACAAGAAGGAAAAGAACAAGATAGAAAAAAATAAGTTTAAGTAACTGTACACAATTCTTTCTCTTCCTTCAGAATTTCAGATAAAAGTAAATACTTCTATTTTACATAATAAAATCCCAAGTTTTCTGAAGATAAAACTGCAATGAACTTTAAGGAGCATGTTGTCCTTGAGTAAAAGGTGATTCAATAGTCTAATTTCAAGAAAATCTAGACAATATTATCATAAAGAAAAGTAACCAAAGATAATACTGCAAACAGGGAATTATTTTCTCCAAAGAATTATGAAAGGAAATTAACATGAAATAACTGTTCTAAAGACAGCAGTTATTACATAAAACAGCATTTGGACATGACCAATAAGAATCCCAGTTTCACTGAAATCAATGGCTAAATTTCCACTAACTATAAAGGTACCAAAATTTCACTCTATTGATAAATAGTGACATTCTTAAATGGAAATGTGTCAAAAAAACCCCTAGATTATGTAGGGAGGAAGTTAAAGAAGATGAATTCAGGATGCCTGCTCTTTAATTCCATTATCTGACAAATTAAAATACACCTAAATTACAGTTTAGGCCCAGTTTTCATAGGATGTTGACTATCTTTTAAGGAACATTAAAAAGACATTGTTTTCATTAAAACGAGTGGAAATAGAGAGTTTTGACACCTCTCTGGACTTCTTTCTGTCAAAATAAAACACGGTGCCTTGGCATTTTTCCAGGGCGTCTATGTATTTCAGTGAATTTCCAGAGGATCTATGTATTTCAATGTATTACATGTTCACTATGTATTTCATAATCTCTTTATCATACTCTATTTTGAGGATTGTATTTCTATCTTTCACAGAAAGAGCATAGTATACTACTTTTCTTGCTCGGATAAAACATTGATAGTTTATCAGATTGTTTTTTGTTTTTTTTTTCAATGTTTAAGATTTTTGTTCCTTACAATAACCTCTTGGTTCCAACAGTTTGAACAGCACATAGTGGAAAATAAGTACATATAATTAAAACCATGACAAGTGGTATCAACTTTAATGATGAATGAATGAACTAAATGTTCCTGATTCCAAAAGGAATTGCTTACATGAAAAGTAAGTTTGCATTGATAAAAAATATCTGAAAAATTACTAAGGGGCCTACTCACATCTTCTTAGAATGTCGTATCCAGCATATTGACCACTAGCATTTTAAACACAATTGTCAACTGGTGGCATTTCATCATTTCATAGAATCACAGAAACAGAGAATGGTTGAGATTGGAAGGGACTTCTGGAGGTCACCTGGTCCGACCTCTCTATTCAAGTAGGGCCATCTAAGGCCAGTTGCCCAAGATCATGTCCAGAAGGCTTTTGAATATCTCTCAGTATGGAGACTCCACAACATCTCTGGACAAGCTGTGCCAGTTCTCAGTCAACCTCACAGTAAAAAAGTGTTTTCTAATGTTAGATGGAAACTCCCTGTGTTTCAGTTTGTGCCCATTGCCTCTGGTCTTGTCACTGGTCACCAATGAAAAGAGCCTGTTGCCATCCTCCTTGTACCCTTTTTTCTGCTATTTATATACACCAATAAGAACTCCCCTGTGCCTTCAGGCTAAAAAGCTGACTCCCTCAACATTTCTTCCCAGCTCTAGTCCCTTATGCATCTTACAGTCCCTTTGCTGGAATTCCTCAAGTATGTTCATGCCTCTCAGCTACTAGGAAGACCATAGAAGTTCTCAAGTTGGAAGAGACCCATAATGATCATTGGGTTCAGATCCCTGCTTCTCGCAGGACTACCTAAAACTAAACGCTATTAATGAGAGCATCATCTAGATGCTCCTTGAACTGAGAGGTGTGGTGCCATGACCTCTTCTCTAGGTAGCCTGTTCCAGTGACTGAACACCCTCTCAAGTGAAGAACCTTTTCCTAATGTCCAGTCTGAACTTCATTCAATTTTCTAGTGTTCTAATGCTGGTCACCAGAGAGAGGAAATCAACACCTCCCCTTTCCCTGCTCCCCCTCAGTAAGCTGTAGACTGCAATGAAGCCACTCATCAACCTTCTCTTCTCCAGGCTGAACAAATGAAGTGACGTCTTATTTTTAAAATTCTACCTACAATCAAAAGTATGAGACAGATGAGATGCCTTTTCCTTATCCAAAATTCTGGACTCTATTCTAAAATAACCTGTAATATAAAAGACAGAAAAGAGGAAATAATTTAAGTACTATTTATGCTTTATAATGAGTTTATATTTATCATGTATATATCCAGCTATATAATGGCCTCTTAGCCTATATTTGATTAAAAAAGTAATATATTGTTAAAAGAAGATTTAATTGATATATGTTTAACTAAATTTAAAATTTTAATAGCTACTTTTCCAAGTAGTTGTTATACCGATCTCTAATAAGCACACACATAAAATGGAATTTTATTCCTTCCTCATTAGTATATTGTATTTGTAGCCCAGAGTATTTAAATATTTATTATCTTTGTGTAGTAAAGATGACAATTTACCTGCAAAAATGAAAACGCTAGGCAGTATAACTACCTTTTCTTTCTTATTACTGTAGAAAAGAAAGTGATACAAACAAAATATACTCAAAAAATGGAACAGAATGCATAGCTGATTTCATAGTTGCAAATAATCTGAAATTACCACATGAAACTACATAAAACTTGCGTTTTGATATCATACACTCCCAAAAATTGTTCAGGATCACTTTCATAATGTTATATGTGTCATTGGTGATAAAACTTCACTTTCAAATGTGTTTAACTTTTAAATAACATTTTATTTACTCTGGAATTTTTCTTCTGATGCAAATCATCACATTTCCAAAGCTGCAGATTTGTGACTCTTTGACATTACTAGAATTCACACAGTTAAATCCTCATGCTTTACTTTGAAAATTGATACTACACTATTCAATAGAATTTTAAATTTCATTTATTTAATGATTAAGGGATTAAATGCAGTGTCACATTCATGTCTGAAGAACTGTTAAATTTGTTTCCCTTGTCTTTATCTGTGGATTAACAAATAAAAACTATAAAATGTATAAATTTGCAATGTTTCTTCATCTTACAACACATTTTTATTCATATTGATTGTACAGTTGTATAACACCCGTGCTGAAGTCCATCTAGTAATAGTGACATATTATTTTAAGGAAGACAATTCAGACATTAGAATCCTAAAACTGGACAAGAATAGAGATTTTTAATAAATTCTAGGTACTAAATTTACTACTATCTTTTTTTTTACAATTGCCATTTCTCTTTTCCTGTTATATATATGATCAAGCTGATGGCAAATCTGATCTACTTGTTCTGCAATATTTTCAGTCTGTTATGTGAATGTTGTTATTAAAAGAACAGACACTATTATAAATGGCAGTTTTTTTATTTTTAGATTTTAAAAGGCTGAGAACTTAGTATTTGGTTCTTATAATCCGTCTTCCAAATGAGTCAGATAATGTAGCTATAGTTGCAATGTTGTTGTCACATGAATAATAGTACAAACACAGTCTAATAATAACCTAAACCCAATACTGTAGGCACAAGACCTATGAAAAAGCAGGTTTTTGAAACTAGAAATATGTCCACAGTTGTCACATAGTTCTTGATTCATACTGAGTTTATTGCTAATTCAACCAATATTCTATCTATCTTGTCATGGTGTTTGAGAGACAAGCAAGCAGTCATAATTTACTTTCATTCTTCTGGAGGTCAAGTGTTATAAATTTTTACTTTGGAAATTGTCCTCCTCTGTGCTGGCCCAGATAAGAACCTCAGATTCACCAACTGCCTTCAACGGCTTTTTTAATACGTGGTTAGCATGTGTTGAAAATGTAAAACAGAAGCATTACCAAATCACATACAAAGGATATTTTTTGGTAATAATAGGATAATAAGAAAGACTACAGCTATTAATTTTTATTTAGAAACAAAAATAATTCTATGTAAAGCCAAATTTCACAATGACAAAAATCCTAAGTAAAGCTAATCCCTAGTAAAACCAATAATTTAGTACAGGTACATCTAACATCTTCCAACAGAAAGATTTCCGTGACAACACAACAGAAACATAACTTTAGAGGTTACTTGACTTCAGATCGGGATGTGAGTTTCCTACCAGAACGCACTTTGGAAATTGGTTAATTTGACAAATAGAAACTCTTCATCAATATTAAATCTTTCATTGCAGCAAATATCGGCTGGCTCATTTAGGTCTTGAAAAGACACTTTCTACCCTTTTCTCACAATGTTTGGCAAGAACTTTTTCAACTCTCCAAAACATTCAAGGCCAGAAGCTTAACTTTTCCAATAATTTAATTCAACAACAAAATAATTGAGTGTTGTAACCACTGGAGTTCTGAGCATACTTAATTTTAAATGTCTGTTACTTTACTGAAATTGAACTTTTAGGATGAAAAGAAACTTTTCCAGGGTGAAAACCACTTAAAAAAAAAAAACAACAAATGCATTTATCATTTCAAATAATCAAGGATTTTTGAAAAAAACAAAACAGAAGAAACGGAATGTCACAATGTAACTGCACCTTATGAGGGCTGTTCAGGTCCTTCTCATTTTAAAAGAAGGAGATGAAAACAATGCATATTACAAAAAGCCCAGACAAGCAAGACAATTTCAACTATTTATGTATTTTTAGTCTCTAACACTTAGAGTTTCACTGAACTGTTTCTTCCACAAAATAATAATTCATGTATTGTGCAATTCAGCTAGTGTGTTAAGCTGTATTAGCTGTATACTCAAACTAATTCAGCAATACATTGAGTATAGAAGTCATATATTAATAAAACCATATACCACAGTAAAAAAATCTGCCTCTGATATCAGTTGCAACCGATATTGTAGACAACACACTCCTCATGGGGAATGTGTAATCAAAGAGATATAATATTTTTCAATGTTTGCTTTGTTCCCAAAGACATCCATTTTTCATGTAAGTCACTAAAATTTTCATTATGAGTCTGTTTTATGAAACAATGAAAACATAGTATGTCAGGGGTGAACTATCACAACCAGTCATTTTTTATAAGAATTCTTAGTTTCTTAATTTTTTTGTCAAGACATGTTGGATGACCTTTTAGTTTCCCTTTTGAAATTTTTGTTCTATGACCATTACTTTGCCAAGTAAATGAGACCATTAAATATTTATAGACACACACATGTAAAAAAAGAACAGGAGTGAAAATGACTGCAAAAATTGTGACTAGATTATCTAAAACTAACTGATATTTCCATTTAATCAGAAAACTAAATATTGTAATTTTAAAAAAATAAATCACTTTTAATGTCACATGTTACTACCAGCTTGCTTGTAGCACTGTCTCTGTTTGCTTATTTGACTAATCTAAACCAAGTGAGATAAACCCATTTACACCAGTAAAATCTGTTAGCAAAAAATATATAAACATGGAGTGTGAATTATGTGTACTTGTATGTCTGTGTGTGTATTTCAATACATGTGCTATGGGGAATATGAGTAAGATTAATTTAATTACATAATCTCAGAACTGTTTAGGTTGCAAGGTACCTCTGGAGAAAACCTAGTCCAAACCTCTTGCTCAAGTAGGGTCATCGACAGCAGGTTGCCCAGGACCATGTTCAGTCACGTCTCGAATATCCTCAAGGATAGAGAATCCACAGCCTCTCCCATTATAGTATTCAGCCACCTGCACAATTAAAAAAAAAATCATTTCTTTAAATGGAATTTCCTGTATTTGAGTTTGTGTTCATTGTCTCTTCTACTTTCAGTGGACACCACTGAAAAAAGTCTGGTTCCATGTTCTTTACATCACGTATTTATACACAATGATAAGATTCCCTGAGCCTTATCACCTCCAGGATGAGCAGTTCCAGCCCTCTTGGCCTCTCTCCCTTTGTTGAGCTTGCTCCTGTATGTCCATGTCTGTCTTGTGCCAGGGAGCCCAGACCTACACCCAGCACTGCAGATGTGTCTCGCCAATGGAGAGTAGAGGAGAAATACCACCTCTCTCAGCCTGCTTGCAACACTCTTACCTAATGCAGCCCAGAAGGATGCTGACCTTCCTTGACTCAAGAGCGTATTTTTGGCTCATGGTCAGCTTATTGCCCAAGATGATTCTTTGGTTTTTTTCCACAGAATTGCTTTCCAGGCAGTCAGACCCCAGTCTGTATTAATCACCTAGATGTAAGACTTTGCATTTACTGTAGTTGAACTTCAGGAGGTTTCCGTTGCACCATTTCTTCAGCCTGTCAAGGTCTTTCTGAATGGTGACACAACCATTTGACATATCTTCCCAGTTTTGTGTCATCTGCAAGCTTACTGAGGATGTACTCTGTCCCAACAACCTAGTCATTAAAGAAGATGTTAAAAATATTGGCTTCCGTATCAGCCTCTGGAGTATATCACTAGTGTCTGGCCTCCAACTGAACTTTGTGCCACTGATCACAAATCTTTGAGCCTGATCGTTCAACCATTTTTTAATTTACCTCACTATCCACTATCTAACCCATACTTTGAAAGCTTGCCTACGATGATGTTATGGGAGAAAGTAGCAAAATCTTTACTAGAGTTGAGGAAAACAGCATTAACTGTCCTTCCCTTAACCACCAAGCTTGTCACCTCATCATAGAAAGCTATCAGATTGGTTAAACGTACTGAATTCTTCCAATCATCTTTTTGTCCTTATGTTTTGGAAAGCTTTACAGGAGGATTTTCTCCATAATTTTCCCAGAATCTGAGGTAAGGCTGACTGACCATTGGTTCCCCAAATCTTCTTTCTTGTTTTTCTTGAAGGTAGGACTATCCTTTGCTCCCTTTGAGTACTAAAGAACCTCTCCTGGTGGCCATGACCTTTCAAAGATAGTCATGACTGGCCTCAGAATCACATCAGCCAATTCCCTCAGGATTTGTGGATGCATCCCATAATGTTCCATGAACTTGGATATGTCCATTTTGTTTAAGTGATAGGTAAACTGGTCCTCCTCTACTAAGAGTGAGTCTTCCTTGTTCCAGACTTTCTCTCTGACCCCACAGATGCAGGATCCTTGAAGGATGGTACTACCAATAAAGACTTGAGGTAAAGAAACTATTGGGTACCTCAGACATTTTTGGTCCTTTCTTTCACAAGGTCCCGTGTACCACTCAGCAGCTTGTCCCATTTTTAATCTAGTCTACTTTTACTGTTTATGAACTTTCAGAATCCTTTCTTGTTGCCCTTCATGTCCTTTGCCAATTTCATCTCCAAGTTTTCCTAACACCAGCCCCGCACAGTCAGACAGCAATTAGGTACTCCTTCTGCTTCCAGCTCTTTCACACTTCCTTTATATCTCTGAGTTCGTTTAGGAGCTACTTGCTCATCCAAGCAGGTCTGCTTGATCTCCTAACTGTTGGGATAGACCTTTCTTGAGGCTGAAGAATGTCATCCTTGATCACATTGGTTATCTGCCACCTCTCCTGGACCCCTCTTCTCTCCAGGGCCATATCACATAAGATTCTTCCAAAGACTTTGAAATATCTTGTCTTGATATCCGAAGCTGTAGTCCTGCTTTTTGCCCTGCTCCCTCCTTTTACGATCTTGAATTCAACTATCTCCTGGCCACAACTGTCCCCAACTTGCACATCCCTGGACACTTTTTCTTTGTTTGTAAGTATCTAGTCCAGAAAAGCACCTTTCCTTGTTGACTCCTTGATCACTTCTGCCAAGAGTTCATCATCAATATGCTACAGAAGTCTCCTGTGTCACTTGAGTCCTGTTCTTCCATCAGAGGTCAAAGTGGTTATAGTCCTCCCCCAAAAACTGTGGCCTGCAAATGTGAGGCTTCTTCTAGTAATCTGGAGAAGGTTTAACCTACTGTTTCTGCCTGATCATGAGATTTTGTTCTAATTTGAAGCTAGACAGCAGATAAGTAACACACAGTTGCTCGCTTACTTTCCTGGGATGTGGGAGAGAATTAGCAGGCTAAAAGTGCAAAAACTTGTGGGTTGTGATAAAGTCAATATAATGGGTAAAATAAAAGCTGTGCACAAGAGCAAACCTAAATAATAAATTAATTCACTATTTCCTATTGGCAGGCAGGTGTTCAGTCATCTCCAAGAAAACAGACCTTCATTAAGCACAATGATTATTTGGTAAGGTAATTGTTGTAAGTCTAGACATCCTCCCATTCTTCCTCCTTCCTCTAGCTTTTACCACTGACCACAATCACATATGGTATGGAATATCACTTTGGTCAGTTAGGGTCAGCTGTCCTGTCTGTTTCCCCTCCCCACTTATTGTGTAACCTCTAACTTACTCACTGATGGAGTGGTGTGAGTAGCAGAAAAGGCCTTGACACTGTGCAAGAACTGCTCAACAATAATGAAAACATCCCTGGGATATCAACACTGTTCTCATCACAAATTCAAAATATAGCCCTTTAGAAGTAATATGAATAATATTAACTCTATCTCATTTGAAACCAGTACAGGTTTATAACTGATAACCACTATAGCAGCACCCATATTTGTCTGCCTGCTAATTTTGACCTATAAACTCTTGACTGACTCCTGACTCGTCCAAAAGTAGAGCTCCATGTATCCCTACTTGTCTCTTGGTCTTCCTAGTTCATCTGTACTTCAGAGCCTGAACTCATGCATTTCAACAGTCTAGCTCTTTCAAACATTGTTTCTATTAGCAGATAAGAAAGTAGGAATTTCTCTCAGAAGTTCGAAATCTGACACATTGCTGATACATATCCAAAACAAAAGAATGGCAAAGGTAACCATGGACAATAATTTTCCATAATATGTGTAAATTTAGTTCCAGGAATAAGGATAAAATTCCATTATTATAACACGTGAGTTGGAAATATTTCAGGATCTCAACTGTCTGTTTAGGTTTACTGTATATTATTTTAAAAATCAGATGAGCCAGATAGCTCAATTGTAAAAGGCATGAAATCCTTTGAATAAGTCTTTCATTTGTTTAAGATAGCCTAATTTTAAATACCAAATGTCTTCCTGGGAAGCTTCCTAAAAAGCTCATGTGACATAATAATAAAAAAAAAGATTGGTTACATTTTGTACAGCCAAGAAACCTTTTTACCAGGCATACACTGAAAAAAAAAATAAATTAAAGATTTAATTAAATTGCAATGATATCTACCTTTCTTCAATACAAAGAAAAATCAAACATCTGTTGAAATATATAGTATTGAATAGTCCACTCAAAGTTTGAAAAAAGAATCATTGACTTATAGTGGCACAATCTTTTTTGCGATAATTAACGGTAAGAAAATAATAAGAGAGTAACTAGCAGTGTGCTGGTTTATCAGAACTGCCTCTGCCTAAGAGGTTCTCAGTATGTACAAGCGAAGTGTTTCTTTTTTGCTTTCATTTTTGTTTTTTGTTTGTTTCAAAGGCTACTGTTGTAATAGCACATTGTGTCTTCCCAAAGTGTTTTTCTGATTTGTAACAGCTGCATAGGGAAAGGTACCTTTAAAATCGTCTGTCTCTGAGTTAGCTACAGACAAACCTTTTTAAAGGTATGAAACACAAACTAGTTAGACAAAAAATGTTGCCTCATTATTCCAGTAGACACGATAACAATTCTGTTCAAAGCATGAACACAGTTTTGAAATACTGATCGCAACATACAATCCAGAACTGAAGAAGTGTTATTTTTAAATGACCTCCCATCTCAAAAAATGTCAAGCCATTTTCATCCTTTATTCAAATAACGAATAATATATGAAAAAAATAAAAACCCACCTTTTGCTCAATAAGTTGAGAAGAAAAATCTTTTTGTCTATATTTCATTGCCTCAGTAAAAGCAAGCCTTCCCGAGTCTGTCCTTCACAGAGTAATTGTTTATCTTACCTGATGTCGGTAATGTCTGTCTATGACATTCATAGAGATAGTTTTGATACTAATTAATTTCACATCTGTATGAGCCAGTGCAGAAGAATTATGAGGAGACTAGGTGCTGTACGTTGTTCAGACTTCCCACACTCTTTACCAAAACATGCTGTAAAAATAACTTTATTTTCACTCTAGCCAGCAACTAGTATATAAACGATATCATGCACCTGGCTTCGTTGTTCACCAATCAGATGATTACATGAACGGTAGCCACGCCAATCGCACTCACATGTGCCGATCAAGCACCCACCTAACACAAAAAAGCTAAGGTACGTTAGACCCTATGCTCCTCGCCAGGAGTCAAATCTCGATGACACCATGAACATCTCCCGATTGCTGTAAAACTCCACTAGGTCTTTGTTCTATGCTCACCTCTCACGGTATGTTGGCAAACCTTTTTATTTCAACAATAAATGTGTATTAACACACAGGACGAACTTCCCAACTGAGAAGGATGAAGGTATCAGAAGACACAATCTGGAATGGTGAGTTTTTCTGTTGATGTTCAAAGGACAGAAATAGCTAAATACCAAAGGCCTTTTTCACCCAGATAATGTGCTGAGCATTTGAATTTCTAGCATAAAGGTTAGGACTCATTAAAAGTACAGCAAAAGGCAAAAAAGCAAAATCAAGACTGAGAATAACACAATTGCTTTTGTTAGAGTGTTTCGGACTTCACAAAAATGTATGAAAAATGTATTCTTTTTAGAGCTAGAAAAAATGCTTTGTATTTGCTATTACATGTTATTATATGTGGATATGTAGCATAAATTCCACATCTGTAAAAGCACTGTTAAGAAAACATCTGCGAGGCAAAGTTTATTAGTGTAAATATGGAGCTATTCCCATGCAACTATACTCCTTTTGGGGCCAAACAACTACCTTTCATGTCAATTTGTTCTACATTAAGTGAAAGTACCAGCTCTGCCAATGCTCCGTTACAGGGTCTAAACATGCCTCAAGCCACTAATGAACCCAAAGTCATCAAAAAACTTTACTGTTAGGAATTTATTTAAATTGCTAGGATGGAAAGTTTGCTTTGAAAACCTGTTTCATTAGTTCCAGCTAATCAAAAATATTGAATGTTTGAATATATGCAAACCCACATGTAGTTCAGAGCTATTCCTTCTATTTATAACACCCAACAGAATATTATTACATCTGAAGCCAAGAGACTGACTATAGACACCATTCTTTTCTTAATACAAAAATCTCTGATTGAAAAAGGAGAAAAACAAAGGCTGAAACTACTTTTTTTTTTTTCATCTAGTCACCTCTTATGGACAATCTTGCAGTCATCTCTCAGTCAGAATCTCAGTTGCCTTCAAAAGACAGGACTAAGCCCTTACACAGTTCAGCAGACCTTTTCTTTCTATTTTGAAGGTTAATCCAGATCACAGTTGAAACTGAATATGTTATATAGAGGGTCTTATGTGGATTTGACTTAGGGTTACTGTAGGACTGAGAGTAATGCACATTATAGTAGAATGAGTGCCAATACTTTGATTAGTCTTTCCTGGGCTGCTCTCTGGGGATGTGTGAAGTAGTGTTATGAGCTTATGAATATAAAGGCTATCTGAACATAAATTCAAAGTACTTTAAGAAAAAGCAGTTTAATCATGGCACAGTATATAATATAATGATCCTCTTAGCTAAAGTATAATAAGATAAACTTTAATTATAATCAGAGTTGTACTTGTGGGTGCATTTACAGTACATTTTTTGCCACAGTATTATGCAAAGTTATGAATTTATTTCTCTGTTTGTATGTGATCTGAATAAGGTAGGGACAACAATCCTATGTACTGAGCAAGATCTTATGATGATCAGTTATGTCGTGCTTAAAGCTCTCTTAAGGCATCTTTAATGTGACCTGCAATGGTCCTAAAAGTTAAGCATGTTCTTAGGATTTTTTATTGCATTGTAGTCTAGATTACAAGACAAAGAATACTCATTAAGCTAGCTGGAAATTGTTAAAGCAGTAGAATTGGTAATATAACTATTGTACAAGCTTTTTAAATTTTTTAGCTTTCTTTTTATTGATTTGCCTCTTTTTGCACTGAAATGAAGATATTTAAACATGCAAGCTCATTTCGGATTGTTGTAGTCATTTTGAATGATGCATGATAACTCAGGCTATTTTATTAATTACTTAAGTACGAATCTTTGTACATCTGTCCAAACGATTTGTGGAAAATACCTGTAGACATGGAAGTTACGTTTGGTGCAATAGTTTCAGAGCTGTGGCCTTTCAAGAACTGCACTGATGCTAGCAAGACAGAACAGACCGATGAAGTTAATAATTGATCATATGTAAGGTATTTGGATATTTACAACAATTTCTGGTTGTGGATGAAGCTTATTTTTAAATATTTTCTTGTTTTTCCTTAATTCAAATTGTAGTACTGCAGCAATAGGCTTTTTATTGTTCTGATTCTCACCTGTAAATTTTTAGTGTAGTTATTCGACTATCAGTAACCATAACTAGATTGACATAAATATGTTCCTTCATTACATCACCAAAGGGAGAGATGTTCAAGTGATTCAAATTGTGGCCACTTCTATTTTGTGTCGCAGTTCATTGTACCTAAAAGTGAGTAACTGTCAGGGGAAAGGTTCAAGCACAAGTATGCTTGTTTTAGCAGGAATAGAGTTAACTTTATCCATAGCAGATCTTGTGGGTCTATATTCTGAATTTGTGCTGACAACAGTGTTGATGACAACAATACTGCTTAGCAGTACTTGCACAGACTCAAGGCCTTTTCTGCTTCTTACACTGCCCTGACGGTGAGTAGTCTGTGGGTGCACAAGAAGCTGGGAGCTGACACAGCCAGGACAGCTGACTCCAACTGACCAAAGGGATATGCTGTACCATATGACATCACATTCAGCATACAAAGCTTGGGGAAGAAGAAGGAAGTGGGGACATATGGAGTTATGGCAGTTTGTCTTCTTAAGGATCAATCGCGTGTGATGGAGTCCTGATTTCTTGGAGATGCCAAACACCTTCCTGACAATCAGAAGTAGTGAATGAATTACTTGGTTTGCTTTGTTTGCACACATGGGGTTTGCTTTACATATTAAACTGTCTTTATCTCAACCCATGACTTTGCTCACCTTTGCTCTTCCAGTTCTCTCATCCGTCCCATCTGGGGTAGAGGGAATGAGGAGCTGTGTAGTGTTTGGTTATCGGCTGGGTTTAAACCGTAATAGTTTATTACTCTGCTTTCCTGTACACTAGGAATGTATCAATGCTTAAAAGATTTTTTCCATTGTACTACACATAAGTGTGATATTTGGGTGTTCCAGGTGTCTGTCAATCCTATCATATTTTCATAACATGCCTGGAAAATATTTTGTCTGTCTATAGCCACAAGAGTGACTTAGTCAAGAGCCCAAATATTCAGGTCACTGAGATTTCTGGTATGCCACAGGTACTATCCAGTGTGCACACCTGATTTCTTGCTATGGAAAGTCACAGCAGTAGGACAGGAATGAGGTGGCTGCATGATTAGAATGGCATTGGGGCCATTAGAATAATCCAAAGGTGAGTCCAAATCTGGTCACAGAGAGGTTCTCTTGGAGCTGAAGTGTTAACAGCAAGGATGGAAGAGGCCTGAGGCGAAGGCTTTGCACTTCACTGAGCCTCCTAGGTCACCTCTTCTGCTCCCTGAGATTTTAGAAACAGGGCAAGCCCAAGAGAAACCCAGAAAGTATTCGGATGAATTTCTGTCCTGTTTTTAACAAAACCAAACTGAATCCAAGATGTGGCTAATGGAACACTTCCAATCAGTAACTGATACACTTGACAAAAATATCTCACCAGATTTAGTGTTGATTTACAATAGCACCATAATAGCTAGATAAAAGCACCATATGGTTATTACATATTTTCATCTCCGAGGGAGACATTTGTAGCATTCTGGTATTGTCTACATTTCATGTTGAACTAAATAAACAGCATATTAATAAGAAAAATATATTTTGATTTTTAAAAAATTGAATACAATTTAACGATACACATGCTAAGACACATCTTCAAAGATAAGATGCATTTTAAAACATTTTAATAATAAATACAGAGACATATCCTCAGGTATAGGAAAGAAAAACAATTATCTATTAAATTAAGAAAACTACGCTATTCTTTAAAATGAGCCACTTAGGTCTTTGAATTATTCTTGTTGGGCAAACATCCAAAAATGAATAATATAAATATATCAGTTGAATGCAGGCATATATTGATTAATTTAATCTTTTAGTCTTGGCATCCTTGCACTTAGTATGCAATATGATTTTTTTAATATGAAGACAATTCCTAGTAAGGAATTTTAAATCCTCGTCTCATAAATTGGTAAGATATAAATGTAACTGTATAGCTTGTTTTGGCACAAAATAGAATATTAAACTAACATAAACAAGCCTTACAATGCTAACTTTCTCTGTAAAAACACAGAAATCAATTTACCGCTGATGTAGAAGTTTGGCCTAGAAAAGGACGTTAGTCACGGATTTCTTTGTAAGTGAGGTTAAATAAAATTAATTCTTCAAGTTAGGAGTCGTGTATTTTCAAGCCCACTCTGTAGACGTATACTCAAAGCCTGTTTTGGTGTTTCTCAGTGGAACAACCTGCTAATATGCACAAAAAGTCCTGAATTTGAACTTTAACTTAAGTCAACAGTACAATGACTTGACAGTAAAGACTGCTGAATACTCACAGTGGTTTATCCCAAAACTTAATCATTTATTAACAAGTCTAGTCAAGTGATAAGATCACATAGTACCTGCTCACAAAGTGTGGAAAAATAAAAGATACTTCTACAGGATTTGTTTGTTAATAGAAAGGCAGAAACTTGGTTTATTTTAGCAGTAAGATAAAGTGAAAATGCCTGTGTGTTATGCACATTACACTTCAGATTTTTTAAAAAATAAACAAATCTTTAATTGATATTATTTGACTAAACTTTCTATTTAAAGAATACTTTTATTGTCCTAACAGAGATTTATCTCTAAATTTTGTCATAATACAAGGTACATTGTTTGGTATATGAAGCCATCATTCATCTACCATTGTTTATGTTTGAGAAACTCCAAGTTTATGTAATTAACGTATTTTGTATTCCTTCTATGTTGTTTAAGAAAAACTCTGGCGGGAAGCAGAGTCTTAAAAACACTAGTTAGGATTGGAGATATTTTCTAGTTACAAGTACCAATAGTCAATGTTCTTCCTGGAAAAAGCTATATATATCTTAAATTACCTTTCCAATCTTCATAGAAAATTTGACTGTAACAACGAATAAATAAATAAGCTTTGAACATACAACATTTTTTAACATATTTATGTAAAAGCATGCTTATACATACAAGTCAAGTATAAAATACTGCACTTCTTAACAAGAATACATACTCAACAGTCATATTATTATGGTGGGTAGCCTCTAGTGTGGGAAAACTAAAACAAAAATTTTAGTGTAATGATGTAATCACTCAGAATTTTTTCCCCACAGTATGCTAATATCTAAGACATAGGGAATTAGAGCAAAAGGAGATGCAAATAAATTCAGTGACTTCAGCTGCCTGTCAATTCTTCATACATTTTTCAAATAATCTTTTTTCTGAGTTCAGTTTACGCTCTGTTTTTTGCTTCCAATCTGCTTTTCTTTTATAACTCTTTCCCTGTAAGTACAAGCAGAGGCCTTTCTGCAGAGCACTAAGCTCCGGTGTCCTGAAGGGACTTAGGACATGATCTGAGAGGAAACAGGGAGCTGAGTGCTGAGAAAGGAGCACATCTAGATTGAGACTGATGGAACATAAGGAAAAAAGCTTTTAGGCATTTGTAGGGAAAGGAAACCAAGAGAAAGGAAATAGGACTGATGAAGTACAGAGTCTAAAGAGAAAATAAATGTTTCTGTAGGAGCACCCTTACCATTAAGGGAGCTCTTGGAGGGAAGACATTCAGAACCTAATCAAAACCTGACTGCAGTCAACAGAAGGCCCACCCCATTGGCAAGCAGTACGGCAAAATAGGAATGGCTCTACAGGGCAAAATCTAGTGCTGAAGAACACATGGCCAAAAGCACATGCATCTCAGTGGAGTTTGCTTCTGAGTAGCTCTACTTTGGCTGTGTGTCAAATGCTCATTCCTGTTTCAAACTAGAACTCTATCATAAATGCACCCAGAGAAACCCCCAGAAATGGTGCAGTATATTATGTCAAACTAGATATGACTTACTGAAAGGATGCTGGCAGGAAATACTGATGATGCAAACTCAGCCTGACCTCGAGGTAAGAATCATTAAAACCTGTATTGGAAAGAATCCAAAAAGTGTTTAAAAAAAAATAAATGATCCTTGAATAATGGGTATGAACAGAAAAAAACCACCCCCAAAATGCAACCAAAACCCAGCCAACTAGAAAAAAATCTCAGTAGATTTTCACACAGGTTATAAATTTAATTACTAGATTACAATGATACTGCACTGTAGACTGAGTATGCCAGTATCTCTTTTCTTGTATTCCTACTTTCATATATAGACAATGGGAAGAAAAGTAACTCAGAAATGAAGTCATGTCTGGCTGATTGACCCGATGTTATAAAAAAATCTAATAATTAATAGAATAGTTGTTAGAATAAATCTTAGTATAAACTATCCTTTAAATTCTCTTTTCTCTGTTTTTATTATCTTAATATCAAAGGTAACATATTGATATGCATATAGCGATATTGCTCAGTATAACATTTACATTTAGCCTGAAATTTTGATGAAGGAATTATGCTTAATTTCTGCCAATGTACACTACGCTAAGTCCTGTATGTTATCATTCCTCTATCCACTTTGATCAAGATAAGTAATTTCTAATATTAGTTACATTCTTTTATACTATGTAGAATCAATAATAATAAGCAAAGGATTATTCTGCATTTTGTATCCAAGACTAAACAACGTCTCTTGGAAAAAAAATTGTGGAGGGGAGAGGTGATAAGAAAATTCAGATTTCATTTATGAGAACATCTTCTAGGAACCAGATATCTCCATAGCTCTAAAACTCTGAAATCATGAAAGTCTAAACCCATGACATTTAAATATGTATGTAGTATGTGTACTGCTTTAATTTCGAAGATATGGGGTATTTTTTTTACAAAAATGGCCACGTTGTTCATTGGTAGAGTGGATTAGTAAGGGACTGAGGGGAGCTAGTCTCCAGGGATCTGATATCTGTGACTTCCATACAAAAATTAAGCCACATGTAAACCCCATCTACCTCTGAAGTAGGTAATATCAAAGCTCAGACAGAAAAATCCCAGAAATCCTGCATGGAAAAACTGTAGGTAATATTTTCTCCTGAAGTCATGCAACACAGAAAGGTGGGTGATAACATCTACAAATGGCATGATCACAGTCAAAGTACTTTCAAAATACGTCAGCACTGGAGAGTGATGAGCACTGTTGGATTATTGTCCCACCATTCCTGTCTGGCAATATAATTAGCCAGAGCCAGCCCCGAGGACGGCTCACTGGCACGCAACACAGGCAGGCTGCTGGGCTTTGAATAGTCTTTGGGCCCACGTTTCACAGAAAGATACAGGAAAAAAATGATAAATATCTGAGGGATGTATATTATATTCGCAAGAAAGTATTTTACATCTGCTCAGTGTGCTACCCTTCTTGAACAGAAGCAGATTATAACTGCATTAAAAACTCATTTAACAATAAACTCCAGCCATATGAGAGAGATTTTCCTGTTTTAACTCCGTCAGCGTAGCTAAAGTAATTTTATTTTTGTGGAAGTATCATCTTAGGAGATGACAGAATGTGGCATCAGGAAAGTATTACTGTTCCTATTTGTACGTAAAAACTGGAGGAGGGAGGATGGAACTGGTTTCCCAAGCCCACATGCAAGGATAATGAAAGAGTACAGAATAAATCCAGGTGTCTCTCTACCAAGTTCATTGATTTAAATTACTATTTTTTGTGCATTTTACCATATATGCCATACTGCTCTTTTCTAAAATGATGAAAGCTTAACTGCTAAACCAGCTGATTTTACTGGAAGGCAATTTATAATATTCCTGAGTTTGACCATATCTGTCATTTTTGCTTGACTTCAGCTATATTAATGAATCAAGTCTGAAAGAAAGAATAAACAGCTAATTTTACTTCAGGAGACTATTTGAAAGAATGTGAATTTCAGAGTGTTCTCAGGCTCCTTATTTCTTTGATGGGTAGTTGCATAGTTCTACGCTTGAGAAATTTTTGTAACTATTGACTCCTAGTTTCCAAGATTTATTTCTCTGTAAAATGACTGGGATTATTCAATCGATTTGTAGATTATGGCTCTGTGGGGTGAAATTTCTCAATGACTGTGCTTATTTTAAAGTGCAAAGCTGTATCCAAATTTGTGGTGAGTGGCATTTCACTGTCTGTTGATCTTTTAAACTGGGATAACTTTAGTAAAAGACAATGAAGACTTCAATTATTTGTGGATATGTTGTTATGAATTCTGGGTTCAGTTACTAACTTTAAGTCATGATATTTGGAAATCCTTGCTGGAGGTAAATATGGTAAGGCAGGAAGCTGTAGTAAAAATCCATTATGACTTTCTGACTACTCAGCACTTTATTAATTTTGTTCCATTAAGCCAGGTTTTCTAAAATTCATAAATGGTAATCACTGGCATTGTTTATATATTTTCTCTTGCTTGTTTCTGCCAAAAAAGGTGAAAACAGGTGATTTTCCCTGTGATTTTTAGGTTCAATTGGGTTGGGGGGCTGTCTGTTGGTTTATTTGTTTATTTGTTTATTTTAATTTTCTTCTAAAATTTTATTTTGTAAGTGCTAGGGAGTGTGACCAGATTTGGTAGTCAAATTACTGTATCATTTGCACATCTGGTCAGTAGTTCATGAGAATAAATCTGATTGTCTAAAACTGACACCTGAGAAACCCTGCATAGTAAAGACATTTTATATAAAGATTCTGATGACACATACTAAGTGTCCACTTGGAAAGAATTAATTGTTTTCCAGAAGTATTTGTAAATTTTTGCCATTCACTCTAACAAAATCATATAGGTACCACACATTCATCTTCAACTGTGCTGATGGTATCATTTAGTAAGATACATTCCACTCTATCAATCTTATTAAAAACACCATTAAGAAAAAAGTCACAATAAAAATTGAACTTCAAGTCTTCAGTCTTCAACAAGATGCTTGAACTGCTATATTTATAAAATCACCTACTTAAGCTAATTAATTGTGTTCTAATTATTACATCTGTAGAAAGGAAATACAATGTTCAAAGTAAAGAAACATGGGTATGAATTCATTATCATTAAATTACAGTGTCCTTCAGAGATCACTCAGTGCTTGAATGAAATTGAAACATCACAGAAATGTTCATGATAAGATCTCATTATTAATCTCTACTGAAAAAAATACTTCTGCTATCCAGTCAAGTGAGTTCCTACCTCAGCTTTGTATTTATAATTAAATAAAAATATGTAATCTTCAAAATGTAGATAACTTAAAAAGTAAAATGACAAAAGAGTGAAATCTATGAATTTCTCCTACATGATCCATCATATAAAATTGGTATAAATAAATTATATGCATATTTTCATACTTTTTTATCTATTGCCTTTTTCGTTACCTGGCTTTGTTTTTTTCTGTTTCAATTATATACTGATTTTGTTTACAGATATATATAATCATTCAATAAGTACTACATGATGATTCAGCATGTAAATTACTGTTACTGCCCGAGGACTATGTCATATAGTTCTGTCCTCAGCTTTATTAGTACGTCTTGATTTCTTTTCTCTCTTTTTCTTTTGCAGTTCCTTAATGATGTGGATCTAGAACAACAGCAACACCTTTCAATCACAGGAATAATTTCTTAAAGTCAACAAGAAATTCTAAAGACTAAGGGAAGACGGACTCTATCCATGCTCCCATATTTTTTGTCCATTCTGCTTACTGATTGCCACTTAAAGATGTTCATTGGCTATTTCATATTAGTAGTATTATAGCTTTTTTCCATCATCATATGAACGGTTGTGAAACAACCCCAATGTTGCTTACATCTGTGCAAATAAAGAAACCGGGACTGCACCAGTCCTTTAGTTCTAAGATTAAATTATATAGCTTTGCATCATAAGAGTTAAACAGAGTGGCTGTCTTGAAAATGCCTTTGGGAATGATCCCTGGAGTATACTCAGAAGACATTTTGTGCTGCCAGCAAAACAAGCAGGGGTAAAAATTGTACCAGAAAGCATATTAAAAATTTATCACTGTGAATGCTGATAAATAGATTGTTATTTGGTTAATGTATGATGCTTACAGAATGGAAGATTGGACTTGCAGCTGACAGATTTTGGCTGCATGCTTTCATTTTTCTGAAGGTTTACTGAGGTCAGGAATCTTCTTTAACAGGTTAGTTTTCTGGATTGGTGTACTGAATATCATGTTTTCCCCAATTCCTGACTAACACTTGTTTTGAGCTTTACAGAGCAGAGCATTTAAGGCACTGACAAAACCATTTTTTTAGGTTATCTGATAATAAATCAGAGAAAGAAAGAGAATGTGAGGTATTTATGAGTTCTCTACCAGGCACTGCCTCCTTAGTTACATTAAAAAAACAAAACCAAAAACAAAAACAAAAAAACACAAAACCAACAAAACCCAAACCCATTCACGCTCTAGTAAAGGTGTGCTTACAGAAGAAATGGTGAGGATGGGAGTAGCCTGTGATTTATGGGGTAATGTAGCACACAAAGGAAGAGCTACAGACGTCACCTTCCTGGACTTTTGCAAAACCCTTGACACAATTCCTTCTCATTTCTAAATTGGGTTTGATGGATAGACTGTTAAGTGCATGAGGAATTCACTGGATGGTCATAAGCAGAGTTATGCTCTGGCTCAATGTCCACATGGAAATCAGTACCAAATTGCACTCCTCAAGGGTTCATACTGAGATCAACATTATTTAATATCTTCAACAGTGATAGAAACTGAGATTGAGTGCACCCTCATCAAGAGTGGTCGATTTGCTAAAGAGAAGACATGCCATCCAGAGGTGCAGAAGTGAGCCAATATGAACCTCATGAAATTCAACAAAGGCAAAATGCAAGCTCATGCACCTGGGTCTGAGCAATCATGTCCAGTGTCAATACACACTGGGGGATGAAGGGATTGAAAGCAGCCCTGTAGAGAAAGACTTAGGGATACTGGTAGATGAAAAATTGAACATGAATCACCAATGCACTCTTGCAGCCCAGAAAGCCCACCAGATCCTGGGCTGCATCAAGAGAAATGTGGCCAGGGGGTCAAGGGAGGTGATTCTGTCCTTCAACTCTACTCTGGTTAGACTCTACTTGGAGTAATGTGTCCAGTTCTGGGGGCCCCACTTCAAGAAAGACATGGACCTGTTAGAGTGGGTCCAGAGGAGGGCCATGAAAATCATTAGAGGGCTGGAACACCTTTCCTTGAAGAGACTGAAAGAGTTGGTGTCGCTCAGCCTGGAGAAGAGGAGGCTCTGAGGAGACCCTACAACAACCTTTCAATAAAAGAAGGCTTATAAAAAAGATGGAAAAAGATTTTTTTTTATCCACCCTGTAGTGGCAGGACAAGGGAAAACAGCTTTAAACTGAAAGAGAGTAGATTTATATTGGACATAAGAAGGACATTTTATACAATGAGGGTGGTAAGACAGTGGAACAGGTTGCCAAGGAAAGTTGTGGATGCCTCATCAAAGTCAAGCTGGATTGGGCTTCAAGGAACCTGACCTAGTGAAAGATGTCCCTGCTCATAGCAGGGGTGTTGGACTCCATAGTTTTTGAACATCCCTTCCAACCCAAAATATTGTATGATTCTATTACTACTGTTCATCTGTTTCATAGTTTAGTTCAGTCCTTTACATGACTGTTCCCTGTTTCATGTCCTTGCCCAAGTTTTCGTAATTTTATTTTTTCTTTTTTGGTAAGAGTTCTTTTTGTATTTTCTGTTTCTCTTTTATCTGGGCTAGGAAAACAGGTAGTATTTAGTATTTTAATCAGTATTTAATCAGACCAGTGGATCAACACAAACAACTGTCTTACTGAGATCTGGACATATTCATTTGTGCGCAGAACTGTGCTAGAACAGCTACGCTGCTTTTCAATCAGAATTACTTCCAGCCACCTTGAGTCAGCTTGCATCCATCCATGCAAATGTGCCCTATAATTATTTTCACAGAAGAGTCAAGGCGCTTTATATGGTCACTTCCTAGATTTCTGATCTCTGACAATAATTTTTCTGGTAAGACTGTAGAAGTGGTGAGGTTTTAGAGAAAGTAAATTACAGATATTATCCTGGTTTTTGCATTCCAGAAAAAGATTCATAGGCTGCTACAAAGATAATCATCATTATCCTGTATTCTGGCATCCCCACACAGAAAAAAGAAGACATGCAGTTTAGATTAGTAATAGTTTAGGGTTTAAAAAAGATTCCAGAGTACAGTTACCAGTGCCCTTTTTTTTCCCTTCGGTCTTAAAATCTCCTTATTTTCTATATCAAAGAGGCAGTAATTATTCTATTGGATATTTCTCCATGTACTCAAGGGACTGTGAAGCTAACAAGATAGTGCCTCAGGTGAGCAGCCAACTGAGTGATCATATGATCATCCAACTTTAACCTTCAATTTTACCCTGGAAAGATATCTCTGTTAAAGGTCTCAGGATCATGGTCATGTCATGTTTGAAAATTATTTTAATGCAATTTCATTAATACTTGAGTTTCTTTTGACATGTGATTTTTTATTTCCCACTTTCACTTTGTCTTCTCTTTCTTAAGGTTTATCACAAATCTGTCAACATTTCGCAGACTGACTATTACCTCCTAGAACCCTGCTTCTATTATTCCAGTCTCTTCTGTCACCTTTTGTTTCTGAGATTCCTGTTGCTGTCTTTAATCCTCATTGCTCCAACTGTGTTTTCACTGAGACTCCTCCAGATGTTCTCTGATTTCAGGTACAAAATGCCACTGTTTCCCATTTTACCATCTAGTGCTGTCAATTCAAACACCAAAGTAACATTTTTTCAGAATCTGGACTTTGCACTGTGCCTCACTTATAAGGTTGACATGTCTGTTTTGGGGTGTAAGGACATCGATGCTCTGCTGAAAGACCAAGGCAGCAAACAAGATACAAAAACATTAAAGTGAGAGTGGACTCATGATAGAAAAACATACATTCTGAGTCCAGAAAAGTTACTTTAGAAAAGCAACAAAAAAGCTTGCATGTCGTTTTGTAGACCCAATTCTACAGGAAAAACTGCACTGGGGGGGAAGTGCGTGTGTGTAGATTTGGCTGAAGCAAATGTTTCTCAAAGTGTTTTGTTGAGTGGAAAATACAACAGCCTGTCAAAGTAGTTTTGATCAAAACCTTTCAGCTAGGCCTAGTAATTAGCAAATTAAAAGTAGGACAGCTTCCCTCATTAGGAGTTTTAAACTGAAGATGGGACTCCTTCATTAAGCCTGGCTGATGGTGATGCTAAGTCCTGGAGTTGAAAGGAAAATAGTTTGCTGAACTCCAACTTCTCTTAAGGAAGCAGTTAGGCTAAATGATTAAAATCTTTTCACCATGAAATCTGCTGAAGTTATTTTGATTACAATATTTTGTTTGGACCTATGCTGTTATATTCTTTGGTTCAGTTTGCTTTCTATGTCTCACTGCTTCTGAGATTTGAAATAGAACTACTTTTTAAACAGAGGGTTTAAACTACTTTTTAACAGAGGGTTCACTTACCAGCAGGGTAGGTGCTTTCAGCTGCTCCTTTTAGCCATCCATTCAGAAGCAGGAGCTGATGTCATCACTCAGTGGTGACTTGTCACTATTCAGAAATTGCTGTCAAAATAGGCCTGAATGCTATACTTTTCTTAAAAGTATGAAAATTTATAAAAGATACCTTTTGAAAACATTTCCTAACACTAATGGAGTCGTCTTTTCTTAAAAACTATAATTGTATTTGGCTTTGTTCATGTATCAGCATAGGTTCCTACTTAATCTAAGAACAAAGAGGCTTAGATCACATAGCAAGAGCTAGAGAGATGCTTGACAGCTCTCATAATCAGAAAGAAAAAAAGGGGTATGAAAAACTAGTTTATCACGAAAATTAATTGATGTGATGTTCTTCTCAGGGGAATTGCAATGAGAAAACAAATACACAGTAATCTAACAAAAATGTCCATAAAAATTGTTACAGAGTAGAATTAAACATAAACCGCAGACATTATATGAGAGATTTCTAAGAACTGTTTGGTTTCTCTTCAAGCTGACATCACTCCCTTAGTATCAAACAGTTCTTCAATGGGAAAAGGGGTCTCTGTTACTACAACTCTTCTTTCCAAAGGAGATAAAGAGATTCCTGCTGCTTTCTTGCCCCCCAAAATAGAGTACAGAGTGGATGTGATATGTAGACAGAGTAGAGTTGACATAGAAGAAACTAATTAATATCTGTCCTTTGTGAATTTTGGGTAAATCTTCTTGGAGGTATTTGGCAATAATCAAATACTCTTTGGGTAAACAACGCTGCTAAAGAATTTGCACGTTCATAGAAAACCTGGTCACTACTTATGCAGCATAGTAATTCATAGTAATTATAAATACGTATAAATCCTACATCAGATAACTACTGTAACTACCAGTTTTGACTTCTGAAAATCACATTAATATTTTTGCAAAACTAATATAACTTTTATTCACCACTGATTATACTTACTGATGGAAGCGTGAGGTATCACCTTTTACCTGAGGACTACTTACTTCCCCCTTCTCAATATACCCAATAACAGTTCTCAGTATTGCTTTCCTCCCTATTTCTATTCATCAAAAGGAAATCTAATTGCATTAAATAGAAATCAGAAATCCAATGTGCAACATGAAGTACAGATCAGCAAACAGCAAGCAAACACTGCAGCATTGGAAGATGCAATGAACTAAATTAATTAAAAAAAAAAAAAAAAGCAAAATATGACTCCAAGGAATGCTATTTTTGATATACAAAACTTTCAGCACTCAGGAGTATCTTTTTTGTTAAAAAGAGAAAGGCTTTCCATTATTCTATTTACGTATGTGGTTAGAGGATGCTGTCCCAGAGCAAAGGTCTGTGAGCAGCATGTCAAGGAACATTTTTGAATTTCCATCTTATACATGCAGGAACAATGCAGAGGGATAAGTCAATCAAATATTTGCTGGCAACTGTATGACAACAGCTATATTTTCCTGTGCGGATGCATTTCCTGAAAATTCTGTCACTTAGTTGACTATCTTCATAAAAGAAACTTCACCTTTTCAAGAGTAACATAATATATTATTAGGGGCAACTGCAAATTCACTGTCCTCCTGCTCATTTCCACTTATTGACCAAATGTCTGTAAATCAAAATGCCTCTTAATCAGGTCTTTCCTTCTCTAATACAGTGTTTCTTCTCACACACAACAATTCAGCTATAATATGTGTAAAACTTCTGTCTTGACAATTAAACTGCTTCAATATTTCTAGCAAATTATTATGGGATTTTTCTCTTTGCGCAATTAATTATCTCAGTCTCCACATAAGGCTAGATGCCTTTACTGATGCAAAAATTCTAGATTTCATAAAAAGATGTTGCATTTGCAATCAGTGCTTATGGTGAACTTTTTTATCCTCCACATCTCTCTAGTCATGACTTCTTGAAAACACTCATAGCTAAGTAAAAAATTATCCCATTTCTGCCATAATGAAAGAAAAAGCAGCGTACTGTCTCTTAGGTATATGATTAAAATGGTAAAAATATAGAATCTTCATGATTTAGAGTAGAAAGAAAATACTGTAAACATTTCAATAAGTAAGAAGGCTATCTGAATTCACAACCTGTTATACACAACCACAGCTACGGGCAAATACAAAGAAAACAGCAGGTCGGGACAATGCGGTAAATGTTATAAAAGTATTTCAAGTGACACATTTATATGGTTTATATAATTCACCCAGATAAGTGTAGGAGACAGTGCTAATGGAAAAGTAAGAGGACTTTCTAATTTGTACTCTGAAGTGAAACATTGGGAAACAGTGTTGCTACACAATATACTCTGACTAGGAAATCTTTTTACTCTACTGCACAGCAGTCACCTTCATACTCAAGCTAATTTAACAATTAAAACTCAGACACACACAAAAAATATCGAATATCTTCTTGTTCCAGTGCTGTCACACGTATTCTCTACTGGAAACCAGCTCTGACGTCAGATTACATTCTAACAATATATTCATATTATAAACAAATGTCAAAGCTTCAGAGAAACATTGCAGGTTTGTGTTGCAGCATTGACAGTTGACTTACAAATCAATATTTTTTTTAAAAGGAAATAAAAATGATCAAAGCATTTTTTACTCTGAAATCATGATGACTACAATGAAGAAAAAACTCATAGTGATATTTATGTGTTACATAAGACCAGTCTTCATACAACTTCCTTCCCCAAAATAAAATTGAATTTAATAATAATAAAAAAATAATAATAATTAGAAATAATACCTGGCTTAACTCCAGTAATATGTCTAGATCTTTTAGTTATAAACCCAACAATTATAGATTTAATAAGAAAATTTCTGCCATTCAGCCATTTCTAACTTTGCTATTTGTTAAACAGGACACTTACAACATGTCACAACAGTTGTATTAAGAATTATACTGCCTGTGAGCTGAAAACTTCAGGTCTCCAGACTGGAAATCTTCCTGGTAGCAAACACTCATATTTAGAATTCATATGTATGATTGGAAATTTTAAAATCAGTCATTAGTAATACATATGTACAGTTTTTCTTCATTTTAATTCCACTTAATGAAAGATTTCTGCAAGAGTTTTCTGGTTTTGAAGTATTGATACTGGAATTATATATGTATATACATACACATATTTATTTATTACAACTGTAAGATATCTTTTTGCCTTGTTCTGATTTTTTTTTTTAATGGGAATATATTTTTTTCAATAAAATATAAAACTTAGATACAGCACTATTCTATGGGGCTTGAGTTTCAGGGTTTTTAAAAAAAATGTTTGCAAGTTCTGTAGAAATTTTTTTTTTTTTTTTTTTAATTTTAGAAGAGTCTTATTGCACAAAACCCTATTTTTCCACTGAAAATTAAGTGGTGTGGAAATCTGCAGCCAGTCCTATTGTTTGTCTATTTGAAAGACCAGTTGTCGTTAGCAAAGTACACTCCATTTGCATCTCTGTGTCAAAACTCTGTTCTTTCCACCTTCCAGTTCCTTTTCTCTTGATTAAAAAACATAGACTGCACAGTGTCTGTGGAAGAACACTGAGTTCAATGGAAGGAGTAGGTCAGCCAGCGGGCATCCAGCCTTATTAATAGGCATTTTATATGGATTCGAGGTGTCACACAAAGGCCTAAATGAAGGCTTTGCATTAGACAGAAAGATGGTAGAAACGTTGTTCTAGCAAGGCAATGCAGTAGATCATTTTGTGGTCTCAAGCACTGTCACACTGTTGTGTCACTTAGAGTTGCAATAAAAACAATCAGAACATTTATCTTAATATGTACATAGATAACACAGCAGAGATTATTAAATTATTTATGTTAAAAATATAGCATATGGAAAGATGTGGAGCTTCCACCAAATATTAAAATAGATATAGGATTTTCCTTGTGGTTAGCAGGAAATCCACTCCCTCCTATTGAGATACTAAGGAATGCTTTGAAACACACACAAAAAAGGATAATTTAATTAGATATGCTACTCCTAGGCGATGTAGAGAAGGAAAAGAAATCCATGAGAAGAAATGTACTGATTAAAACCAACTAAAGACTACAGAACTGGAGACATTTATGCAGTTATTTTCTGTCCAGATGCAGCCTTGTAAGTGCATATGTGTTTAAGCCACTTTTAGACAGCCAGAACAAAATCTTGCAAACTCAGCTAAGCTAAGTTAACTGGACACAAGATGGATTTACATGTGTGTGATGTAATATTAGATACTTCAAGGTCAGTGTTAGCAGCTATAAAATAACTCAGACCTTGATCCTAGAAAAAAAGGGTTTCAGCTTTGTCAGCAGAAGTGATCTGAACGTTTATTCTACCTTTCACTATAGAATCAGCAGCTTAAATCACTGCTGGATCTCAATGTCATCATTATGAAATATACATTTTAGCTTCAAAACAAAACAACATTTAGCAGGCATCATTTATATTTGTTTAGATCAAGTGCTATCTGACTTCTTGATTTTCTGTTTTTCTGTACTACTGAAGCAAACTGCAGGTCCACCATTTCATCATGATAAAATAACAATATCATTCTTTCATCCTTTTTTTTAACTAAGATTCTTGGGTTTTATCCTGCTGTTGTTTAATTTAATTAACAAATAAATCCTTATCTCCACTTTTTATTTTAAAAATTTTTATAGTATTGTTTTTAAACTATTATATGTTTACTATTGTGTCAGAGCAGTGACTTTTTAAGAAATCATTCTGGTGCACTGGTAATTCCATTTTTTCTTCTTTGCATCTATATAGTTCACAACTTATGAAACAATATCTTTAGTTAGTAGGACTGAGATCTAGTGCCCTCATAAGCAGTGGAAGGTTTCTTACTGAATGCTAGAATAGGAAAACCTTGTATTATGGTGCATATTCTGTCAGCTTCTGAATTAAGAAAGGAAAAAAACTGAAGTATACTATTCGCTCAAATAATAAACCAACATCACTAATTTTCTAGATATTGTAGTGGGGGTTGTAGCTGAAGTTTTGGCAATTTTTGATTGCATGTGTAACTAAAAACACATTGAAACTAAATGGAATTATGAAACAAAGATTTTCCTTGCAATTACTTTTTAAATTAGCACAGTGGATGCTGTTCCATCACTGGAACAGTTTTGGCTGATGTGCCAGGACAGCTAATAGCAAAGAGTCTGTTTCCATAAAAAGATAAAGTTGTCTGGATTTGGTTATGTTCATTAGTGAATTTCTACGTTTTATATTTCAGTTAGAACTCTACCCTTTACTGATGGAATGATGCATAAACTTTTCTTTCTTCAAAGCCCTATAAAAGTTCATTTGCCACTCCTGTTAAGTTCTAAACAGAGACTATTTAACATAACTGATCAATAACTACAATAGAGAATTAACTATTGTTGATATCCATTAACAATAAAAATGCATATCAATTATACTTAAAATTAAAAATAGCAGTTCTTTAGTTTCCAATTAATTTTTTTCTTTTGATAGATAAGCATGGAGGTTTTTTGAAAAAGAAAAAAAGTAATAATTAGACATATTGAAAACCTCATGGACATAAATAAAAGTTGAACACAAGTCTCTAATGTAACCAATAAAAAATAAAAGAAAAACCTCACCTAGGCAAGCTTCTATTCTAGAGTACATTCATTGGTTTTCAGATAAATGCTGCTACTGTGACATAAAGTAACCAAATTCATTCACTGCTGGAGTTTAATACAACTGTAAACTTTTATGTAAAAATATATTGGATACCTACAAATGCCTCGAACCTCTGGCACTTTTACTGGCCTTTCTTTGAGTTATTATCCTCAGTTATTACCTGACATTCCTTGTGACATTAATCAGGTGTTTCCAATTACTTTTTGCATTGCTGCTGCTGCTTAGCTCCTCTGCTTTTTATTCCATACCTTTAGCCTAATTACAGATGAACAGCAATGGAAGCTGAGTATGTATTTGTAATTACACAGAGCTCAGCAAGACAGGTAGAAAACCACCCTTACATCACACCTGCTTCTCCTACTCTCTAACCTTTCTAAAGTCTGAACGATAGTAAAGACATCCAAGATATGTCCACTTCTCAGAGTAGCTCCTGTGAAGATATCAAAGGCAGGGAGTTAGAAGCAGTTAGATTTGAGGATTGCTTACCAGAGGGAAAGAGCTTCAAAACCACAAGCTATATAGGAAGGCAATGTGTGCATCTTCAAGTGCAGGCAACTATGCTGTATAGGAACATCCAGAACATACATGGATCCATCTTAAAATTACTTGTATTTTTTGTTTATTCGGTTGGTTGAATCTTTCTATCCGTACTGACAATGGTCGTTGATAAACTGGCAGAAACCAGACTATAAGAACACTGGAGTAACTAAAATATGCTCATATAAAGACATTTGAAAGCATGAAGTCATGCATATTTCTCAAGAAATCTATCAGGATTAAAAGATATCTTGTCAAAGTTATAACTTTTAAAGTGTTTGGGATGCCAGACAACCTTTAAGTCTGTGTTTCTACACTCTTCAAGTTTCCTCTATCCCAACGTCTTAGTTTGCCAGTGTTTGTCACTCCCACTTGCACAGGCTTGTATAATCTATAGAGATTCTTTAATAGCAACCTTTTCAGCACAAAGTCTACCCATGTAAAAAAGCCAGGGGAATTGGTATGAATCAAGTATCCTTCACTTCTCTAGATATCCTGAAAGCTTTTCTAGGAATTTAAGTGTAAGCATCTGTTTAAACTTAGACAGGTAAGCACTGTTATCTTCTGATAGACATTAATCTTTCCGCTTCAGTCCTTTTTTATCCAAACTAGCAGATCTCTAGGAAAGTTAAAAAAAAAAATTGACCATCCAGGTCAACGACTAATTCCTTACTGTGCTCTACTTAATGCATTAATGCAGTGTGTAGGAGATGCAAGACTCTCATCTCTCTTCGCAATATTGCTTTTACTCTTTATTCAAAAATGATCCTAATGCTGAATTCCCAAGCAACACTCCCTCAGGTCTTCCCCTTCTTTAAACCCTGTTGTCATGTTCATAATCTTCTTAAGGGTAAAACGGGAACACACCCTAAATGTAGAGCCAAGAATTTATCATTAGTATAATTCAACAGTTACTAATAGTCCTGTTATATCGACACTAGCAGACTCACACTCTGCATTATATAAAAGTTGCTACACAGGAAAAAGTCTCTCAGTATCTACCTCTCTGCTACACTTCCTGTTCCACTGCTCCTCTGGGTCTTAAACTCAACAGTTCCAATCAGGGCTGAGTAAGAGGGGCAGCATCCTAACTCCTTCAGAAAGAATAAGATGTTAACATTAGGTGGTTCCTCCTTCTCTTTGCTGGGAGCCCCTTGGTTTTGATATACAGTTTCTTTCTCCTCAATTTTGGGTCGGTTTGGGGCAATGTTTATTTAAAGTGTCTTCTATAGCATACTTTTCCTCCTTTTATTTTCTGTATTGCTCTCTGCTACATCTGAATTTGTTCTGTTGCATTTTCTTTAGCTTATGTTAGATTACAATGCTTCTTCTTTGTCTTTTCTGCTACTGCTAAAACCAAGTTTTGCCCATCTCCAATGTCCTCCTTGCCAAGAGTAGCTGAACACCTTTGAGTCCCATTAATTGTTATAATCCAGTACCATTTTTCTAGGTGGTAACCTAGGCCCTCACTCCTCCTAATTTTGTCATTATTTGGGGGTCACAACAGTTCACTTGACACTGTGTGATTACTTATTAGTCCTATCTATATCAAAATTATTAATATTAGATGGTTCCATTCCAGAATTATGCAAAACTACCTAAAAATGAAACATCTAAGGTAATAACCTACTGGTAGTTAGGTAATTCCTGTAAAAGTAAGACAGTTAAAAGAAATCTCCAAGCAACAACACAAGATAAACTATGCTCATTGAATTCTGTCTTGAGGATTGTCTTGATTTTTTCTATTGCAGGTGACATTTTGATCCTGGCACTGATCTGTACTACTGGCGTCTGGTGAGAAGATGCGCTCCTGAGATGTAAATCAAAGCTCCCAAAGACTGAGATTTGTTAGAATTTTACTGCACAATCATTCTGATCACATAATGCCATTACCTTCTTTTTTATAAAAAATAAATATCCTTAGAACGGTTGGGAGGACTGGATTCAGGTGTCTAATTTTTCCTACTCATTCCTTGTCACGGTCTAGTGGAGAGAGATGGATGCCTTATACGTGTGGACTGCTCCACTTGCTCCTTCAATAATTCTCCCTCTCTAAGACGAATTCATAGGAAATATTCAGTAAAGATGATTAACATTAACTTACCTGAATCTGCAAGTTATTGAGATGATGAAACGAGGTGCATGCACTTTTTTCCAAGGTCAGTTCATCTAAGGAGTAAAAAAGATTTTTTATCTGAATAATTTCGTTATATTGTCCATTAAAGTTTTTTTGTATTGTTTGAAAACATAAAGTGGATCTTTGAGTCCTAAAGAATAAAATCTGATTAATCAACACTGAAACACAGAACAAGGTGATAATACCTAAGTGATACCTAAGTATAAGATGTCCCTGCCTCTAGGAGGCAGTTCTAACATTTCTACATGCTTATCTGAAATTCTGTCCTACTTCCAATAAATCCAATAGTAAATTCTTGTTTCAGTTGTGAAGAAAAAAGAACCCTAGGTGTTATGAGCCATCATCATACAGAAGATTAAAACAGACGTCTGACATTCATTTCATAGTGTATATTCATAGTAAACGTGAAAGAAACTCCACAGGTAAGATATATAAGGAACATGATATTTCCAGGAAATTTCTAAGTAGCCCTCAAATGGAGTTACCTCAGGGCCTAAAACAAGGATTTGTATTCTTTTTAGAATTTTAAGTCTAATGTAGGTTATGGATGATCTCATTTTCTGTTTGAATTTCTACTGTTTGCTCTTAATCAGCATAAACTCAATGACATCTTGATGTAGAAAATCCCAAAGGCTAAAAGTGTATCTCCTTTTATCAAATGTAAACTTGCCTTTTAATGACTTAAGCAGTATTATGACAGGATATGCATATTCTGAATGCACACTACACACAAAGGAAGGCCTAAATTTATACTGAAAAAAAAAGTATTAGCAACTTGCCAAAAGTCTCTAGTTTTCATTTGCAAATACAAATGCTGCATATATTTTGATAAAATAATAAATAAACATATTGGTGATGGTATCTGTATTACATCTACTGAAGAAAAGGTCAACAGCTCTATCACATATCTTAAGTTTTAAGCTGTTCCACAATTTTCAATAGTTACATATCAATTTTTGGACAGCAAGTACAATTTTATGACAGATGACCTTATCCTTGTCAGAAAGAGATGTACGTTACAGCTGTACATCAAAATGAAATACATTCTTTATATTTCTGTCACTGTTACCAGGGCAGAATAACATATCCTAATTTAATGCATACCATTTATCTTTGAAGACTGACATTCAGAAAAGTGTTAAGAAATAATGCAATAAAAATATTATATAATACGATCACTTATTTTAATGTAAAATTGAGAAATTATTTCCAATAAGTTTATTTTTTCAGCACCTTGCTTAAAAATTATCAAAGTCTCTTCTCCAAGGTATTTCTTTTTGCACGGATGCTCTTCTCCATTTCTTTTCTTACCCTGTTTATCCTATGAACAACAAAGTAACATTTCTTTAGCTGGAATTCTATATCAAATCTATCAAGTTATCTGTATTTCTTGAAAGGGAGTAGATATAATAGTATATTATGCTTCTCAAGGTAGTCAGCCCTGCTCCAAAAGAGGCTATTTTTCTAAAATTTATCTAGTTTAATATTTTCGTTGATGACACACAGACAATGAGATTGAATGCACCCTCAGCAAATTTGCAGACAAGACCAAGCTGAGTTGTGTAGCCTGAAGGGATTCAGAGCAACCCTGCATAGAGGACCTTGGTGTTACTGGTAGATATAAAACTGGACATGAACCAGCAATGTGCACTTGTAGCCTGGAAAGCTAATCGTATCCTGGGCTACATCAAAAGAAGCATGACCAGCAGGTCGAGGGACAGGATTCTGCCCTTCTCTTCCACTCTGGTGAGATCCCACCTGGAATACGGCATCCAGCTCTGGAGTCCTCATTACAGGAAAGACATGGACCTGTTGGAGCAGGACCAGAGGAGGGCCACAAAAATGATCAGAAGGATGAAACACTTCTCCTATGAAGAAAGGCTGGGATTTGGGGTTGTTCAGTCTGGAGAAAAGAAAGCTCTGAGGAGATCTTATTGAGGCTTTTGAGTGGGCTTATAAGAAAGATGAGGACAAATTTTTAGTAAGGCCTATTGCTATAGGACAAGGGCTAGTGCTTATGAACTAAAAGAGGGTAGATTTAAAGTGGATGTAAGACATTTTTTACAATGAGGTTGGTGAAACACTGGAACTGTTTGCCCAGAGAGGTGGTAGATGTCCCATATCTGGAATCATTCAAGGTTGTGTTGGGGGGGGTTGTAAACAATCTGATCTAGCTAAATATGTCCCTGCTTATTGCAGGGGGGTCAGAACCCAAGATATTCTGTGATGTCCATCACAAAGAAAATGAAACTATGCCTGTAACTCTTTTTATTTAACAAATTAAGAACTAAAATCACCTTCAAAACAGCTCCCTTCTGAGTTGACACACAGCTGCATATGATGCTGCCAACGTTCAAAGCAGTTCTGCAGATAATTTTCTAATAGGCTGTTGAGGATTTCTGTTGTTTTGCTTCCACATCCTCTACTGACGAAATATGGGTTCCTTTGAACACCGAATTGATCTTTAGGAAGAGGTAGAAATTGCAGGGAGCCAGGTGTGGTGCGTAACGTAGGTGCTCAAGCACAGTAAGATTGCCATTAGCAAAAAAATGCTTCATAAAATGTTGTGGGCTTGTGAACACCGACATTTTCTGACTAAGGATAAGAAAATCTCTGTATTTGAACATTCATCCACTCACACTTGGTGAAACGATGGGGCTGAGCCTTGTCTCTCTGTGACAGGTTAGAACATGTCCTATAACCATCTCTTTTTCTCTTCCCTCCTACTCTCATTTTCTGACTTATAGAGTTAGTCTTGGGTTTTTTGTGTCAGACCTCATATGATTCTATCATTTTCTGTAAGTATTCACTGTTGTTGCTGTACATGACAAATCCATTCCAGGAAATGGAATAAATACATAGTCAAGATTTTGAGTGACTTCTAGAATTTCTCCAACCTCCAAAATGGTATCTATTTACATTGAGTGTCTTGCTCTAAACCAGAAATGTCTGTTGAAGTCCCTGAAAAGCAGCCTTCCTAACAATAATATTTCAAAATTTAGGTAGACTCAAAAATTCAGACCTTGAGACTGGATTTCATTTATATTACAAGACAGGGGAGATGAGAGATACAGATCTCCAATGCAGAGAAATACTTTCACAGTAAGGTATTCAGCCATATTCTTAGACTAGACTGAAACATGGATGATGAGCAGCCAGCCTACGTTGCAACCCCATTGTGTTGATCTGCGGAAAGATCCCTGTTATAGTTCTGGTTTTCATCTAAACTAAGCCAATCCCAAAGGAAAATATGGTTCTTACAATGAGAATTAGACAGGTGTACAAACCCTTTTGCACTGTTTTCAGAGAAGTATAACTTATATACCTAGTCTAAAAACAATGGAATTTTTCTATGATTTTAATTCAGAACCCTCTGATAACTAAATACACATCAGACACTCTGTGTTACCTAAATTATACTAGAAGATAAACTTAAGTATTCAGATAGGATGAGGGGAAATGGATTTAAATTGGAAGGGGGAAGATTTAGATTAGGCATTAGGAAGAAATTCTTCACGCTGAGTGTGGTGAGACCTTGGCACATGTTGTCCAGGGAAGCTGTGGATGACCCCTCCCTGGAAGTGTTCAGGGTCAGGTTGGATGGGGTCTTGAGCAGCCCGGGCTGGTGGGAGGTGTCCCTGTGCATGGTAGAGGGGTTGGAATACAGGCAGCATTTAAAACTGGTCAACTGATTCTCCCTAGGAAAAGATACTGCTATACATTAAAATAAATGGTCTTGAAAGACTTCTGACATTCAACAGGTACTTTGAGTGTTTGAACATTAGTCAAGTGTAATGAAAGTTACTGTTTCAGACATTTACTATTGACTGTAATTCAGAAGTCACATTCCTCTATGAAGTAACACTTTTTGGCAACCAGCAAATGTCAGCTCAAAAGATAATTAGTAAGGACAGAAATCTGTAAGGACACAACAGACACAGCTTGAGACACTCATTTTCTACTTGTGTAGAATGAAGTGGCTGTGGACTTTCCTTGCTCTGCTCTGAATCACTCAATCTGATAAAGGTAATTGAAAGTTGAAAGAAAGACTGAGAAGATGAACAGTAACAACACACTCCTGAGGACATTACATACAACACTGATGTCAGTCAGTCTAGATATTGATAACAGAACATGGTGATGTAAGATCTGCAATTCCGATATTGTCTTGTGAACTGAGATGTATTGATATTTAAATCTGCAAAATTACTTTAGTTGTTCATTACACACATCCTTTTTCTTGCTTTTATGACACTACCTAACAATATTTTAATTTTGAGACAGCATCATGCTTCTTTCAAAAAAATGCATAAACTATTTATACATTTGGCTACCAGTGGGGATGGAAGGAAAGAGAAGGGAAAAGGAAATCATAGTAGAAATTTAATGCAGGGGAAGGAGAAGGAGGGCGGAAAAAAACAAGTTGCAAAGCAATCATAAAAGTTTCTTCTCTTAAAACAAACAGCAAATATCTTACTCCCAATACGAAATGAAACATGAAGCAGAGATAAATTACATAAACTGTCAGACATAGTCTACTGATCTGCTATACTTAGATATATTAAATGGTTAAGCAAGCCTAGAAATTCAACCTTGTGTTTAAAGAAGATAAAAAATATATTTCACACATGTTTTCTGGCATAATTAAGTGATTAATTTGTAGCAGTGGTTAAAGTTTCTTAAACGATTTAGTAAGATAGAATAATTTTACATACAGATAAATATAGAGATTGCTTTAATAAAGAGATATATTTAATCTATAAGAATGAATGTAAATTATAAAAACAAATTCAGAGAATGCATGTGTATTGCAAATATTTTGTAACAAAATTGAGAGAGAAATGGGAGCGTACGATGACAATCGAAAATCCATTAATGACTCAAATGCCAGTAGCTCTGTATCCATGCAGGGTTTAATCCCTATTAGGTGGGGATGTTTTTCAGAATTTCATAACTTCCTTATCAGACTTTGCCAAATATTCCTTAGTCAAGCTCTTTACTAAATCTAGTTTTTGGGTGAAGAATTAGAAAAAAATTCTGGAAACAGGAATCACTCCAATATTTTACCCAACAGGTTTATGACTACCTTCTTGCTCTTATTGTATTCACCTCAACATTAATGTTATTTCATTAATCTTGAAACAAATAGTATATTTTTCAACCTTTTAGTTCTTTGTCGTGCTGTAGATTCTCCATCTCAAAGTCCATGGCAGACAAAATTTACCCTGAGAATGAAGCTACGTAATTATGACAAACCCTTAACTGCTAAAAGCTAACAAAAGAGGGAGGTCCTGGTTCCTTTTTTCTCCTTTCTTCTGCCCTTATTCCTTGCCTTGCTGTTCCACTGTATTCCCATGTTCTTCCATGGTGCTTTCTGCAAGCCTGTATAATATTTACTTAAGTTCACTTTATAGCAAGTGTTCTCCAAGTGCTAGAATTGGGGCAAGCTATGTGGCAATAGCTTGTGGTTGGAAGAAAGGAGCAGGAGGGTGATAGCAATCAAGCCTTTTAGTAGTGAGAAGCTACTGGACCTACTTGATTTTTACCATGAGTGACTGCGTTAAGATTACACAAGTATGTTAGAGAGCAATAAAAAATGCAACAGAGGAGCTTTGTTCTGAATTTCCCTCTTTAACAACGTGAATTCTGTTCCCCCAGCAATAAAAACTTAAATGTTCCTCTTTATACGTAGCATGTTTTACTGTACAGCTGTGAGCCATAGAGTTTTAATAAGACATCATCCACTTCATGTAACAGTAGTCCATACAATCTACATATCTGTTTCAGCTTCCTAATGTGAAGTAGGACAAGAAAGGAAAAATTATTTTGGTTAGAAATCAGGTGAAGGACTCATTTAAACATCATGTTTTACGTGAGCAATATTGTATAATCAATCATCTACAACACAATATTTGTTTCTACTCCACCATCAGGGTCTTTCAGAAAGAAAAAGTCACATTAGAGAAACTGAGGAAGAAAGAAAATCTGGAAAACTTCCTAGATAGAAAGGGATTGGTCATTTCAGTAGGAAAAAATCAGACTAGACACAATTGCACTTAATTCTCCAGCTCTGAGCTCCTATGGATTCGTTAAAAAAGTAATCAAGACAAAGCAAAATGAGTCATACGTCATTTCTTTGACGGAAACTTTTGTTTAAGATGACTGCTGGGGTTTTTTTGGTACTATTTTCTTTTGCACAGATTGAATAGAGGATTTTTAAAAGCCTTTAATATCAAAATATTTGATCCTTTTTACCTTTTCCCCCCTTCTTCACTTAAAAATGTACAAGGAGAGTAATGTTAAATGTTCATAACACTATCTTTAATTACTACACTGAAGGCTGAACCCCACACCCAGGCACTTCTGAATGCTGGGAGGGTAAGTGTGGATCTGAGTTATTTCTGACTCTTGTCTAGAGTGCTTGCACTGTTCTAGTGCTGCTTTCTAGGTTCGCTTGATAATTTCATTTCTTTGATCTAAACACACATCTACTGGCAGGGCAGGGCTTATTGACAGCAAACTTCCACTGAGGTCAGTCTGTGATGCTGAAAATGGTGGCTAATGGAGAGGGAGGCTTCAAAGGGAACATCAAGACATTTTGAGAGCAACAGGGGCAATTTTGAGGGAGTTAATTGACACCGCCATAAAAACGGGAAACACCTGAGCAAATACATCACAGATCAAAAGAGAAAGAAATGGCCTACAGAAAATCAAAAAGAAAAGGAAAAAAGGGAAAATAAAATGCATTCTAAAACCTCAGAAACTCTGCATGTAGCTTTCTTATATTAGTTATAGAGGTGCAATCAAGCTGAAAAAATCAGATTTTGTACACCCCAGAGTTCAGAGTATTAAATCTAGTGTTTTGATTCCCACCCTTTTATACTTGATACTATAAGCTTACTGAGGAAATATAATTGACTATGCCCTCTGATAACTAAAACATTACCACTGAAGAGCTTTT
Organism: Neomorphus geoffroyi; assembly: GCA_033558235.1. NCBI lineage: Eukaryota > Metazoa > Chordata > Aves > Cuculiformes > Neomorphidae > Neomorphus > Neomorphus geoffroyi. The sequence goes on from JAUMJM010000005.1 coordinate 14,958,889, forward strand.
GTTCTTAATATTCTAAAAATAAAACCACATTTTCTACACTTAATAGGCAATACATGTGAATTTTGATTTTTTTTTCCATTATTTTTCCTTCTAAAACGTCTAGAGGTTTGTTCTAACTACACTTAGGGTGTGTCTATGTATGACAACATTAACATACAATTCTTTTTACCAGTAAAAATTAAATTTTTATTCCTCTTCTATTCAATAAAAATGAAATCATGTTTATTTTTGTATAAATATTATTTTGTTTTGAGGTCCAAGAAAACTGAATTCTTAAAAAAATTAAGCACGTGAATGGAAGAACACAGGTTATGGAAGTGGGATACAGTATACAGAAGGCCAGGTATTGAAAGTAATCTTGATGTGATACTATAAACCACTGTAGTTGTCTGTGCATATATATCTTTAATTGCACATTCTATTCTCCTACCTTTATGTTCATTTTATCTACTTAATTGCCAGATCTTCTGCACAGAGAACTTGTTTTCATAGTTACTGTAAAGTATTGACCATCTTCAGAGTGCTACAAAAAATAATAAGAGAAGCATCACTTCTGTAAGGTGATCATTCTGAAAATAATGTCGCCTAACAGTGACTTCCTAACAAATGATTACTGATCTACCTTCATAATCAGAGGCACCTCCAAAAGTTTGTAGTTAATAATGTAACATGACAATTTTTGTTGTATTTAACACAAAGACTATTAAACATCCCACTGAGACAAGGTTTTTTTATATCCTGGGTAATTGCAACACTAATTATGATCACGTTAGGTTGAAACATGAGTGACTTAGGAAGCGTATTGCTTGTGAATGACGTAGAGCTCTTCATCTAGAACAATTTTTCATTCCCATGGATCAGCTCAGCTGAAAATACTGGCCAGTTACTGATGCTAAAAGACCTATTCACAGTTACTGCCCAAAGTCAGGGTATTGTGAACGGCCTGTCAAATACAGCAGACCATATGGATGAAAGTAAGAAAAAGAAATCAAATTAAATAGTTGTTGCATGAGGAACTAAGGGACCATCTAGTTGAGTGTTCTGCCTGTGTTGAGCTTTCCAATGTGTCACTGTGCCCACAGCTCCCTGTTCTCTCATGTCAAAGCTAGGCAACCAGAACAGAAGTATGATAATGCTGGTTACATTATAACTGATGTTAGGACTTTCCAAAATGTGAAATTCCCATTATTTGAGAAGTTTATTAAAAGTGTGTAGAGGTGTTGTTTGTTTATTTTTATTTTTAAAAATACGCAATTTCAAATTACATGGCTGTAATTTATTTCAAAGTCTGTTATGAATTGCAGACAGGTAGCTTTGATGAGTAAGTCTATCTGTTGTAGGCAGATGGCTCAGAATCTATAAGAGAAAAGATGCAATGAAAGCCGGATTGTTCTATCCTTTGGCCATACAGTCTTGGTCACCAGGAATTTATTAGCTACTGCGTTAGAATTACGTAGTCATAATACCCAAATTACTAATGACATTTGCAGAAGCTCACAATTTCAGTGAAAAGCAAGAGCATTTAAGTATCCATCTTCCATTGTAAAAAGGATTTCTAAAATGTTCTATTTATAACATGGCATTAAAGTAGAGACTAGGGGAACAAGTATTGGTATTGAGTGTAGTCCTTTTAGTTGCTTATGTCACAAACAATCTCAAGTTATGTAAACCATTATCTGCCGTGGTCTCTTCTATCAGACAATCAAAAGCATGGGGGAAGGGATTAACCTTCACACTGGAATTAATTGTCATTAGTTCATAGAAACAAAGTCATACAAACCCCAAATATAGAACTAAATACGCCAAATACTTATGACTCAAGAGTTAAAAATACATTGACCCAGGAAACAAAATATAAAATAACCAAAATCACCACCAACAAAAATCCACCTAGCTTTAATGCCTTTGGTAAAAAAATTGAGGTCAGAGGCAACATCAAAAGGAAAAAAGATGTTCACTTAATTGAAGACATTGACAGTGCATACAATGTAACTAACTACATATATATAGTGGTATTTAAAATGACACTCTGGAGCATTCACATGAGGTTGTCAAATAAGACAAAAACTAAGAGATTTATGCCATTCTGTAGCAGTAGCTGGCAACCAGGCAAGAAGATGACTAAAGAATAGAACATGCTTCTCTTAAAAAAAGTCTTAGGTTTATCTATATGTGTGTGTATGTATGTATATTTCTCTGTATGTGTTTATATATATACTATATATACACACGTGTGTAACGTTATGTAATACCGTATTAATGTATAAATTGAACAGAAAAATTAAATATCACATCATTTGACCTTAGTTAAATGAACCAGGTTTTCAGAATACTCGGATGGAAAAATTCTGTTTATAGAAAAGGAACAGAAATAATCACACATTATTTTTACTAGATCAGACTCAGACTATATTTTCATTGTTTTTCTGTCTTAAAGTTCACACGTTCCCAGTACTTTTCATTTACTATATAAATATTTTTCTCCAGAACTGGAATAGTAATATCCAATAGTTACAAATGAACATCCAGCTACTTAGACAAAACTGCAGGCAACCTACAAAACAAATAAAAAATAGAATACATGAGTACCATGTGATATTCTACAGGAAGTCACAGCCATACAACAAAACTCCTGATTGACTTAATCACATTTTTACCTACTAAGATTATTTACATAGAAAATTAAGTTTAGGGTCTTTTTTCCTAACCAGAATCTAGCTACATCTCAGACTTTATATCAGCTAGTGCCCGGCTCCTCCGTATATTATTTCTGTTGAGAACAACTCTCCCTAAGCCGTATGATGGTAGTCTCACAACCTTAGAGTCTGTCTCACAACCTTAGAGTCTGTCTCACTCTTCGCTATTCAGCACCAGCCTCGCAAGAGAATTTGTGCCTACAGTATCAGATTAATAGGATCCATTGAATTCACTGGGTTTTGAGAAAGGAAGGGGACAAAACTCTTCTTCGCTGTGTTATCTGTTAACCTGTTTAGCACTAGATTTAGTCTAGAAGAGAGAAACTAGGATTTCAGTGCATTAATGAGTTCAGTGCTTTGCCATCACAAATATTAAGTTACATGGGAGAGGAACAAGAAAATTTCACAGATGTATTCGTGTCGTCAGTTACTGAATTTCTGTAGTGTCAACACAAAATCTGATGGTAATTTTATGATTCTTTGTTTTTCCTCAGTAATAAAGTGTAGGGCTAGGGTGAACAAGAGGATACAGTCTCAAGCTTTGCCAGGGGAGGTTTAGGCTTGACATTAGGAAGAAGTTCTTTACTGAGAGGGTGATTGGCCATTGTAATGCGCTGCCCGGTGAGGTGGTGGAGTCACCGTCCCTGGAGGTGTTTAAGAGGAGATTGGATGAGGCTCTTAGTGATATGGTGTAATTGACAAGTAGGAGTAGGTGTAGATGTTGGGTCATAGGTTGGACTCGATGATCTCAAAGTTCTTTTCCAACCTTATGATACTGTGATACTGTGAGCACTCTAGGCTTCGATCAACTTTTTGAGAAGTCTGTTCCGTATAAGCAAATACTAAAATATTTCATTATAGGTCAGTATTCTTCAATACAGCATCTCTCAGAATCCACACTAGCACATCCTATGGTCTTGAAAAATCAGTCCTGACTTAGGTTCCTGACTGCTAAGAACAAAACTTCAGAGCATCTTAAAGATAGAAGGTGACTTATTGTAGTTCTAGTCTGTTTGATTGAAACAAATTTTTCAGCTCCTCTCTATCTGTTTTTATTGCCAATCTGAAAACCCAGCAGTAGGTGGGATCTCATGTTCATTCTTGTTCTTAGAAGAAACATAACCACCTCTACAAAACTGCTTTGAATAAAAAGAAAAATATTGTTACTGTCTTTGCGGAGAGAGGGTAAATAGCACATACTACAGTAATATTTTATTAAATGGAAAATACCTAACATACTTTAATCTAAAAGAATGATGTTGAAAGATATAATGCAGAAGACTTGAAGCTGAAAGTTTGTGTTCCAATTTGCAAGCATACATAGGTCTCATGACAAATTGTTTCTATGGTCATCTGTTACATTCTCATAGAGTATACAATTATACAGAAATCCTATTTTCTAGAGTGGTTTTAATAAAACACAAATATTATATTCATTAATAGTTGCCTTCTTCAAAAGGACTGATCTGTTAAAATTAAGGTACTTGGAAATTATGTCTATGTCATTTACAGTTTTGAGCAATGAAGAAAATTAATTCTGTTTGCATTACAGTTACATAAAATCTGTTCCAAGCAGTTAAGAAACAGTAAAAAACTATTCAGAGTATTTGATTTTTTAACTGTCGTTTGATTTGAACAGCAACATCTTAAAGTGTAAGTTGCTGGAGAATAGTTTCGCACAAACAATCTTCAAATCATGGACGACTCTCTGCTATACAACAAAGAGGTACATTTCAAAAGGAAAATTATAATTATTCCCCTTTTACAAGCTAGACAGTTGTACTTCTGAAACACCAGGGCTTTTAAGTGGGAGTTAAATTAATCTTTATTAATCCTTGTTATCATGATTGCATAATGTCTGGATTTAAATGTCTGATGTACAGCTCTCTGTTTCCTGCTTCTCTAGCAATCAGAAGTGTGAAAATAAACGTTACACTTCAAAAGAAACACTTCATTTGAAAAAAAAATAGATATAATCATCTGTACTATTTAAAAAAAGTTTTACTTCACACAAGAATAAATATACAGCATGTCAGAGCTTCAGACTTGTTATTTTATGTTAAAATATGCACTGCTACATGTCAGAGCTATGAAAATGGGAGGTAAAACAAGAAGGCAGTTGGCCAAATAGGTATAGCAAGATTTCTTTTTTCCATAAAGATTTTTATTTTTTGAGAATATTGCTCCTACAATTTAACTACAGCATTTAAAAGACCCTCTAAAATGGTCTCTGTGTGCCCTACTGAAACTTCAAACTACCCTAATTAATGATTAGGCCAGAGTCAAAAAACAAAACCAGGTTTGAGTTTGAGTCTTCTTGTGTTTTTTTACAAGTTTCTATGTTGCAGAAATGAGCCATAATTCAAATAACCACTTTCAAACAACAGACACAGTGTATAATGCTATTTAAAGTACTTTGTACAAGCATATCATTAGTTTAGAGTTAAGTTCACATTAACTTTACTGATGCAAATCTAATTGTTTAAGAGAAGAGGGGTTCTAACTTTATGGCAAACATATTCTGCCTAAACAAGCTTAAAAAGAATACTCATCTGGAATAGATTTCTTAGTTAAGTACATTAATTCTCAGAAGTTAATGCACAGTTTAGATGTAGAAAATGCTATGAAAAGAATACGTTCCCAAGCTCTGTTTGAGCTCTTACAATAATGTTAAAAGTTAATTAAAATTAATATTGTTTTAATTCCTTTTGGTATTATAAGGTTAATACAAAGTAACAAAAGTATATTTCTCTCACTCTAAGGTTGTTTGTTTGTTTGTTTTAATTAGTGATGTTGTGGGAAGTCAGTTCAAACTGTAGTTTTATGCTATATGGATGACATATATAGTATAAATAACTGAAGCTATGTTTCCAGAGATGAAAATGACTATTGACTCTTGTTTAGACAAGTAAGTTGATGCAATATTTTTACTGGTTCAAGTGTACTGTGCTGTGAAAAATATATTAATACTATTTAAATTATAATACAGACCTTGTCCAAAAAATCTTTTACAGCCTTTTACGGCTCTAGTGGCTCATTCATTATCAATAAATGTTTAAAGTTTCTCCAATAAGTAACTGCTTCTTAAGGACTGACACAATGTGTTGGACAAGATAAACTACATCTATACTGACATAACAAGCTGTTCTTGAGAGCATCTTCCAAAACAATAACTTAGTTCAGATTACATGCAAACCAGCTTCGTTTCTATGGCATCCGCGTTGCATCTCTAATGAACAGTCAAACAGGGACACCCTTGTCATTGGGTATCTCCTTGTCTTTACTGATAGTTACAGGAATTCCCTCCCACATTTATGACACATCACATGACCTATGAGATCTAGGCGTCAAGTTACATATCACTATGTGACGTCCTCTGTGCCCATGGGACCTTTGTAGAGACAGACTTTGATAGCTTCTCCTGTTCTTTGATTTTGCAGCACACAGCAGGAGGAATCCTCACAGAGACAAAGATCTTCCAATTGAAAAGTCAGGAAGCATGTTTATCTCTTGCTGTCCATTGTTTATTGTCCTATATATGGGAAAAAAAACTTACATATATTTATTTCTAGCTGAAACATTATGTATACTTGGAGTGTTTCATTGCATTTATTTTCAAGCCATATAACAGCCCAGGTAAAATCTTGATCCTAAAATCAAGCAGTCTGCCTAAAACACCATTGTCATTCCCTCGCGGGATATCATATTTTGTCAATTCCTACTGCAGCACTTATGAATGTCCACTGTGCAACACACTGGTATACTTAGAACATCTCAAATATTTTTGGCTTGGATTGGTTAAAGTGTTCTAAACATTATATTCTGTGGTTTGGTTGCTGTGACACTGGTAAGTGCACCTGAGAACAAAATATGATGAAATTCGTGATTCATTCCCAGCCAATCAGAGAAGAGGAGAAGCTGCACTTGATTGATTTGTGGAGGATTTACGTGGCATTTTGGGAGTAACTAATACAAAAGCTCCTCATGGACCTTCAGAGACCCCTGCCTAACATGTACAGAAAGAGACCATGCCTCCTCTTGTCTCCAGTGCTAATGAGAAAGAAGGGCCTTGGAGCAGTGCCACGTAAAAGGTGTCTCCATGGCTGACTGTCTCGCATACCTGCTATCTTGAGGACCTCAACGATGGAAAGACCTCTCAGAGAATCACTGCTGGAACAAAAGTTCCTCTTAATTTTTTCTCTCTCTCTTTTGCCCCTTTTCTCCTACAAATCAGTGCTTATTTTCCAAAAGCCACAACCATACTCTAAGAAAATATGTATCTCCAATAAAATCAATTGCTGGAAAGAATCACTGGTGTCGTTATCAATTTAACTGGAACCAACTGGAATTTACGAACCTTTTAGGATCTTTTAAGGGAACATAACACACCACTGTATATAAAGTTCTCACCTTTGAGTTCACTCATTTTCATAACCAAGCAGACCTAACTGAATTCCTCTTAAGAATATTTTAAAAAGATAATGCTTACCAGCATTTTATTATAAACTTCTGAGAGCCTGAAAACAGGTATTCTTGTATTCTCTTCTGAGTGATTCTAGTTAGTTTCCAAGTAAAGTTAAAAATTCTCCACAGTTTGAACCATTTCATTTAAACCATGCTTAGGGCACTAATAGGAAGTCAGAAGCCCCATTTCATCTGAGAGGAAGTCATCAACAACTTGACATACCTGCTTCTTAAACTGTTTCTCAGGTGCAACTGATGATGCAAATCCATTTCAGTACAAAGGCAAACAGGCTAGATAAAAACAAATCAAGTGATCTTTTACACCTGTCTGGTCTGAGATTGTTGTTCTATTCTGTGACTAAAAGTGTTCACACAGGGATTACATAGGTTCTCAGTTAAGAAACCAAAACTAGTAAAGGCCATTGAATGTTACAGCCATGAATGTGAAGTAGTGTGTTCAGTATTAAGAGTAGGGGTTTGGATTACATTTTGCCTGCCTCAGCTTCCATCAGCTGTCTTTTGAGTTTACTTAATACTAAAGGGACCAATATGTCTGTGCAAAACATGTTAGAATATTAATATAAGCTCTCAACTGAACTGCAGTAATGATTAAGTCATAGCTTTAGTTATCTTTCCTTTAAAATAAGACCTCTGCTTTTTCAAGTATAGCTCAGGTATGAGTTGTTCTATATATATCACTGATCATTCATGTTACTTTCTACTGGACTTTCTCCACCATTCTTTAAAAGCGGTACCCGAAAGACAACAAATTAAATCCATAGATTCATAAGACCATAGAATCATAGAGGTTGGAAAAGATCTCTAAGATCATCGAGTACAACCATCAACCCAACATCATCATACCTACTAAACCATGTCCTGAAATGCCATGTCTACATGATTTTTGAACACTTCTAGGGATGGCAACTTAACCACTTCCCTGGGCAGTCTGTATCAATGCTTCAACACTCTTCTGGTAAAGAATTTTTTTTCTAAAATCCAATCTAAACCTCCCCTGGCACAACCTGAGGCCATTTCCTCTTGTCCTCTCTCTTGTTACTTGGAAGAAGAGACCAGCATCCACTTTGTTACAACCTCCTTTAAGGCAGTTGTATGCGGTGATAAGATCTCCCCTCAGCCTCTTCTCGAGGCTAAACAATTCTTAGCCACTCCTTGTAAGACTTCTGCTCTAGACCCTTCACCAGTTTAGTTGCCCTTCTCTGGACGTGCTCCAGCAACTCAAACTCACACACAGTATCACAAGGCTGGAAAAAACCTTTGAGATCATCCAGTCCAGCTTAAGACCCAACACCAACACCTACTCATCATCTAAACCATGGCACTAAGTGCCTTATGCAATCTCTCTTGAAACACCTCCAGGGACGGTGACTGCACCACCTCCCTGGGCAGCGCATTCCAATGGCCAATCACCCTCTCAGTGAAGAATTTTTTCCTAATATCGAGCCTAAACTTCCCCTGACAAACCTTGAGACCGTGTCCTCTTGTTCTGTTGCTGGTTGCCTGAGAGAAGAGACCAACCCCTGCCTGGCTACAACCTCCTTTTAGGTAGTTGTAGAGAGCAATGAAGTCTCCCCTGAGCCTCCTTTCTCCAGGCTAAACAACCCCAGCTCCCTCAGTCGCTCCTTACCAGGCTTGTGCCCCAGCCCCTTCACCATCCTCATCCCTCTCCTCTGGACACACTCCAGCATCTCAACATCCTTCTTAAACTGAGGGGCCCAGAACTGGACACAAACTCAATGTCCTTCTTGTACTGAGAAGCCTAAAACTGAACATAGTATTCAAGATGTGACCTCACCAGCACTGAGTACAGGGTATAATTACTCCCCTACTCCTGCTGGTCGCACTGATACAAGGCAGGATGCTGTTAGCTTTCTTGGCCACTTGAGCATCCTGCTGTCTCATGTTCAGCCAGGTGTCAACCAGCACCTCCAGGTCCTTTTCTGCAGAGCCTTCCTGCCCTCCATCAGATCAACACTCCCACTCAGTTTGATGTCATTTGCAAACTTACTGAGGGAGCACTCAAAACCTTCATGCAGATCATTGATAAAGATATTACACAAGACTGGCTCCAACACTGAGCCCTCGGGTACACCACACATAAAACCCACAGCCTTTCCCTCACCTAGTAGGTGGGACACCTGGTCATTAAAGGAGATCAGCCTGGCCAAGCAGGACCTGCCCTTCATGAACCCAGACTGACTGGTTCTGGGTTGACCTGCACTTGTCTAGTGAGGCCACTCAAGATGAACAACCCCATAACTTTCCCTTATACTCAGATCAGGCTGACAGGCCTGTTGTTCCAAGGATCCTCCTTCCACCCTTCTTGTAAATGGACATAATGTTGGCAAGACTCCAGTCATCTAGGATCTCCCCTGTTAACAAGAACTGCTGATAAATGTTGGATAGTGGCTTGGCAAGCTCCTCTACCAGCTCCCTCAGTACTCTTGGGTGGAACCTCTCCTGTCCTATAGACTTGTGAGTGTCCAGGTGCTGTAGCAGGTTGTTGACTACTTCTTCCTGGTTTATCCGAGGGTGTGTGTGTGTGTTATAGAATCATAGAATCATAAGGTTGGAAAAGACCTCTGAGATCATCAAGTCCAACCGTCCCTGTCTCCCTACTAAACCATGCCCCTAAGGAACTCATCTACCCATCTTTCAAACACCTCCAGGGATGATGACTCCATCACCTCCCTGGGCAGCCTGTTCCAATCCCTGACCACCCTTTCAGTAAAGAAATTCTTCCTAATTATCCTGATCTCCATCCCTGTCTTCCAGCTCAAGGAGCTGAATGCCCTGCAGATAACTGGTCTGGCTACTAAAGACTGAGCAGAGTGCATTAAGCAACTCAGTCTTTTCCTCAACCTTGGTAGCAATGTTCCCCTCCATATCCAGTAAAGGATGGAGATTCTCCTTGAATCTCTCTTTGTTCTTAATGGATTGGTAAAAACACTTTTTGTTGTCTCTTACAACAGCAGCCAGGTTGAGTTCCAGGTGGGCCTTTGCTTTTTAATTTTCTCCCTATATGACCTAAAGAGATTCTGGTACACTTTTTGAGTTGCCTGCCCTTCCTTCCAAGAATGAGAAAGTCTATTTTTCTTCTTCAGTATTTTCTTCTTGAGCAAAATCTCCCTGTTCAGCCAAGCTGGACATTTTCCTTGTCGGTTTGTCTCGAGACGCATGGGGACAGTCTGCTCTTGCACCTTTAAGATTTCTTTCTTGACGAATGCTCAGAATTCATGGACCTCTTTGCCTTTCTGGGCTGTTTCTCAAGACTTTCTTTCAACCCATAAACTGAACAGGTCCAAGTCTGCCGTCTGGGAGTCTATGGTAGTGGTTTTGCAGCCCTCCCATACCCCACTTCACCAGGAATTGAAAACTCCGTCATTTCATGGTCACTAAGCTCAAGATGGTCTCCAACCACCACTGTTTGTAAACAGCAGGTCAAGTGGGGCACCTCCCCTGGTAGGCTCACATACCAGCTGTGCAAAAAAGTTGTCTTCTACACACTCCAGGAACCTCCTAGACTCTTCCGTCACTATTGTGCTGTAATTTCAGCAGATCTCTTAAGCTGAAGTTCTCCACTAGATCAAGGCATAGCGATTGCAAGACATTTGCCAGCTACTTAGAGAATGCTTGATCAGCCTCTTCATCCTGGTCAGCTGGCCTATAGCAGACTCCCATCAGGATACTTGTCTTGTTAGCCTTCCCCCTCATCCTTACCCTAAATCAATCGACCTTATCACTACAGTCATTGGCTCTATACAATCAAACCCCTCCGTAACATACAGAGCCATCCCACTGCCTCTCCTTCCCTGCCTATCCCTTCCGAAGGGCTCACAGCCATCAATTGGAGCACTCCAGTCATGAGTGTCATCCTACCATGTTTCTGTGATGGTGGCTAAGTCATAGCTATCCTGCTACACAATGGCTTCCTGTTCCTCCTCTTTGTTGCCCGTGCTGCACACATTGGTGTAGAGGCACTTGAGCTGGGCTATCGATTTCATCCCCAACACTGTCAGGATATCCCTAGTCTCAACTCTAGTGAGTCTAGTTCTATCCCCTTCTGCCTTCAAGCCTAGTTTAAAGCCTTCTCCATAAACTCCACCAGCTCACTAGTGACAATCCTCTTTCCTTTTTGAGACAGCTGAACTCTGTCGCCAGCAGGACCAGTGTTGTTTAAACCTCCCCATGATCAAAAAACCTAGATTCCATCAGTGACACTACCCTCTCAGTCATGTGTTAATCATGTGAGGTTTCCTCTTCCTTTCAGTATTCTTCACTATTACTGATGGGGTCGAGGAAAACACTACTTGTACTCCTGATCCTTCAACCACTCGCCCCATTTCCCCCAAATCCCTTTTGATGGTTTTTGGACTTCTCTCTGCAACCTCATCACTGTCAACCTCCATAACTAAAAGTGGTAGCAGTCGGAAGACTGCACCAGATGGTTTAGAGCATCTAAAACTTTGTTACAAAACTGGAAACCTATTCATATTTGTACAAGTGATTGTATAAGATGCATGAACAACTGTGTATAACCTTTTTCTCTTTTTTTTAATCAAAAAATCTGTCATAATGTCATTCATTGGATTTCACTGTAGAAAACTATAATGTTTGTTTGATGTACAGTGGATAATCCCAGGTGTCATGAAGAAAGCAAAACAAAGCAAAAGTAAACAAAGGAACATTTGATGATAATATAATCACATTTCTTTCTCAGATTTTTCTCTTAAAGGGAAAGGATGCCAAGAAAATTCACTATATTCCCAAAGATAGGTCTTTTTAAACTTTTGTCTGTTTTGCTAGTTCAGGCTAGCTTATTTGTTGCATATGTATAGCTTAGATACATCTCATAAGATTAACAGATGCAGGAGATATGATTCATTGTAAGAAATACAGCAGTTTCTTTTCTAGTACTGAGATTAATTCAGGCTTAAATCATTACAAATTAATTATTATGAAGTTTCAAAGAGAACTACTGTTCTGAAATAATTATCTGAGTATGAGAAAAAAATGAAAGAATTACTGTCAGTAAATAACTGCAGGGTCTACAACCAAAATTTGGAAGAAAATTTGAGTACTGCCCCTTTAAATATTACAGGTTTTAGTAACTTAAAATAAAACTCCAAAGCTCCACCAGGTCACTTTGCACCTTCCACTTGGCTAAATTGGACTGTCTTCCTGCAACTATGATATCATGTTGCGTATTTGGAAACTTGACACATGTGACACTGAAGACAAGAAGATTAAAGTGCTTTCCTTTTTCACTGTTTTCCTGGCAATTAATCCTATATTGCTTCAAGACCTAGAATATGCAGCTTGCTTAATAATGCTCTTTGAACTTTGCAATGATTGATCTATTGCAATTAAACTTTGAACTCAGAATATTACCAGGTCATCTTATTGTTGGCAGTAGTAGACCTGTAGGTCCTCTTTAAAATTAAATCCTATGGTTAAGTCACTGGGCCAAGGAAGGACAAACCCTGTGTCAGCTAAATGGCCAGCCATGGCCTCTGTTGCATGGAGGGAAAAGAAAAAACTGGAAAACAGTAACACTGAAATGGGAACATATTTCTAATTCAAACATTGAATTCTGTAATCACCAGAATTAAATAGATCTGCTACTGTAGTACAACATTTCAAAATAACATAAAATTAAATAAACAAACTGATGTGCTATAAACCAGAGCTCTCAGGAGCTTTGAATAGATCATTTTCTTAAAAATGCCAGGTGACTAACACCAAACTTTCCCCCTCATATCCAAGCTCTTCAGTCAAACCAAGACATGAAAGTCCTGTTTCTGCAGTAACATTCATTTCCTTAGTAGTTAGGATCCTCAGATAAGTTGTGGCAGAGAGAAATTCAATAATTGAAAGTCTTGACTGTGAAATCAGACTTGACACTGAATAGATATAAATAATTATGTCTAAAATTTAAAGGTAGAGAAAGACAGAGACATTATAGACAAGAATATAAAAACTGCTTCCAAAAGGTTTCTTCTAAATAAAAAAATGTTGCAGATAGGGATTTACAAATATTCTTTTTGATATTTTAATATTTATTTTGGCTGCACTTGGAGGATGTCATACTAGTGGAACTTTCCTCACTTGAGCCATGATCTGGGTATCAGGTGTCCAGTGGGAGTGTGACTGATGATCAATCTCTTTCTCAGACAATGACGACACTTCTTCCCAGGCTCAAAGGACCCCAAGGACATGGGGGAGTGCCCAAGTGCTCTGAATTGCTGTGTTGTAAAAACAGGTATACTTTCCTGAGCATGCCTGGTCTATATGACTGGTTATAAATCACCTTCTTCAGATGATTAAGGAGTTTCTTTCCCAACTATAGCAGTTTCAGGTAAGCCAGGAGGCTGCCTTGTCATCCTGGATAACTGCTTCATACAACAGGAATTCTTCTCCCTACAAAAGCTGTGTTCCACTGAATCAAATAATGGCCCAAGTAAGGAACAGAACATGTTTTTCCTAGTGCATTAAAAAGCTTATGAAAAGCAGCACAGAGTGGTCTATATGTCTAGTGGGGTAGGAAGGAATCCCACCACCAACTGTTTATTAAAGCGTTCATTTAGCATGGGATTACGTGCAGTCAGAATTCTACATCGTCTAATTCATAAAGAGTCACATTCCTTCCTACTTCTAACAGCACATGCCATCTTCTGTTCCCTTTCATTTTAGACATCTAAAAACAAGACAAAGAAATAATGTTGATTTTAATGCTTGTTTTCTACCTTTAAAAAAGAAGAGAAAGTAATGAATCCACAGAAACTCTTTGGAACTTCACTGCTTGAAGATTTCCACACGCCTAAAACTTACTGCTTTTATTCTGTAAAACTGTTCTACTCTGTAAAACACATCACAAAAAGACAGGAAGAATTTATTAAAAAAAAAATAGTGCTTCCTAAATTTTGCAGTACATTTCCCTTTTTATCAAAGAAGATAATTCATTAATTACCACCAAGCTTATATGAATATAGTTTTCTCTATATAGGTCCAAAAATAGGAAGGCAATACAACTTATTTTAGTAATTTAAACAATCCAAAGATTGTGTCTCTGCATTTTCTTTCCAAAACATGACTCTACACAGGATATATAGAAATATACATAATCTGCATATTTTTATCATATCTTGTGCTTCTTAAAGGGAGGGTAGGGTCCAAATTATTTTCCCTGTGAGGGCAATCTGAGAGACTCGGACTTGTTTATCCTACAGAGGAAAAGGTGCCAGGGAGATCTTACAACAACCTCCTAGTACTTAAAGGAGTCCTATAGGAAAGCTGGGGAGGGGCTTTTTATCAGGGAGTGTAGTGATAAGCTGAAAAAGGGGAGATTTAAACTAGATATTAGGAAGAAACATTTTACTGTGAGAGTGGTGAGGCTCTGGAACCAGTTGCCCAGAGAAGTCGTGAATGCTTCATCCCTGGAAGGGTTCAAGGCCAGGCTGGATGAGGCTTTGAGCAACCTGATCCAGTGGGAGGTGTTCCTGCCCATGGTGGGGGTTTTGGAACTGGATGATTTTTAAGGTCCCTTCTGACTCAAAACATTCTGTGATGCTATAATTCTATGATAAAGCAATCTGTTCTTCTTCCTGATTGAGTCTTCTATGAAAAAGCATAACCTGAACAGTTTGTTGCTGCCATAAAGTTTCATGTAACCTTCTCCTGGTTGCTGTTTTTCCAGAAGTCTCCTCTGGGCTGAATCCCTCAGGATGGTTTGAATCCCTCGGGATGGTTTGAATGACCTGCCTCTAAAATGATTGTCAGGTTTCATGTTGCATTACAAGACTCAAGAGAAGATATGCAGCTTCAGGTAGAAGAACAATATTTTAATACATAAGGAGAAAAAACTAACAAACATGATTTTGCTTATACCATTGATTAGGAGAGAAACAGGGAAAAAACAAACAAATCTCCCAAGAAAACATTTAGAAATATAAAAATATCACTGACTGTGGAATGATGTAGATGCTACCATCATAGCATAAAATATAGTTGCTTAACAGAGAGAAAATAATTGTACACATTGAAAATTCTGGCTTTCTAATGACAGTAAAAGAAGGAATTAATAATGTCACCATTTGTTATATACTTCCTTGTTGTATAAATACCATACAGCCTCTTTCTTTAACCACAACACATTCATTTTAAAGAAATCTGTTGTTAGTCCGTTGATTTTTCATTTGACTCATGAAGTTTTCCCAAAGGTGAACTTGTCCTCTTGACAGAAAGACAGCACCTTTTATTATCCATATAGGTTATATGAACTTATATGGGGCTCGAATGTCTTTGGATGGTGTGAAATTGTAAGATGTCTTTCTGAATGAATTCAGCACCACATTAGGGAAAATTAACAGCAGGCTTGTGAATATCAGGGAGTACGTTTAAGGGTTTATCTCAAAAAGCAGAGTAGATCCTCAGCTTCTGAAGAGAATTCTGTTTAGTGGAGATTAACGGACAGGAAAAAGTAAATTAAAGACCAGCCCTAGACTTCTAGGGTAATTTCTCAAAGATCAGCCTACTCATAGACTTGAGCAATGAGGTCACTGGAGAAAATGAGTAAGTATATTCTTGCTTAAGAAAATTCACTGCAGAGTACAAGATCACCCAATTTCCTACACTTTTCCACTTTAACCACAGCAAATTTTCCTACATTTTATACACAATAGTCAGGAAATATTAAGGAAATCACTTGTTCAAAAAGCTTATGAAACTTATATATTGGCTTTCCAAGAAAAACCTTTAGATCAAAAAATACACAACATTTAGTCTGCCCGTAGTGAGGGTTTTAATTATTGAAGATATTTTTAAATCTCTCCTCAATGTATTTAATGATTTTTCCCATTTGCTATTAATTTTTTTTAAACTCCACGCTTACTAAATCTTTTTTCTTTTTAATTATTTTCAAGTGTATCCTGTGGATAATATGTATTTTAATAACAGTCAAGTACCATTCTCAAAATGAAGATATTCCTTATAGTACCAAGGAGGCACAATTTTAATGTCTTTGGGAAGATTTTCCACTGTTTCAGTTTCAATATATTTAACTTTACCTATATATCCAACATTCTTATACCTGGTATTCATCACGTTAGCCAGCTAAGACTGGCTAACACATCATTGCTTGTTCAAAATGATTTGAGATTAAAAGTTTCTTTCATCTTTCTTCCCTAGTGCGCTGACTCACCTTCCACCTTTACAAGAGATACTTTATTATCTTGTTCAGTTGATTTTACTGCATCAGCTCTGACAGGAAGATAAAGTTTCCAGTTCCCTAGTACATGTCATTTCTCAAGAAATTTTGTCTGAAAGAAACATAAATTTGAATTTGAAAAATACCCAACAAACTCCTGCCAGAGTGAAAGGACTTTTCAGGAACTAAAGATATTTTTGTATTAGGTTGAGGAACAGCTTTAATTTTTCCATTTTTTTAATCAATGAAGAATACTATTGAATGATGATGAACTGTTGTACAGCTACCATACACAGGCTGATAATAAAGATGAGGAAAAGGTAGTTTTGAATATTACATCTAATATAGAATGTAGACAACCCGCACACTAAAGGCAGGATAGGCATTATCCCCCCTACATGACTGACACATTCACTTGTCCACTGATGCTCAAGTAATTTGAACTACTATTAAATTTTGTAAAAGTGAATTTAATATTTAGAAACAAAAAAATTCCTCTAACTTACAGAAATTTTTATATTGGCGGATCTCTCTCTAAGTTACCAGTATGTTTTCTTTGTCCTGACAATTATGAGTCCAGTTTAATATGTAGGGACCAGGATGTTATGTCTTTGGTGACCAAAACTGCAAAAAACTATTTTTAAAAAATTGTATTATCTGCTCAGTTTGAGAGAGGATTTCAGTAGCCAGCTCTGGTAGAAACATATTTTGAAGACTAACAAACGTATTTTATATTTAGATAAACATTAGGTAGATAAGGAAGATTATCCTAGATCAATGATAAATATCTGGTGTATAGACCTCCCAGAAGGACTCTCACAGCACTCTTTTCTTCTTTTTTCTTCTTTTTTCTTCTTGTTTTTTTTAATATAGAATTAAAGAAATTGTTTTTTTTCTGTTAGTGGTAAGTGCTGGGTTTTATTTTCAGTTCTCTGTGACCACAGCAGCTTGACATAAATTAGAATTGACCTCTATGTGTTCCAGTGGGATAGCTATAAACAGGAATATGCAAAGTCATACTTTTTAAACCATTTACATTGAAATTGTCATGACGGTATTCTCTGTAACTTGGATAAATTAAGGATTTTAGTTCCTTACTCTTATTTTCAGGGACATGAAAGGGGTAATGGCTAGAAAGACAGGGAAGCCCAGTGTAGATTAGTTCTCCTTTTGTATATATTTTTCTATAAAATCTAAATGTAGAAGATATTTTTATGTTTGACTATAAATTATCCCATTCTACTTTTTCCCAACTGAGCCCATCCTACTCAATCCTGAGTAGAAAAAACAAAGCCAGAGGAAAAATCTTCAATAGTTCAAGAAGACTAATGGAGACACAATTATGTCACTTAGGATTGAATGGCAGAAGCACAGAATCAAACCCCCAAGTTGGTTCCCCCAAATATCCAGTAAAATATAATTAAAACCTCAAATGTGTAGTTCCCTGGACATGGGACTTCCCTTTGACCAGCCTGTCTGAGAGCCAGACTTTCCCATCACCAGCTGGCTACAGTCCATCTCCATGCTCAATTCAACCCAGCTGTGGTCAACGGGCTACCACACCATCAGACTGTGAAGCTGCATCCCTGAACACCTCCACAGCTCCTTTTTACCAGGACTCCTACCACATGTGGGTTCCCTGCTACTGAACCATCAGCTGAAACTCTTATGTCTCTGCAGCAGTCTTCATCATAGGCTGTCTGGTAGCATAAATCCTTAAAAATGCACAGACCTGCTCTAGGAAATTAATGTTTTTGTGGGTTTCTCCACTTTGTTTAACTGTCTGAGGATATTCTGATTCACGGAAAGAATTGAAAAGAAAAAGTCTTGGCTAACTTTGGATAGATAGTCAGTAATAAAGTCATGTATTATAAAGAAGACAAGAATATAATTTGTGACTTTTTTTAAGAAATATAATAATACAGAGCTTAATTAAAATTCATATTTAACAACTGTACTGTCAAGCTCACACCTTTTTAACTTTTTTCTTTTTCTTTGAATATTCAGAAAGTTCTACTAGCTGTCAGTGCCCAGACACTGAGGCATGCATCACCTACTTAAAATCACATGCATTGACTTCCAGTTAATTACTTAATCAAAGTTAGATAAAATAGGAATTAGTCAGGAGGCAGACAATAAGAGTCTTTCTATAGAATGCCTTCATGAAAGGTAATGATTGAATTTTTATACTGTGAATGTTTTCAGAAGGTGATTGACATTTTCTATTTGCAGTACAATAGCATGACATTATCACCAGATACAAACAATAAAATTATCAGGGGTTTTATTAAGGGGTTTTTATTATTATTGTCAGAGCCCCAGGCCAGCAGATAGTTAAATTCTCAGTCACCCCCAACACCACCTCAGAATTACAAGGTTTTAATTATGACAGCTGATCAAAAGTGGCCATTATCCCTTTATTTTCAAAATAAAATTAATTAATTTTAAAATTT
Organism: Neomorphus geoffroyi; assembly: GCA_033558235.1. Lineage (NCBI taxonomy): Eukaryota > Metazoa > Chordata > Aves > Cuculiformes > Neomorphidae > Neomorphus > Neomorphus geoffroyi. The sequence continues at coordinate 14,977,728 of JAUMJM010000005.1, forward strand.
ATGTTTACAATGAAAAAAGGATAGTTCTAAATGCGATTTAAATTATTTTATCTTTCACAAGAGAACTGAAAAGTGTTACAAATTGAATAACTTGACCCCATCCATTGGGAATATTTAACATAATGATCAAAAATAAAAAGGAAAAAAAAGAAAGAAAGAAAGTGTATTTCTTTTAGGAAAAAAATATCCGCAACACTTCTTTTTTTTGTTTTTATTTCACGTAACCATAGTTGAGATTAAAGAATGTAACTAGATTCTATCTCCCTGTGGAAACAATATCACAACCATAAAACAACTTGTATTGCAGAAACACCTAGCTATACCTAATGCAGTGTTTGAAGCATCTGTTGAATTATGTCATGCAGTTCTTGCCAAAATGTGTCATCCTAAATTACCATCCAGAGCAGTGGCCTCTGTCTCTTTCTCATTAACACACTCCAAGAGTTTTCTGTGTAATGTATGCAGCATAATTGACATTTGTACTTTTGTTACTACTATAAAACATTTGAAATTGTATCCTTCCTACAGCCTTGTAATATACTTATATGAGTAATCTACAAAGACAAATCTCCAGACCTGAATAAGGTGAAAGAATTCAGGGAAATTTTTTTTTTAAAAATAGAATAATTTAAGTGCATTAAAAACGTTCTACAGTAGTGTATCATTTATTTCTAACTGGTACCTTCTTCTGGCTTCTAATACTAATTTGAAAGATGTGAAAGTTGGTTGATGCAGCTCTCGAAGTAGAAATATCCATTCTTCCATTGTATCTTCAATTCACTTAAAGATCCTTCTTAGTTCAGAACCTGATGACATGCAGAAAAAAAAATTTTACAGCAAAAATATTGACCTGAATTACGTTACTATTTCATCACTGACAATTTGATGATGCATCAATCCATTAGTTGCTATTTTCAACATTGGTAGTAGTCTCTATGTAGTAACAAGCAGCAGAATTAAAAAGCATTAATGTTTAAAAAAGGAAATTAATGGATAATAAGACAATAGGCACAATAAATATAATTCAAAAGAGATAAATTAATAAAATTATTTTTTATGGCAACTGTTTATTATAAGAACAAAAAATGCAAAGATTACTTCCTTTTTGGAGAATGTTTGATCTCAATGTACATATTTTTCAATTAAACACCTACTAATAATAAGATAAATAATATTTCTTTACACGTTATATATAGGTAGAGAGAATTCTCATTTAAAATGTGATTACTGACAAGCTGTAAAATGATCCAGCTGACTGACTAGCCTTCTGCTAAACCAAGAGATTTTTGCTCCTGAGATTGTTGAAGGTTTGTCTCAATGTCCAGACTCCAATCATCGTGTTGAATAGGTATAACACGTAAACATAATTATTTATATAAAAACATTCCCAGATACAGATACCATGTATTCTAAACAGCAAAATAGCCCCTGTCGTGGTTTAACCCCAGCTGGCAGTAGAACACCAGTTAACCGCTTGTTCAATCCCCCTCCTCCAATGGGATGGGGGAGGAAATCAGAAGAGTATAAGTGAGTGAACTCATGGGTTGGGATAAGGACAATTCAATAAGCAGAGGAAAATGTACACATGCAAGCAAAGCAAAACAAGGAATTAATTTACTACTTCACATAGGCAGGCAGGCATTCAGTCATCCCCAGGAAAGCAGGACACCATCACATGTAATGGCTACTTGGGAAAACAAATGCTGCCACTCCAAATTTCTGCCTCCCCCCCTTCCTTCTTCTTCTCCCAGCTTTATATGCTGTGAATGATGTCATATGATATGAAATTTCCCTTTGGTGCACAGGGGCCAGCTGTCCTGGCTGTGTCTCCTTCCAGTTCTTATGGACCCCCAGGCTACACGTTGATGGAGTGGTGTGAGGAGCAGAAAATGCCCTGACTCTGTGTAAGAACTACTCAGCAATAATAAAAACATCCTCCTGTTATCAACATTGGTTCCAGCACAAATCCAAAAAAATGGACCCACATGAAGAAAATTAACTCCATCCCAGTCAAAACCGGCACAATCTTTTTCAAAGCACTGAAGCACTGAAAGAAGCATTTAGCATGGATAATGTTAGATATGATTTTCCCAACTAATATTTTTCCTCATTCTAATATAATTTATACTGATTGTCCTGGCAATAGAGAGGAAAATCTTCAGGTCACATCCAAGTAACAATTCATGAAATTTTAGAATAGAGTGAATTATTGCCTTTGTGTGGAAGAATTTTGGTTGGGAATATGATTATTATCATTTTATTATTATCAACTAAAGTAACAGCAGAGAAGATTCTTAACTTTTAAGTGGTGAATGTTAAGTGAGATATATCTGGCTGTTACATTCATAGCTTTCTCCATGCTTCCTGTCTCAACTAGGAAAGTTGAATACTAGTCCCAGGTTATACTCAACCAGTCAGAATATACTATGGAATCTTAACAGCACTCTACTTTTGATGCAAGCTGTAATATTAAACAAGTAATCTAACAGATTGGTAAATTTGGTTTGGTTTTTTCTGGGTTTTTGTCAGATCTCCTAATTCAAAACTTGAAGAGTATTGCTTATACAGAAAGCAAGGAGAAATTCTGAAATTTGACAAAATGTGAATTTTCAAAACTCATCTGCTTCTGCCGAAACATTTCACCAGAATATATTTTCAGATATGAGAGAGAATTGCAAACGTGCATTAAAATCACCCAAGTATTTAATAAGAAAATTATTCAAAATAACACCTTATGATTCTTAGACTCTGCAGATAACACAGAGTGCAAGTAATATAGTCTCCTCCTCTCATTTTTGTATGCTATACATCTTAAAGAATCTGGGAATAGCCAGAGAAATCCATCTCACTTCATTACAGCCTTTATAGCTTTTTGAGCCAAAGTCTAAGAAGCCTCTAGTAAACAGCAGCAAACTCATTTTCAGCACCTTCTCATTTGGCCAATATTTTGTGGATTTTGATAAGGGCAGTAAAACACGTTCCCAAGGTAAATATAATAATTAGAAAATGTCAAATTCCTAAATTCAACTTTGGGGGTTCTAGAACTGCTCAATGGAAAGGTTAGCAATCTTTTCTTTGGTATTATTTTTCTAATAGACATAATAACAGAACTTTTTCTAACTCTGCGTGACCAGCATTTCAAAGGAGGTGATTCTGCCTCTCTGCTCTGCTCTGGTGAGGCCCCACCTGGAGTACCATGACCAGTTCTGGAATCCTCAGTGCAACGGTTACATGGACCTGTTGGAGCAAGTCCAGGATAATGCAGCAAAAATGATCAGAAAACTGGGATATTTCTCCTCTGAGGAAAGACTGAGAGAGTTGGGGTTGTTCAGCCTAGAGAAAAGAAGGCTCCGGGGGGGACTTTCAATACTTAAAGGGGGCTTATAAGAAAAATGAAAAGAGACGTTTTAGCAGGACCTGTTGTGAAAGGACAAGGTGTACTGTTTTTGAACTAAAAGATAGTAGATGTAAACTAGATATAAGGAGGAAATTTCTTATGCTGAGGGTGCTGAAACACTGGAACAGGTTGCCTGGAGAGCTGGTAGATGCCCCATGCCTGGAAATATTCAAGGTCAGGTTGGATGGGGTTCTGAGCAATCTGATCTACTTGAAGGTCTCCCTGCTCACTGCAAGAGATTTGGAACTATTCTATGACTCTATGATTATGAAAGTAGAAGAATTTGAGTTTGCTTTATTTAGGTTTTTTTTTTAATAGAACCTATCATAGACACTAAGTAAATATTGCTTAAACTAAAACTGTCAGATAGAGAGGTTGTAAAGACTACAAACCCACATTTTAGGAATCAAAACACTTTGCAAATTTACCTCACTTATAGAAGCAGAATTATCTACTTTGCAATCCTAGTGATAGAGAAATGCAAAACCCACCCCAAAACAAAACATGAAACTCTACTTTTTTAGTATAAAACTTCCATATAATTCTTAGAGTACTTCTTTTCTTTGGTTAATTCGTATTATTTCAGGAAATGATAATTAAACAATTTTAATCACAAAGTCATGCTACTTCAGATTTTTGAAATGCTTATGAAAGATTGCCAATTTTTTTTCATTGAACCACCAGCATAATCAAAACTAACACATGAAATCACTCCATCTTAATTTCAAATATTTAATCAGAATAATGTGTATCTTTGGGAAAACAGATGCACTTCTATCTGCAGAATTTGTCTCCAAATCCATGACAAATCAATTAGGATGCATTACATGCTGCATACAAAGTAGCAAATAGCAAAATTTCTACAAATCTTGTTGTTTCAACAATTGAAATTTTAGTATACCTTCATCCACGTTCAGTTCCTACATCTGTGCTTCTGTTGTAAAGTAGCAATATTCATTAATGAGACATTTGATACAGTAATAATAAAATTCTATTTCTTTATATTTTTGCTGAAGTATTAGTCTCCTCTAAATCTGGTGCTTTCTTTTCCCTGTGAAAAAATTATTATTCCTGTATTTTATTAATATCACTAATACAGTCTCCTAGGTAAAAGATTAATTACTTGACTGTGATTCGTAAGAATGGTGCTACAACTAAATCACCTAGATGGTATATCAGCTGCTTTTTTTTTTTATGTCATGACATACTACTTTTTAGGAATAGAAACAAAGAAGTATTAATTTGCTTACAAATTGCCATGCTCATATCTTTGCAATGCCGTCAATAACCCAATTAACAGAATATTATTAACCTGCAACAAATGTTTTCTCTCATCAACAAGCTTCATCTTTAATGCTTTCTCCACTTTGGTGCTCATTAATTATATGCTTGTGCTAGCCTTCCACAACTGAAAGCCTTATTTTCTGTGCATACAGAAAAGAATAAATATAAACCTAATTAAAACAAAATTTTGACTGCGGTTTCTACAGAAGATTATGCGTTCCTATAACACCATTTTTCCAATTATATTATACATGGCATGGTTCATTTGATAGTAAATATAGGTAAAGGGAGTTTGCAGTCTTATAATTAAGGAGACTTCGATCACTTTTCATAAAAAAATAAAACAAATTATTAGCAATAGCAGTTGTGGGGGGTTTGGGGGAGGGGGAGGAGAGGAATGGGTTGGGTTTTTTCCCACTACAGCAGTGGAAAATATTCTCTTTTGTATTCTGCTGCCCTGATATTCTTATCAAATATTTACAAGATCAATAGTATTGAAACCACACATGTATAAAACAACTAGCAGAAAAATTGCATAATTCAATTAAATTAATTCTAGTCACTGTTGACTCATTATATCAATTCAGTTAATCTGAATACTGACCTAAATTGAATTTAATACTATTTTAGAGGCAGTGTCATTACATAAGATCTTGTGCACTTTAATATATGACAGCATATTTTCCCTCTCTCTGTATAAATCTCTCTCAATACATCTTCAGTGTCAATAAGCCTATTTTATCCATGGTTTTGTCTTGTAATCATAGCAACCTTGTCATCATCTTCTTTTTTATCTCACAAACAGTGCTCTCCTCTATTTTTTATTTGATATATTATTATAGTTCCACTACAGTAAAAGCAGTTCTGCTGATTACAAGACCTCCAAAATTTCAAGTTCTTTACCTGCAAACCAATACTCCTTTACAATTTCCTGTTTTTTATTTGTTATATGATTATTAGAGGGGAGAGAGACTATTTACAAGGCAAATGGTTTTGGGTTTGTTTTAAATTTCAGATTTCACTTTAAATATTAGATTTTTTTTTAATATTTGGCCTCTTGTAAGAGTCATAAACAGTAGCTACATTCCTTTATCTAGGCAGAATGTACCTTCATTGCATACACTTTAAATAAAACTTCTTCACAGTGTTGTTGACTTTAGCCACACCTTGGCCAGAAAAATAAAGATGAGTGTACTCTCTTCTCATGGACTGTCCCTCTTCATTGCACTTATCCACCTTTTTGATCTCGTTGTTTTTGAAAGAAACATTTCAGTCCTTCTGAAACCATTGAATTAGTAATCTGTACCAAGCACCATGTGTCAGAAGGAATTATTCTGTTCTTTTAGAACCAATTCAAGCATCAGAAATCAAAATAATAAAATGAGAAGGTATGCTATCAGGATGTTGCGTGATGTCTTGGATTTTTATCATCCAAATCCTAAAGGACAATGAAATCCTGTTACTTTGATGCTTCCAATGTTTGCATGTGTAGGTTTTGCCCTCATATTATACTTCCAACTTCTAGTAGCATAAGCAACTCAATGACGGTTGAAAGACAGCTTTTATATAAAGAGAGAGTGAGTGTTTTTCTTTGAAGACTTCAGTAATCAGAGAAGGGAATGCCTTTGATAGAATCATGTAGAAATTAGTTAAATGTATCTGAACTTCTGAAACAGTGAATGTTCTTTTTTTCCTAATAGTTAAAGAAAGAAATAAATAACCCAACACTTCAATGACTTTTTTTCCTTATATGACTTCAAAACCTGGCTTTTTAAAAATCTGTGATAAGGATTCATTACCCTGTAGCAAGTGAGTATCAGTTAGGGACAGAGATTGACTGGCTGATATCTTGTACAGCATGTCCAGCAATTGAAGGGATTGGAAGAGCATGTGTTTTAGCTGTGGCAAATTAACTGTACATACCAAAGCCAAGCATAACACAGTTAAGTGACAACTGCACTTAACCAATTTCAAGACTAACTCAGCTGGATCATAAGACATCTTTTTATTACATAAATAACTGCAGTCTTGACGTAGAACAGCTATTTAGAGCTATAGCTTAAAAAGTGAAATTGTATACTCTTAATGTTGTCTACATTTCTAATGTTATAAAAATATTGTCAGTGACATCCACTACAGAAAGTAATTAAAACATGCAAAGATTAATTGATTTAAATTGATTTATATGATTAAATAATTTTAATGACCTCTAAAATTCTAATACTAGTTCTGGTTCTGCAACATACTTAGACATGTCTAAATTTAAGTGTGAAAGTAGTTTATCTGACATTAATTCATAAAATTGTGTAGTGTGGAGATGGAAGCAAGAGGGAAAGTAACCCAAGATAAAAAATCTATTACATTTGATTTTTGAGAAAGGCAGAAAGGCATCGTATCAATATACAGAACATATAAATACGTGGAAAATCTCGCTCTTTAAATCGAAATAAATCCAAATTGGAATTCAAATTTATAAGTACATTCAGAAACTTCACATCTGTTCTTTAGAGATAGCAAAATTTGCTAGGTGATTTCACTAGATAACTACTTAGTATTCTTGGTTTGTCTTCAGAGATCAGTTTACAATAAGAAAACTTTGTGCTAGTAAAACATTGATAAGTCACGTTAAAATAATTAACATTAATAAATAAAATGGAAAGGCTCCAAGAGACAGCAGTGTATAAGACTCTACCAAGACAGCAAGAGGCAAAGACAAATAATAAAATGAATTGCCTCTCTTTACACAAGAAAAACTAATAAAAACAAAGACTTTCAGCATGGAAGAAAAAAAAAAAGAAGACATTACAACTACATGCGCTACTTCAAATTCTTTTCTAGAATCATAACATGCTTATTCAAACTTTTCCATGCTTTTGGCGTGCTGTGATTTTCATAATTATTCAGATGTGTGCTGTGGTGGTTACCAAGACAAAAATTAAGCCTGTCGTTGGGGAGCTTAAAATCTTTCCTTCACCACAACTCTGCTCTCCCTTTAAGATTTCCTTGGCCTTTACCTGAAGATCTGTGGGAGGAGAAATTCAAGATTTAATGGTTCTTTTTTCGTATGGAAAATGCAAGACCAGTTTACATAAACTTAAGGCAATTCCCATTTAGAAAACTTTCCATTAGCTATTTCTGTCACTGTAAGCCCCCAGAAAGCATAAACCTTTGTCACATACTGAAAGACAGTGAATACTGGAAACAATACAATTTCACCACTGCCAGAAACTGAAATATCCAAGATTTTACCGTAGATGTAGATTTTTTTGCCACCTCTGATGCCTGAATCTGAGGATTCTGCGGCATTCCACTGTTATATACAATCTTTCAATTTGAAAGCACAGTGCTCCATGTTTGTATCAACAAGAAATAACTTATCTAACAACCAATGAGAAATTGCACATCTTGCAAATCTCAAAATTGGTTTGGAAAGTAAAGGCATTTCTGTACCAAATGAATGCTAATAAAAGAGGTACAGATGTTATCTATTCTCAAAACAATATATCCTTTTGTAGAAAGAATTTTAACTATTAACCATGCAGATTTTCTAGTAATTTATTCAGCACTAATTTATTCAGCTATTTCAGATTTCTTTTAAAACCAAAGAATGCGAACAGAATCTTCCAGGTTGTGAGAAAATTGTTTACATGGTCATTTTGAAGCACTAGCCATTAGTTATGACAATAAAGTGTCATTAAAAAAAGATACTTGCAAAAAGAAAAATATAAAGTTCCCTCTTTCAAGATATATTGCTATCCATATATATGCTAGAATATGAGTTGTAATAAAAGCTTTGAATTTTTTCTGTCCTTAGATTTGCACTAATTTTTAGTATATTCAATGTGTATTTTCTTACACATGCACCAAATAACTACAGTTGATGGCAGTCTTTCTGTGAAATCACAATGGCATCATAAGTTATTTCATAGGTAAGACTTCTCTTGGACGCTACTCAGAATGGAATCATAGAGTCCAGAGGAGGGCCATGAAGGTGATCAGAGGATTGGAGCACCTCCCATATAAAGACAGGCTGAGAGAGTTGGGCTTGTTCAGCCTGGAGAAGGCTGCAGGGAAACCTTAAAGCAGCCTTCCAGTACTGAAAGGGGCCCTATACAAAAGATGGGAAGAAGTTCTTTATGAGGGAGTGAAGTGATAGGATGGGGGGTAATGGGTTTAAGATAGAAGAGGGGAGATTTAGGTTAGATATTAGTAAAAAAATCTTTACTGAGAGTGTGGTGAGGCACTGGAACAGGTTGCCCAGAGGCAGTGGATGTTGAATCCCAGGAGGTGTTCAAGGCCAAGCTGGATGAAGCTTTGGGTAACCTGACCTAGTGGAGGGTGTGCCTTCCGATGGCAATGGTTATGGAACTGGATGATCTTGAAGGTCCCTTTCAACCCAAACCATTCTGTGATTCTATCACTCTATTGTAATTAATTTTTATGTTTTCTTATCTAAGAAATAATTATATTATTTGGGGCCACAGTTTTTATAAAAACAATATTGAAATAAGATGCATACACAGCACGGGTGAATGATGAAAATGTTGACAAAGAACTCTTACAAATTCATTCGATCTCCAGGTGCTGGACATTTGAGTTTATGGAGTATGAGCCTAGGATTTTTGTAGTATGCTCAAAGAAGTTGAAACAGTCTTTTCCTAGTGATACTTTTTTAATATGCTCTATACTGCAACATCATACGCAGACTTTCGAGCTGCTAAGAGATTTTATACTCAAGGAAAAGAACAGATGAAGGTATTATTAAATAGTATGCCTTGCGTTTGTCTGGATCCAAGTTCAGCCAGCTGTTCTTCAGGAAAGGAAATAGGTGATGCCTTAACCATTTAATTCCAGCCAATAGTTTCTACATAATAAGGAGAGAGCCATAAGTGATTAATGGTATAGAGAGCTGCAGACAGCTGGAACAAGTTTGAAGAGACTTGTTTTCCTTACTCTTTCTTAATCCTTAGATGACAACAGGTGAGTTATATCGTACTACATTAAGGAGTACTTAGTAATTTGGACAGCGTTACTGGTATAATTACAGTCAGTATTCGTCTGTGACACATTGCAAACAAAATCATAAACCCAACTTGAGAGAGGAATTTCTAAAAAAATAAAAAGAGGTTGTTTAGCTGAAGATAAGACCAGTATCTGTCAGTGGCCACTATCTTACCTGTCTTGTCTTACCAGCAATAAGTTTATGTCAAGTTGAGAACTTAGTCATTCTGAGCTCTCCTGGTTAACTAATGGACAGAAAGGTATTTCCAGAAGGTGATTTATTCCAGTGACATATAACCTACCGTGGCATAAATTTTATTACTCATTGGTGGAATCATTCTTCTTGTTGACACCAAAGTTTTAAAAGGATGAAGATAAACAGGATGTAGCCTTGGATAAATCTAAGCAGGATTACGAGTCAATAAAAAAGGCATACTTTTAATAAGCAAAATAGGTATGGCTGCTAAAACTTAACCTGGGGAAACAAGAAGAAATTCACAGAGCAAATAATAAAGGACATAACATTATAAACATATACAATATTATAAACCTATATTAATAGTCTAACAAGCTGCAGCAGTTTAACCCTGTCAAGTTGCTCAGTTTCAGAGATATTCACTCACTGCTTCCTTTGGAATGGAAAGAATCAGAAATAATGTGAAGATCCATGAGTTGAGATAAAGGCAGTGTAATAGATAAAGAAAAAATTTCACACATTAGCAAAGCAAACCAAGGAATTAATTCATTGCCTCTCATTGGTAAGCAGGTGTTCAACCATCCCCAGGAAAGCAGGGCTCCATCATGCATAACAACTACTTTACTTGGGAAGATGGACTTCACAACTCCAAACATTCCCTCCATCTCTCTTCTTTCCAGCAGATCTTATCACAGGGCACAGAGTCTTATGGTATGGAATAACGCTTTGATCAATTTGGAACAGGTGTCCTGGCTGTGTCCTGTCTCAGATGCTCATGTATTCCCAGCCTACCTGCTGGCAGAGCAATGTGAGAAGCAGAAAAGACCTTGACATTCTGCAAACACTACTCAGCAACAGCTAAAACATCAACAAGTTATCAACACTGTTTTCATAAAAAATCCAAGACATCATGTCATACAAGCTACTATAAAGAAAATTTACTCTGCTTCAGCCAGAACCAGTACAGAAGCATTTATATCAACTACGATGGTGAACATAATTGTACACAAGAAAATGCCATAAAAATTGAAAGCAGCTATTTGGTTCAAAATTATTAATAGATAATAAGGAAAATAGTAAACTCTCTGGAGTAACTTAAAAAAAGGTTTAATCTACAGAGCTCTTAAAGCACCCTATTTTCTCTTCTCATTACGTACTATTATTAATTTCCATTTCTATTATTTTCTAATTCTATCTTGACTAGAAAATACCAAAATTTTTGTGTTCATACTCACATAGCATGGCTCACTAGAGAACATGGGAGTAAATGTCTGACTGGACTCTTTTCATTCACAGTAATGAAGATGAGGAGCGGTCAGAAACTGAAGCCTTCAAAAGAGATTCAATAAAGTAAAAATCCTAAAACTGTAAGTGCCTTGGCTGAAACAGGTAAGATTTCTGAAAGAATGATTTTGCTGCCACTAACAGCAATACGTAACCCATTTTGAAGCTGTGATACTGCATTAGTAAACGGATTGTGAAAAAACATTATGTTTTTATAAAGGTGACCGTGAGAAATACAGATGTGTGAGACAATTCAATAACATGACTGTGAATTGAACAATGCCTATAAACAAGGGGTGGATCTATGATAAGTTGGATGTTCCTTTTTTGATTTTTTCCCTCCAGTCTCTGAAGGATGTAAAGCAAATCAGAACTGCCTTAAAGAGGCAGGTGAACGTTCTGCCACCTGAGGGGCTCAGAACCCCTGTGAATCAGATCAATATAGATTTGATGATTCAAGAGGACACTTTAACCCCCTAAAAATACAAACATTTTTAGCAGCAATTCTGAAAAGAAAGGTAAGGAAAGAAGCAAAAAAGTTGTGGTCAGCTGCTGCATAATCAAGTTGTCTACTAAATAAAACCGAGACCTTCCATTTGTCCTACAGCTCTGTCACATTTTTTTTCTGCTAACATTCCAAAGAAAATCAATAACATATCAAGAATACAGTGATACCTGGCAGTTTAATTTCAGAAAGTCTGCAGATCAATAGCTCTGGAGAGGCTCCCAGTTCTTCAGAGTATAAGTGTAGTAACTTATGCTGGGGATTGTGCATGTGTTTATGTGTGACTGAGAGAGAAGCTGAGATTTACATTCATTACTGGGATATTCTGCAATATTGTATTTCAGCCACTACTTTTACTGTTCCTTTGTGTAAAGGTTTTAGAGCTGGATGTTTTTCATTCCTTAAACAGTTTTTTGATTTAAATAGCTACAGAAGTAACTTAAATTTTTTTTATACAGTTTAGATTGAAAGAGCACTTCCATTAGATGCTGATTCGGAAGTTTTTAACTAAACTACAAGATTGCCATAAGTTTCTTATAAGATTTAGGCTCAAGATTGAATTATTTCTGTTTAATGATGAATATATTCAGTTATTTTTTAAGTGTTGAAAGATAAGTTAAAAAAGAATAGAACAAAATTAAATCTTACATGGTATAATTTCAAACTCACATGACTTCAGCAGAAAAGATGATCTTTTCAAGTTTTAATTTAAAAATTTTGTTAATATTTATTAATTTTTATGTACAAGAAGGGCCAGAAGGATCCAGGGAACTACAGGCCTGTTATCTTGATCATCTTAAGCACTGTCACACAGCATGTACACGTCAGCCAGGGAATCAGGTCCAGTCAGTACGGATTTAGGAAAGGCAGATCCTGCTTGACTAACCTGATCTATCTCTATAACAAGATGAGTCTCTTAGTGGATGGGGGAAAGGATGTGGATGTTATCTACCTGGATTTTAGTAAAGTCTTTGACACCGTTTCTCTCAGCATTCTCCTGGAGAAACTAACTGCTCATGACTTGGACAGATACGGTCTTTGTTCAGTAAAACTGGCTGCATGGCCACGCCTGAAGAGTGGTGGTGAATGGTGTTAAATCTAATTGGTGACCTGTCACAAGTGCTGTCCCTAGGGCTCAGTGTTGGGACCAGTTCTGTTTAATATCTTTATCAATGATCTGGATGAGGGGATTGAATGCTCCCTCAGTATGTTTGCAGATTATACCAAGCTGGACAGGACTGTTGATCCACTTGAGGGAAGAAAACCTCTACAGAGGGGTCTGGAAAGGCTAGATCAGTAAGCTGAGGCCCATTGTATGACATTTAACAAGGCTAAGTGTTGAGTTCTTACACTTCAGTCACAACACCATGCAAGGCTACAGGCTTGGTGAAGAGTGACTGGAAATCTGTCTGGTAGAAAAGGACCTAGGGGAGTTGGTCAATAATCAACTAAACGTGAGCCAACAGTTTGCCCAAGTGGCCAAGAAAGCCAATAGCATCCTGGCTTGTATCAGAAATAATGTGGCCAGCAGGACTAGTAAAGGGGTTGTGCCCCTGTACTCAGCACTAGTGAAGCTTAACCTCAAATACCGTGTTCAGTTTTAGGCCACTCTCTACAATAAAGAGACTGAGATGCTAAGAGGTATGGAAAGAAGGTCAACAAAGTTGACGGAGGGTCTAGAGCACAAGAGTGGTTGAGGGAGCTGGGTCTGTTTAACCCGGAGGAAAGGAGGCTTAAGGGAGACCTTATCGCTGTCTATAGCTAACTGAAAGGAGATTGTACCCTGGTGGGTGTCAGTCTCGGCCTCCAAGTAACAAGCTATAGGACAAAAGCAAATGGCCTCAAATTGTGCCACAGGAAGTTTAGATTGCATACTAGGAAAAATTTATTCACAGAAAGGATTGTAAAGCATTGAAACAGGCTGCCGAGGGAAGTAGTTGAAACCCCATCCCTTGAGATATTTAAAAGACATCTAGATAAGGTACTTAAGGACATATTTTAGTGTTGGTCTTGGGATTGCTACATTAAGGGTTGGACCTGAAAACCTTTTCCAACCTAAATTATTCTCTCTGAACCAAATCAAGCAATCTTCAAGTTCAGTTATTATGCAGATATATATATAAACATTTAACTATAAAAACAAGACACAAAACCAATACACCAAAACCACAAATGTGGTAAATATTTATGTGAACACAGAAACAGCATTTTTGTTGTTCTGTAAAAATTATTAATAATTATACACAGAACATTTTACAAAGCCTTATAGAATCGTAATGAAGGATTTCTTGACAGACAAGTGAATCTAATCTAATAGATGAATCAAATTTTTTTAGGTAAAATATAAAATGTATTTTATAAATGTTCCAATACAAAAAATATAAGCTTTATTAAAATGTTTTGTTCATGGAGAAGGATGAGAGACAAAAAGTAAAAAAATAATTAAGCCTGTGTATCGTGCCAGAGCAACCAATCCATGTTAGCATAATACAGAATATACTAGCAGACATCAGTGGTCCATATTCAGGTATACAATGTTCTTGGAAGAAGTTAAGTTAGCTTTAAGACTACCTATTTAAATATTTGGATTGGTTTTAAGATTATACATACTGTATTTTATATTAAGAAATTTAGACATAAAATTAATAATGATATTTCGAATTAGATTTTTCTCAGCTTACTTCAGCCATCTACTATACAGTTAATGGAAATAAAAGGAGAGCAGTGTTAGATCACAGTTAATCTTATAATTTTAGTCCTCTGTTTTAGAATGAATGAGAAAAACAGTCATGTGAATGTGTTTATGTCTTTCCGTTGACTTGACAGGAAACACAGACAACTATATATGAACAGCTAATAAGATGAAATCTACTTTATCTTGTTTCACTCTCATAGTCACAGCAAAACACATTCAAAACAGAACAATTTGCTGAGCAAAGCATAACTTAATGCACTTTCATATATTTCTGAATTAATAGGATAAAGACCAAGAAAATCACTATTGGCCCTCTGACTACATCACATTTTTAATTGCATGTTTTTTTCTGTAGTGAATTAATAAGATAATAAGACTAAACTCCAAACAGAAAGCCAATGGAAAACTTAAAAGCTATTTCTGTTTGCTTAAAATGGTTTATTTATGGAAATGGAGAAATGTATATAATTGCATATTGATTTCATCCTTCTTCTTAACTTGGATGTGTTAAAGGATATTCTGCAAAGCTCTCTCTATCTGAAAAGGCAACTTGAGTGCTCAGTACAAGAAACTATAATGCTCTAGATGTCACAGGCACCTCACCACCTTCTTAACCTTAAACAGATAAGGAATCTCTTTGACTTTAAAGTGGCAGCTTATTACTTCATGGGTAAGTACTCGTCTAGACAGAGTCGTAATAACTTTCAAGAAGTACCTAATATCCCTATTATTTGTCTGGAGAAATCACAATCAGATTCCTGGCACCAGGAATAAGTGAGAGCTATGAGCACCGTAGTTTCTGAATAAGTATGTGTAAACTGATTCACAAGGATGAAAGAGAGCTGGTCACTGGTACTTTCATGTAACTGCTTCGGCTTTCATTTCCTTTCATTTCCTAGGGACAGATCTGCTAACTGTACTACTCACTTTTGAAAAGTATTTCAGTCCTGGAATAAGTATCTCGCATGACTTCCCATTCAGAAAGGCAATCTAACCCATAACTTTAACCTTGTAAGGAGAAAACTTCAAAGACATTGGAGCTGTGCTGTCGTCTTCAATGAACATTTCTGTTTGGATTAAAATCTTATTTTGTTGGAAGTGCTCCTTTCTGTATTACTGTTCAAATTTCAGATGTCTCAGTGATGCACCCGTAGAACAATATTTTCCTAAAGTTATACCACTACTGTCATTTTTATGTATGATAATGGGGATAAAATCAGGACTTAACTCCCTTCACTTAAAATCCAGTTTCTATAATGGTAAAAACCCCACCAAAACCCCCCAAAAATGCCTTGAATTGAGTCCACTTCTTGCTATCTTATTACTTTTAGGTGGGTTATTTTACCATAACCAAAACATAGTGTTAGGATGCATGAACCAAAAAAAACCTGGAATAATTTCCAGAAATAATTAAGTTCTAAATCATCAATTTGTAGTCAATTATACATCAGCCAATACTTACACTCCATTATGCATCAGCTTTGAATGCTACATAAAGCATCAGACTTGCTGCTCACATTGACAGAGAATTATGTAATTCATATATGATCATCCCAATAGGAATCATTTACATAGATGATTCTTATTTGCTTACTGTAGGGAACTCCCAAAACATACTTTGTTAGCTATAGAAAATGCACCTCTTTATTAGCTGCTTTATTACTGGTTGCCTTACTCTCTCTGGCAACCCCACAAAATTCTTCAAAAGCCTATAAGAAGTCTTAGCATTACTTATGCTTACATTGAATGAAGTCTACAAAGTGTTAGATGAGTTGAGAGGATAAAGGTGCTGGGCTACTAGGATGTGTATCCCTGGTATAATTTCTTATACGTACATATATATAAACCCACTTTTCACAGGAATGAAGAATATTCGAGATAAGTTCCTTCTCAACTAGGCAGGCAAATAAATTGCCACAAAAGTGAACGTTAATTCTATCACTATTCTTCACTCATCTTTTATCATGTTGGAAATTAAAACAGAAAAGAAATTAGGGGAGATGAGTGTTAAAACTGCAGAGGTACAGGAGGTAACTTAGATAGGGAAGAACAAATCACTACCTTGAAAATTGAATCAACATAGACAGATAATCAACAGAATGGCAGAGCAAATAAAGCTACTGTCTGACAGCTTGAAGAACACAAGAAACAAATGGAAAAAAACAACCTCATGACTAAACAACTAAAGGAGAGTAACTATACCTTTTCATGAACAACAGGTTCCGTCTCTGCTTAAAGTAAGAAGAAGGTGTGAGGAAAGTGGAATAAAGGTACAGAGAACTTTTTCACCATCACATGGAATATTCAGAGTATTTGTTATGGTGTCATAGTTCAATTACAGATTTATAAAAAATAATAAAGAAATCAAAATGAATAAATTATATGTTATTTTTTAAGCTGGATTATTTGATTTATGTCCAGTTTCTGAAATTCAGCACCTTATTTCCATCTCTAAAATCAGGCTGCACCATAGAAAAATAGAGTTGCATTAAAAGGCAAGAATTATGAGAAACGTGTTATCTAATTAGTATGCAGGAAACTGAGGTTATATGAACTGAATACAAATTATGGAAATTCCATGTGTGTCCACATGTAGAAAATGTATTCTTCCAAATAGTCTCTGATAGAATAGCTTATCTGTCTGGACTGCAAGTATCGCTCCACAACTACAAAACACCACAATGCAGTGAAGTTTAAACCAAAGGAAGAAAAGTGTGGATGGCTTCTCTCATTGACATAGAAGGAGAAACATCATGCAATATCTACTTAGCCAAATCATGTAAAAAAATCATTAAAAAATAATAAAACTCATAATAAGTTTTATATTGACTAATATACTATCTGCAGACAGACAACTATGAGTACTTCTGCACAGTATCTTGTTTTTCCAGTTATATTGATCTTGTTCTATGTTCAAGGAGCAGGCACATGCAAGTCAGATCTATGCAAGAAGGTATGTCAGAAAATAGACAGACCTACCTTAACGGATTTGGTACTGAACCTCTTGGTCACCAACACAAGTGAGCTAATTGTTAATGTCAAGATTGGAGGTAGCCTGAGCTTCAGTGTTAACGCACTGGTGGAGTTCATAGTCCTACAGCATATGGGTCAGGTAAAGGGTAACGTCAGGACCCTGAATTTTGGAAAGCAATCTTCAATAGTCAATAGTACTCCCTGAAAAACAGCCCTCAGGCACAAGGAAGCAGAACAGAGCCATCAAATCTTTAAGGATGCTCTCCATAGAGCATAGGAGTTCTCCGTCCCTAGGTGTAAGGAATAAGGAAAGGAAGGCAAGAGACCAGCATGGCTGAGTTGAGACCTGTTGACCAAACTAGTAAGAAGGAAATGTGTGGGCACTATCCTGGGAAGAGTACAGGGACACTGCCTCATATTGTAAGGCTAAGGTCAGGGAGTCCAAAACGGAGCTAGACCTGAACTTTGCTGAGATGCAAAGGACAATAATAAGGGCTTCTATAGGTATGTAAGCCAGAAAATGAAGGTAAAAGAAAGAGTTCCCCCCGACAAACATGACTGGCAAACTGGTAAAAACAGACAGGGAGAAGGCTGGGCACCCAACGTGGTTTTTCCCCTGTCTTCATCGGAAATCCCACTTCCCACATTTCTCGAGAAAGGCAGGGACTGGGGGAGCAAAGTCCCTCCCACTATAAGAGAAGATCGGGTTCAGGACCACCTGAGAAACCTGAAGATATATATAAGGGACCTGATGAGATGAATCCCAGAGTCCTGAGGGAATTGACGGATGTAGCTGCCAAGCCACTCTCCCAACATATTTGAAAAGATATGTGAGTCAGGTGACTAGAAAAAGGGAAACATTGCACTCATTTTTAAAAAAAGGAGGACCCTGAGAGCTACCAACCTGTCAACCTCACCTCTGTACCTGGGAAGATCATGGAACAGGTCCTCCTGGAAGCCAGTGCATTGGGATTGCAAAGGAAACATAGGAGAAAGAGGTCTATTTGATCAAGCAGAACTCGAATTGCAGTTTGTGATAGGAGGAGAAGTGGAAGAAGAGAAAAAGAAAACAAAACAAAGCAAGTGATGCAATGGTAATCACTCACCACTGCCCAACAGGTAGCTTGGTGCCCTGCCAGTTCCTGGGCAAAAGATGGTTATCTTCTTAAAGCCCCTCCTCTTGCCTACTGTCAGTCTGTTCACTGAGAACAAGAAGCAGAGAAGGGCTTGATGCTGTGCAAACCTTGTTCAGCAATAGCTAAAATACTGGTGTACTATTCACATTGTTTTGGTCACAAACCTAAAACACAGCACCATAGAAGCATCTATGACGAAAATAAACTCCATCCAAGCCTGATCAATACACCGTGTTTGATTCTTAAAACTCTTAAGAAATTCTGAAAGACATACTCTATAATTTGTGGGACATGTTAAACTTAAAGGTATGTTAATTTAAAATAATAACAAGAGTCATCCTTATAACCAGTCTATAACCTTTGATTTTTGCTTTATTCCTCACAGAATAAATAAGGAAGAAAAACACTAATCATTTTCAACTAGAAGACATGCTCCATTTCCTTTCTAATCATAACTGTCGTTTCGTAATCTTAGAAATATACATAGAATGGCAGAAACTCTGGTGAGTGGGGAAAGAGGTAACCAGTGAACAACTGCCTATCTCATATTATTTCCAACTCTCAATTACGTTAAGCTCTGTTGCAACCGAGTTTAGAGGGGGGTAAAAAAAGAAAAAAAAATCTGTCTGACTTCTGTGTTTTCCTGTTTCTTGTTGGAATTAATTAAGTCATAGGACCTGAATCAATAACTTGCCACTGCATAATTTACTGTATTTTCATTATGACCTCACAGGTTGATGAAGTGAATGCAATTTTTGAAAGCTACTTTCTTATTTTTAGAAGTTAGTTCAATAAACATAATCAATGACAACTCAAGAAGCTGGGATGCATAGGATTGATTCTAATAGGTAGTTTATAGACATCCATAAATTGAATTCAGTTAGATCTTTTTAATATATAAAAGTCTGCTAAGTGTTTCAGAGGAAACATAACAATCTATTCCCTCCCAGAATGTGAGCACTGAAGATAAAAAGCTGCTTCCAGCTAAAATACCCTTCTACTTCCCACCAGAGAGACTGGTTGCCAAAATTACCTTCTTACTCACAGCTCCCTGCTGCAACACACGCTACAGATGACAAGGAAACTGTTTAATTCAGAACAACTTCCCTAGCCATGCTAATCTCTGCAGTCAGGGAACAGCCAGAACAAGAGCATTAACCTTCTCTAATGTTCAGCGGGCTTAAATTGCCCATTTCAGCGCCCAGCAAAGAGGTCTGTGGTTTTGTGATATCGTTGACAGATTAGATGATATGAAGAGACACATGAGGATAAATTTTCTTCATTTCCCATCTTTCAGATTGCTTTTATATTTCCTATTCACTTTATATTTTTATCTTTTTCCTTCTGATGTTTTCTGATTTTTTTTAATCATTTTCCTAACCCTCTTCTAGTAATTTAGTTTTCTCCCTCTTTGACAATATGACTTTCATTTGTTTATTTCATTCTTCTTTTACTCTGTCTTGTTAAACAGTTTGCTTTTATTTCATAGCAGGTTTTCCCTCTCATCCCTTCTGATCTAGTCTTCTACCTAACAGCAAAGTGTTTTCTGGATATAGTTATTTTTTCTCCATCTCCCAATTCAACCCTCTAGTTTTATTCCAGTCAGTCTATATGTTTTCTTAAAGAAACCATTGTTTTCCACCAATTCTCTACCAAAAAAAAAAAAAGACATCATAGTTTAAAGACAATTCATTTCTTCCAGGCTTGTACTACCTCTCTGTATGCACTTCTAATGCTATGTTACTCCATTTCTCTCTCTTTTAATATTTTTTTTTAGTTTCTTGTGGTCTTATTTGCCTTCTTCCCAGTCCTTACTCTTTCTCACGGAGCCTTCTTTCTTCGTGCTTTTAGTCTTATTTCACTTATCCTCCCTGGCTTTTCTATTTGACTTCATTCCCAGAAAAGTTTTGTTGGTTTTGTTTTGTTGGATGCTTGATTGTTGTTTTTTTTATGTTATCCCTCCTCCAAACAGTTTTTCTTTGGTCAAAGGTTCTTGCCATCATCCTGTATCTTCTTAGCACCGTATGTTTTTCTCACCCCTTCTCAATACAATGCAGGACTGGTTGAGAACAGTTAGCACTTTTGCTGGCAATAGAATCTGAAACAGTTTTTGCTAGACGTTTCCCCTGCTCACTAGTAGACATTTACATGACATATTACTCTGTGTGAACCCTCCTTTTCAACTAATTTTTCACTCTTCCTTACTGAAGGACTAATTTCAACATAGTTCTTGTTGTCATAAATATGACAAGAAGGATGATAACATGAAGAGAACAAACACAGGAATGTAGAATTAATAATTTATAAACAAAGTTTTTCAGCATTTTGAATATGTTTATGGAAACATGTCTTTCAAATAAGGAAAAGAATTCATGAAAGCTAATATTTAAAACAATTCTAATGTATGAGACAAAAAAAATTACCAGGTAATAACTAAAGTACAAGCTACTATAAATGTTATAAACTAAGTATACATTCACAGAATTATAGAATGGTTCAAATTGGAAGCAATATTAAAGATCATCCAGTTCCAGCCCCACTGCTATGGGCAGGGACAAATTTCACTAGAACAGATTGCTCATACATGCATCCAACCAGGAATGGGATATCCACCTCTTCTCTGGGCAACGTGTTCCAGTGCCTAACCACCCTCACAGCAAAGAACTTCTTTATATCTAATTTAAATCCACCGTCTTTCAGTTTAAAGCCATTACCTCTTGTCCTATCACTACATGTCCTTGTAAAAATTCCTTCTACCGGTTTTCTTGTGGATTCCCTTTAAGTACGGGAAGGCTGCTATAGGGTATTCCCGGAGCCTTCTCTTCCCCAGGCTGAACAACACCAACTTTCTCAGCCTGCCGTCATAGGGAAGGTGCTCCAGCCCTCTAATCCTCTTCATGGCCTCTCTCTGAACTTCCTCCAACAGGTCCATGTCCTTATACTGGGGGGCCCCAGAGCCGGACACAGTACTCCAGGTGGGGATCTTACAAGAGTAGAGTAGAGTAGAGGGGGGGAATCACCTCCCTTGACCTTCATATCGTGTTTCTTTTGATGACTCCCAAGATACAGTTGGCTTTCTGGGCTATAAGCGCGCTTTGCTTGGTCATATTTAGCTTCTCATCAACCAAGACCCCCAAGTGCTTCTTTTCAGGGCTACTCTCAATCTGCTCTCCACCCAACCTGTATTTGTGTTTGGATTTGCCCTGACCCACGTGCAGGACCTTGCACTTGGCCTTCTTGAATTTCGTGAGATTCTTCGCACAGGCTCACCTCTCAACTCTGTCAAGGTCCTTCTGGATGACATCCCTGCTCTGCACTGTATCAACCACACAGCTTGGTGTCATCAGCAAATTTACTGAGGGTGAACTCAATCCTATTGTCCATGTCTGTGACAAAGATGTTAACACTAATCACAATACCAATATTTATAGATGTTTTCTGATATGCAAAAGATAGAGCAAGTTTTAGAAAATGATAATGAAGACTATGCCTTTTAGACTATTGAAAGATATTAACATTTGGCAAATGAGTGTCTGGAGTTAATGTTTCAAAAGAGGCGGGGAAAAAGAGAAATAAATATGGAGAGACAAAGTGGAGACTGATAGTTAGGCATTGCTCATGATAATTAGTGTCATCCATCTTTCAGAAATGCTAGATTTTTTGCTGCTTCCACATCTTTCATTCATAGCCTCATTCCCACAATTCCTCAAGCAATTCAGAATTCAAAAAGTACACCTCCAATATGAAGTCCTTTATTTCACTTCACACAATAATCACTTTTAGTTTAATAGGTTATGGTATCTTATTTGTGCATTTTCATTAAAGTACGGCACTTGGCTTTAAAATATTACAATAATATACAGCCAACAACCTGTGGATAGAACAGGATGGAACTCCTGGTGTTAATGAATGAATTATTTGCTACTGAGTTTCATCATATGCACACACAGCCATAATAATGAGCCATAGGAGCAGAGTGATGCTAGCTTCATGGTTGTATAGATAGCTCATATTCATCTGTGTTGAAATAGAAGGAGCCACACTTGATGGTCATGATTATGATCATGACTGTAGACTGCAGAATAACTGTTAACCTTATACTGGCACTGGATAAACTTTCACTAGGCAAGTTTTCCTTACACAGATCATTCCCCTGGCTAGCAACATATATCCAAACAAAAAATATTAAAAATCAAAAACTAGCTAAGTAAATAGTCAAAATGGAATATTTTCTCCCTAGAATAAGGTTATCTATACAATTCTCCCTGATATATTAGCAACTACAATACTGAAGGGACATTATACCACATTGGTCTTTACTTTTTGCCTGGTTTATGCAGAAAAATCAACAGCAGACTGAAGAATTATAAATAGCATAATTTATGATATTTTAGATCTGCAGTTAAAAAACAGGTTGAAGAACAGTGAAAAATGGAACTTTGACGGTCATTCACAAACTGAAATCCCAGCTTAACTTCAGCATCTAAAAAATAAAATCGTATTTTGAAATATATGCCTTGTGAACATCTGATTATGAAATCATTTAATCCATCATAAATTAATATTTATTTTATTTGTAATTAAAAGAACTTTCTCAAAATTCGAATTTAAATGTTGGACTTGACAAAACATTGTCTTCACTAATGAGAATACAATGAACAAGCCACAACCCTGGAGAAAGGTATTCTGAGATGTGTAAGAAAAGACAGCTTATTCCTAAAACTCATTGGAAAGAACATGGTAAAGCAAGAAGGATCAAAGAATGGAAAGACAGAAGGATGCAATGAATTGAAAAGCACTATTCACCTCTGCTGAATAACATTGCTATCATAATTCCTGCAAGATAGCTTACTGCTGTTACAAGCCATAGCAAAAATATTCAGGACAAATGTTGAGAGCGAGCAACATACCAACCTGGATACCAGTGAAGAAACTACTATTAAAATGATCTAATGAGAAATGAAGATTCAGAGCAGAGGATTTACCACAGAAAAAGAAAGAATTGAGGAAGTGCGATAGTAACCAACTCATTGTCATCAGCTACTTCGATATTGGTAGACATTTCAAGCATCTACAGAAAATAGATTAGGGTTCCATTTGAACTTGATTCACCTTGCAAGTTACTTGGTCATATAACACAATTCAATATATGAAGAAAGGCTACACATCAAGAAGACTTTTTAGATGATTAATTGGTTTTAGCCTTTTTGGCAATATGCAAAGATAGTATCTTTCAGAGGAAACCTAGCAAAAAATAACCAGTGTTATTGTTGAGGTATTGTGTATAAACTACTCAAAATCATAATGGCATCCAAAGCTTGCTTGTGCCTGTATTTATTGTAAGTGTGCACATGGCTTGCCTGTATAGCAAGTTTGCACCTACAGTTCATGACTGAAATTACTTGTTATATTGTCTTACAAAACATAATATTAATATCCACTCACTTAGAACGATGATCATCTGAACAGCAGTGATGTACAGAAGTGTGTAAGGAAGTCACTACAAGTCTTACTCCACCTATCAATGCCTAGGTGATTTATGCAACAAACTTACATTAATGATAACCTGAGTTTTGCAAATAAATCCTCTGTTCATCAGTGGGAAAGCAAACCAAACAAAATGTTTGGTTTAATTAATCTCTTGCTGGTGCCTTTCACTACAGAAATAATCTAAATAATGCATAGGAATAGGGCATTAAGTATCTTTCTACAGCTACAACATGATTAATTACAATAGTTAAGCCCCTAAACATTAAGTTGAATACTAATTTGGTGGTACAATCTGGAACTGGGAAAGTGCAGAGGCCACATATTTTCTATCACACTTTTAATGCCAAAGGAGTGAAAGAGAATGACAGAACTTTGGCTGCTGTTTATGGATATCATTTGCATAGATTAGAGTCCTGCAATTGTATATGTACTTTTGAAAGAAAGGAGAGCATTTTAGATCTTTATCATTCAATATGATATACAGAACTGGGTTGTACACTGTTTCAAAAACATCATTATCCAGCAGGAAATACTTCATATGCACAAAATACCTATAAATGCAAATACTGATCATGGAATGAAAAGGGCAAAGATCTAGCTAGATAAATCACTGGTTTATTAAATGATATAATTATTCAGGCTGCAACTGTCATATGACCATGTGATGTCACAGGCAATGTTTATGTAAGTTTTACCGTGGCAACCAGATGGCATTAATATACATTGATGTAAATTATCATTTAGTTTCAGTTGATAGTAAGGCTTATATGATAATGCAAGAACAATGCTTAAAGGACCAAACAAACAGTTGTATGATATTTAATTTCCATTTCCATGTATAGTCAGCACCAATGACTAACTGAAGTATGCATTACTCATAGATTATGAAGTGCTCCAGGCAGTCTCAGACACAGTTTTCTTTGTATATGTGTACTCCATAGATTTGTAATGAAAATGACAAGCTGAAGTTTTCCTAGCAGGAAAAGAAAACACTAAACCAGTCAATCTGCCTTTCAGTGAAGACTGGTAAAAAGGCAATGGCTGTTGGAGGAATTAACAACAACAACCAAAAAACCCCACAAAAAACTCACACCACAAAAAAGCAACTACTCACATAGAAACAGTAGTTGGCACATCAATCAGTTCACTGGACATGTGCCAATTCCATTTGCAGTAGATCTGCTACATGCAGCACTGATCCCAGGCCAAATTCAACAAAGGGTCTGGATGATGTGCTGCCACAAATGCCCCAGTCAACACCCCCTTCTCAAGTCTGGCTGCGATCACTGTGCATTCCTGCAGCATGACGGATTTGCCTCTATCACTTACCTGTAGCGTCTATCACTGGAAGGTGACAAATAAGAAAAATATTTGGCTCCACTCAGCTTCAGGGCTTGCAGTGATGCTTCATAAAGTGAGGTAGAAGGATGACTGTTTTATCAACCCTCATGTATGATAAATTCCAAAATCTGCAACATTCCCGTGGCAAGACTGTTTATCTTCAGAGGTCTGAAAATGTCCAGTATAAAAGAAAAACAAATAAAGCTATTATATAATAACATGTAGAAATTTATTGTATTTATTTTTCTGGAACTTGATTTTTGCAAATTCTTTTCTTTGTTCTCTTCAAAAAAAATGCGGTGGTTCAATGTAAAGGAAAGTCTACTGCATATCTGGTACAGGCTGCTGCTCTCTGAGAGAATGGAGGAGGAGAAAACACAGTCACTACAACTGGATTTGCCCTATGTATGTTCCTAAATTTTGCTTTCTGGCACCAGGCTCACATAGGATAAAAAAAAAATAGATATATAACATAGCAATTCATCTCCTCTCCTCTCCTCTCCTCTCCTCTGTAATATACCACAGATGTTTCAGAGAACAAAGTAATTTTCCCCAACAGGTCATACATGAAATATATAAAATGAAAGCTATTGCTGATCAATGGGTTGTGTGTTCCACAGAAAGTATTTTCTTTTGCCCTTTCCCCATGGCTCCTATTTCACAATATAAAGGGACAGTGTCAACTCTATCTGAAAATGTGGACTTTAGTATGCAGCATACACTAATAACAAAAACTACCACTGAAATAAATGAACAGGAAATAATCATGTTCTCTTATTATTTCATAGACTTAAGCCTGTGCATATGACAACATAGCATGTTTTGCTTTTTGTCTTATAGAACAGCTTCTGGAATTGGTTAAAACTATCAGCTTGGAAGCTACTAATATTGTTTGAACACCTGTAATGGGTAATATGTTTCTTTTCAGTAAGTCATAGAAAAAAAATCCAAAAAGCCCCCCCAAAATACCTTCCTCTTCTGTCATTCCATTAAGTTGGGAAAAAATAAAAAAGAAAAAAGAAATCTGTAGAAAGAAAAATGTAGCTTATTTTCTCTAGAAAGACTGTCCCCGACTTCTTTTATTTTTTTTTTTTGTCAAATACACATTGTTAACAGCCTTTTTCTTCTCTGGCCTTTTCTGTCACAATGGTTGGTGATAGTTTGTAATTCGAGGAACGTCTGCATGGCAGCAACTGCTTATTTTAAGGTTCTGCATTCTGTGAAACGGACGAAATACTCACTAGTCACTGTAGCACTTTCTATAAAACACACTCCTTTAAAATATAAAAGACAGTTGATAAAAACCACAGCTATTTGAAAAGGTGCAATCCTCAGATCCCTCTTCAGTTACCAGTATAGTAGCCTCTTTGTACTCGCAAACACAACAGACTTATCTTCAAAATAACCTTTCATGACAGTCCGAGTCTGTGCTGAATCTTCAGTCTCAAAGACATTTTACCACACATCTGAGTAGTCCTCCCAGATGGACTAACTCTGCTTAATTCCTGCTATAAATATACACTCGTTCTTCACGCTGCACATTGAGATCTGCTTTTGTGCTAGATACAGAAAAAGTAGAGGGGTTCATGCATTTCCATCATTTTCTTTTATATATTCCTGTCCTGAAGGTGAGGAACAACCAAAATATTAGGAAGAAGAGTAGAAAGTAAATATAGGTTCAAATTTAAAAGTTCTAGCCCTCAAGATTTCTCTTTTATTGAAATTAAGTTTCTGATGCTTTGTTTGTTTAGTTTGGGCTTTTTTGCTTGGATTGTTGTTCTGCTGGATTTTTTTTGTTTTGGGTTTTTTTTTGGGGGGGGAGGGTATAAGGAATGTTAGGTAAATCAATCTCACTGGCACAAGTCCATTCTGAAAAGGAACTTCCTTCTGATAGTCTTCAAAAGTTCCCTCAAAGGAAGTGATAAAGAGCCTCAGGCCCTTCTCTGTACTTAGAGTCTCTCTTCAGACCTCCAGACTGAGTTGAGACTCCAGTACTGGATTCCCTTGATCTCCAGATATGAAATCCAAGAGTTAGTAGCTTTGCATAGTATAAAGACTTGGCATAGACTGGTTGTCAGAAAAGCCTAAAATTGAGTATTTCTTACTATTTGCATCCTAAAATCCTTTGATCATGAATTAAGTAGCTAAATTATTACTTGTCCAGTTTATTATTGAAAAAATCTTTCATGTTCTCCAATTAAAACAATATTCCTTTTGCACCTGAAAAAATATTTCTTTACTGTTGAAATTCTGTACTTAGAAGAAGTTTTACTATGAAATTAATTTTTTTAATAATTTGAAACTCAGATATTTTTGTATATTGAAGTTTTTTCTTTTGTATAAGTTGTATAATTGAGTCTTTGCACCTACAAATAGCTGTAATAAGTCTGAAAGTCCAAACTAGATATAACTTAAAGCATTATTTATTCTGGGTACATAAATGTTAATAGGTATCACAAGTTTTTCTAACACATAAATGTCAATAATCCATTCACTAATGTTTGATATAAATACTTTCTTTGCCTGAGAAATTAACAACTACTAACATACAATAACATATGTTGCATCCACATTACTATGTATTATTACGTTCTAAAATATTATGATTTTACTTCTCATGAAAATTAATATGCAAAATAGATTTACCTTTACCTCTGAATAACAATCTTACATTTATTTTTTTTATTTAAGAGACCGGTGTAATTTTAAAATATTTACTTAAAATTATTAAGAATGACATTCCCTTCTTTGGAGTTATCTGTTCATGGAAATGTTACCATAAGTTGTATTAAAGTTAGGATACATCTCTTTGTTGTTGGTTAGGATTTTTTTATCTTTTTTTTCCTTGCCATGAAAGAAACAGCTGAGCAAAAGGAAGGTTGGTGCCATATGACTGAATACTTTGCAAACATCTAGCAAATGCATTATACACTGCAACTAATCAATCTCTTTTCCTTCAAAGTACAAAGCAAAATAAGAAAAGCTACCTTCTTTAATCAAAAATACAAAAACTTTTCACTGGACTCCACTCGGTCAGTTAGGATTTAGATGTATGCTGGTGGTGCAAGAGCACAGAATGACACTGAAAAAAACAAAAGTAGTTTACATAATGAGGTTGTTGGAATACATAAAATTTTGTGTAATTATCAGATCGTTACAGGCCCTGTGTATTTAAATAATAGAGAGTTCACCATCTCTGCCAAGGTGAAAAACATCAAGTTAAATTCCACTATTCCATTACTTTAGTGTAAAAATTTCTACACATCTTACTTTGTCAGTCCTTCTGTACTCACTGCCACAGATTGCATCGATCAGCCTTCATTGCTTGAAATCCTTAAGCTGGGCTCTGGGTTGGTAGCATCAAAAGAATAAAAATGTGCTTTATTATTGGAATAAGATAAATAAAATTATATTTTTGTTACATTCAGTCACAAAATCAATAAAATATTACCATACATGTATTTATAAATTCTTAGTGAGGATAAATATTCTTATAATTTTTTATTTAATTTTACATTGATTTAACATATTACCCTCCAGATTTTGATTTAAATGTGAGCAGACCTAAAGTTAGGAGTAGTGAAATGATACCACTTCATTTTGTATGACCCTGCTTTGAAAAATTTTCTAAAATTAAGGTTTTCCAATATCTAAAAGGAATTATCATATAATACTGACTTCTTTCTTGAAAGCCACTTCTTTTACTACAAACCAAAAGCCAGATTCCAAAAGCAATCAAAAGTATAATTAAAAACAAGACAACAGTCTATCACCAGGGAGACCAAGAACAACAACTACCTTCGTAAAGAATATGTTCCACAAAAGACAGGGAGGGAAACATGCAAAATATTGTCAGAGGTAAAGGGACATGCAGGGAAGTCGTACAACATAATGAAGGTGGCAAAGAAGATTTCATAGAATCATAGAATCATAGAATGACTTGAGTTGGAAGAGACTCACAAGGATCACCGAGTCAAACTCGTGTCTCTGCATAGGACAATCCCAACATTGACACTATGTTTCTAAAGGTGCTGTTGAAATGATGCTTCAATATTGTCAGGCTTGGTGCCACTACTGCTTCCCTGGGGAGCTGTTCCAGTGCTCCATCAAGCTCTGGGTGAAGAACCTCTTCCTAATATCCAACCTAAACCTCCCCTGACACATCTTCCTGCCATTCCCTTGGGTGCTATCACTGGTCACCAGAGAGGAGAGATCAGGGCCTGCTCCTTCTCCTCCCCTTTTGAGGAAACAGTAGATGGCTATGAGGTCCCCTTTTAATCTCTTTGTCTCCAGGCTGAGCAGATTGAGTGACTTCAGCCTCTCCTAATATGATTTCTTCTCTAGATCCTTCACCAGCTTTGTGGCCTCCTCTGGACACTCTCCAGTAGTTCGAAGTCCTTTTGACATTGTGGTGCCCAAAACCTAACACAATATTCAACGTAGGGCTGCACCAGTGCATGGTAAAGTGGGACAATCACCCCCTTGACAAGTTGGCAATGATGTGCTTGATGCACCCCAGGTCACTGTTGGCCCTCTTGCCTGCCAAGGCACACTGTTGACTTGTGTTCAACTTGCCATCAGTTTGTGAAAGAAAAGAAGAAAGGCATTAGGAAACAGGCATTATTTGCTGACTAAATAGGAGAAAAGGAAATATAATGAATCTGAAAGTCAAAGAGAGATCAGAAAGTGCAGTAGTTTCTTTACTGTCAGGTTGGTTTTGATTTTGGATTTGGTTTTGTGGTTTTGTTTTTTTTTTTTTAAAAAAAAGAACCATAAACTTACTAAGGAAAGGCAGGTAATGTACATTAAGAATGAGACAAATTTCAATCTTATTTACTTAAGCAATGAATCAGCAGTGCTGTTTATGAGCAGAGACTCTGCAACTGTCCATGTAACTATCAAACACACATGTAAGGTAAAAAAGTTCATGGGAATGTATTACAGAGTGTGTGAAAAATTAATGTGCTTCAAATTCACAAGTGGAAATGTGTGTGTAAATTCCAGACATTTTGAAAACATACATTTTGGAGAAAAATTTAATATCTAAAGCTGCAACATGACATACAAAGTCAGCTGCCAATCTAAAAGAAAAAGGACCACATGAATATAAATGAGTCGTCAAACTGTTGGAGAGATTCTGTAAAAGTCTGTGAACTCCAAAAAATATTGATAAAACTGGCTTGCTAATTTGTTTGTAGGTCCTTCATAATTGAGGACAGTTTTCAAAATAGGCTCTGCCTCCCAGACCTCCCAATTTGAGATGATTAACCTGAATGAGCTTCTCTTCATCATGAAGACAAAGGTGAGAAAAGTGATGTAACTGCTATCCGTCTTATGCAAGGTTTGTACAACCTCTTCTTTACGACTGGTTTCACACACTGACTAATAGACACTTTCCACTTCAGATTTTAATTAAAAGCTATAAAAGCAGTCAGCTGTAGGCCATGAATGTGTTTGCAACAAAAAAGTGCCATTATATAGTGGGAAGATCAAGCACTGTACAAATTTAGTGTGAAACCATGTTAAGTAGATCCATATGCCTGTGTTTAATATAATTCTAAGATCTACATGGTAGCAATGGGAGAACTAAAGTAAAATGTCAATTAAAGCCAGGACACACAGCTTAAGTATAATCATGTTAATTCAGTGATATGTGAAACATATTTCTTTTCAGATGTTTGTGAAGAAATCACAAAAAGTGAAAAAATATTTTTTTTTCCCTGAGTGTGGCTGCAAATACTAGGTTGTTCCATAAAATAAAATGTTAAATTTATCCTTGTGAATATGTATTCAATGTACTATAGATTAGAATTGTAGAAGTAATTTAGAACAAGAAATATATTTAGTCATATATTGTCAATAAATTGAGCTTTTTCATTAAGTCATTGTTCATATCATTTACTACAAAATTTAGTAATACTGTTATGGTGTAGAGATTGTGTGCTTTCATAATAAACATTTCATATTTCAAATTCAGTCTGTTTTGTTTGGAGGAATAAATTATCGTGTATAATTTAGCTGCCTCTTAGGGTCAATGTAACATTTAGTATCAAATTCCTAGAACAAAAATCTTCAACTATTTTAAATTTAATTTAAAATTAATTATTCCAGTCAATGAAAATATACTTCTTGTTTCTTATTTTAAAAGCACATACCCAGAAACACAATCAAAATAGTTTTTTTATATAAGTCATAAATATTTGAGAAAATAATTAACTTGGTCTTCCCTCCTCTTCTATAAGCAAAAAGAGAATATTCTTTTATTACAGTTCATGTGAAAATTTTCAGGAAATACTTTCATTGGCTTATTCATTTTATTATTAGAATAATAAAATTTGCTGTTCATCGAGTTGTGATTAATACCTTTTTGCAGAACACGCTTCAGAATAGTATGATGGAGTATAACATCAATGGCACACACTCACAGAACAGAAAATTATCTCCTGTGTGTATCTGGAAATTTTTATTGGAAATTATTTACTGAAAATTGCCGTAGTTATGGAAGACGCAAAGTTGATATAAAGATACAAGTCCAAATCCATGAACATGAGCTTTAACTGATGTCTGACTCACCAGCTGAACTGCAACTGACTGATAGCAAAAGCATTTAGTTATTAACTCAGTCCATTAGGCTATATAATGCTGTTTCGTAGCTCTTCTACATAGAACACAAACACAAATAATTTCTGAAGTCTGTTCTGATTACTTCATACCTCTGTTTAAAAACCACAGCCATCAGGGAGGTTATCTGTTGTACATAAAAGCAGACTCAGTAAAGCATTATAAGTCTTCATCCCTTCATTTCTCTCCCAAAAAGGAAACGACACGCTGACCTCTCAGAAGCCAAGGCAAATATCTCTGATCTTTCGTGTTTGATTTCTACACAGCAGAAATCTATTTAACATGCCTGAAATTGAAATGCAGAGTAGAAACAAGTTTGGCTTTGACAAATAAGGGAAGATATGATACACGTACAGGCTTATTCTCTGTATTTCTGAACCCATCTCAACCTCCAGTAAATACTGAAAACTTTTCTGACAATATGTACTAAAGACTCCACTGGTCGTACGACGACTTTGGAGATAAGTATGGGTGTCCTTAAACAACTTGAGAGCTCTCAATATCATTCTGTGCTGTGCAACTTACAATAAATAGTCATTTTTTATTAGAATTCCTTTCTACTCCATAAAATTATGCCCAAGATGAAAGTGATGCAAACCCCTATTGTCATTGTAGCTATACAAAGCCCTTACTTAAGCTGCAAAAACCTACTGAGCCACCACTAGGAGGCCGCTTGTGATCTACTAGAAATATACGCTATTTAACTCTATATCTAGGAGTGATTACATTGTTTCCAGCCAGTGTTTCCCTGTGATTCTTCTCACTAATAATTTACTTAGTGTGCCAGTTACGTATTTTCAGAAAATGTCATTTTAATCAAATTAAAATTTCCAGAGGAACTTAAATTTTAGCCTCAGTAGGATGAACAGTGTCAGCTGTCTCAGTCACCTCTCACTCCAGTTCCTTCATTATCTTCATGGCCTTTCATTGAATCTCCTTCAGTAACCAAGTAGCTCTCTAGTACTGTACCCAGTACGAAACCCAACATGCCGCATGAGTCTCACCAGTGCTGAGCAGAGGGAAAGGATCAGCTCCCTCGATCTTCTGGCAATGCTCTACCCAGTGCAGCCTCAGACTTCTTTGCAGCAAGGGCACACGATTGGCTGTGTTTAACTTGTTGCCCACCAGAACATGGGGATGTTCCTCCTAGGTGCAGAACTTTGCACCTACTCTTGTTGAAATTCATGGGCGTCATCTCTTCATTTCTCCAGTGTTGACACAATGAAATTGTCAATAGTATATAGAAAAAGGGGGATTATTTAGCAAATATTTGTATTTTATATAAGGAAAAATATATTTTTGTTATCTAATTGCTACCTTTATTTTTTTGCACTATGCACATATGACAATTTACTAAAAATTTTTATTTTAGTATAAAATTTTATTGTATTGGCTACTTTCCTTTGAGTAGCATTCACTCTGTTTTTAATTTATTTTTCTGATAATTTCCTTGGTTGTATAAAATTTGGGAATGTATTAACATCAACTGTACATATTGCTGGTTGAGAGAGTCCTACACTTATATTTTCTTGCATGTCATGAATGAAATTGTGTTTTAATTTTGAATCTCATGATTAATTTATTTTTTTTCAAGTACAAAATAGACTTTTTATATTAAATAAAATGTTGGTTTGTGTTTAAAGAGGGGCTTTTTTCCTTTAATTTTTTTAATAGAAATTCATCAGCTATTTTAAGTTGCTGTTTGAAATCTTGAATACATGTGTCCCAGGTCAGACAAGAATGAAATCTTTACAAATCTGAGTGTGTGAAGCACTGCCTAGCTATTTCCATGAGGAATACCTGGACTACACTGAAAGAAAAAGTACACATCAGTGTAAAATGAGAATTTTGTAGCTACAAGGTACATTTTATGTCAGATGCAAGATGGCAGTCACAATATCTGTTACTCAGAGCCTCATCTAAAACACCTGCAGGTAGGCAAAAAAGTAATGTAGCCTGTCAGTTTCTCAAGCAGTGTTTGAATAGTCTGAGTATTGTCATCCCAAAACGAGTGTCTGATATTTGACAGACAGTTTCTGCCATACGTGTAAAAGAAATGATGGAAACATAGGTTATAAATGCATTATATAAGTGTGTATGCATCTATCTATCTATCTATCTATCTATCTATCTATCTATCCATCTTTCTATCCATGTTTTTAACATAGATTGGTGAAATACTGGAACAGGTTGCCCAGGGAGGCTGTGGAGTCTCCACCCTTGGAGATACTCAGAATTTAATTGGGCAAGGCCCTGAGCTACTTGCTAACTGCTTTGAGCTGCGGGTTGGATTAGACGACCTCAGAAACCTACCAATCCTACTTTATTCTGTTCTGTGATTTTATATACACTGGAATTCTCTCTTGTTGCTGGTAGTCTACAAGGCACAGTTTACAGGAGAATCTTAAGTCTTACAAACTAGGAGTTACACTACCAAAGTCAGCATCTTCACTTAGAAAACAAGTTTAGCGTGAGAGTTGCACATGTTTGACGATATCCCTCACTGAAATCAGTGTTCATGATTTTTACCTTCCAAGTATGGGAATTGCAGAGAGATCTGAGCAGCAGAAACTAAATGATGAACTCCCTGAAGGTAACTTTTTTGGAGGAGTGTTGAGAACTTACATAAGAAAACATATTCTTCCTAGTAGTTAATAGGTAAAACAGAATTAAACCATTATTTGATCAAAAGTTATGAATTACTTTTAGCAGCAAAGAGTTATAGTTGGTTTTTAGCGATGTTTGTGGAAAAATGTTTATGAAAACTACTCCAAATCTGCAAATCCTGTGATACTTTATGTTGGCTTCCCAATCAGTGGGTAGCATCAAAGTCCCTTGATTTACGCGACTCATTGTGCAGTACCTGCTACTCACTGTCAAAGCTCCCGAAACTGTTGCTACAGCACAGTTTGGGAAATTCCAAGCACTATAATCTGACCATAAAAAATATTTACCCTATATTCAAATCTCAAACAAATTAATGTATCCATGCATAAAAAAATATTCCTCTAAACTCTCCTAGTATTTGCTCTAAAGGAGGATATCAACCTTTGGAGTTACCTACCTCCTATTTATGATAAGGATAATCTGCATAAGATTATATGCCTCATCAGTCAAAATTAGTTGAGATAAGTCTTAATTTTGGATATCAAGTACTTGTTTTATTTCTTCCAGCTCTTATTAGAGTGTGTTGAACAAGAAGTCTATTCATATGTCTAGAATATTCTACAAATGCACTCTCATCACAAGATTTTTTTTAATAAAATAATATATTTAAAAATTATGTCTTTTTTTTTCATTTGTAGGGAGAAAAATAATTATGTAATACAATTGCACCCAGCTGAAAAACTGACTGTATACATAACAAGCAGAAGCCTGAATAACAATATGATGGTTTGTGATTCACTGACCACTAGTGATTGAATTAGGGAATTTGTATTCTGTACATGCAGTTAATATAAATAGAGGAACCCCACAATTTGTTCCACTAGAACCTTCACTGAAAGCCTTCGGGACTATGAGAACACTGACACATTCATTTTCATCAGAGTTCCTCTGATTTGCAAAGAAAACTTTTTTAGTATTTACAGAATCTGTGGTTTAGACCAAAAGTATTGTGGGCAAAGTACCATGGAGGAGTACAGTGTGCTGTGAAATAAAAATTCACATATAATATTTTGAATTAAATTTATAACATTTTTGTTGGCCTTTTCAAAATCTTCATGCACTCAGTAACTATACTTAGAGGAAGTACTTTAATGCTATGTAAAAATAAGTGAGATGATAAAATGCAGTGAGGACACCTTTCATCTACTTACAGCATAGCTGGACCTTTAATACTATTATTAGATTTTTTTTCTTGATAGGCAGCAACATTTAATCTCTGAGTGTGCACAGACTCATTCTCATCAAGTAAGAATTGTCACAAAAATGAAGATAATCTAACACGAATGTTTCCTCTTCTTTTCTGGATGGGGTCTATTGCAAAAAAAATACGGAAATATTTATTGAACTATAAACCTGCTGGTTATCAACTAAAATTTCTTAATTTGATGAAGTATCAGAAAAAAAATGAAAAATTTGATTGTTATGGTAACTACCAGCTGCTCTTTTACCAGTTCTACAAATGATACTGTTTCATTAAGGGTATGCTACAGCTGGAATGCAACAAAGGAAAGGGAAATACTTCCTTGCCTATACTGTGCTGGATTTTTTATTAGCTTTTCAAACCCTTTTGTCTTTTAGAAACACTCACAGTGTAGTACATATAGTACAGTTTTTTAAAAATATGCATGCACTTAGAACAAAAATAATGAACGACATTTGATTTCAGCAGCACTACTTTTAATA
Source organism: Neomorphus geoffroyi (assembly GCA_033558235.1). Lineage (NCBI taxonomy): Eukaryota > Metazoa > Chordata > Aves > Cuculiformes > Neomorphidae > Neomorphus > Neomorphus geoffroyi. The sequence goes on from JAUMJM010000005.1 coordinate 15,014,001, forward strand.
AAGGCTTCCGAAAGAATAAGTATGACAACAACGTGCAATCCAGTTGATAAATACACACCAAATGACCCTCACCCCTCCTCAACTACAGATATAAAGTCAGGACATCAGCCAGTTTTGTCTGACTGGAAAAAGGTTGATTCAAATGCAATATGGGTTTTTTATAAAGAGGTATAAGCCGTCCTCTATGTGAGGAGAATGTGGGCTACTTCGTGGAGTTTAAAAAAAATAAACAAGCATAATCATGGGTGTTACATTCAGAAAGAAATGGATTTTGTTAAGCTGCCAAATCTGTTAAACTGTTTAACTATCGAGAAAAGTGTGTTATCAAAATTCCATTGGGACTTCAGTTTAGATGGTCTGAGAACTGTTTTTCCAACGGATAGTTTATACTTCCACATGTTAAGTTTCCTGATTATTTTGATTCTTCTCCTTTCAGAGAGGATAGTTAGAATGCATAAGATTTTGTCTTGTAAAATATTCAGATGATTCTGTAACTCTACAGAGTTAATAATATGCATGAAGGTAGTGGTGACAATACATAGGACTAGAAAATATGGTCTATTTCATTAATTTGCTTAATCCTTTAAATTGAGCAAATAATTCTCAGGATAGAGCATACTAATAGGTATTTTTTTATACCTAAATGGACATTCTGTGTACATTTCGATCTGGTAAAAAATATTTTTAGTGTATTCAAAGTTGTGAACTGGACTTTTTGTCATATTTGGATGTTTCAGTTGAAAACAATGAAAAAAGATCTCTGAAAACTCAAACTCAAACTAAAGCTTTATAGGAGCTGTAGTCACTTACTGAAATTTTTCATTGTCTTCTGGGTTTTGGTATTTTTTTCTATTAACTGACTTTTTTTTCAGTTTATGGACCAGATTTCCTCTGATTCAGAACAGCCTGCCCTGAATTATTGATGTTCACAATAGGAGAGGTACTCTAATAACTCTAGTGTAGAAAGGATCTCCAGCCTAATTCCTGTGGATTTGAGTTAACTTTCATATACTTATGAAGGTTGAGTTTAGGTTGTTGCTTACAGGCAACTGTAAACTATTTATAACATTATAGTTGCACAATGGAAGATATTTATTTTTTTTTGAATTAAAACTGAATTTGTATTGAGGTGCAAAGAACAGAAAATAGCTGAAATCTGAACAGTTACTGTTTACATAACATATAGATTTCACTAACCACCATGAAGGATTAAGAAATACAAGCTTAAAAAAACACAGGCATAAATAATAAAAATAATAAATTTAATTACTTAATTTTAATACATGTTAAACATTTTTGCTAGGAGCACTTCCAGTCCAATTGAAAAGCCAGAGTCTCAAGAAGTTAAAGATTTATTCACAACTAATTGTGGTGGATTTTTTTATTGCAGCGAATGCACAAGTCATTGTTGGCCAGTTAAGTAAATATAATAACATTCGAAATTGGTTTAAATGGTTCTCCTCAGGTGCTGCTAAAGCCTCCATTCAAAAAAATCTCAAAATTAACAAATCAAAAAATAAACGTCATATCTGGAACACTGGAAAGCTAACAAGGATTTCTGCAATAGAAGCAGCTGCGAAGAGCTTAGCATATTTCAAAACAAGTAATAAATAGGGAAAAAATAAAACACGGAAGTCTCTTTTTTATCCTTTTTTTTTAACACAAAGCAATTGATGTCCTCAGTTTGTACTTAATTTAAAATATACACTGCAGCTTAACTTCTATTTACAAATTTATCGCTTCTCCATAATACACCACATACAAACAGACAAAAACAATTCACATCGAGAAAAAACGAGTAACTGACATTTTCAATATTATGCATTGATTTTGCAAAGAAATAAACTCATGGGCTTTCTAGAATTTGAAAACAAATTGGGCTCCAAGATTAAAATTACCAATGCACTTCAGTCTTCCTTCAGTGAAACTCTTGTACCGTGCTTTCTTCTGAAACTTACAGAATTTTAGAACATGCTGCCTCTAGAATAATACATCAATTAAAACATAAATCCACATAGTAATTACCCTCTTTCTTATCAGCACCATATCTAATTAAGCTTTTGTAAGCGCTGGAAGCCATGTCTACTCCTCTCCTTTCATTAGTCAAAAAACTATTAAAATACAGTGAATATATGAAAAATTAATTCAGAAACAAACTAAAAGAGAGAGGAAAAATTGGTACATAAAGAAAGAAAACCCCCACCACATTATTAAATCATTTCATTTAACAAAACATACAAAGTCTAATACATCTTTCAGTTCACTCTCGAATTTCACGGTTCTTCTGCTGCTCTGCTCATGGATATTCCCTTGCATAGTGTTACAGCATTTTAAAGCCTGTTCTAAATTACAGCAAGTTTTAAAAATGAACTCAGACAGTGGTGGAAGAATGCTCTGAAAAATAATTGAAAACTTTTATTTGCTTACAATAACATCTGTTTATCTGATTTTGGTTTTAAAAAACAGACATTTCTCCCATACACCAGTTGGGGAATGTCACTTTCGTATGGGCTCTGTTATGGGCTTTAAATGTCAAAAAAAGACGGCTATGACCAGCCTCACTGTCAAAGCAAAGTTAGAGCTTAAGATGGATATTGTATTTTTTTGCCAGCAGCCAAGACTCTCTTTGACTGAACCATGAGAATAGGAAAGGGATGTTTTGGTTCTCAGTCCACCACTTTTGTCCACTCCTGACGCAAGCTAAAGCCATCAAATCACCAAAACAAAATCCTAACCAGCATGAATGATCCCATCCCTGGTAGACCTCTCATCTGACCCTTTAGCGTTTTTTTCAAAACAATACTTCTATGGAAAGGACTTTCCCTCCTAAAAGATCTCTCACAATAGCCATTTGTTCAAGCTAGAGTCTGAAAATATCTCTTACAGTGAAAATAAGCTACTCTCTCTGCATTTTTTCTTATAAATAGCACTGCAGACTCTACCAAAACTGCCCTCTAGCAGGTAATCTTAAATGTTGTGCAACTCTGGTTTATTCTATACACAGGTTTTTCTTCATGACTGAACTATGTAGGGGTGGAAGGTTACTACCTAGAATCAAGGCTGTGAACAGAACAGCGAAGAGTTGTTAATTGCTAGAATCAAGGCCGTGGACAAAACATCAAGGAGTTGTTGTAGCAGTAAGCTTACATATCAGAATCAAACAATGCACCATTGGCTTTGTTATTGGGGATATTCTCTTTTTTCATTTGTGGGGACAAAGCATGATGAGAATATTCCATTCAGTGTAAGAAAAGAGCCCTGCAGTTTAGGCCCTACTAACTTTATTAACACTAATACTAACACTAAGTCTAACTTCACCTGTAACCACCAGCACATGTGTTATAATGGATAGAATATTCTTGGAAGATAGTCTTGGGTGAGATGCCCTTTTTGGGTTTATTAATTTTTATATGTTTTGATACGTGTGCTGTGTACAATGTATACAGAGAATGATTAATAGCAGTTATAAACCGATGATGGTTGAGATTGATTGAACAGATTCTTTCAGGATTGGGATCCTTCTGGTTGTATTGTAAATATAGGTTTGTTTGTGTTCTATTATGATTGTGCCGCTGATATTGTCATGTCTCATCTCTTTTCTGCAAAGGAACCTGCAGCAAATTATGGGGGCAGTCTTTGTAGTACAAAAACAAAACGGGGGAATTGTAGGGGCTCATAGTGGGCGGTGGATCCTGAAAAGGAGACAGTTAGCTTCGACCTCAGTAATATCAAAGTATTCCCGTGAGAAGAAGGCCATGAAAAAGAAGAAAAGGAAGACTGCAGGTGTACAGATTAGAAGACCTGGGAAAGCATGAGGGAGGAAGTCAGCACAGAATAATGTGTACACAAGTAAAGCCAGTTAATTAGCAAGTAGAAGATATGCATACACAGCGCACAGGTAAGACTATATAAGAAAGCTTAGCATAAGTGATAAATGTCGACTGCACCGACTGCACATCATATTGGTGTCTGAGTCATCCATTTTCCGCAGTGCCACATGAGTGCAACAGAACTATTTTTGTGTGTTACCATTAGCCACAAGAATGTGACAACAGCCAAAGTGCTTCGGTCTGAAATTTGATCCAGACCACAATCCTGCCTTTAGGAGTACATCTGTCCTGCTATAGATGGACAGTTATTTATAGAAACATAAAGGATGAACAGGCAGAACACTCAAGCTCTAGATGGTCTTTGTCTGTTTCACTGGCTCACACCTTTGGTTTCTTTTTGGATTGTTCCACCTCACTTTCCCTAAGATAAATGCACCGTCTGAATAGAGGGCAGTCTGTGCCACTGGGCCAGGAGCAGACCCTGTCAGCACTATTCACCTACACCAGGGGTGTCAAAATAATTTCCACTAGGGTGTCAAACTCATTTTCACCAGGGGCCACACCAGCCTGCTCCTGCAGCGTAACGCGCATCACGCACGCTGCACACGTGACCAGCGCACTGACAGGAGTGTAGGGGCAAGGAGCTCGGCACTGCCACCGGGGAGAAACAAGGTGTTGGGTTGGATGACACAAGGTGGAGGGCTGGATTCGGCCCACAAGCCTTGTGCTTGCCAGCTGTGAGCTATATTGTTAAAAGGAACTAGCAAATGCTTAAGGAAAAAAATACAAAACCAGAGAGAGCCATGTTTTCCAAATTTCTGAACTTAATTATTCTACTCTAGTCTGTTAAACCCCCCTTTTACGGAAGGCATTACATGCCTCTGATCACTGATGCTGCTCTTCTCCTTACAGTTTCTAGTTTCCAAACAACATATTAGAGATGAAGGGATCAAACTTTATGAAGTATACAGGATATTATTTATTATGGATATAGGTTACCATCCACTGACAAAATTAACTTGTTTTCTTCTGCTACCTTAGTAAATTAGAATATGCTGTTTTGCTTCTTGTATACATAGTGTTGCTAAGATTTCTTTTCTAAGCAGCAGTAATTAATTTAGAAGTCATCATTCTATGTAAAATATCAGTCTGCTCCTTTATGTAGATTGTGTAGATTTTATCAGCCTTAAAATTCATCCAGAATTTTTGCCTGGTCACTTAGTACTCTGACTAGTCTTGGTTTATTGAACCATCTTTAGTAATTTGTAACAGTGCCAAACATTTTCATTTCACTATTCACATCACTTACCTGAACATTCAAATGAGAAACCTCAGGGACATAATTTTATTCATTATGAAAACACTTATTTTTAAATGAAGTGTTTTATAGTAATTTTAACAGCTCATAATGTCATACATCACTTGTCGAACTGACATGCCTGCTTTGAACTCTAAGGTGTAATTAGTCAGAAAGCACAGCAAATTTGGGATTGACTTGAGTGAGATTAACCAAATATTCAGTTTTAATCCCACATTTAAGCACATTGCTGAGAAGGAATGTCAGCTGAGATGCAAAATTAAAAAATAAAACAAAGTAAAACCTCCATAAACCCATAAATTCACACTCTCAAACACCAGTATTTTTGTGTATTTCATTGTGATGGAATATGGAAATATTCTAATTAAAAACAGTTCCTATAACCAGCACTTAAATATCTCTGATTTTTTAATACATTCTACTTTTATTTGTTCTTGCTGGACACAGTAAGTAATATGGAATATCACAGTGTGAATGATAGAAACAGTGCAAGCCACAGAGGGATCAGGAATGCACTAAAGGCCATACCTTCTGCCTTAATTGTACAAAGTCACTTCTATCATTTAAAATATCTAACAATGAAGGAAGCTGCTTTTTGTTAGGGATTTTAAAAGCCTTGTATCTTATGACACCGAGATTGTCGCTGTCAGTTTATAATTCCATTCTCATTGAGCAGCATTGACAATATAAAATAACTCTTTAAGAAAAATCCCTCCTAAACTAAGAAAAATAAGCTCCTACAGAGCTATTTTCCCAATTCATAAGCACAGACAGGAAAATGCAGCTAAGAGTAACTGAACTAACTGCAGGTTAAAATTAGAAAAGGTGCAAATAAACTTTTTTCAAAATGGTAACTGGCTCATACATAATTCAAAATGAAAACAAAGACTAAATTATAAATCACCAGATAAATTAATTAATTATAACAATTCAGCATTCCTTGCTTGTAAGTATGCAAGTACTACACATTCTACACAGACACAATAAATCCTTTATTCTCTAGACTTCTACAGTTATGACTACACTAGACATCATGACCCTTGAAAAGTTTAAACTACAAATTAGGTCACAATACAGATTTCCTTTTTTAATTATCTGACCCTGTTGCAAGGGGATAAGCATTTATAATTTGCATTGAGGAGGTGTGGAAATGAGGGCCCAGAATTAAACTGCTCATAATTTAAATTGTGAGATATTCTTCAATACAATATGTCAAATATGAAATAGAATTGAATGGATGTAATTCAGCTGGATGAGAAAAAAGAAGTGTTACATTTTTCTTTTCATTAGATGTATGAAGACATACACTTTATGGAGTGATCATTCTTAGGAGGTTTGTGTAGTGAATTAAAAGGATGTATTAGTAAGGTAATAAAGAACGATAGTAAGGGAGGCATTGTTTAACGGATGTGTTTCCCATTGCCACATATGGCTAACACAGTTATTTGTCCTTGATCAATAGAAGACAAGGGAAGACTTTTACAGAATACTGTGGGCTTGAATTTCTTCCAGTGTCTCAGACTAAACACATTTTAGGATATGCTGTCAGTGAATTTACACCCAGTGTGTTCCAATGAAAATGACAAAATCATGTGTTTAAATGAATTAATATCAAAGAAAGAACAGAAGAAAGTACTTGCCAATGTGACATTCAGCAGTTTCCACACTTCAGGAACAAGTCTTCACTGATTTAATATTTTATATTGCATAGAAGCCAGGAACAAAGCTATGAGCCCTCCAATTGGTAAATATTAGAAATAAGACTGTCTAGTTTCCTCAAAAATTTTGCAGAGTAGTAAGGGGCCCACTGACAATTTGAGTCAGCCATTTAAGATTCTTTGTTGCTGCTTTTGTTAAATTATCTTTATTGCTACTCAGCATCATACATTTAAGTAGATCTGCGTGTGTTTATAATTACACTTGTTACAAAAATTTTATGTATGGTGAGTAATAAATTACCTGGGTTTAAGTTTAATGAACACCTAAACCTTACCTGTATCATCGACCTTCATGGGAATTTGACTATGGCGTAGATGTAGACGTTTCAGGAAAAATCACCTGCAAGATTAACAACAGTTCTCCCTTCTCCCTGGACATATATTAGATCATCTTACACTAATATAGTGCATTCAGATTTTGCTGATTTTTTATATCATATTTAAAATTTTGTTTACTCTAAATAGGCTATTTCACTAATCTTATCATTTATCTGATTATATCTTATATTATCATTATCTATTCAAGCTTATTTTAGGGTGTTTTTTCCCTTGGTGAATATATCTTTATTAATAGGAGAGCCACAGAAAATCATTTGGAGCTTTACCATACCCTAGCACTTACCAGAAGGAAATTTTGGATATTTTTATCCCTTCTGCTTTATCAAGGTCTTTGTTTTGTTTTGTTTATGAAGATTTATAAACACGGTGAAACTGCAACTCTATGCGTATTGTACAGAAACTCTGAAGTCAGTGCTAAGCATTTTTGGCTTCAATTTCAGCTAAGCTGTACTGGTAGAAAAGAAGGAAAAGAAAGGGTTGGTCTAATTATTAAATTTTGTAGAGCATGTATTAGTGACCAAAAAAAGGAGCAGCAAAATAGGCAAAAAGGAACCAATGACAACTTACCACGTGCATCTCTGCCCACTGCTCTTATTAAGGTATCTATACTCACCTCACTCCCAAGAAAAACAACCGTGGTTTCAGAGACAGAGAAGCAATCATAGGGAACAGCCACTGCCTAACTTCTAGGACAGGCTTGTCAAGTAACCATTTACACTTCTATCTGCAACTTCAAATCCTCCATTATCACATCCCTAGGAACACGGGAGCTCTATGCATTTTAGAAAAGTTTGCTGAAACAGTTCTTTCAGATACTTTTCTTGTAAAAAATAGATAGTCTGTTTTTTCTGGATATCTCTAAATCTCCCATCTGTCTTTTGCAGAAGTAAAATACAGCTGCAAGTTGTTTTGTGGGGTTTTTTTTTTTCAACTCTAGTACTCACTTGAAATCAACTCATGTTTTCAAAGCTACTTTAGCTAAAAGCTTACTTTTGAACTAGAAACCCAAGATTTCCACTTCATGAAAGCTGACTTGAATCAATGAATTCTACAGCCAAGCATAAAACTATTCAAGAGTAACTTGGAAAGTAGTTGTGATGCTGGAGCACAGAGCATCTAATCATCGTTTTTTTTCCTTAAGTACTGTTTTATTTTGATGTTTGAACAGACACTAATCCACATAAAGAAAAAATTAAATCCTCTCTCTAACTGCAAGGATTCCAGTCATAACCTGTCTTATTTTAAAGGTGTATAGTCAGGTCTCTGGTGTAACAGAAACTACAGACATTTCTGCAATTACATGCTTTACTTAAATGGTATCCAAATGTTACATTCAAGTGTCAATACTGAAAATCAAAATGGCTGTGTATAGATATAGGAAAATATAGGTAAATAAAAAAAAAACCCACAAAACTAAAAAGGAACACATTAACTTTGATTTCAGAATGATCACAGTAAACCAAAACCTGGTTGGTTAATTTTTTTAAAAAAATATATTTTTTGTATAATATTTATTTAAATAATTTAATTGAATTACATATTTTTGAATGGGCAGACCACCAATTTCAAATTTTTCTCCATGTGGATGACCTACTCCCATTATGTTCATACACTCAAAGCTGACAGAAATAATGAAATAATGATGACAATTGTTAACGGAGGAAATTATCTTCTCTATCCTTGTGGTGAATGGAAAGGCTTGAGGAAATTCAAAGAAATACTCAGGTCAGAAATTATTTACTGCTGGTAGGCAGTAACAGAGAGATTTGGCTTTTATGACCAGAAGAACTTTTTTTGAACACTGAAATTTGTTGTAGAGAGGCTGGATCTCCCTGACCAAACGAGGCAAAAGCATCTTTGTTAGCAAGCTGGCTAACCCGGTGGCAAAACTTTTAAAACAGGAATAGTAGAGGGAGGGTATTATGTCCTGCAATTAAAAAAAGAAAAGGTAGTGAGAAGTGAAAACAAAGGTGTAGGGTGAGGGGAACAAGGTGGATTTCAGGAACAATAAGCAGGAATGCAAGGGGGGAATGTCTAATGCTCATGCTCAGCTGTATGCAACCTGGGAAGGAAGCAGGAGGAAGAGATCCAGGTACAGTGTTGGGCCTATGATATCGTCAGGATTACTGAGATGTTGAGGGGACAGCTCATATAACTGGAGTGCTCCCATGGACAGATACAAGTTTTTCAGGGAAAGCAGGTGGTGTAGATAAGGAACAGGGTTGCTGCCTGTGCGAAGAAGCAGATCAGATGTATGAATCTTTTCCATAGGACAGATGAGAAGCTGGTTGAGACCTTGTAGACTGCAATCAGAGAGGCCAGTGAGCATGACATTGTGGTGGCAATCTGTTATAGACCACCTGAACCGGATAAGGAAGCAGATGAAATCTTTAAACAACCAGAATTCTCTCTTGATCACAGACCTTAATTCTCATGGGAAAGTTTAAAATTCTGATATCTTTTGGAAGGGAAACAAGGATGGATGCAAGCAATCTTGGAGGTAACTGGAGGTTATCAAGGACAATTTTTTGATAATACTCGAACTACAGGTCAAACACAGTTGGATCTGCTGCTTATAAACTCTTGAAGACAGGGCTATCACCCCAAAGAACCTGAGCAGGCAGAAGGAATGGACTAACAGGAACCCTGTGAGGAACGTCAGGCAGTGGAACAGATTCATCCATAGAGCTTGGGTAGTCTTTATCCCCAGTTTGTCATGATACGTCTCAAAAAAGCCCTGAGAAACCTGGTTTGATCTAATAGTTGATCCTGTTTGTACACAAGGTTAGACTGAAGGCCTCCCAAGACCCCTACTCACCTGAATGATTCTGTGATCCTATGCTACTGTCAAATATCAAACTTCTGCATCTAATACCCTGAAGATTCCATCCGATGTATGTTCCTGCTTACCAGTTACCATTTTTTATAATCATAAGAGATATTTGAAATACGCAGCGTATGTTCACTTATATATTTAATTTAAAAATAGTTTTATAGATGAAATATGTTTTGTTTCACTTATAAAATATAAGGTGGTTTTGTACAATTTGAGCAAAGTGCTAATTAAATATCTTCCATTTCTTCTTAGTTTCATTTAATCAGAACAAGAATAACTGAAAAATCATAGAAAATAAAATTACTAGGAGTTGAGAGAAAATCGCAATCTCTGTTTTTGTTTCATAAAATTTTTATTGTTTCATTCCTCAGATTTTCACAGTTCAATCACATTTTATTTGAATTTGGAATGCTAAGAAAATAGTATTGCTTTGCATAAGAAATACACGAATTCAAGTATATAAAACATTCTAATGTAAATATAATTAAATAAACAAAAGCAGAAAAAAATATTCATGAACAATATAATACAACCGAGTTACAAACTCATTGGCTTAAGTAACAGAGGAATTAGTAATATCATTTACATATTGTAGCAAACCTTTTGCTTCAGTATTTATTTTCATTTTCAGAGCATCCAAAATCTGTAATCACGGTTGTGACCCTAATTGTTGTCTATAGACAGTAAGACCCACCTCCCAAACCCAAACAAAACTAAAAGAAACTTTCCTCTCATTTCTTACCTCCCCTCAAAATCTTCAAACAGTAAGTTTTCTAAAGTGATGGAAAAGTAAAGACAGAATATTACCTAGACCATGTTTGTAGAAGCCTTAGTGGATGTTTTCTTAATCGCTCTGGTTTCAAATCTGTTGTAAAATACGTATATCTTTCATTGATTATTCTGTATTTTTCAGCTTTAAAATATTCCTATACACTAATATATAAAATGAATTGTTAATCAAAATTTAACTCCAAGCAAGAAGTTTACTTATTAGTCAACCAATAGCACTCTTCAAGTTATCATTTCTCACCTACTGTGTACATTTGACAGTTCTTCAGAGGCTTGTTTTACTTGACAACAGTAACATTTCCACATTTTCTGAAGATGATATCATTTAACTTATACTTAACATTTTGGTTTTCTCCTATTCTCCTTCCAAATGCACTAGAATGGAGGCAGCAAAAAATTAATGCTAAAGTAATAGGTACCAGAGGAGGAAATCATCTGTCTTAAGGACAATATACCCCAAAAGCGATAAAGGACTTGTATTTAATGATTTTAGCAAATTTAACTACAACCTTACTGCAACCAGAGCAGAAATGGTACTGCTCGTCTTCAGAATGCACAATAAAGTGAGATGGTGCTACTAATCAATAACTAAGGCAAAGATAATTCCTTCCAAAACTTAGAGAATTTAAGGAACTACTTGGACTTAGCGATGCATTAGAAGCTGTAAATTCTAACTTGAACTGCTATTCTAACTGAGGCATTAATTGTACCATAATTGCATTCTACATGTTACATTAATTTCTTTATTGGGATACTTTCAATGTCAGAATGACATTGCAGAAGTGCAAGTTTTAAACTCCATAGGATTCTGATCTAGGCTGCTGCTGAACTTTTCAGTTACTACAGAGAAGAGAAAATATAGTGATACAAGTCACGCTGAATCATGAAACAATGAAAAACACAGAAGTTCATATTGAGAACCCACATAATTGGAAGAAATGTGAGTGTTTTCCCTATTTCCTTCCAAATATTTTGTAGAAAATAAGAAATTCAAGATAGGTTATGAGCTGTTCCTGAATGGAGAATGGGTATGTGCTTTTGTGTTCTTGAAGGCTAAAAAAGAACAACACAGACTAAACAGACACCAAACTTTGGAATGAAATTCTTATATAAAAATCCTCCAGTAACACTAAAATCCTCTTGAAGAAGGTTGTTTCAGTGAAAACATAATGAAAATGAAAATGTTTTGGTAGCACAAGCAGAAAAAGTCAGCTTTATTTTCGTTAAAAATGGCTTTGCTAAATTTCACTTTTAAGTAATACAGCATTATCATTTTGTGGTAGGAAAGATAAGAACTTGACCTGTATAGATGAATCATGGTCAGCAATAAAGCCCTTTCTTTGAATAAAAAAGAGGAAAAAAGTTTCGCATTTGATGTGAAACATCACTTATGATGATGATGATAATTAAAGTATTCTGTTTGTCTTCTTTAAATATTCTTTCAGTAAGTTTCCCTTTAAATGTTTATTTAATAGGAAGGTCCCACAAAATAATACTGAAATTCTCTTCTTGTGCTGTTAATTAGACTATTTAATCTTTTCTTGTCACATGAAGAGTTCCTGAATAGGAGATTCTTTCATGGTTAATTGATACAGATTCCATTATTCCAACAACTGAATTAACATTTAGCATTGTGTTGCTAAGGGTTTTGGTATGTAATTTTTTAATTATCATCAGCAATCTTTATAAAATTCTAAAATATAATCTAAAATATAATCTAAAATATAATATCTTTTTAAACCCAAAGTTGAACGTATTATATGACTGATTTTTTAATATAGATTCTGTTATGAACTGGAAAGACAGTTTATAGAACTCTCTGGTTCTGAAAATGTAGTGATACATTAAGGGAAGACCTTAAATGCTTTCACTTTAAATGTTGAATTCCTTTAATATTTCTTAAAAACAAACGTCTAAACAAACATCTATTTAATTTTGTTGTTATCATTTTAATAAACAACTCAAATATGTCGTACAGCCTATTGTCTATTAACAAAAAATCACCCCCCAAATCCTAAACTATTAATTTTATTTTGCATAATGTTTATATTTTATATGAAATATAGCACATAATTTGTCATGAGTAGGTGGGTTTTTTCTAAATTTATGATTAGGAAAGATATTTGTGCAATAAAAAAATCTTTGCAACTGAAGGTATGAGATAAATTCAAATGCTTTAAGCTGATTTTAAGTTACAGATCTAGATAAGTATTTGGTTATTTCCAAATGTCTATTTCTCTTTTAGAGTTCTACATGTATTTCAAAAGTGTATTAAAAAATGGAATGTAGCAGACTTTTTTCCACAATGATGATCTGGAATTTTCCCAAATGAGAAAACCAAAAAGACAAACAAGCAAACAAACAATCAAAGAAAAACAAAACCAAAAAAAAAGAGCGGGGAGGGGAGGAGAGAGGTGGAGGGGTGGAGAGAGAGAAATAGAGAAAAAGAGAGAGAGATTACAGTGAAATATGCTTTATTTGACATATTCTCCCTATGGAACAATTAATTTGGGGAATTTAATGGAGTTTTTCAGTAACTGATAGAGCTGTGCAGTGTTTCTCCATTCTTCTATTAAAATATTCTAATTAAATCAGTCATCCTAGTCCCATCTGTTATATACTGCTCCCATGTGGGGTGGCTGCTGGATTCTCTCCAGGGCAGCCACTGTATTTAGCTTTCTTCATGGCTGGTTGGATGTCAGACACAGCAGAGACTTGTTCTCAGTTAGAAATTACTGCTAAAATATATTTTGCTGTTACATCACACACAAAAGAAACCCCACGACAATCTGCCCATCATTAAAAGCTGTATCTCAACAAGATTAACTGAATCATAGCTTCATGTTATTTTCCATGGTGCCTGATTGTTTTATAATACTTGTAAGACAGGGAAGGGGAGATACATATTGGAGAAACAGAGGTATCTAATTAACTATGGAGTATACTTTGAACACTACTTTCCTCCATGTCAAAGAAGAGGCTCCTTAATAATTACTACTGTAAACACTGTTTATCAAAGGAATTTTAACTGAGTAGATGAAAGATTATTTAGAGTGCTACAAGGGCAACTGAAATAAAAAACACTTGCAAATCTGTACAAGTGCATCAAATTTCTGGTTGTCACCAGCACGGTTGCTTCCGACGCTTTGGAGAAAATCTGGTTCCACTGAAGTCACTTAATTTTACACTGACTTCAGCATAGCCAGGGATTTTGTCTCCAACGATAATCTATATGCATCTGTCAACTAACTTAAATGCTTCATTTACTCTGAGATCTACATTTTTTAAGGTCAAATGTGTTTAAATTATTATTTCAGATCTGATTACTCCATCCCAGGAAGGAGGTACGACCATTTCGGCTAACTATATAGCTGTGGTGAGACACATGCTCAAGTGGAAAGATTTATCGTGTTTATATGTTGAGTCAGTATTTTATATTCTATACCCGTAAAATTTAGGGTAAATATGTAGTCATCTTTGAAAACCAGCCTAACAACAGCTGATTCATTTAGACTTATAGGTTTCTCAGGATCTCATAGCTTTTAAAGAAAAGTCCCATAAAATGCTTTGCATCTATTTGCATGAATAGAATATAACTATTTGTCAAAGGGCGAAATGTAATAACTCTGAACTGCTGCACACAGCTTCTGTAAATAGCCCCTCCTTTACAGGAGCCATGGGTAAGAAAAACATTTTGCATATTTGTCCAGGTAAAATGCAAACATACAGAGTCAAGTAAAGTTTAATAGATAGCACCAGATTTGCAAATGGACTTCAAGAGTCAAAGTAGAACCTATGGACAATATTTGTCAAAAATAATGACAAAGGAAGTGCTCAGCATACCCAAGCACTTGCAGATAATTCTTGAAGACTGGACATAATGCAACTACTTTCCTTTTTAACGTGACCCGTGAAACACCTATAGAACTTTCTGACAGTAAAAACAGAATTTTCCAGTAGGAAATGGTGCAGGCTTAGTATGCAAACTGCTCAGTCCAGACATCTACATACACTTGTAAATGGATGAGTCAGTTTCACGTATTTTTTGTTTTGAAGAACCAAAGAGGAATATCCTTTCACAGAAAGATTGCAGTGACTAATTATTTAGACATTCCTCCTTTCACCTTAAAAAGCCCAGAAACAACCCTCATCCTATCACGATGCAGCATCAACTGAAGTAAAGCGTTACAGAAGCGGAAGTATTTAATTAAGATTATTTGATTAAGATAGTTTGTCAAGTTATTGTGAAAAAACACATGAATTTATATAAATCAGAAAGCAAGGAAAATATATATACATAAGTTTGCTATTAACAGTTCATCTTTACATGTAAATATTTCTCTGTATTCACATACTAACTTACAAGTTTTATGTAATATAACATTAAGAGTGCTTACCTCAACTACTGTCTTAACTCAAGCCCATATTTCTTAAAAACAGATTTATCTATACAAAATGTTTACTATTTCTTCAGTAAGAAATTTGTTCAAAAATACATCATTACAATTAATTTTCCTGTTAAATTAATTTAAAAAAAAAACTTAAAAATGTTATTTATAATAAAATATTTTAAATCATCTCATGAAAACTCTTTACAGAAAGCAGTATAAATTAAACTTATCCTAATTTGTTATTGACTGAGGATTGTTCTGGCTTATTGACTTTGAATGCTGAGTTCCTTCTCTTGTCTTTATGAACTGCTGGTTTTGTTTTCCTTTTCTCAATTACTACTATTATTATCACTGCACTATTAATGATTAAAGCTTAAATGCATATTTTTACTTTTGTTTTTGTTGATTCTTTGGGGTGTTTTGGTGGCTTTCATTAGAGATCAAAAATCTTTGCTTTTGCCAGCCAGATGGCACAGTTTCCATGGTCAGTGGGAGGGCCACCTCTCAGAGACCAGATGGATAAAATACAGAATAAGAAGCAAATAGTAGGAAACCACATTTTTGACACAAAACCTTCAGAAATATCAAGAGAACCACAGAAGGCAGGAGGTGAAGTGGTGGAGCTCTGATATTTAATATAATTTTGTTAGGTCACAAGATATGAATTGCACTACTGCATGCCACCAGACCTCTAAACAGACTGCAAAGAGTATTTCCCCAAGAGATCACTGAACAATAAAGTAACATGAAAGTTATTTTATGGTGAAAAATTATTCCATTACTTAAGTGACTTTTCATAGTATAAAAATTGATGATGAAAAATAGCTATTAAACCATTGAGTCATTTTACTGCTATTGAAGAACTGATCAATAATTTAAATATCCCTATCATATACACTAGATTTGGATGTGCTCATGAATTATCACTGAGATTTTATTCCTCGGGGAAACAGAGATCATTCCAAGTTTTTGTTTGTTTGTTTTTCCCTAGTATTTAGCTTTATGTAGTTCTTTTCCTTATTTTGATTCA
Source organism: Neomorphus geoffroyi (assembly GCA_033558235.1). Lineage (NCBI taxonomy): Eukaryota > Metazoa > Chordata > Aves > Cuculiformes > Neomorphidae > Neomorphus > Neomorphus geoffroyi. The sequence continues at coordinate 15,030,252 of JAUMJM010000005.1, forward strand.
GTTGCTTTTACCTCTCTCCATCCATCCTTTAATTTTCTTTTTCCTTTTGATATCAAGGTCATTTTAAACATACTTCTTTCAAACCTGTGATGTAGTTATTAAATATTTATCTTCCGCTTTTCCAGAATAACATTTCTTGACTTCTACAAAATCTGCATCAAATCCTAAATTCTCCTGCTCATACATTAGTACTTATTTCTACATAGTTCTGTATATACTCATTTACTTTTGGAAGAATGCAAAATGACTTTAAAAGACAACAATGTCAGAATGGTGGAGTTTTATGACACTGGGACAGAAGCAGATCACTGTAACCCATAATTCACTCACTTTTAAAAAATGAATAAAAAATATTTTACTATTTCTTGTTTGGATTCTCTTTTTTTTTTCAAATTTTCTATTAAAACATGGGTACAGTATAGTCAAGAAAGCATTTTAGATTTTTCCAGCTACAGGGAGCTATATAACTGTAACAGGAGAAACGTTTTCCAAATAGGAACCAGTTCCCACTTTTAGCCCTAGAGGAAGAATGATAATGAACTTTAAAGCTGTGACATTTTTATGTACTGAAAATATACCTATAATTTTTAACAGATTTTATCATGCTCTTCTAGTCCTCTTCCATGAAGCACAAACAAAGTAAAGCATTTATAGCATCATTACAATAGCATCATTACATTAGCATCATACACAAATGTAAAGTAATTCCAAATAAAAGCTGCAAGTAACATAAAGTATTTTTTTTTCTGTATGGTGTGAAACATGCTGTAGCAATATGAGTATTGAATGTTGTTCTGTTTTGTTTCGCTTTGTGTGTAGAAGCTATAGCGCTAACCCTCCATCTGCAGCTAAAATATACACTCAAAAAGGAATTTTTCTCCTTGTCTGACATAGCATTCCAAAAACGTTTTAGTTTTTTTCAGGAAGCATTTCTGAATCCAGGTTGGGTGGGGAAGGGAATAAAATGAAGACCAGTCCTCCAAGTCAAGTCAAGTCCTTTTTTTCTAGTAAAAAGAGCAGGGATTGTGATGGATAGTGAAGATAAGCCATGGTTTTGTAACAAGTACTCTGAGCAAGCCAAAACGAAGTGCTTCTAGCCTAGCCCTCATGAAAACAAACCTCATTTATATGATCGGTTTCCTGCTGGAGTTTTTCTGTGGCTGTGTTCTTCACTGACTAGCAATTGAATGTAACTAATCAAGAGGTAACTAAATTTAATCGCGTATTGCATTCTAGAACTAGATAACCTATATTGTCCACTTGTACACCACATCACTTGCTTGTAGTCCACATATATTAACAATCTTAGAAAGGGATGTGTTTTCTTTAAAAATGAATTTCAGTATAAAACAATTTAAAAAAACAGTAAAACTACTTACAAAAAATACAAAATATCTTCCTGGCTAATATAAAAAACGTAGCTTCTACTTTTTCACATTTGCAGTCAATTTCCAGATCTGTTTTTCATATGCACAGGAATGTTAGCCAGGTGTTAATACCTACTGCGACATACATTTTTCTCAACAACTAAGGCCTTTGTTTGTGGCGATTTAATTTGCACCAGTAAAGATCTTTTCTGAAAGTGAAATGGCACGTTTTTCCTTCTCTGTTCCCTTCCTGATCATATAAGGTGTATCTAAACCTAGGTTTTGTTGAGTAACAACTCTGTGCTAATCACCTAAGGGAGAGGGAGCAAAAGTATTGCATGATACGACACACAGGATGTGTGTAACAAACATGAACAATGGAATAATTCAAAAGCATGTTCATATCTCATGGTGTGTTCTTTACCCAGTACAAACAGGTCAGGCAACTGTGTAGGAAGATGGTTTGGAGAGAGAGAAAGTGAGAAGTCTTATTTATTTATTTTTTAAAGAACAATTAAGGCGGTCTGAACAGATGAGTCCACTAGCTACAGAGATGAAAATGTCCTTGTAGTTAAATTTCAAGGGAATAAGAACTGTCATTCTTATCCAGACAGAAACCAGCTTATAGCTGCATAGTAGTCTTCTACATTAGTCATAATTAATAACTCTTGATTATTTTAAACTAAATGACATTTTATTAATATATTAATCTATAACAATAGTTACTACATATTACATATATATACATTAAGTAATATTAACCTTCTATGGTTAGAAACAAACGCTAAACTCTCCTTTACACCCTGAACTATAAAATCATTTTTTTTATCCAGACATATTGAATGAAGAGTTGCAATGCAGTGCTGTAGAGTTCATGAGCAAAGTGGCAGAAAAATGTACAAGAAGCAGAGACAGAGGTTTTCCAGCAACGAAAATGGAGCATAGTCAGTAGCCAAAATCAACATAATGAATTTCCAGTGGTACTTAAAATTGGAGCAATTGTGTTTTAGGAAAATAACATTTTCTTAGCACTCTCAGTGGAAAGGACTGACCTGCTTGTATTCTGTTTATTGCTATAATTCATTTACAAAAAGTTTAAAGGGTAGGCATAAAATATAAAAACATAAATTTTGATTTTGTAGAGATTTTGTTACACTCTCAAACTCACTTTCTTATTTCTATCTACTCATATACTCTTCTTCCTCTGTCTTCTTTCCTTCTCATCCTTGAGGAACAGGTAGTAAGTGAAATGTGGAGTGAGTTACACTGTCCTGATTTAACACTCACAATTTATTCTTATTCTTGCTCAGTACAATTGTAATTTAGGTAAATGCACTTCTAAGTAAATGCTGAAATTATAACACACAAAAAATATATTGGAAATAAATTTGAGGTGATTTGTGACCTTTTAAAGAATTCCCATATGGTAGATATTTTCTGGAAGAAAACATTTAACAATTAATCAGTAACACACACAGCTAATATACAATAATTATGGTTAATACAGTAAAATCCACAATATCACCACTTCTAAGAGGAGTAATATTACTATATCAGTTACCAACAAAACATCTAAGATGGCAGGTGTTAATTCCAAACCTTTCAAATGTCAGTGCCAATACTATTTAGTCTGTAAATTAACAATTCAGTAGGCATTGGGCTGTGTCTTCAAACTGCTTCTTTTAATAAATGAGAACATTACATTAAAAAAAACTCTAGGGAAAGCTAGAAATTATTTTAAAAAAAAGTTTTTTCACAAGTCTCAAAACAGGAATCTCTACAAGGACAGTAAGAAAGATGGGAGGGAAGGAGGGAAGAAAGGAAGAACGAAAGGGTGAAATAAACTAAGGTAATTTAGGCATTTAATTTTTATCTGCAATCAACACTGCAAGTATGGCATGAGGTTTCTGGTTATAGACTCATTTAATTCAGATGAAAGGCAGAAATATTTCATAGTTTCATGTCATAGCAAAAATGGAGTGTAGTCAAACTTTGAAAAACCCCCAACTTAATTGCTCGTGTTTATAATAATGATTATAAATCCTATTTTTGTCTTTAAAAAAAGACAGATTGATAGATTACTCTTCATTCCCAAAATAATACTTAGACTGTTTAGACTGGAACATAGTCTAAAATAGATTGCACTATGGGAAAGGAAAAGAACAAAAATGTCAAAGAACATTATGCTAAATCTGTTCTATCTTCAATTGAGTTCTTGTAAGAAAACCTGTATGAAGCTTACTTACATCTTTCCAAGAAGCAATTATAGATATTTTCTGCTAACTTTCTGATTTTTAGCCTAAAGAAAATAAGAGGACGGGAGGACTTCTGAAATGGGTCTGCAGGAAAACTGGGATAATTCAGAAAGAAAAAGGAATGCAAAAAGCAGAATACGAATTCAAATCATACAACCCAAGAGAGATTTCACAGAAGGTGGAATGTCAAAAGAGCGTAATGTATTGAATGAGTGGTATGAATGAATGAGAACCCCGTTTCAAATACGATATTAATACGGGAAGTAACAGGTAACTTATTCAATGTATGTGAATCTTTCACATGTAGAAACATTGACACTAGATAAAAAATAATTGCAGCATTTTTCCAGTATGTACAAATGTAAAGATGTCTTACCAATTAGACCAAGCAAAAACTGTACTTAATTTTTCACAGTTTTCCTTCTCACATTAATGGAAAATTATGGCTATGAATTTTGTAAAAGTATCACATAGACGTTTCTAAATTGCTACACACAAGTAGGGGTTGCTGCCTCCTAGAATTCATGGACATGTAAGTATCTCTTTCCTGACAAAAGATCTAAACCTTTAAGTCTAGTTAAATAAATAGATAAATAAACAAATAAATGAATGAATGAATGAATGAATAAATAAATAAATAAATAAACCCAACTGTGACTTACAGTTGTTCAGTTGACCACATCTCCTTCATGGTTTCTTTGCATGTGTCTTTCATTCTGTGTTTTGGGACTTGATGTAAGATTTCAAGAAGGGTTTTAAGATTAAATTTCTTTCTGTGTTAATCCTTTAAGCTTTCCCTTTGGACTCCCAGCTTCAATGACAGGCTGTTCATTCATAGTGTCTGAACTCTACTTTTTTAAGAATGAAGAACAAGTGCAATGTTGATAAATTCTCGCTTTGCTATCTAAATGATGGCTTTCTTTTCAAAGGGACAGACCCGTCTCCTAAGGAAACAATCGAGCACTACTTATTTTGAGAGAAAAATAGAGAGAGAAAGCAAGATGACCCTTCACAGTTACATGACTCTGAACACGCTAAGCAGAATTTTTTCACTGTGCTTAATAATGAGGCGCAGACCTCAGAGTAAAATAGTAAATAATACTTTCCAGGACTTTCTACCATTTTAGGAAACACTTGAAAGCTAATATGCTTTTGTCTGACTTGTTAGGTGACCTTTGATGTGTCTTCTAATGAGACAGCTAACTGTTCATGTGTGTTTCTCTCCCCCTGATGCTGATAAAGGCTGCCTCTCACTCCCTTCTCATTCCAGTTCTTGCTGTTGGGTTTGGTCAGCCCCTGGCCTTTGCCAATCAGCTTACCCACAACTCCCTCCTGCCAGGTCCAATTTTATAGGGTATTCAGTATGATCATTGGTGTGGACTGTGAGGCACAAGGAAATTGAAGCCTCTTACTTATCCAGTGTGATTGAAAACAACCAATTGCTTATCTGGAAGGTCTTGAGGGTTTTCTTTATCTTTTATTTCACTTACATTAAAAAAAGAAAAAGAAAAAATAATTTATAAGAAACAAGACTTTACCATACAAATTATGAAGCAAATCGAAGGATCTCTTGTTTTAATATCTGTATTATCTAACCAGCAAGATTTTTCAAATCATAAGTTACATTCCAGGTTTTGCAACTTTCTGTTCAAATATTCACTTTCAAATAGTATTTTACCTGGTTTGTTTTACCATGATACTTACTTTCAAATGTAATTTTAACTAAATTTCTTCAATTTATTAAAAAAATCAAGATAAGCTGAGCATTTTATTATTCCCATATAAATGCTCTATTTGTGTGCTTAATCCTATCCCGAGCTCTCTACAGATGGAAGAGCCTGTCCATATAATGGATAGGAAAAAGTTTTTGTTCGCAGATGATACTGAATCAAGTAATATTTGGAGAATTTGTCTTAAATAAGACCTTTAATTAGGCTTCACATAATAGCAGTTAATTTAAAGTTATTATATCTTTGTTTTCTTATTCTTTTTAAATAAAAATTCTATCAAGGTATCAGTACTATCAGTTCGAAGAACACTTATAATGCATGCATGTCAAGCTTTAGATCGAAATTCTGCTGATAATGAAAAATTCTTTTTTTACTTGATGTTTTTCTGAATGAATTTCAGCTCAATTGGAGTATAGCAAGAGACTGGTCCCATAAACCAACAGGGAAGCCACTGGCACAGGTTTCCCAGAGAAGTCATGAATGCCCCATCCTGGAGGTGTTCAAGGCCAGGTTGTATGAAGCTTTGAGCAACCTGATCTAGTGGAAGGTGTCCCTACTCATGGCAGGGGGATTGGAAATAGATGATATTTAAGGTCCCTTCCAACCCTATGTTCTATGATTCTATGATTCTCTCACTCTCTTCCCCAAAAGGACAGGAAAAATACCCGCTTTCCATTTTACAATGTATTATCCTGAAGTTTTACCTTTCAGAATTCTGTTTTCTGGGGGTTTTTGTTTGATTCCTAAACATTTTTTATTTTGTGTCCTATCTCCTGTAAAAAAATTTAAAGTCAAAAAATTAAAGTGCTATACCCTATATGTTATATGCTATAATGCAAAGAATAAGTATATATTTACCACTGTACATGACAACTCTTGCCTGCAATACCCATCTTTTAGCAGAGGCTTTCTTTTAGCAATAGCAATACCCATCTTTTAGCAGAGAGATCAGACTTTCTTCATGATGCATAAAGTTTTCCATTTCTTGTCTTCACTTCTTTATCAAAGCACACATGAAAAACAAGAGATCAAAGACAACATACCCAGTTTTATATGGCAAGATTTTGAAAGTATAATTCCTATCAAAAATATAACACCATTCCTCTAATCTGCTAATACTGTCTGTGGAAATTGAAAGATATCATCTTCTGGAAAAAGAAAGAAAATCTTCCCTTTTTCTTCTTTGTCATCCAAGATTAATTCCACTGAACTAATGAGACTTTCAGGATGATCCCTATTAAGTAAAGCTGATTTTAGGAGCGCTATTTATAAATATTTAGGAACCAAACCCATCATATTAAACCTTGGAAAGTGACTCTACACAAATATTGTTTGACAGTGACCTAATTAGAGTCATTTGCATACTAATGAGACTTTGAAAGAGACAAGCAATACCATGCTTGTAATAGATAATTAATTTGTGTTTCAAAATAAGCTACAGTTATTTAACCACAATTCATATGACACATTGAATTAGAGGAGTTGAGCAAGTTATTTTGTAACAGTAAACCACTGTTACAGCTTTTCAGTTTTACTTAAACTTCTGTTCAACAAATTTCCTTTATGTTAAAAATGTTAGGCTTTTCATTAAACTTTCGATTTTGAAGTTTGTTTTGGAAAAAAAGATAGCTAGGGAATAAAGTACTCCTGCACATCATAAAAGAACCACAACCTGTGCCATGTGTTTCCCCTCATTTAGTATGTGTATCAACACATCGGCTTCTGCAGCTGACGCATGGCTCCTTTTTTCCTCTAATGTCATTTTCCCTCAGTCACATATTGTTTTATTTATGCAATACAGAACAACACTTCATAACACGCTTTCCATTGTTTAATTGCTTTCTAAACTTTCACTGGAAGAATAGAAGTAGCAAATTATTTAAGGCTATATTTAAATCTTAGAAAAGATGTCATGTTGTGGCTTTTGACATATCTTTAATAATATGTTACCTTCTTCAAAACACTGAATTTCACTTAATTTCCTTTAAAAATCATGGGGAAACCATAAGCCTTAGATTACACGATCAAAACCACTAAATGGATAAATGCTGTTTCTGGTTACAAAATGATATTTCTCCAAGATGATATATAATAAAGATGTGAAAGCTATTAACGCATGATCAAATTATATTTTTACCGATATGTAAACCACATTTCTAAGTCTTAGGTTAATCTTTTTGGTGCATTCCCCTTCTACAGAAAGCTGACCATGTATTTGTATAGCTTCTCTTTAGAGGCACTTTTCATACTAGGGGTAGAATAAGGATAAGTGATTAATGCTTAGAATATTTTTAAACATTACTAAATAGTTATGTTTAAATGTAAAAATAATTCAATCGTCTGTCATTCCAGCCATACAATTACAAACACACCTTTGTTGATTTCACTTTAATCTTAAAAGGTGTTTTGCCCTCTCCATGTGAGTATTCAGCCTCAATTTTGTACACTCCTCCCAAAATTCAGATTAAAAATGTAGGTAGAGAGTTTCCACTCCAGCTTCAACAGCAGCATACAGTGCTTTTATTAACAGTGCTTTTTAGTTGAACTTTTATGGTAAGGATGTCACAATGAAATGCTACTGTTGCAAGTGTTTGAAGTTGTGTGGTCACACAGAGACGCTATGAAATTGCTTTAGTTTTATGGTATGATTGACTATGTCTGACAGTGCTGTCATGAGACAAGGAGATGACACAGACCATTTGACTTGAGTATTCAGACGGGCAGTCTATATGGATGCAGCCAAAGAGAAAAAGAGATTGGAAAAAAATACATGAAATCTGTAGATTTCAAAAAAATACTCATCTGAATGTGGGCAGGTAAATCTGTATGCGATATGATCAACAACTAATAGTAGGCTTTGTATTTTCTTTCATTTCATTGACATTTGGGACAATTCACAATAAACAAATTTGTTTGCTGCAGATAAATCTAGAATAAAATCCCAGAAAGCAAGACAAATATCAGCAGAATCTTAACTGATAACTTAGATTTTCATGCTATATCCACATTCTCTTCTTCTGTGAGTAATATATTATATGTATTTCAGTGGTAAAACACATTCTCATTCCACACACCCCAGCCATTTGTTCCTGCACTTGTAATACAAATAAAATGCCCCTGATCTGAACAGTTATGTTAATAAAGCTCTTTGAGGATCTATAATGCAAAAGGCTCATAAAAATTATGATACAAGTTTAAAATAATCCTAACACTGAAATAGTTTGTGCGTTAAGTATAAAATTCAAACCCAAAAATTTATTCTTGATTGCTATGCACCTTGACAAAGAGTTTTTTAGGCAAATTGAGATAAAGGCAAATCATAGCTCAGGACTGAGTGTCAGGATACAGGAATTTCCTTCACAAGTCATCTTTACAACCTAAACCAACACACAGGGTAACTCTTTTACACTTTGAAACTGCATGACATTTTTCTTCGTTCTTACCTAAGTATATCAATGCTCCCATTAACTTTAGTGAATTTAACCCAACAATTAACTTCAAACATATTTTTATAGATTGAGTCTATGTCTAGTCTTTCTGGGAAGAGAACTTCTCTGTTAAAATCTGGAAACTGATAACAGTAAAGTTAAACTTTAACCTTTACCATGTCATACGCTTAGTTAATAAAAAATACAACTGTGAAATTTATATTAAAAACAACAAAATCATCAGAGGCAGGGCAAGCTTATGCCAGAAACATTCTACTGCAAGCTTCAAGACCTTGGTGAGGCACAAGGCTCAAATCTTTGAAGTAACTTCCCAAATGAATGAATATCTGTTTCTGTGTACATGAAATTATTTTTAATAAGGAAAGTAAAGCTTACCGTGCAGCTGTACTTTGTCCAAGGAGCACATGTGTCTAGAACTCTGAATAAGTGGGATGACAAATGCCTCAAAAAAAGGTGAAGTGTGCCAATGTCTCCAACATTTTCATCTTTCATGATGCAAATCATGAAGCATAAAGTGCCAGTTAGTTCACTGCAAGTGACTACAGAACTACAAAGGATATAAAATGATTCATTAAAATTCTTCTACTAGAACATCTTCCTCTTCAAAACCATTAATCTCTGTTTCACATAAAGCTGAGACTTGCCTTTGGTTTATTTTCATAAAGTCAAGTCACTTTGCAGTAAAATCTTAGTATTAAAAATTATAATGTGCTTAGCAATGCTAAAAATGTGCACTAATGATATAATTGTAGGTATATAGTTCATACGATAAAAGGATTCCACAGAGAGATTTTCAGATATTTTATTTATCTTTATGGTACCTGAAAGGTCACCAACCAAGAGTGACATGAACAGGTATTTACAGCAATGAACTGCAATGAACTGCTGTGTAGTCACAAAGGTACCTAGATGAACAACCCCTCATTTGAACGGGACCTCAAAGAAAACGAAAGAGAGGCTGGATAAAGAGCTGTAGTATCTAATGACAGAGTTTTTTCATAATATTTCTGCATATAGGCAATAAATAGTGGACTAATTTTGAAAACAATAGCAAGAAATTCTCATACAATACCTGTTAGAAAAATCGTTCACTTTGAAAGATGTCTAAATGCAGATATAAGAACCTAAACCACAAGATTTAGGAGCCCTGTGGGATTTAGACTTTTTTTTATAGTGGACACAGGAGGCATACTTTCTGCAAATATACTATTGACTCATGACATAATTTAATTTTTCAGAAATTCAAAAAGAAAAGTGAAGGGTAGAGAAATTGAACTTGAAATTGATAAACTGTGTTGATTCTATTGATATACTTCAGAAAAGTTATAGTGATCTTATTTGTTGAATTGGAATAAAAATAAAATCATCTCATTATTTTAAATTAGAATGCTTTCAGTGTTTGTTATCATTTTTTTAGTTGAAAATGTAGTATAAAATTATATCAGAAAACAAAGAAATTATGCTAATATTTTTAATGCTAGTTTGGTAAAATGGTGATTTCTGTTGTAAGTTTAAGAAACATTCTTGTTGAAACGTCCAGAAATTAAGTCTTATTGCATAAAGCTGGATAAATATTTAGAAAATAAACTGACAAAACAGATAAAAGACTCATAAAGAAACATTTTCAGAGAAATTCCTTCTAGCTCTCCTGAAAAGTCCCACTAATGGACACTATGGCAACTCTTGCTGTCAAGCTACATTAAAAATAACCATTAAGTTTAGCAATGAAGATCATCAGCTATCTTGATTTTTACCTAAGGAAATTCATTATATTAGGCAACAATTTTTGTATGACTGCTCATAAAATTATTCAAGGTAAAAACTAGCAATTGGATCCTATGTAGTCTAATTTGATCTAATCAAAAAAAGAGAGCCTGGACCAGAATGATATCCAGAGCTACAGCCTGTGGAAAGCTACACTCTGAAGCTTCTCTACAGATCCAATCCCTACATACATATTTAGATGAAACTGCTAGAGTCATCAAGATTGTCTCCAATGCACAGAACCAGAGATGCCAGTAGTAATGTGACAACTCATTTGGAGAAGTGTTGGCCTTTCAGCAACCAATGTACACAACTAAACAGCAGTTACAAGAAATAAAATCCTTCGTGTATTTGAAAAATATATTCTCATTATAAGTAAATATGAAATTTGTTATTGTCAGAAGTTGTTCAATACACTATTATATCTGGAAATGTTCATTTTTTGTTTTGATGTTTGATAGAAATCATAAGGCCATTAAATTAGCTCTACCAATCTTACGTAAGTCACTGATAACAAGATTGCACCTCATAAACTCTGTTTTTAACCTGGAATATGTATTGGACTAAAACTTTACATTATACTAAAATCCATGTTCTGGTGAAACAAAATGTATCTTGGCTTGGTAACAAAATGCAGAGCCTAGGATTTGGGACTGAATTTAAAAGGGGCGTATGGAGTTTCAGCATGGGGGACTTGAGCCTTAGGTTACTCTGTAGAAAGAAAGTAGGAAAATAAGCCAAAATACAAACTAAAAGCAGGTTAAATAAGGAAAAAGCATTTGGTTCCATCACCTATAAAACCTATTGGGTTAGTTTGATTTGGAAAACTATTTGGACAGGAATATGAGACAAGAGTTCTGTAAATACTGAGGAACATTTTATGACATGACCAGTCATTTACGTAATTGTGGGCCTAATTGGGTCCTAACTGAGGACATGTTCTTTTCACCTTTAGTACCTGTGCACCTTGAGGTTGGCAAACAATACAACCCTCACATTATTCCTGTGAAAAAGAGGGGAGATTTTTTTTTTTACTTGACGAACTAAAATTGTGTTCATGACCTGAACAGGATCGCATCAGTTAAGAACCACTTCATATAACTTGTTTGCATGCCTGTTCTACTGGTGTGAAGGTCTCTTTCCTCTACTAACATAAGCAATTGTGTAGTGTTTTCCCCAGACTCTGTCAGTCTTGTGCACATCTATCAGTCGTTAGTTATCACAAGACTTTAGTATGTAATGTCTTCATGCAAGTAAATCTGCTTTTCTTCATTTTTGTTACTATTGCATTACCAAAAAAAGCCTTTCTTCCTAAATCTCCTGGCTTGTTACTCATTCACCATTAATTTCAAGTATTGAAATTGTTGAAGGTTTGTTGGACATACAAGTCACAAGGTATTTTCTGGTTTTAGGCTCTGTGTTGCAAGTAATTTCTTAGAGTGAATATTGGAAATTACTGAAGCTTTCAATTACACTGAAAAGAAAAGTTAATGCAGAAATCTCACAAATTGCTTTAGAAAGAAAAATTCTAAAAAATGTTGAGTGAATAACAATTGTGCATAAGGCCTGTTTAGCAGATCTAAGGAACTACTGATGCAGGTTTCTTCAAACTGTACTCTGACATGCCCCAGACATTTAAGCTGAATCTTGAAGAAGTAATAAGTATTTTTATGTGTTAAATAGATTCCTAGCAGGCTTTAGAGGGAAGCCAGAGACACTGTCGATTTTCCTATTTCATTTATTTTCTTTATTATACACAGACATCCGGATGATCAATCACGTCTGACATGACAGCAGGCATAGTAGGAAGTTATTGAAAAGCAGATGCCTAAAGACATCAAGACAACGATGGTACTCCCCAACCCTTCTTGTATCTTGTATCTTGTATGCAAAGTCCTGTACCAAAGAAAGATTCAACTTTGTTGGCGTACTTAGAATTTCTGAGTTAACAGAAACAACTAATTTCAGTGTTTGCAGAGTAAATATGACAGACAGTAATAGTTGTGGGACTTCCTATTTGCACTATCTTAACATCAATTTTTAGTCAAACTCCTGTTGTTCTGTGCAAACACGGAACTGTAAAATGGTTCCTTGTCCTAAGATCATGTATTCTACAGGGTTACCAAGAAGAAATGAACATTAGTCTAAATATATAAACGGAACTCCATTTTCAAGGCTAAATGCAGCCAAACTACCCAGTTTACTATTTGCTGGAGTAATTCGTCTAAGCTAGACTCCTTGTTCCATAGTCCTTTTTCTTTTTCCATTGAGGTAAGTTATACCTGAAAGCAGAGTAATTAAGAATTGATAGAGCATCCAACACTAACTATATAAGACTACTTCTTTGAAATATTTTTCAAAGTTCTAAATCTCTTTTTAGCATATGTAAAAGACTTGAGGTTTGTTACTTTTTTCTTTATTTTATTTTATTCTGCAGGATGGCAGTTATCAAGCATATACAATGGGACACCTTGATAGAAAGCAAATAAAAATCCCTTGAAGAAAGAGTGAAAATCTGAGTACTAGCATAAGGTATCCAGAAGACATACATAATAACCTCAGAATATGTAATATAAATTGAGATTATATCACAGAGGAAAAAACCATGATGTTCCTATCTTCTGAAGAAAAGATACCAGTGGAAAACAATTAATCTATTAGAGAAAGCAATATTTTTCCATTGATATTTGACTTCCATCAATTTTTATTACGCTAAATATCTGACATTTAAAAGGGACCTAAAAGCAATGTTTAGGCTAGCAACTTTTTACGGTTTCCAACATAGATACAGTGACTTTATGGTTGGTTTTAGTTTTATATGCCACTAATTGCATGGGGTTTTTGTTAACTGGGAGTTGTTCTTCTTTCTTAACTTGTAAAAGAAGTTACACTACTTGGAAAACCTTTCAGTACTGCCATACTTTTAGGGGATTTCTTCGGTATCTCTGTGATGAATTTGAATGTTATTAGTCCGACTGTGCATCTTGCTGTTCATTGACGCCAAAAGGGAGTCCTACATTATCAGTTCCTCTCAATGGCTGGAAGGCATCAATCATCCACAGGAGTCACAGCACATAAACATTGTGTTTATGACTAATAGGAAATTGGCACATTTAACAAAATTTTCCTTCTACTCCAGCTTTTGCATGCCTACTGATGAAAAAGTCTACAAGTAGTGAGTGAAGTAGGGACAGAACAGAAATCTCTTCTAAATTTCACTAAAAATCTAATCTCAATATTTTCAAGAAAGGAAGATAAATCAAATAAACTTACTCTTTTATGATGAACATTGATATCATTCTCATTTCAGATACTTCACCTTACTTTTTTTTCTCTAAGATTCCTCTAGTCCTTTGCTCATTACACATACACTTTTAGTTTCTTTCCAGGTTTAGAAAATTTTGCTTCCTATTTACTGTCCTGAAATCTGCTTCTTCTGCATGGTTAAGCGCTGTTGCAGTACTGGGCTAAGTCGCTACCACAGGAGTTGACCATAAGTATCTGAAGTCATAGTTTTATGTCAATGATGTCCTTTTCTCTTTTATTCTTCAGATATTTGTCTAGATTTTTGGTTCTTTTGGTTTTTCTTCATTTTCCACTCCTAATGAAGTACTTTTAAGTTAACAAAAGGGTTAAGAGACCAAGGTACAGAAAAAGTGGTTATTGACAGTTATTGCTCTTTATCATATTTATGTCTTCTTGCTGCAAACTATTCTGGAATCTACTGATTGAATTATTATATTTTGGGGTTTTTGTTGTTTAATTTTCTCCCTCTGCCTCCTGTTCCTGTCTTAAAAACTCAGTGAGCTGTTTCCTACTATCATGCGCACAACTTCATGCACCCATATAGTTTCCTGATAATTCCAAAAAGCAAGATCTGGTGTTGGGGGTGGAGGGGAGAGGGACGAGGAGAGGGAGACAGTGGAAAAAATATTTAGAAATTCCAGTGAAATAAGAAGCCTCTTTACCTGAGGTCACTGAATCTACATTTATTATTTACTTTCTCCACCAAAACATCCTTTTCTTAATAACCTGCCTCACCTCACCTGACATGTAGCTTGTATTGATATGCCGCTGTGAAAATGTTTCATAATATTACAACATGCATACAAAACTCTAATGCTCTGGAACCAGAAGAAAAGACGAGCAAAAAAATATGAGAGCACAAGCCCATACAGCATGATATTATTTTATAGTACTTTTCTTTTTCAGTATTATGTCTAAGTGAAATGCATACACTTCTAGCTTATCTTCTATTTCTAAAGTGCTATATACAACCACAGAAACAGAAAAATAACAAAAAAATAAACCCACATCCATTATTTAGTGCTTTCAGCTATTATACATTTATCAAAGCAACATATAGACTTGGCTAAATCCGTATTTGAATCAAAAGTTCAGACTCTGCTGAACTGCAAACTCTGAGGTGATGAATCCTGATTCCTGACCTAAATCAGACCCCAGAATTTCCAGCTGAGCTACCACAAGGTTTTATTAGCTCACATTTCACTTTTCATCCTGAGTGCAAAAATAAGAGAGAAAAGTGTTTCTGGTAACCAGATTCAGGCATGCCATGAGTTCTGTTACAGAAGATTCCTCATTTTATGGCTGCAGGTTGAAAATGATGGTATGTAGCCCCTCTGTCATCTGAGAAAATACTGCCCCAATCATTAAGCCTGCTGTAAAGGGCTGATCTTTCAGTGTGTAACCTAACTCTGAGAGACTGCATGAAAAGTCACCTTGGAGATGTGTGATAGTAGCTAGCAGCACATCACAGAAATGACGTTTCCTTAAAAACAAAGGTCATATGTTCTGTTCACTCTAGGTAAAAATACAGAGATTTCCAACATTGCTCTCAAGCTGCTTTTTCATGGCCTCATGGCACAGAGAAGCCAATTGCAGAATTCAAACATTCCCATCCTCCTGAAATAATTTCATTTCCCAAAAAGGCATTAGCTTACTTTAAAACATGTTTTTCTCCCCATTAAAATTTCTCATGTATAACATATGGCAGCGGATTTTCCAGGCCACTGAACAAGTGTGCCATGTGACAAATGAGGGAAGAGCAAGGGTTGAGAACATGGGTGGCTCAGTTATCATAAATGTAAGTATGCAGTATGTACAAAGGCAAAAATAATCCTTTTTGTTGCATAAAGCAGCACTTCAAAGGAAATGTAAACACATCTGCACTTTATACCTTGTGCATTAGACAAAACAAAAATACCACAAAATTCTGCTGAGAGACTCTGAAAAGGAGCATAATTAACTACCATTACATTCACTCAGGCTTCATCAGTTGCAAACTCTCTTTGACCTCCTTACCAACACATGAATATAATGGAATCTATACTGGTCAGGTACATACTGATCTTTACAAGGGAAGCACAATTACATTAAGAGTATGTCTCTTTTCCATTCAAATATTCATACTACCTTCTTTTAGCTGCTTTAACAATTATGCTTCTTTTTTTCGACATTTCAGTTTATAAATTTCACTGTCTCAGACTTCTAGTGGCAATTTCAGAGTAATACACAAAAGAGCGTAAAGAGATTTTAACAAGGTGTGAGCCTGAGTAACAGTCAGTTCTAATATAAGTCAATTGGGTTGATGTCAGTAGAATCAGAATTGCAGTTGAATAACTGAAAGAAGAATTTCATCCAAATGATTTGTTAGACATATTGCCAATAAAATCTTTATATAAATTTACCAGTACATTTAAATAACAATTTTCCTATTAGTTCGATCCAGAATTATTTTTTTGCCTGATGTGTGGAGATCTTGGAACCAATATTGAACAAATTTATAAGCTGACAAAGATGAATGAAGCTATTGGATTATCACTTAGCAGCACTGGTTTCACAGCACAAAGAAATAATACATCCACAGTGATATGCAAGCCTCTGTATAAATAAATTGACTATTCTGGCATACAGATGCTTTAAATGTTACCCATAAAATTGCAGGCCTGTATAGGTATGCCTTGGGTTGTTAGGGTTTTCTTTGTTAGAAACCCTTGAAAAAATATTGCATTATGGTCTCTCTGCTGTACAGTAAAATTTAATTTCTATATACTGAATTTGTATGAGGACAGGTTTAACCTGTATGAGGGCTTTTATAAAAAAACAACTATGATTCCACTGGTATAGTTTCCTGTGGAAGTCAGCTTGTTTGGTTGTTTGGTTGCTTGAACTGTTCTGTAAATGTTGCCAGAGAATGCAGGCATTAAACAATGTTGGCAAAACACAAGGCATCATGTACAACTACTTGAATACAGATTTTAATTAGTCGATTTTCAAAAGCACTTGGCATGATCTTTTCCCAAACAAGGACTGGATGACAGATCAGCCCTTAGACAGCACTGATTGGCACAGGATGATTTTACTGTCTACCTAATAATCCAAGAGATGTGATCATACACCCATAGTGGAGGCTTGAGAGACCTCAGTTTGACTTGTCATTTGTCTGTTGCGTTAGAAACTGATCTCAGGCAAATTAATTCCCTGCACTGAGACTCAAATTACCACATGTAAAATTGAATTCTTGATATTTCTCTATTTTTTAAATTGCGTTGACATGACTGTCCCAAAGTAGGGTTAATAATGCCCACTCTCATGTATCCCACTGCTTCACAGATTCCATATTAATTTTATTAACTGTGCTTCACAGTAATCTAATCTGTAGAATTTTGCAAACCGCAAGAGAAGACACATGCACAGACATCACTTTTTGCATTTGCTGCAATTACTGTTCTGGTAAAAAAACTCTCTATATTTGTTTTCTACTATATCACTCAAACAAATTCTGGGTTTGTTGGATTCTTTTTTTCTTGTATGTCTCAGGAAAGGAAAGACACACTTCTGTGATTCTTCTTTGCCAAAGAAATCATTTACACTATGAGAAATAAAATGTGTAGTATTTTTTCTTCTTTATTTTCCCTGTAAAATTGTCCCTACCTCTCAAATATTCTACATGAAGAATTTAGACAATCTTTAAATAAAGTTCTGTTACATACTATCATCATACATAGAAAATAAGAATATATCAAAAAGGAAAAATGTTTAACTGGAACAGAGTGAAGAGCATGTCTGAGTTCTTCATGTTAGATTATAGTATTGTTAAAAGGGTCTATGAAATGTTATTATTTTTCAGTTGTACCTGTTCTTTAAAAAAAAAGCCAGTCAAAACCTTCTATTATTTTTCAGTAAAATAATCAATTTCATTCTTTTGATGAGTTGATACTGCAGGTGTTTTTCTTTACTGCTACCTGTGACTTCCTTTTCTAGACAAATATCCACTCACAAATTATTTTGCTTTTACCTTCTGTTTTGATTATTATTACTAACTCTTTGCGGAGTACAATATCTGATAGTCCGTGTCAAGAATTAATGAATTTTCTTTTTCTTTTTTTTTTTTAAAGAAAGAAGACAAATTGTTGCTTGAAGAGGTAGTGCTGGCCTTCAGGTACTGAAACCAGATGTGCAGACCGCGTGGCCATAGCAAGTATGTTATGGGCAGTACAGAGGCCATGGTCCAAGCACTACATTAGTTATTAGCACACCTTTATCCACAGGTGATCAGGACTTCTATAAATCTTTTGAAGAGATTTCAAAGAAGAACTGAAGAATAAAGAAGTGCTTTTTGACACACGATAGAAAATGTGATGCGATGGTGAAAAATTCCACAAGCATACAGTCAGAACAGCGCAACTGATGGAAGATAGTCAAGAATCAATGTGTTTGTTGCAAATGTGAATAATCAGTAGGGCTGGCACACTAACCCGTTTCCTTGTCAAATAAACTACATGTGCCTTTTCATAAACCTTTTTCATCTTGTCTTCAAATCACCCCCTGGCCATTTGCATTAGTGATGCAGGCAAATTCTTCCAGAACCCCAGACTTCTGCTGTAATTCTGTCTTTTACTTTGATCTCGAAATTGTTTTGTCTGGGCCCAGCTAGACTCTATACTCCTCTGGGCAGAAACTGTGTGCAAAACACACTGTTGAAGCTCAGTAAATACTAACATCCTATGTGAAATAACTCCTAAAGCCCAGATCTATGATATGATATAATGGTGAACTATTCTCTCATAATACAGAAAAAAAATGGAGTGTAGCAATGTAGGACAAATCCTGTAATAAAAAAAAATATTTTAAAAAAATCCTCAAAATTAAAATTATATTTTTGGAAAACAGAAAAAAGGGATTGAGAGAGCTTTAGTTTGCATCTTAATCTCTTGCTCTGCCAAGTTTGTTGTCCTTCCTGCCAAAAACCTTGCTAATTCATTCCTAGTTATAACATTTTGAGGAGAAACAGGTATATTTGTGTTGAATTCCATATCTAACAATATTAATAATTAGCAGATAAGTTGTTGGCTCCTGCCCCAGGATATTTTCTTCCTTCCTTTCATCTGGTCCAAAATCCCATCTGCTGTCCTGTTTCACATTTTTTACTCTTTTTGCTAAGAATTGGATGCCTTTCTTCCCATTTAAGGCATCTTGCAGACTATAATCTGTTGCAGATATTTAGTTATTCAGTGTGAATCCTGAACTCACACGCTGCAGCTAAGATTTCATCTGTTGAGATTTGTCAGGTGGGATTTCAAGGGCCTAAACAGAAGCAGTTAGTGCCATCTGAATCACTTGAGTATCTGAGACATCTGCATCAGACTGTGCCATACGATGCAAAACCGTGGGGGAACTTCTGCTGTCCTGGGCAAGGAGTTGGAAGTCTGGCAAAATTTCCTAGAGCCACTAAGGTAATATTATACAACCCTGCCTCAGCAATGCATAAATGCTCACAAAGTGAGAACCAAACATGATTCTTATATGAAAGGGAGTAAGAGGTACAGTTACATGAAAAACGTAATTCTGAATGCCCTTTTTATAATTTGTACATATGTAATATAACTGTGTGAGACACATATCTATGTTACTCTAAGGAAGTCAGAAGTAAGAATTAAGTAGGTCTACTCCTTCCTAAAGCAGGGGTCAGCTGAATTTATATTTTTTTAAAATGTGAGTTTTTGAAAAATTAAATCATGCAATCATTCTTCACCTAGCTATGCAATTTTTTATCAACTTACTTTTTATTCAGAAGTGCCCATTTCATTGCAGCCAGGAGATCATTACTTTCTCACATCTTTAACTAAACTGAAGCTCAGAATATTTTTGTGCATATTTTACTGTAAACACATGAATATCAGCAATGTTAACCATGCAGGTGCATAAAGTCAAGCACATGTAAACATCTTTCCAGGATTATAACAGGATTTTACAGGTTATGAACTGACACAGAACTAGTTAAACAGGAAAAAAATATTTCTACACCATAATAATTTGTTTCTTTTTCACACTGGATAGCTACATCTAAGAAAATATGAATTTGTTTTGCCATTTTAATAAAACTTTTTCTGATCTTAAACACCAGCTTTGGTCTTTCATGATCTGTAAATGTCAGAAATGTAATATAAAGCAGAGATATCAAGGTCGGAATTTAGTTAGAAATATAAAATATTTTCAGCAATTTATAAGTAAGAATCAAATATGTTATATCAATTTAGATTGTTCACAACATTCTAAGAAGAAAATCTCAGTTGAATTTTAGGCCTATTGTGGGAACAGACTGGTTAATCAACCATAACTTTAACAGAGTCCTTTAGTAGCTTTAGTATCCAACCTTGATGTGTTTCAATTACCTTTTAGAAATTCCAAACCCAATTGCTATAGGCAGCATGAGTTAAAAAAGCAAACACTATTTGAACTTGTAGTGTCAAAGACAACATTGAGACTCAATGTCAATACGTTTGTTCCACAATCTTAGCTGTATGACCAAGTGAAACCAGAAATTTAACTATGCAAAGTGGAGTGATAAACATGACTATGTCTAGGAAAAGAAAATAAGTCAAAGCTAGCAGTTCTCAGTCTGCTGTAAGAAGATCATTTTTGTACACCCAAACCAATTTAGACTTGACTCTGCTTCCATATCTTGGTGAATTGCTGGTAATTATTCTGAAGTCAGGTGTAAAAATAATATGGAAAAGAGATAATGACTTCAATTGTATGACATACTTAAATCTGCCTGTTTAATTTTCTCCAGAGGTTAGATTATGCTTAATATTCTAGCCTGAGAAGAAACAGAAGGGCAAGAGATATGTTTCCTTTGTCATGTTTAGTTTTTCTTAATCCTAACCATTGTAGCAGTTAGCGATCCCAACTATACAGTGATGCACAGCTGTATGTCACCTCTAGGCAGTAGATTAATCAAGCTGCAGATGAGAACAGGACTAATTATCTGCTTCCTCATTCTTGACCTAGGGTCAAAATAATTAAAGTCATCCAAGGAGATCTAGTAAAACTGTGTGATTTAAATACCACAGAATGCCACGTGTCTCATGTTTAGTTATCTCTCTCCTTACTGCTCCTACACGTATAAGAATTGCTTTATCAACTTCAGTCAAAATTAAGTTTATTTATTCTGGGGTTTTTTTTGTGATGATGATTTAATTAAATAAATAGCATACTTCTAATCTGTATGCGTTTTCCATCTGTTACTTTCACTTAGACTATATATCTAAATTGTACCATAAACTTCAGAGCACTAAATTTGTTGAAAGCATTTTGCATTACCTGCAAATTAGATGTGTTTTATGTCTCAACAACTGATGTGCAATTGCAATAATTTCACTTTTTACTAAAAGTTAGCAGAAGGGTCTGTTGTCTTGTTCTGTTACTGTGGTTGGTAACTAATTCTTAATACTTCAATCACACTAATGAAAAAGGAATTTTCAAAGAGGAGAAGTAGGTTCTACCCTACAAGTATAAAGTTGTTTTTTTTTTTTAAAAAAAGCCTTTATTGGCAATTTCCTACTTTTTTTAAAAGTATGAAATCTGACAATTCCTAAGGCTGTAATCTAGCAAAGATTTCTTTCTATATTACAAATGTATAGAAACTTTGTGTAACTGACCAATAAATACCTAAAATGCAAGAAGGCTCAGTGGAAATGACATAGGTGATGTGCCCATGAAGCTTGAAGAATAACTCCAGATGCGCCTGGCCACAGCTGCTGCAAAGAAGCTGGTTTCATCTCAACACAAAGGGGACCAGAGTTTAGCCTTTGCTTCAGATAAAAATTTATGTCAGTGGAGTGGATGAGCTGATAGTGTAAATGTTCCTCCATTAATTTATTAAAAGAGTGTGAATGTCTCCCTGAGTTGGTCAAGTCTCTTCTCTCAGGTGACCAGTGACAGAACAAGAGGCCACGGTCTCAAGCTTTGTCAGGGGAGGTTTAGGCTTGACATTAGGAAGAAGTTCTTTACTGAGAGTGATTGGCCATTGGAATGCGCTGCCCAGGGAGGTGGTGGAGTCACCGTCCCTGGAGGTGTTTAAGGAGAAATTGGATGAGGCTTTTAGTGCCATGGTGTAATTGACAAGTAGGAGTAGGTGTAGGTGTTGGGTCATAGGTTGGACTCGATGATCTCAAAGGTCTTTTCCAACCTTTTGATACTGTGATACTGTGAAGACAGCATGGTGGAAGAGGGTGTGATTATGTGGCTCAGCCCAACATAGATTATGAAGATTAAGTAACCAACAAAAGAATTTTGAAGAGAGCAATGGGCATGAACTGGCTTCAATCTGTATATTCCTTCTCAGTGGCTGTGGACATCCAGCATTATGTCAGCGAACATACCATAGAGACTGTTAGTGGGATGTTTGAGGTGCCCCTCTAAAGTGGCTGTACACTCATGCACACAGTACGGGGAATAATCACAAAGAGAAGTCTGTGTGCAGTTGCAGGGCTACGATGTTGTTGAGGTCATGGAGACATGGTGGAACGACTCTCATGACTGGACAGTTGCAATGGGTGGACACAGGAAAAGATGGGAAGACGAGGAGGAGTAGTGGCCCTTTATGTGAATGAGAAGCTGGAGAACATGGAGCTCTGCTCGGGGTGGGTGAAGAGCCAACTGAGAGCAAGTGGGTTGGAATTCAAGCAAGGATGGGTATTTGCTATGAGCCACCCCGACCAGGAAGAACATGTGGATGAGGCCCTCTACACATAAATAGGAGCAGCCTTACATTCTCAGGCCCTGGTCCTCATGGATACTTCAACCACTCTGATACCTGCTGGAAGGACAACACAGCAAGGTGTAACAATACAAGAGATTCCAGAAGTTTGTTGATGGTAACTTCTTCCTCCAAGTGATAAAGAAACCAATGAGGAGAAGCGCTTTGTGGATGTCATCACCAACAATGAGGAGTTCCTTGGGGATGTGAAAATCAAAGGAAAGCTCAGCTGCAGTGATTATGAGATAGTGGATCCTGAGGGCAAGGAGGAGGGTGAAAAGCAAGCTCACAACTCTGGACTTCAGGACAGCAGTCTTTGGCCTCTCCAAGGATCTTCTTTGAAGAGTCTTACATGATAAGGCCCTGGAGGAGAGGGAGCAGCAAAAAGGTAGTTACTATTCAAGGATCATCTCCTCCAAGCTCAGAAGCAGTGCATCCCAAAAAATACAAAGTCTGGCAAAAAAATCAGGAAGTTTGCAAAGATGAACAAAGAAGCCCAAATGGAATTGAATGTGGCCAGGGATGTCAAAACCAGCAAGAAGTGTTTGTATAAGGACAAAGAAAGACCAGGGAAAATGTGGGCCCATTGCTCAACAAGATGGGGGATCTGGTTACACAAGACATGGAACAGGTTGAGGTACTGAATGCCTCCTTGGCCTTGGTCTTTACTAGCAAGACCGACCTTCAGGAATCACAAATCCAGAAGGAAAGGTTGGAGCTATGAAGATGTACCCTTGGTGGAAGAGGATCAGGTAAGCGAATAAGAAAACTGGACATTCATAAGTCCATGAGCCCTAATGGGATGCTTCCATGAGTGCTGAGGGAGCTGGTAGATGTCATTGCAAGGCCTTGCTCAGTAGTCTTTGGTTAATCATACCATGGCGAGTAGTGCCCAAAGACTAGATGAAAGCAACTCTAATTTTCAAGAACCCTGGAAAGTACAGGACAATCAGCTTCACCTCGATCCCTGGCAAAGTGATGGAGAGAGTTGGGACTGTTTAGCCTAGATAAAAGAAGGCTCAGGGGGATCTTATTAATGTACATAAGTAACTGAAAGGCAGGTTCAAAAAGATCAGAGCGAGATTATTTTCAGTGGTGCCCAGTAAAGGGACAAGATGCAATGGGTACAAATGGAAAGACAGGGAACACATTTGTAAGGGTGTCTAAGCACTGTCGTAGGTTGCCCAGGGAGGCTGTGGAACCTCCATCCTTAGAGATATTCAAAAGCCATATGGACATGGACCTGAGCAACTGCCACTTGGTGGCCATGCTGGAGCAGGGGTTTGAACCAATGACCTTCAGAGGTCCTTCCAACCTTAACGATTCTGAGAATCACATTGATATTGAGGTTGCATGTATTTTGCAATTACTGTACTTTGCTAAGTGTAACTTACAATTATATCGTGTTTTCTGTGTATTTTGTATGACACCGCTGAATCAGAAATCCCATGTAATATAAGACATCTTATTTTAAGTAACTTTCATACTAAATATTACACCCGCCATGCATGGAATATCTAAAAGATCCTGGTTGAAGATTTGAACCTGGACTCTGACGTCTTGTCAAAAGTTCCCAAACAATAGTTCTTACTAACACAGCTCATTAATTTTACTCTATGTGGTACACAAAAAGCGAATTCCACGTGGAAGAACTAAATATGTACTTGGTGCAACAACAAATTCTGGATTTTATTGTCCCAGGATGGCTCTGATACATATCTTAATCTTCAGAATTATATTAATTTCTACTGTACTACGATACTAAGTAAGTTTCTTTGAGAAAAAGACTCTAGAGTATGCAATGACATTTTTGTTCATTTTATTTAATCTGATTCCTCAATGCCAGACAGCCTGAATGGCCTATGTGTTTATTTCCTGTATAAAAATACAAAAAATAGTAAACCAATCATGGACTGTAGGCTTGCAATAATTAATTACTACTTCTGAATGAGTAACAATTTCAAAAATCAAACCCTTTTCATCTCTTAAGTCACTTATTATCTGACTTTGTTAGAAGATCAGCGTTGCCAGCAATTCTTTTCAAAAATGTATTTAAATATGGGGAAAACTAATGCAGGTATGGGGGGTTTTTTTAATTATTTAACTAAAATACCCTAGAATTTTTAGCTTTATAATGTATGTATGTGATGTATATATTTTAACGAGGAACGGAACTTTTGTCAAAACCTGCCTTACCAGTTTAGCTTCCAACAACAGCAGGGAGGATGAATCACTAGGATTCACCTAGGTTTCTTGGATGTCCAAGCCACAAATGTTTTTGGTTTTTCTTCTCCCTGATTCAGCACTTTATTCATTTTTTTTCCTCCAGAGCGGTAACAGCAGATTTTTCATTTCTTTTTCTCATATACTTATATGGCATTTAATATTTCCAGTTAATTTGTACCAATGAATACCTAGTTAAGGCAAATCTATTTTTCAAAGGCAGGTATGGACATAAACATTGAAAACTACTTAATTAAGTCAGTGACCTTTTTAAAATGAATTCCTTTTTGTAAAATAATACTGGATAGCACCTAAAGGCAGAAATAAGGGAAATAGAATTTATATTGTTTTCGTTTCCAAGATTGATATCCAGGAAGAAAGCTAGAGAGACAGTTTACATGAAAAGCACAGGAAAGAAACTAGAACAAATCTTCTAGCTCTGAGCACTGTAAGGTATACATTTTTCTATTTTGGTTTGGCTTATAACAATAGAAAATTCTCAGAGACTGGTTCATTTTAATTTCATACTCAGTAATACTAGAGTTTAACTGTAATTTTACCAATTGAGCTTTGCATTTGTGCAAGCATGAACCTAATGCCCTTGTGAAGCACTTTCTTTAAATGGAAGGGAAAATATATTCTGGAGTAAAACATAGAAAACAGCAAACAATTAACTACAAGCTGTTAACTATTTCCTCCTTATACTCCAGAATCCAATAGTTTAACTGCCCTGTGAATTTGCTGATATTAAGCAGGCTGCTAGCAATGATCATCCAGATTATTGTTGAAGACTCCAGGGAAAATAATCATTGCACTAATGACAACTTTTAAAGTAAACACTATTTCTATAAAATCAAAACATCAGCATTTGGGTAGGCTAAAATCTCAGGTACTTATATCAATAAAATATGCACCTTAGGACATTCCAGGTCACAGCTGAGAAATGTATTGCATTTTCTAGTGTTTTTAGAAAGAATGAATAATTACAGTGGAAAGGTTTGGGTTCATTAAAGAAAAACAAATTTGGAGAACTGCAGCTTTTTATTTAGAAGGAGCTTGTGATATGATCTGACAGTTGCTTTGTTTAGACAAGTGTCATAGCTTTCTTTCACTGACCAAATTTTCTGAAGTCAAACAGGTCAATATTTTTTCATCCACACTAGGTAAATGATAGCATCGACAGGAAGACAACAGTTTCTAACTGTGGTTTGGAGAGAAAATCTAAAGTAAATAATCTTCTTTTGAAAGGAATGGCATCATTTGACTTAATCTGAACTTTTGCAAAAGAGTATCTGCAAATGCAATAGCTGAAATTTGGTCTTCAAATCTCTGAATTTCCTCTTTAATTATAGTTTCATTCTCTAGCTGTCTCTGTGCCCACAACCTTCTTTGTTCTCAAAATCACATTACTGAGTATTTAGGTATTCAATGACCTGTGCTGTGATACTAAATGGAAGTCTGACTTCTACTTCCTTTTTCTATAAACAATGTTTATCCTTCTTTATTGAGGTCCAAATCTAAATCCCAAGTTACCGTTTCTCACTGTATGTCAGTGTCTTCCTGAAACAGACTGTAAAGAAAGCATTATGGAAATTGGCTTAGATAGAGTCTGAGATTTTAGAAGCAGGATTAGAAGCAAGTTAAATGAAATAAAAGGAAGGCATTTCAATAAAGGATTTACTCAAGAATTTTTAGGAAAACATGGTGTAGACTTAGAGGACAGAACCAAGCCTGATGTCTTTTCATGGTAAGAAAACTTCCTGCAAAGGTTAGTTGTGATTCTTTCTTCCCCAATACTGTCTCAAAACTGTTACAAGATTCGAAGTCCTCCAATGCTAGCAACATCCTCCTAGTCTCCAGAGTGAGTTTTCTACAGTCAGTAAATACTTTTCTTTCTATGCCGATACTGTCTGTTATCTAACACGGCTGTTTTCCCTTTTAGTTGTTTACACAGATGATGCATTTGTAGCGAGTGGCTGCTTCCTGTCACCGGCACCACCTGGCTGTGCTAGCCACACCAGCCCCCTTCATGGCCCATCTATTCCATGTATTGCAGTACACAGCAGAGAAACAAAAATTTGCACCAAAAGGCTTATTTTGAAAAGGGAGTACTACAGGTTTGCTGTGCAGTGCTGTGCTGAAACTGATTACTGGGTTAGGAAGCAGGACTGATCAGCTCTGGGCTGCTGCCATGCTCTCAGGTTGCCTATATTATCCAGGAAGGTCCATGATCCTTGTCCGGCCCACATAACATTTGAGCTTTATTCTACTTCTGCTCCACTTGACCAGATATTTCTAGACATGGATGAATAAGTTGTGCACAATACTTAGGATTTTTCAATTCTTGTTTGTTAAAATTCTCCTGTCATTACTGGAAGTATTTTATCTGCAAACTTTGGATCTGCATGCCTGGTTCACAGCTTTCCTGCAATTAACAGTCAATGCAACCATTCTTTTTCTTTTCCTTCTAGCTGGTGTGAAAGCACTTTCTAACAGACTTTATTGTTAGCAGTGACTTATTTATGGGGTTTTTTAGCTTTTTATTGTTACTTGTGAACCCTATTGTCCATGATACAGTGCTCAGGTCATTTAATTCTTGCTTTATTTTGAAAATTGAAAACAGATCATAAATACACTGCAATATTCATGTCATATTCACCTGGTCAACACACTATATTCATAAACTTTTATTAAGCATGACTGCATTTACACTATAGTGAAAAAAATTACAGCAATAGTTACTCCTTATAATTTCCTGCTACTTACATTTGAGTTCAACATGCACATTGTTGTTTCCTCTCTTTTAATATTTATTACCATAGTTTACAAGGTCATGAAGTTATGTTTGCCAGGCAGTAATCTCTTTTTGCATTAAAAAATATGTTTAATTCAAGAAAATCTTATTTTTTTTTCACCTGGATATGCAAAATTCAGTCACATATGGTAGCTTTTCCTTCACAAGATTAGAAAAAAAATAATAAAAATGAAAAGCAAAAGAGTTAACAGTAAAGATGGCTACATCCTTGTTATATTCTTAGTTTCTTCATATGTTTTCTTGTACTGCTTTCAAACCCTTCATTTCAATGACAGCAGCCAAAATTATGTTTTCTGCAAGATCAAAAAGATTCTTTCTTTTCCTGGAGGGCATTTTACCTCTATCCACAGCAACATAGCATTAAAATTACATTGCTTGTGCTCTCCTTTAAGTGTTGACTCTTTGCTGGTTCATCTTATCTTTCTTGCCTACTCAGATTTTGCATTCTCCTTGAATACTCAAACTAGCCACCACTGCCTATTTTTCTGCTTCTGCAGCTTGCTTTCCAGTTTTTTGAGTGTTTTATCTTAATGCCAATGTTGGTCCACAATTTACTCAAACCTTTGTATATGAGCTTCCTAAAAAAACTACATATGCACCTTCATCTGTAACAAGTGAAGAAAATGGAAAATATTTAAAATTTAATTAAAAAGAAAATGAGCAACCAACATGTTTATATGTCTTGCTTATTGCTAGAAGTGAACCATTGGAACAGTAAGTTCCTGGAACAGGCTTAAAGAGAAGTTGCCCATGTTTGTCTGTTTGTGTTTTAATCTGATTCAAGAGAGATCGAGAACTACAGTGTCTCATACGCTAGACCAAACATTCCATTGAGATATCCTCCCCAAAGTCATCGTGAGATAAAGAAAACAAAAGTACTTCCTGTTTCTTCCAAAAGAGACCACCTGAACCCACCAACTGACAGATGATTCCGGTCAGCTTTTTTAAAAAATTCCTTTGCCAAAAGCTGACCCCAAAAAATGAGCAGCTATTAGACTAAATTACATGCTCCACTATGCTCAGTCAATGATATCCTGAAAAGATAAAGTAGTGCATCAAGAAAGAACAAAAACATGAAGTAAGAACACTTGTGGCATCATGAAACATTGAAGTAAAGAATGCAGACTGTAATATCTCAGCTCTTATACCAATTTTTATAGCTGAACTGAAAAAAAAAAATCTGTTCTCCTAATTCTAGCTAATAAATTAGAAAGGAAAATTATTCTTAATTTTATTTTTTCTTTTTTATGACTCCTGCTCTTAGTTCTGTACAGTCAGAATTTATTTATATAGCTCCTTATTTCCTTCCTACAGGGTGTCTCTCAGATTCTTGCCAAGATTCTGCCTACAGAGATTCCTCTACATTCTTTCTCCAAATCAAACAAGTCTTAACCTGACACCAAAAAGCAAAAAGTACAGCTTTTGAGCTTGAACTAAGCCTTAAAATCAAATTTGGCTTTACCACCTCAGAAACAGCTTTGCAAGAACTGGGTTAAACAAATCTATGACTGTAAATGCTATGTTACTACTTTGCATCCTCCATCTGCAGTATAGATACACTCTCCCTACACATCATATTCTAGAATTCCTCTCCCTACAAACATATCAGCAAGAAAATATGCCCAAGTCCCTTTATAGCAGCCTAACTTCAAATACTTTCCCCAATAGGTAATATGAGAATATTGATGAAAGTTATAGAAGATTACAATTTTGATAAAATTACAGTTTTCTCCTAGTTCCCTTTGCTTGAGAACACTGTAGTTGCTATGAAAAACCTTAGAGTGTCTAGTTATTACATGAAAATTCAAATGAAACAAGAATGAAATGATAAAGTTTAGGATCTACTACCTAAATTTATTCAGTTACTTTTTAAAATTGAGCATGGTTTTAAAAATTTCCTTCCCTTCTAAACCCATAATAATAGATTATTTTCATTATTTATTGAACCTGACAAAAAAAAAATATTTCTACTTTATTTTGTTTCTATTTTGGAATATCCTGACAACAAATAAAAATACGATTTAAAAATATCACAACATTTCAGAATAATGCTGTAGTTAGAAGGGAGCTCTGGACATTACCTAGTCACACCAAATTCAGTTTCCTCAAAGGGTTTTTGCCTTCAGAAAAAAAGCTGTTAATTTTTAAAATTCCTGAGATCTTCCACAGATGAACAATAGATTTCGAGAATTTAGCAAAATAGTATTATTAAATCGTATCTCATATCTGTCACGGCATAAGAGGCTTGATTTCATAAACAGCAACATACTTACTACTGCTGACTACCTGGACTGTATAATAACTTGTAATAATTTTTACAAGTATTTATTTTATTGCATCTATAACACGTGCTTTGTATTTAGGAAATATATTAATTGTTTTAGCTCAATAACATTTTTTATTGTGTTTTGTAAGAAAGTGGTATTTGCAGTTTCCTTTTCTAATCTCAACTGTTTGACTTTCTCAATACATACATGTATCAGTGAAATTAGATATATAAAAACATCTTTATAAATCTAGGTTAAAATTTATAAGACATATGGCTTCACATTATAATACTATTTTTTTATTCACTTTTCAAATTCTAACTTGTATCAGCAAAAAAACCAAGGTCTTCAAAATGAACAATACCAGTAGAAATTGCAGATGAATTTTCATCATTTTGTGAACAGAAATGATCACTGGTATGTGATTATCTTTAAATATTCCTGAAAAAATACAGGTGGTTTATGCATTGTCTCCCAGAAAAAAAAATTATTTAATGGAGCACTGCAAGGCACTCCAGAATTTCCCGCTCCCCTTTCATTCCCTTGGAATTTCCTTGTCATTCTTTACATTTTCTTTCCTACAGCACACACAGAGAAGTACAGCAACTATCACTTATAGTTAATGCATTCAGGGCACATCTACTGCTCACTACACTTGTGATCTGTACTATGGGAGGACCCTAATGTTGTGTAGACATGATTATAGAGTTTTTCTGTCCAGAAGGAAAGGTCTACTCAACCAGTGTGACCCCCTCAGGTCTGTGGGGGTTTTGCATAGTTGTAAGTCCACTAACATTTGTTGATCTAAATCAGTCCACTTTAAATAGACCATGAGTTACTCATCATTAAATAGAGCTTTACACTTCATCATAATCAAATAGAGCTTTACACTTCATTATAATCTACTGAACCCAGAACAAGAGGCTGCCTTGCACCTTATTTCTGTCTACCTAACACAATGAAAGGCATGCTATGGAGAATATATTTTCCTAAGTGTAAGGCTGTCTTCCAGTATGCACAAAGGTATGACTGTGTATTTGGTATTTAGAGAAACAAAGAATATTAAAAAAAATTCCCTACGCTTCAAAAATATCTAATGAACTCCAAAACCACAGAGCAGTAGCTATATATGCTTACATGAGTCATGCCTTGAAATACTGTTGTAGATAATTACTCCTCTGAAAGAGAGGAAAATCACTTTATTTAATGTATTTGTAGAATGTGATAAGAAATTACATTTATATTATTTTTGTGTTTATTTTAGAAGGAAAACATGAAAATATGAAAATCATCATGAAAATCATATCATATCAATCATATCATGAAAATATGTTGTCCACAGTCCATACTGGCAGAGTGTTAATATGGTCTGAGTGCTCCCCTTTCCTACAACCACACTGCTCAGGCTAGTTAATTGTCTGCTCCAAGCCCTATCCAGCCACCTGAAGCCTTCCGTCTTGGCTTCTGTTTCTCAATAGGATTGTTTTAATTATTTGACATTGCTTGATAATTAAATATATGACAAGGAACTCCTTTTTCCCTGGAATGGTCTGGAAAACTCATAATCACATTAGTATAGGTCTTGTCCACACAGTTTTAACTTCCCACCATACCCCTTTTATCAGCATAATTGAGCAAATTAAACCATGACTGCTCAGCAAGTATCGTACTTGACCACTTTCCAAATTGACTTCACAAAGATCCACACATTCATCCACTCTTCTTATCTATTAAATTATTTAATTAGGATATGAAGAACTTAAAGTAGCCTAATCAATGGAATCAAAAACAGAATCTCATGTTTTCAGTATGTTTCTTCAACTGCTAAAAGCAGAAAAATGTCTGTTGCAAAACATAGTTGCTGTCCGTTTACTAATTCAGATGCCTGGTTTGGGGCCAAATACATGCTGGAATGTATGCAAATCCAATTATCGGCCTTTCTCCCAAAGTCACCTGAAATTAAACCTGAATAGAGTTAATTACATGCTTATTTATTACCCATCTGAGAAGCAAATGTTTTTTCCAGTGCCTCACTGCCCAGATTACCCAGGAGTGAAAAAGTTTCATGCCGGTTAAACATCTTATCCAGTCTTGACTGACATGTCAGTATACTGGACTAAAACTAAAACTAAACCAAAAAATATTATAAAGAAATCCCAAGCTGTTTTTCTTTCTTTCCACAGTAAGTAAATACTTTCCACATATGTAAATAGGATCAAAAGATTGGAAAAAGGTAACTAGAATATCACACTCAGCCTACTGCAATTGTAAGTAAAAAAGGGATAGAAGTTTAATGCAAAAGGGTCAACAGAATATGGGATTCATCTGCTACCTTACACTTCCACTACAGAAAACATCCTGTCTTTTAGTTCACCTACCAGTTAAGTCTCAGCCTTTTTGTATATACCGTATCTTGAATTATAGGGACAGTCCTTGTCTAATTCTAATTTTCGGTGTGCTAATTCTAAAGCGTACATTAGACATCTCTCCAAAGTAACAAATCACAAACAAAAGACAAAAGTTCTGATTTAAACAGAAATGTCTTAAACCTATGATTGATGTCCCTAAAATAATAGTATACATCAAATTTTGTTGAGCCTTTGGAGTCTCTAAAATTGCAGAAAACTTGACCAAAAACCCCATAACAGGATCAATTAATTAATCTTTCATTGTGACCTTTGCACAAATAGGAAGCGTAAGAATGAGAGGAAAATGGCCTGAAAACAGGATCTATGTGGTTTACCTCCCACTCCTTTTGAGAAGTATATGAAATCATCAGAAAGGATTAGTTTCATAAAACTAACGTTGCACAGTCCTTGCTCTAAAATATATCTCATATTATCAATTTATTTGCCATATTATCATTGACGTTCAAGACACCAGACTCCTCTGTAGCCATGTAATTTGGCAGAATCAGTCAAAAAAATGAAACTATAATTATTTAAAAATAAGAATTAATGCCTCTCATTAATGTTTCTTATCATTAAATAATCTAAAACTAAGTAACTGATCATTTTCAAAATGTGAAGGCCTGAATGAATAAAAGATGCTGGCTTGATAACATTTGTCTGATCCTATTTAACTTATCTCAGCAGTTCAGCAGTGAGCTGTTTAGTTATTAAGCTCACATAACACATCATATAAATGTTTGTCTTTTCAGATTTCTAAGGAAAGACTAACTTTTCTACAGTAATACAGATTTTCATTGAGCTAATCAGAGCTTTAAATCATCCACAGCCAATTTAATACTAAGAACCAAAACTTCACATCAAATGTAAACATTAATCAGTTTTACGGTAATAAAGTCTTACCAGTAAATTAGTAGTTAAGGTTTTATTTAGTTTACTATGTCTGTGATTATATTGTGTGTATTCAGACTATGGAGATATCAAATAAACCTCTGAATTCCTAATAATATGAACAAGAGTCCCTGCACTAGTATAGCATATCAGCATTCAAAGCCAACAACAAAATGTCTCGGTCTGATGTCTAAAGATCTTGAAACTCCATTTTCTTTGTAATGCAATTATAGAAAATCACACATACTCAGAAAAAAAGCAAATACTAGGATCCAGACCCCAAAAGGAACTTAAGTACCTAACGTTAAGCAAATTAAGCAGGTATTAGGTATTTACATAGCTTTGTGGATATAAATCTAAATTACTTTCGATTTAATTCTGCCCATTAAATGAACAATAAGAGCTTATTCTGGACCCTGTACCATAGGCTTAGCTATTGCCACACAAAATGTTTTTGCTAGAAAGTACATGCTGAACTTTACTCAGAGAATCAGTTACTGTGAGATCGAATGTATCTGTTTAACCATCTGATGTGACTGGCATAAGGTTGAGAAGGGAGAGGGACAGTTGCAGTTTTCACTACTCCATTCGTCACCCGTAGCACCCATGGGGAATCTGGCATGGGCAGCCACAGCAGCCATGTCTTGGCCCACTCTGGTTTGCTACCTCACCTTCCTACTCAGCAACCTGTCAGGCACTACAGGAAGGCTGCTGAGGGAAAAATAGAAAAAGGCATCTGGTCTGCAGGGTGATTGAAAAGATGCAGCTGCTTCCATGAGAGCCAAGCCTTTTCTGATGAAGGGGAATACACTACTTGCTCGTGCAAATAGCCTGTGACTGCTGCAAATGGAAGCTGGTCAATATGACGCCCATCCACAAGAAGGGCTGTAGGGACGATCCAGGTAATTACAGCCTGACCTCAGTTCCAAGTAAAATTATGGAGATGATAATCCAGGGTGCAATCATGCAGCGCCTGCAGAATGACCCAGTGGTCAAACCCAGCCAGCATGGATTTAGGAGGGGCAGGTCCTGCCTGACCAACCTGATCTCCATGTGACTCGCCTGGTAGATGAGAGGAAGGTTGTGGATGTGGTGTTCCTGGACTTCAGCAAGGCCTTTGACACTGTCTCCCATAGTAGACTACTGGACAAGCTGGCAGCCCGTGGCTTGGATGGGAATGCTCTGCACTGGTTAGGAACTGGTTGGATGGCCGAGCCCAAAGAGTGGTAGTGAATGGTGTCTCATCCGGTTGGCGGCCGGTCACTAGCGGTGTCCCCCAGGGATCGGTGTTGGGCCCGGTCCTGTTTAATATCTTTATTGATGATCTGGATGAGGGGTTCGAGTCCTTCATCAGCAAGTTCGCAGATGATACCAAGCTGGGAGGAAGTGTCGATCTGCTGGAGGGTAGGAAGGCCCTACAGAGGGACCCTGACAGGCTGGAGAGATGGGCTGACTTCAACAGCATGAGGTTTAACAAGTCCAAGTGCCGGCACTTTGGGCACAACAGCCTCATGCAGAGCTCTAGACTGGGTGCAGAGTGGCTGGAGAGCAGTCAGGCAGAAAGGGACTTGGGAGTGCTGGTGGACAGGAAACTCAACATGAGCCAGCAGTGCGCTCAAGTGGCAAAAAAGGCCAATGGTGTTTTGGCCTGCATCAGGAATAGTGTGGCCAGCAGGACTAGGGAGGTCATCATCCCCTTATACTCGGCACTGGTCAGGCTGCACCTTGAGTGCTGTGTCCAGTTCTGGGCCCCTCAGTTTAAGAAGGGTGTTGAGATGTTGGAGTGTGTCCAGAGGAGAGCGACGAGGATGGTGAAGGGGCTGGGGCACAAGCCCTATGAGGAGCGACTGAGGGAGCTGGGGTTGTTTAGCCTGGAGAAGAGGAGGCTCAGGGGAGATGTTATCGCTCTTTACAACTACCTAAAGGGAGGCTGTAGTCAGGCAGGGGTTGGTGTCTTCTCTCAGGCGACCGGTGACAGAACAAGAGGACACGATCTCAAGCTTCGTCAAGGGAAGTTTAGGCTCAATATTAGAAAAAAATTCTTCACTGAAAGGGTGATTGGCAGTTGGAACGCTCTGCCCATGGAGGTGGTGGAGTCACCGTCCCTGGAGGTGTTTAAAAGGAGATTGGATGAGGTACTTAGTGCCATGGTTTAGACAACGTGTAGGTGTTGGTGTTGGGTCATAGGTTGGACTTGATCTCAAAGGTCTTTACTAACCTTGTGATACAGTGATACTGTGAAATGCAGGAGTATCCATTTGCATTGAAAGGGCTGCTCTTCCCTGGGCAAGGGCCTCAGCCACTGAGTCTAGCCTTTATATCCCAGCATTGGAGACTGTCACAGGGAGGACAGGTGGAAATGGTGTTACCATTCAGGAATATGTCTATGGTGAACTGAACAAAGAATGAGCATTCAGTTAGAAAGAGATACAGAAATCTACTGAAGAGAGAAAGAGTGAAAAACCAGACTTCCTTTAGTGCAAACTCACAGATTTGACAATCTTAATCTGGGAGCCCAACTCGGCCAGTCTCACATTTTATGTACAGTGTTCAACTGGAAACAAGACAGCATCATGTTCCTGCACCTTCATTTAGAGATTCCAAGAGGAAATTTGTGTATGTTATCCCACCTAGCTACCTACATTAGTAACTGGGTGCATTTTACACTAACATCATCCACCTAGATAAATAAAATTTGAGTTTAGCAGTTCAAGATTATAAATACATCAACTATAGCATATGCCTTTTGTTCCATGCTGACTCAGTGGATTACCTGGCAATCTCATTTTTTCAAACACTTAAACAACAAGGAAAAAAATCTATCCTCATCATCATCAATAAAGGGAGCTAATGGTGACAAATTAACTGATATAGCAAGTACAATACTCTTTCAGAGAACCATTCTGTTTTATACCTCCTTCTAGCACAAAGCTATTATGTTCCAATCTACAACTCCATTGAAGGCTATTATAAAAAAACCACTCTTTTGCAACTCATCATACTGTAACAACCTCAGTGTCTGTGACATCCTGTTCTTAAGGATGCTGTTGTATTACTCATTGCCTGAACTTCTAAAACACAGTTAAGAGTTATCAGCATTTCATAGTACTAACCTTGAGAATGTCCCTCGAATCGAAAACAAATCAGGAAACTACTTTTAGATCAATTTCTGCATTTGCAATTTCTGAGTGTTCTTGCATTCATTAAAGAAAGCAAACAAACAAACAAACAAAAGCTATTTGAACTCAATTGTGGAAATGTGCTAGCTCTGTAATTCACCATTACAGTGATCTGATGAATGCAAACAAATATCTGCATTGTTGTTTTCAGGATTCTTCTCTCAAGCAGACTGGTTTCTGCAGTACTTTGATGTTTTAGCCTCAAGCCACATGCAGTATGCCATTGACAATCAAATTTTACCAATTCCTCATGACAGGTAGTGTACTACTGGCACGAAAGGGGAAAAAAAACAAACCCTCTTTGGTACAAAAAAAATTAATGTTATTGCTGAAAAACAGAAATTCAAGTTGGGTGCAGGAAGCAGGTAACAATAAAACTGTAGCAGCTGTAATGGGTTATGTAACCATTTGACACAATAAGACTTAGTAAATTATGTTTGTAGCAATTCTAAGGTTATTTCCACTTATTCACATTAATAAATTACACCTATTTAGCCTTTCATGATAAAACTCATCCCCATTGAAAGCTATCCTACCAGATAATTAGGAACAGTGAGGAACTTGTTTTTTTATATGAAAAGATATTGACTGTTACAATTAATGCAAAACCTCTTATGCATCTCAAAACAGATTGATGTATACTGTGTTCAGTTTTGGGTCCCTCACTGCAAGAAAGACATCGAGGTGCAAAGAAGGGCAACGAAGCTGGTGAATTGTTTAGAGAACAGGTCGTGTGAGGAGGCTGAGGGGAGACATTATCGCTCTCAGCAGCCTCTGAACAGAGGTTGTAGCAAGGTGGATGTCAGTCTCTTTTCCCAAGTAAAAAAGTAATAGGATGAGAGGAAATGGCTTCAAATTGCTCCAGGGGAGGTTTAGATTGGATATTAGGAAAAGTTTCTTCACCGTAAGGGGTTATCAGTCATTGGAACAGGCTACCCAGGGAAGAGGTTGAGTCACCATCCCTGGAGATATTTAAAAAACATATAGATGCAACACTGTAGGGACATGGTTTAGGAGTGGACTTGGCATTGCTAAGTTAAGAGATGGACCTGATGATCTTAAAGGTCTTCTTTTTCAACAAAAAATGAATCTGTAATTCTATGATTCTATGTAACAGAACCTACTTACTGGTTTAGCAATGTTTGTTGAACACATAGTGATGCCACATTTATTTATAACAATAGTTGGTTTGCATTATTGTCAGGAGTTACTTTAGCACGTATCCTCTCTAGTAATTATACTACATAACATTACTTTTTAATGTAGTTTAACGTTTGTTGTCATCTTGTCCCTCTCCAAGCCTTAATCATGTTACTAACTAGAAGTACGAGAAAACTTGAAGCAATCCTAATAATACATTGTGAACTTCTGCAGACAGAGCACTAGATGGACTGTCATTTGAGTGGTCCTTAATTATCTGAGATCTTAACTTTAGCTTATTTAAAGCACATTCAAAAATAGCATATTAGTTCATTCTTTGTAAGTACTTACAGAGACAGTGAGACTTCTTTTATCTCAGTGAGAGTCATCGTGGGTATGGATACAATAATACTATTCAAATAAAACTCCTGAGAATACACACAGTGGCCTCCTGCTAATAAGTGTAGCAAAGTGGTGGGGTTTTTGAAGTTCTTTTGCATTAATTATTCTAACATTATGAAACTGAGCCCAGGGAATGGTTATTCAGGCATTTTTATCACTGACAGCTGGATTTTAATGCGGATTATTTTTATATTGCCCAACTGCATTTCAACAAATTAAGCTACAATTGTGTCTGCATTTAGAATATCTTTATGAAATAGTTGTCCTTATTCATTACTTGCTTTTTAACATTGCCTAACAACTAGTGTTACCATGTTTTTAAGGAAGTTCTGGCATAAGTAAGAAAACAAACGTGCAAAATCTTTGATCAAGCTAACCATTTTCAATGTACCAGGTGTATAAAACCAATTGACTTACATATATTAATGTATCTGTAAAGGCATGTACTATTTTACACTCATCTTTTTCATATTCTACAATGAAAAAAAAAATAGCTGGATGCAAATTTTAAGGCTCTGAGTCACCAAATATAAATGTGCTTTTCTAGGGAGAATGCACTGGTGAGGCCACACCT
The DNA here is from genome assembly GCA_033558235.1 of Neomorphus geoffroyi. NCBI lineage: Eukaryota > Metazoa > Chordata > Aves > Cuculiformes > Neomorphidae > Neomorphus > Neomorphus geoffroyi. The sequence goes on from JAUMJM010000005.1 coordinate 15,068,780, forward strand.
GGAGTGCTGGGTTCGGTTTTGGGCCACTCGCTACAAGAAGGACATTGAGGGACTGGAGCACATCCAGAGAAGGGCAATGAGGCTGGTGAGGGGGCTGGAGAACAAGTCCTATGAGGAGAGACTGAGGGAACTGGGGTTGTTTAGCTTAGAAAAAAAGGAGGCTGAGGGGAGACGTCATCACTGTACAACTGCCTGAAAGGAGGTTGTGACGGGGTGAGTGCTGGTCTCTTCTCACAAGTGACAAGCAATAGGACGAGAGGAAATGGCTGCAAGTTGCACCAGGGCAGATTTAGACATTAGGAAAAATTTCTTTACTGAGGGGGCGGTCAGGGATTGGAACAGGCTGCCCAGGGAGGTGGTGGAGTCACCATCCCTGGAGATGTTTAAAAGACAGGTAGATGAGTTTCTTAGGGACATGGTTTAGTAGGGAGACAGGCACAGTTGGACTCGATGATCTCAGAGGTCTCTTCCAACCTTATGATTCTATATTACCTTACCTTGACCACCACAATGCTTATACTGTAGAAGTAGAATTTGATTCTCCTTATATCTTCCTTTACTTTTTTGGAAGTATCATTCTAACTAAACCAAATCCTTCTCACTCTAGCGGAAGGACTACACAAAGTAACTACATCAAGGTATTTCCTGTATAGCAATGAAAGAACAGACTTCACTGCAGATCAGATCCCTACGGATTCACTCAGCTGCTTTGGAAAATTTTATAGTCCTTCATGTTTAAATTTCAAAATATAACCTCACTATTTGGTTTGTTAAGATTAATCAACTTCCAGGACCTTTTTTTCATCCTTTTCTTGAAAAAGTTCATAAAATAGCAGGAGTCATTATATATTTCTCCTAGCAGGTTGTGACACATTGACTATAATTCAGAATTATATCAACTGGAACAATCTTTTGTCAAGAAATGTTAGAGATTACTGCCGTGTTACTGGGGGGAAAAAATGAAACAACTCTTGTTTCAGCCAACAGATTGCCACCAAACACTGCTGTATGGCTTTCTTCTGACTGACCAGCATTTTATATACCTTAAAGTCAAGAACACAAATTAGAAAAAAATAATCCCTTACTGGAGCACACAAGGATGATCAGGAGAAAAGGAGAATTGGAACGTTTGTTTATTTACAGCTGTTGCAGATATGCATGGGCCAGGCCTTGCTCTGTCGTTGAGTAGAGGTTCTTATGTACAAAGCAGTAAAAATTAATTAATTCTCTGCTATCTGAATAGTCTTAGGAGTTGCAGTACATTGAGCTAAAAGAAATAGAAATAAAGCTGAAGGTCTATGGAGGTATGTCTATATCACTATTTAAGCTTGAACCTCAGATTTGAAGCTGATGTGCACTAGTTGAGGTAAGGGCCATTTCTCTGTCTGTATTGTTGAGACCTGGAAGCAATTTCCATCATTTGAATCCACAGCCATATCATCTCCATGTCCTGATTCCACACTAGCATGAAACTTGGGATCATACACTAATTTCCATGGATATAAACATGACTTTGTAAGTTGCAAAGAGAGTCGGCATTCCAGTAGCTTCCCAGATCCTTGTGACTGGACACTGCCCCACAACTCAACTCCACTTATCTAGGAACACACCACAGGCAAAGGAAATTCTGCACCTCTAGACCCTCCACCTGAGCATTTCTAAAAATCTGCCTCATTCTTCTTTCTAGTGCATTTTTCAGTAATATAAGAATAAAGTGGAGTTTGCAGCACGTAGTGTGAATGTGTTACAGTGAGCACTAAGCTGAAATTTCTAGCTGTACCTTAATTCTGATTCAACAAACCTCTTTGTTCAGACTGACTGAGCATGGCAAGCTGAGCTGAGGGATGTACGTTTGAGGCATGTCTAAGATCAGCTTTCTCAGAGGAACTCCTGCATTCTTTCCTGGAATTGTTCCATGTGTCTGTTTGTGTCAAAACCTGTTGAAATGTGCTTACTTTGACAATCCAGTCAAGAACACCATAGTTTTCTTCTTTTAAGACAATGTTAAAATTTGCGATTCTCTTAATTGTCTTATTGAACCTGGGAAATAACAGTATCACACTGAAATTAACACATCCAGAAATAAAATAAATTAACCAAATGAGATAACAAGAACAAGTTTTAACTCATTTTAAATTTCTGGGCATTTTTTTAATTGTAAATAATATCTGTATCATATGCATTACTGCCATTGCAATTGAAAACTTGACCAGTAAATCTTTTACACCAAAATCTCATTTCTAGCATAACAGTTTACAATTGTTAGTTGGGAAAAGTTAGTGGAAATGAAGACTAGAATTGTCTGATGCATATTTTTGAATATAGGTTCATACCCTAAAGATACATAGCTATCTTTTCAGTCTCTAAAAGATTCTCTAAATATATCTAATTTCTAATGGAAATTCTGTTGACTAATTTATCATCATAGAAATATGAAGAAAAATATTTAGATATAAATGCTAAAATTATTTCAATGTTTAATGACAAATAAGGTTTGAAAAACAATATTTTCTAGCTCCGAAACAAGACATTCTATTGAATTAATGATTTTTTTGGTGTAATATATTACTATAAAACCTGGAACTAGTCATTGTGTCACACCTTCTATAAGGGTACAAATTTATGAGAAAATTAACTCATAATAAATGTCAGAAAATTCATGATTGAAAAATGTTGATCTAAATTATTAGCTTAAATATAGAGAGTAGGAAAGAGAACATTCATCTGCTTCTATCATTGGTAAGTAAGACAAACTATAGTAAATAAAAAAATGCCATTTTTCCACCACCTTTCAAAATATTTCTTGTATTTTTTATCTCTAAGTCATGTTTTGTTTTGGCTTGGTTTTGTTTCTAATTATATGTAAGACAAAAAGTATAATTCCAAAGGAAAACTTTTCAAAATTTAAAATATATTTGTATTTGCTAGAATAAAAGAATTACGATTCCCCTCCTCTTTCCCTTTGCAACTTTATTCTTTCAGAAGAGATCTCCATAAAGCTTAATAATACTCATCATCGTCATAATCATTTCATCAGTAAATCTCAGTGAAGCTCTAAAATGGCTAAGACACTGACTACAGAGTTTTTTTATTATTTGACATTCCCCATAGAATCTCTCCCTGTAAATGGTCAAAACAGAAACAGCAGACTTATTTCTGTATGTTTTTTTTTCTCTTGAGGCCATGGAATTATTCAAAAGATTAACTTAACCCATCATATTTATGATAGCAAATTGTATTTGGAGATTATACGATGAATTCATAAGTGAGCTGCAACTGCTTTGTATCTCTCTGGCAACATAAATCAGTTATAAGTTCTGTGCACTGGATGGCTTGGCAGCTGCTTTCTACTGTCAGCATGACACAAAGCAGGAAGACTGTCCTGGTGAACCTGGTATGTGCCTGATATTCCTTACATTAGATATATATCTTTACACATCACTACTCAAGACTTTGGAAATTTAGTTTACAGACCAGACAACATAATGAGAAGAACAGGACAGGCAGACTGACAAGTTGACTGGTTAGCTTTTGTTAAGGAGTCAGATATAGATGCGGTTCAAAGCCTTTAGACCGTGCATTCCTCACGCATTTCTCAAGGATTTATATACTGTATATAGAGCACACTACAAAGATATCATGATTTCTTATTGCCTGTGCTAAGCCCTTGCCTTCCAGAGGTTTTGATTAGACCTTGACTAAATTACAATGCACACTACTTCCTTCCATGACAAATACTGTGGGTTTTTTTTCTTTTGCAACCATTACTGTTCTGCTCTTTGGCTCAGTTTACATCTTAGTTTGGTTTTGGGTTTTTTCCTTCTGTTAAAAATGATAGCATTCTCAGAGTAAGTATGATCTGAGTACTCAGATTTTCATCTGTGTTACCATGCACTCATTGAATCCAGAAGTACCAGCTTGCCCTAGGCACTTCAGAGCTCAGGAAAGGAAGGTGACTGGCTTCAGGCATTCATAGAATGATTCAAAACCCACTGATCTACCTTGATTACTTCCAGCTGTACCTCGAGTCCTGCTTGAAGCACTTTTGGGCTGTGTCAGGAAGAAGAGACTATCTTTGTATGGCTCCAAACATAGCTCGCTGTACCATCCTCTCTTCAGTCAGAAGAGCAAATTGTTTCCATGGTACGTGGGTCAAACAACTCAGTATAAAAGTCCTTCTTTTTTCTCAGAATTAATTAAAGGTCCTTTTAGTGAATCAAAGCAAAATAAAACATTGCTAATTGCAATTCTTTAAGTACTTTTTTCTTTTTACCGAAACAAAAAAAAGTCTTTCAGAAATGTCAACATGCTGAGTTGTATACCTGTATTCCAGACATAAATATGGTAGTTATATAACTAAACCTGTTTTGTGAAAATAGATAATACATGTACAGAATTCTTTTTTTTTTTTTTTGCATTTATTGCAACAAAGAAAATGGAAGAAAACATTTAACTATTTCTAGCTCTGCAATGTTGAAAGAGATGGTTTTATTTTATTTTATTTTTTAAAGAGTGGAGGATTACTCTGTGCTTTTGAAATGAAAGGATCTATTCCCATGATGTCTATGAGTGTTTGGGCAAACACTGTGTTTAGCATAATGAAGTTACAAGATGATCTTTGCTTGTTATGGATTGATTATTATGCAAAATACTCCCTGGATGCAGATAATGGTCTTGTTTAGGGGTACTGCATAGTTTTACACCTAAGCATTAAAGTTAACTGGTGTTATAAAACCGTGGCACTATAACTGTAAAACCCTATGTTTTTAAGTCAGTAAAGTTATCTCTATATGGGATCAAACAAATTGTATGTATTGATATATACAGTCACACATAGAAAACTCTGACACACAGTACTTTTCAACTAAAAATAAACTTCATTTTGCTTTGAGAACTTGTTCTTAAGTTCTGAGCGACTTTGGGACTAGTCCTTCCAGTTTCACAAAAAAGCCACTTTCAGAGTCCTCATTCACTTGAAAGTTTAAATTGAGTCAATTTATCCCTATATCATAATAGCTGAAAACTGTGATTCCTTCGAGTATAATTTTTCCATGAGGAAAGAGAAGCTTATTTTTAACATCCTCAAAATTTGGTTTTACTTTATTCTGTCATCATTGTAACATTTCACAAAATTCACTGAATTACCTTCTCATGGTGTTATGAGAGGTTTGGCTTTGGTGGATTTTTGCGTAAGGTTTGGTGGTTTTTGGAGAGAGGGGACTGACATAGTGGGATGTCTGTCAAACAGATTGAGAAACATCACCATAAAAGGAGGAATTAAGATTTTAACTTAGTTCCTTAAGACCACTGGGTAAGATCATTTCTGTCAGTAGTATTTCTCATGCAAACAATGTCATTGTGTTTACAAAGCCAGCATCAGTAATGGTTTTGCCGCACAGGAAAAGAATATACATCTATTCCACCAACGAAACTTTAGCCTTTACAAATCACAGTGAAAATGCTTACACTTGAGCCACTCATCCAAGGCCTTCTCTACAGTCAGGAAGCAAATGGACCTGTCAGCTTAAGGAAGTTGCTGTATTCATAAGGTTCTCTGGTTGTGCCCAGTACGTTCTGTGAGACTACTATGCTTGGTCCCACAGAAATCCTGTTCCAAAATAGTACTCACTGCATAAGATCTGTGCTCACACCTCCCAGTCTGAAGGATACCCTTTAAAGAGGCAAACATACACCATAAGCACCTTTTCTATTTCTAATCCAACCTATTCAGCTACCAGTGCTAATTAACCTTGATGACCTACGCACATAATAAACTCACTGTTACTTCTCAAACAGAAATACAGTCCTTTGCCAGATCTGTAGAGTCACATCCTTTTGGGGTTAATTGAAGCTGAGAAAAAAGACAGGTTAATAACGTTGTTTGCACTTTCGAAAAAATAAAGCTATGGCAGAGCAAAAGTAATGCCAAAACCCAGTCCTGCTCCACAAACAATATACTTCCTGATATCTCATACCTCACTTAGCACTGTCCCTGGATGCTTGACAAGAAATCAGGGCACTGGAAGTCAGTCCATGACTGGACTTTTTACCAATAAATTTGATGCTAGTTTATGGAATAGGATTTTTAGAGAGCAGTTCAAGATCACAGGTGAATTAAAAAATAAGGTCTTGGCAAAGTAAATTCAGACTTATGAATCTGTATTGAAACCAAATTCCAAAAGGCTGAGATTTGTTCGTAATCACACAGGTTTACAAAAAAAAAAAAGGAAAAAAAAAAAAGCATTTCAACTCAGTAATTGCAACAAGTTCAGGTGGTTAACTTTGCTGCTACTTTTAGAAGACCTCAGTGAAAACAACCCAGCCTGCACTTTTGTTGAGAGTCAAAAATAATTATGTGTTCTATAACAGTATTATAGTTATCATGTAATTACATGAAACTAGAGAATGTATTTGATATTTATGTACCATAATTTAAAATCACTGACAATAGTACTAATGACTGAATAAAATAAACCCACACAGCCATGGCAACCTGTTCTAACACATAGCAATTTAAAGAAATAATACCACGAGGAAAGAAGAAGGCACCATGCGTGTTGTTTTCTTGTTTATTTCTTTCTCTCGCTTTTTTTTTTCCTTAAAAGAGAGCTTGCTCTTAAAACCAGGCTTCCTTTGCTCATTAGAAAGCAGAAAAGCCTATAAAACAAAAAACAGAGTCTTCTTCCTGAGTGGACGATTTACATCTGAAGCTGAATACAGTTTATCATTGAAGCAAGATGGTCAGCATGTATATTTTGAGCTGCACGTGGCCTTTAAGCGGTTTCAGTGTCTCTCCATGCTGGCAGTGCACCATGTGTGCTGCCAAAACATCTCAGCCTCCAGCTGCTGGAGGAAGCAACTGCCAGCACGGTGGAGGTCGGTGTTTTCCTATCACCCCAGGCTGCAAATGCCTGCTTGTCCAGCCTCACCCCACATTTCTCTGAGGACATTTTGGTTATGAAAACCAGACCTGAGCTTTCCCTTGGCATCTCTCTGCAAACTGGATGCTACATATCTGGTGTTTGTCAGCCTTATGAAAACAGGGAGATCTGAAAAGCACTTGAATTATAAAATAAAACTTTTTCTTGCATGATCCTGCATCACATTCATGAGACTGATTTGCTTTTTACAGCTGAAAGCGGTGAGAGTATTAGTGCTACAACACAGATTTTTTCCATATTATCAAGAAAGTTTTCCTTGAAAAGAGATTAAGGGTTTTTTTTTTCTGTATTTCTCATGTTACTCAGAAAGCAGCAACACAAACAACTTTTACAAAATATCACAGAGAATGCCTTCTTCTGTTTTGGATGTAAGTTAAAGTGTATTAATTCTTAAAAAATGTTATGAGTCTTCATTTAGTTTTGTAATAAAATAACCAGTACTGCTTCAATTAAAAAAATAATTTTGATTTCATGGAACGAGGTTGTTTGTCTATAACTTCTAAAAGGTATGAATACATAAAATATTTTACGAGACTTTTAAATACTTGATGATAGAGATTCAGCACGGTCTATTCTCATGCTGGATGGCCATGAACAAGAGGCCTCTTTTATTGTTCTCTGTAAAACCAGTGAAATGGAACCAATTGAAATATTGTGCAGAGTCACAGACACAGGATAATAGTGCTTTTCTGAACGGTAAGAACACAACAAAGTGCATCTCAAGAGCTTTGTTTGTATGAAGCAGACCTCTCCTCAGAATGGCCTGTCTGAAGAGGCTTCGCTTAATGCACTGTTTAATGGCATAGCACTTCAAGCTCTCCCCTCTCCATTATGACATATGCACTACTGCTCCTTGGCTATGAGAACTGAAGCAAAACAACAGGAAATAAAGGCTGTGGTTTACTTAACCCAAATGACTTCCACTCATTTTCCAAAATGCAAGTATCTAGCAACAGAAATTATTAGACCAAATAAACATTCACAGCATATGAACTTGCAATCATGAGGGTGAGGGGAAGACTTTCTACACATTAAAGACTTGTTTACATGGTGGACATGGTAGGATTTTCACTGGAAACTGAAATCACAGAAAACTTGTGATTGTGATGCTGTACATGAGGTACAAATCACAAAGTAATGACAAATCCTACGTTACAGCTCTGCAGCCTGAATAAATAAATAAGGTCTAAAATTGATATAATAATCATTCTATAGCAATTTGTACACCTTTTGTTTGTATGAACTGTGTTCTTGAATACCTTAGCAGAACTTGAGAATGTAAACACCTCTAATAATTATATATGGACACTGCTTATATAAGAACACATTTTTGCTAGAATTACAAATTTTATGGTACAATGAAGTGATAAGCATCACTAATTACATAAAAATACTTGTTATCTATGAAGTACTGGTGTTTTTTTCACTAAAGAATGACCAGCGCACAAGGTGAAGGAGTTGTAGAGAAATATTTCTATAAAAGGGAATTGTGCCTTGCTTCAAACAGTTTATCCAGTTTCACAAAGAAACCAGACTGTGTTAGGGTATATGTATGACAATTCTTTATGAAGTCCAATAGGTAATGCGTTGAATCTTGAAGGCTTAATTGTAAATTATTGCAAGAGAGCACTGGATCCCTATCCAGTCCCAATGGGGATACAATAGCAACTAGAAAATTGCTTCTTCTTTCTAGTAGAAAGGAAGTAATAGAAAAAAATATAAAAGGAACAAGATTAAAGACAAAAGAAAAGAACATACTGCACTAGTAATGACTGATGAAATCTAATTGACTGTTAAGTACAACTGATCAGAAAATGGAAATCATGGAACAGTCAGCAAAATATGCTGCTTTTCAAAATACTCAAGATCATTAGAGTAGAAGTGCAGTTTTTTCTTCCACTGCAAAAGATTAGTAGTATTTTTCGTTAAATAATTACCCCTTAATATCTACATTCAGAGTACGTTCAAGGAATTCTCTATCAAATAGTCATGTTTCATGGCTTATCTAAAAGGATCTTTCTGACATCTTCCATGATTATTTATCACTTGAATAATGAAGAAAATATATTTTGAAATAATAGATGGCAAAATCATTATTTTTCCTACACAAATTATGACATTCATAACATATTAGTGTGTTTCCTATGTGACTAGGACTACTGAAGCTAAGAGACAAATTGGGTGTCATACCATTCATTGGCTGTGGTTAGCAGGCTATGCATCACTTTTCCATATTTCAAGGTATACATTACTCATTATTTCTCAACAGTCAACAAAGAGAAGTAGCTACCATCTCATATCAGGCAGATTACTTTCAGTAACTGCCTAACTCAGACAATGACACCCTCTCTCTCGGTGGTGTGGGAAGCAGGTTACTGCAAGCTCTGGATCAACTGGTCCTTTGTTTTTCCTGTTGTTCTTATGTCTCCATCCCACGCACGCTTCCTTTGTTTCTTGATGCTTATAACTTCTTGCTTCTTTTGTGTCCTTTCTGCAACACATTCCTCCTTATGTGACCTATAGTTCAACATAATCTAGTCTAGTCCTCTACACTGCATCTTCACATAATATCTCTACCGCAGTAGAGCTTCAATGTGGGTTAAAATGTTTCCCTTCTTAGTTTTTGAGACTGTTGACAGATAAACTTCCTGCAAATGTAATGGTACATAAAATGTTTGTGTGTACTTGATTGTTCCTACTTATGTAGCAATCTGAAAATCATATTAAATACTTTTATAAAAGGACTTTAGACTACAGTATTATAAAATAATAAAAATTAGGAGGCTCCCACCTTGAATAAAGATTCGTCTTATGCATAGTGCATAACATGATAATAGAGAAAACTGAGAGCTTATTTTGAGAAGCCAGAAGAACAGAAACTTAACCTACACCATAACAAGTTTTGTTTGACTCCTGACAATTGTATCTGTAGGACTTTCTTTTGGATGTCTTCATTTACTTATTTCAAAATTTTTAAAGTGATTCACACATATGTTTTTTACACATCCTTGTGCCTTAAAAAAGTCTTTGTTATTTCAAAGAAAACATTCAATTCTACATGAATGTGTTCTGTTTCCATTGTACTTAAACCTACATAGGCATACCAAGATTTTTAGAGTGCATATCTCTTATTTCAAATATAGCATACAGAAGCCATAATTTTAATTTTAAATTAATGCCAAAAAAAATTATGGCATGTTTTGTATGCATAACCCAAGACCTAAAAGAGCAATATGCACATTAACAGCAGATATAAATTTTATTACAGAGCTCAACTAATTCCTCTACTCACCTTTTGTTAATAGACTTAAAAATAAGGATTAAACATAGATCAGGAAAATTGTCTGAAATATTTTAATTAGAAAGGAATAAGGCTTTTTTCCACATGTATTGAGAAATTTTTTTTCTCTTTTCAATTTGAATTTTCTAGTTTATTTGTAATTGTTTTTACAGCATGGTTCGATGTTTAAAAATGTAACATATTAAGAATGACTCCTTAAAAATGAGCTGTCATTCTGTTGTGCCCTACCTCTCAACTTTGTATTCTTCCCTTTCTCTTACAATTCCCAAGCTGCTTCTGCCATTCCTCTTCTGGTTCTTTTTTTTTGCCCAGAGCTGGTAACTTCAAAAGAAAAGAACATTCACTTTTATTTTTAAATCCAGGATTAGTAGGCTTCATTGAAAATTATGAGATTTTGGTATTCTTATAATCTGTGGGTACTCTCCTGTTGGGCCTATTATCTTCTTACTCTTCGTTTCACTACTTAATACTGTTAGCAAATGTCAGTGTTCATCAGCATCACAGTTTGTTTTACTGCAGGAAATGCTTTCAGTTGGATAGAAATGATAGGTGAAATGCCATTAGAGAAACAGTGGTGAGCACTGAGACTCTTGTTTTTCAGGATGATATTTTTTATGATTATTTTATAGCTCCCAAAGGATTGCCCTTTCCTGACAGTCAGAAAAAGGGGAAAATTTTAATACATTGTTATAACCCCTGTTCCCAGTAGTTACTTCATATTATCTCCCAAAGGAGAGAAAGGACACAGTGAAAAAACACCCAAAACCATTCCCACGATACCTCTAACCACCTACAGACAAATTTTCGACTGCTTTTGAACTTGATAAAGGTTCTGCGGCAAATGTACCAGTAGTAATGATTCGAGACAGCCAGTATGGCTTCACCAAGTTCAAGTCCTACCTGACCAACTTAATGTCTTTCTTTGATGGGATGACCACATCAGTGGACATTGGAAAAGCAATGCAATTAATCTATCCGGACTTTTTGTAAAGCCTTTGACAGGGTCTCCCACAACATCCTTCTCTCTAATTTGGAGAGATATGGATTTGATGAGTGGACTCCAGTGGATAAGGAATTGGTTGCATGGTTACACTCAGAGAGCGGTAGCCAACAGCTCGATGTCCAGGTGGAGACAAGCGATGTCCTTCAGAGCTCTGTATTGGGACTTGTTTAATGTATTCATTGATGGTATTGACAGTGAGATCAAGTGCATCCTCAGCAAGTTTGCAGATGACACCAAGCTGAGTGCTACAGTTGTCACACCAGAAGGATGGGATGTCATCCAGAGAGACCTGAACAAGCTGGACAAGTGGACCTGTGTGAGCCTCATGAGGTTAAACGAGGCCAAGTACAAGGTCCTGCATCTAGGTTGGGGCAATCTATGGTTTCAATACAGAATAAGGGGCAGTGTGATTGAGAGCAGCCCTGCAGAGAAGGGAACTCTTCTGAGAGTTGGATAATGAGAAGTTCCATATGAGCCAGCAACGTTCAATCACAGCCCAGACGGCCAACTGTATCCTGACCTGCATCTAAAGAAGCATGGCCAGCAGGTCCAGGGAGGTGATTTTCCCCCTCTACTCTGCTCTTATGAGACCTCACCTTGACTATAGTGTCAAGTTCTGGAATTCCCAACATAAGAAGGACATGGAACCATCGGATTGGGTCCAGAGGAGGGCCATCCAGAAATGATCAGAGGTCTGGAGCGCCTCTGCTTTGAGGACAGACTGAGAGTTGGGGTTGTTCAGCGTGGAGAAGAAAAGACTCTGGGGAAACCCTATAGCGGTCTTTCAGTATGTAAAGGAGAGGGAGTTTTCAAAGCTGGGGAGGGGTTTTTCCAAAGAGCGTATAGTGATAGCACAAGGGGGAATGAATTGGAAGAGAGAAAATTTAGATTAGACATTAAGAAAAAATTCTTCACAATGAGGGTTGAGAAGCACTGGAATAGATGTCCCAGGGAAGTTGTACATGCCCCCTCCCTGGAAATGTTCAAGGCCAGGTTGGATGAGGCTTTGAGCAGCCTGATCTAGTGGGATGTGTCCCTATCCATAGCAGAGAGTTAGAACTAAATGATCTTTAAAGTTCCTTCCAATCCAAACCATTCTGTGACTCTATGATTCTATGATTCTATGATTGAATGAATAAAACATTTTCAGTTGTGTATAGTGCATACTGTACCACTTGTTCTAACCCAACAGTGTCATGTGAAGGGAAGAAAATGTAGGGGAAGGCAAGGTAAATAAAAGAAAGGGTAAGAGGATAAGGAAAAGAGAAATGAGAAAAGGAAAGAAGAAAGTGGAAAGAGCAGGCAAAAAGAAGGAAGTACACATGAATATGTGTCTCATTTAGTTAGTATGGCTGAACTTAGATACTAAAGAGAAAGTTCATGGAAGAACTGGATCTTTCTGGCATGGAATTGCATTTCTTCATAGCAGCCAGCATGGTACCGTGTTTTGGATTTGCGACTAAAGCAGTGTTGATAACACCAGTGTTTAGTCACTGATGAGTAATGATGCTTGTACAGCCTCGAGACTGTTGGGTTTTGGTGTTTTGAGGGATTTTTCCCCCTTCTGCTTCCACCAATGAGTAGGCTAAGGGTGTGAAAGAAGTTGGGAGAGGACATAAACCTCAGCGGTTGACCCAAACTGACTAAAAGGCTATTCCAAGCAACATAATATCATGCTTAACAATAAAAACTGCAGGGAGGTAACCATTGCTCAGAGTCTAGATGGGCATCAATCTGTTTGTGGGAGGTGAGCAATTGTCTTCACATCACTTGTTTGGGATTATTTCTTTCTTTTTCCTTTTTAAACTATCTTCTTCTTGACTCATGAGTTTTCTCACCTTTAATCTTCCTGCTCGCTCCTTTGTCCCACTGGAGCCACAAAGTGGCTGTGTGGTGTTCAGCTGTTTGCCAGGGTCAACCCACTACTGTATCAAAAAAATATGTATTTTCAGGTTTTTGAAGAAGAAATAATTTCTTTACATAGCAAGAATAAGATATCACTTCTCTAGATAACTCTCCAGGACATGGGAAGGAGATCTGGTAAGGGATACTGTAATTTACAGAATGGTCGTATGCCCTACAAAGAAAATCTTACATTTGTATTGGGTATATGAGATTGTGTACTGAATATGTAAATATTCATTAGACAGATAGAGAGAGCACAAAGTAAGAAACTATTTAGGGTTACAAGAACATCTTTAGGGTAACAGAAAGAACAGTTTTAGCTTTTCCTTTTGTTAATGTTTTTGTCTCTAGATTTATTCACATGAAATGAGAAGATCGGGATTTGGATGGTTAATGAACATCCTCAGCAATATAATAGCCACAAGTTGTGCCAGGGGAGATTTAAACTGGACATTAGGAAAAATTTCTTTACTGAAAGGGTGGTCAGGGATTGGAACAGGGTGCCCAGGGAGGTGGTGGAGTTACCATCTCTGAAAGTGTTTAAAAAACAGGTGGATGAGTTTCTTAGGGACATGATTTTATAAGGAGACAGGCACGGCTGGACTCGGTGATCTCCGAGGTCTCTTCCAACCTAGCGATTCTATGATTCTATGATTCTGTGATCTTACTGTTCCCTAAATTTTCCTGTTAAAAACTAGACAAAGACTTAATTTCATTCAAGGTGCCAAATAGGGCCAATTAAAATTACAAATTTATGTTCACAACAGTAAATAGCAGTTTCTCCCTATAGCTTGGGGTTAGATGTCACTATTTAGATCATATGTCTTAAATCACAGTGTTCTTATTAGATTACACAACAACAGCTAGCTTAGTATTTATCTGTATAATTACTTTTGTGAATTGCATTTATCAATAACTCATTTTCCTTATCCACAGTATATGAAAATGAGAAGTTATCCTTTGTAAAGTTCATTCTGAGCAAATATAGACTTGGATTAGTAAAAAACAGGACAAAAAAAAGGCTAAAGGAAATGTTCTCAACTCAAAAATTTTAGAACAAAGCTAACTGCCTACTTAAAATATTAGTGCATTATACTCAGCATTGTAGTATTAATTATAAAAGCAGTAGATAAAAACAAAGATTGAAGATGGATAAATACTTATTTGTAGCTTACAACAAATGCAGAATGTTCTAAATGCTGCAGCTATTTCACAGCAAGCATTTTTTTCCCACCTTGTACCAAAGTGGTAGTGAATGTCAAGCTAGTTAATAACAACCTTTTTTTCTAACTTGTAACCTTTTTCTGTAGCTTTCCTCTGTACACTGCCTCAATATCCATTAAAGCTACACAGGCTGCTCAAAAGGCAGAGCTTGCTAAAAGCACTCATGGGAGGGCCAACGTGTAAAATGCATGTAACAGTTCATTATTTTCAGGAGTAAGTACAAGCAGCATTATGAGAATATTTTAAATAAGCAGTGAATAGACAATACAAACCAAAACATGCTGGTTTTACTATATCTGGAAGGATTTTTATTTTTAATGACTGTTTTACTATGTTTTGGTTGACTTGATTGCAGACCTTTTTAATATGTGATCCTTTATAACCTGATTTCTATAACAATGCAGTAGGGAAAATAATTTGATAGAAAAACAAATAACAAACTAAATATCTGGAATCATATTGTACACACAGAACTGTGCAATGTGCCAGTCAAAGTGAATAAATTAAACAAGTTAATGGATTTCAGTTATGGTGTGCTATGATTTTTATAGCTTAGTTGGGGTTTTTTTACTTGGCTTTGAGGTGTTTTTTTGTGAAAAGACCATGTAAAGTCAAAGTCACTATCCATTGAATGTTATCTACTGATGAGAATTACTTTATGGACTCAAAATCTCCTTTTAACCAAGGACCTGTACCTGGCACATGGTACAGAACCATTCTGTCAGAGTTATACCTAGATATTTGCTCTCTAGAAAGGTTCTGTGAATATGAAAAAAGAAATAAAATGCCTAGGAAAGATCTACCTGGATGTTTTATTTCCTAATTTAATTCAGGTTATTTAATGTAGTACTAAGTGATAAAGGGAGATGCAATCCCAAACAGCAGCACAGTTTTACAATTTTCCATTCTGAAAATTAGGTGTAGACACTGCTAGATTTATACCAAAAAGAAAAAAAAAGGGATTCCTTTTGCATTTCTGCACACTGAGAAGGAGACTCCAACAATAAAGATACATGCTAGCAGGATAGCCCAATTTAATGAAGCACATAGATAACATAAAAATAAACAGAAAATTTCACAGTTAATAAAAAGTAAGACATGAAACTATGATAGAAAGTATTGGAAAAAAACAAGTAGTATTAATTTGTTCATATCTAAAAATAAAAGTATTAATTTTGGTCCACAGTTAGATTTGTCTTACACTCACAGATGAAAATTTTCAACGAGCCTTCCAGTAAGGTAATGCAGATTGACCCCATTGTGGCATAGGTACTTCCAAAGCACAGAAGTTTCTGTATGATAATGTTGTATATTTTGGGATCCAGAAGACTTATTGACCCAGGTGAAATGATGCTTGAGAATAGGTAAGCTGATTCCCAGCTTGGGCTGAGTAGACATATCGTCAGCCCTGTTTCTGAGTCAATAAACATTGCCGGAAGTGAAAATGATAGAAAGTAAAAATCTCCAATCTGGCCTTGTACTGCTGAGCTGAGTTTGTGAAGCTGCATTATTATGTTATTCCTTTACTTAGGATGTCCAGGAACTCCATTGGCACAAATGATATACATTACTTAGGGATGATATTTCAGGAGGTTTTCCCATACTCCATCTACACTTGTAGGCAGTTTTCCCTTTCTACTTTGAAAAACACATTGGTGCTTTTCTTAATCTACTGAAATATTCTTTTGCTGCGACTCTAAAACTTATGATGAACCACAAATTTAATTTTAAAGGACCTATCAGGTTGAATATAAGAGCAAGGACCATAACCTAGGCATCATCTTTGACTGAATGTGCTCTCCAGAGCCTCATAGCGCAGCTACATCTAATTTTTGTTGATTCATTCTGCATAATAGCTATAAGATACCATACTCTCCTTTTCCTATGCAGTTAAATTTCTCCCTGGATCCTCATCATCTCGTATCTTGCTTATTGGAAAGTCCTACTCTTCACTTGAGAGATTATCTTGTCTTACTCAAATCTACTCAGAATTCTACTGTAAGGAATATTTTCTTAGCTCACTTCTCCTCCCTTTATGTCCTTCCACTGTTTTTTCTATCTCACTAATATACACTATTTGCCTTTATTAATAGGTACCTTAATGGCCAATCCTCACGCTATATACCTACACTTCTATTTTCTATGAGCCCCAACTCGCCTACCTTCATCATTCTTGTTACAATTCGTAGCAAGCAGTTTCAGGCTTGCTCACATACTGTCTTTCATGCCTGGGAGGATCTCTTTTTAAAGCCCCCTAGAGCTATCTTGTAATGCACCATCAATTCTCTTCCTAAAGCTGTTATTGGCCATGATGCGTAAAAGAAACGAAAACCCCTAAGCAATCAGTGCAATAAAACATAGCCTATATTGCTAAGCAATATTTGTCTCATGATTTCTTTGCAGTGCTCTGTTTGCACCCTGCATTCAGTGCTTCGACTGTAATCTGAACTGGGGCAAGAAAATACTTTGGCTCTGCTTCACATCTCATAGCAGAGAAGAATCCCAATTCACTATTTAGATTTTTAAGCATTGCCTGAATACAGACAGTAACAGATGCTGCTGCTACAGTATTTCTAGTAATCGAACGTACTCTGGTATTAGATATCCATCTTTTTTTCTTTCTGAAAGGTACTATTAAAAAACTATGTTACATAAAAATGTATATTGAAATATATAATTTGGTTGGAATATACTGATTTGCAGAAAACCTGCATTATAAAGTGTGGAATAATTCTAAATTATTAGGGATGTAGGATCCTTTCAGGTTTATTATAAACATCACTATACGAGCTACTCTCTATGACCAGCCAATAGAGGGAAAACAGCACAAGGTTATACTCTAAAAACTCCTGTTGGTATCTCCTGCCTGTAAAAGACTCCCTGGTGTTACAGGCTTTAATGTCAACAGACGTTTAAAGTCAAGCTAAATTTTACCTTTTTTTTCCTTTACACTGTGTACCAAAAAAAGAGTGAATCTAGAGGAGGGAATTTTAGTCTCATATTCTAGTATAATTAATATGCATAACATGGAAAGAAAAACTGAAAATAAGAATGATCTTAGTATTACCATGAAGAGAAATAAGAGTGAGTTTTATACTTTTTGTTATATCCATTACAAATCTTATAATCTTTTTTAAGTTTTTTAATCAAGCAGTATTGCTGCTTCCAGCACAAAAGTCCAAAAAGTAAGATTACTGGGATAAGAAGAATGGGCAAAGTTTTCGCTTAAATTAAAAAATATACCTAGGCCATTACTGTATCTGTCACAGATGAGGAAACTTCAGTTATGCATCATTTATCCATTCAATGCTTTACAGCTTCAGCTGTCCCAGGAAGGTCCCAAATCCATCAGGTATCATCAAGAATGAAATTTTTTGCTTGGTACTATGATTTAGCGTGGAAGAATCCATAATAGCTGTGTAGACAGGTAGCTCAAGTGCATAGATAATGTTGCTTTAATTTTTGTGAAACTTATGCTCCTCAAAATAATTTAAGATTGACCTTTTTCATATGAAACCATAGTTATCCCATGAGTCTAAGAAGCAAACTTGCCTATGCTAACAAGGTATAAAGGATGTAGTATTTTTGACTGGTATCAATCCACTAGGGAAGGAATCAAGGGGATCACTGAATTTCTGCTTTGTGGCTATGCTAGACAGATCATAGGAAGAAGTTAATTTGAAATTCTGTTGTGTAAATGACCCTAAATATTTCGGTGATACGCGGATGAAGGTTATTGAAGCAACCTGAGTAATTCTAGTCTCACTAACAGAGTAGCATTTGAGAGAGGAGTTTTCTTCTTTCCTCAATATGCCATTTGTGGAAAGTCGATATCTGTAGGACCTGTAAGTGGAATTTTCCCAATGAGAAGATCAGAATATTAAAACATCTCTTGAAGGCTGCACAGTTTAAACACACCTGAGGCCCCTCACCTGGCCACGATTGCAATTGAACTCCTTGACAAGAAGTTATGAATACAAAATAATTTTCTACCCAACACAAAAAACTCCTTTGTTTTAGTAGCAATACTTATGTGAATTCACAAAGACTTACATTCCCAGCTGCACACATTTCTTATTTCCACTACCTGATATCTGATGATGATTATTCTTTTAATCAAATAATTCAGCAGGCCATTCTAAGGTGTCTGTTCCCTGCAGGAATAAAACCTCCAAAACTAATGCATTCAATACTGGTTTGGGTGGCCAGCTTCTAATAACTTCTAGAACGGCCACATGATGGTATTACTTCTTATTCAGTTGAAATCTCCTGAACATATTCAAAAGTGCTTTGTTATCAAATGCACTTCTCACAAAATCCTTCAATTAATAATTTTATGTCCCATCTTATATTTTCGGTACGAATCCAAAACACAGCACCATATGAGCTCTTAGGAAAAAGAAATAACTCTATCCCAGCTGAAATCAGTACAAGTAAATTAGATTATATGTATATATTGCACTCCATATTATTGCAAAACTGAAAAGGATAAAATCAAATTATTTAGAGGCATTTCAGAGACAAATATCCTTGAACTCCAGACTATACTTCCATCTTTCCTTTGGTTGCACATTGAACTGTGAGCAAATATGTCCCATCTGGATAATTATCAGGTTACCTGGACCTTTTTTTGAGTCAAAATGGACCTCAGAATTCCACAAAGAAGCCAAATGGCCATCATTATATATCCCTATATACAAACACCACTCTGCTTACTAGAAGCTGTTCCTTTCTATCAAAAGAGCAGCTGTATTTTGTCACTTGTATCCTCAGCATGAATTTAAGGTGTCCTTTTTTGTTCTACTTTACCATGAAGGTAATAAAATTATAAGTCACCAGAGGAGGACTCTGCTCAGAGAGGAAATCACACAAGCTTTTAACCAGATGCAGGTGGAGCAAGAAGGCTTAGTACTATTGTACTGTTTGATCATCTAGAAGCAACTGCAAATGTAATCAGATCCCCATGTTGAGAAGTTTATGAACAAAAACCAGACACATACACTTAAAGCAGAGGAGATGATATAACCTCATCCAAAGCCTCCTGTTGCTTTCCACATCCCATAATAATAATTTAAGTCTGAATTGTACGAGACTTACCCAGCTTACTCTCATCTGTTTCTGAGACTCACCCAGACACAGGAAAATATTTGACAGCTTTTTATTTGGGGCAAGGGAGAGGTATAAAGATCCATGTCACAATCATGCTGAAACCATCGTATCTATAGTTCCATTTTCTTCAGTAAGGTGATAGAGTTTTGTGTCATATCTGATTATATTTTACAGGATTCCTATAGCAGTTATTATACCTAACTTTAACCATCTTTATTATTAGGAGAGAGAGAGGTTGTCAGTGCTACCGATATAAAACTACTGCAATACATTCTTCAGTGATGCACTTAAAATACGAATTCACAGATGAAGCTGAAAGACAAAAGATTAAACATGTTTTATTATGAAAGTATTGCTAGTTTTATTTCCATAGAACTTATACTTTAATGGTAGCTTTAAGTTCGTTGTTTATGTACACGTACAGCAGTGCACAAATGAATGACAACAGACCTAGAAGGTACAGCTCCCATGGAAGGGCAATGGAACAACAGGAACGAATATTATGGACATGGTTTAGTGATAGACTTGGCAGTGCTAGATTAGTGGTTGGACTCAATTATCTTAAGGGTCATTCCAAACTGAATGATTCTGCGATTTTATAATTTATGAAAAGGGCCATGAGCTCTCAGATCAATGCCCCAAAATTAGAGGTAATAACAGAACAGAGCAGAGACAGGAAAAGCCTTTTGGTACACAGTGACAGTTATTTTTAATAAAGCTTTGCACCTCAACGACCAGATCTGAGAGGAATCATTCGTTTCCATCAGTACAGTAGAAATATAGTCATGAAGAATATGATTACCTGTCTGCATTTCCACTCACCACTAGATAACGATTTTGGAAAAATTATTAGATTATCAAAATATCTATACAGTTGTACAGGAGAACAGAGAAAGGGCATTCACCAAAGGTAATAAGTTTTGAAACAAGAAAACAAATTTCTTAGAAAAAGTTCATGAAAAATCTATGAAGCAAACCAAATTAGAAAGAGGAAGATACTTTTCTGAGATGTTCATTTTTGTGCTCTCTGGTTTCTTTTAAATTGAAGACAAGGATTTGCTATCAAAAGTAGTTCAGTTATATCAGCCAAGAAGTGGAATCTTAATTCCACCCATGTTCCTGCCCATCTTCCCCCTTCAGCCAGCACATAAGCAACTAGCAAATATTTACTGTTGTATCTCTGAATTTAAAGATAGTCAATAGAGAGACAAAGGTAATTTTTGCTTTTTAATCTGAACATGTAGTACAAGTTTCTCTCTGGTACCTATGGGCCATTATCGTATGATCAGGCAATTTAAAGTGCTTTGGAAGGAAATGACAGCAGCAATAAGTACTATCATTTTTACAGAGTTTTGTATTTCTCATTCTCTGTGAAAACAGTAATTACTTCACTGAAACAGAGGTTCTGTCAGTTACATTTCTCCAGGACATACACATTGCTATGTGTGAACAGACTGAGAACATATTGTAGATATATATTCTATCATCAATTAAGATTCCTTTTTAAACAAAGAGCAGTCACTCTCAGAAAGCCAAATAAATAACCGTGAGCTCAACCTTTGCTATCAGCTGATCAAAATTCTGTAAGAGAAACAAATGAAAAGGCAAACTGGGAAGACTGTGAGGGTTGGTTTTCTTAGAGTAATTCAAGTATGTTTTTTGCTTATAGTAGAATTTCCCAGCAACCAGAACATCCTATTCACAAATGTTCCAAAATACTACAGCTACTTAGAGTGTTGAAAAATAAAAAATAATATAAATATAATAAAATTATCTTTTGTCTGAGCCTTCTAAAGTCATAAAAGGGTTTATTTTTCTGTAAGTAGTTCATATGACTGATTCCTATATATAGTTTTTATGATAAAAATTTAGTGTAGAAACTTTACAGTCCATATCTCTATTAGAAAAATTGTTCCAAAAATACAAAAATACAGAAGAGCAAGCTTCTTTCATATTCTGTGTTTTAGGTCTCTAGTTCTAATACCTTGTCCTAAATATAATAGTTAACAACAATTGGGAGGTCCACAACAGGGGTTTGGAACTAGATGAGCTCTAAAAGTCACTTCCCACAGAAAATTTTCTGTGATTTTCTGAAAAATAAATATAATAATTTAAAAAGCCTGTCTCCAGCAAAAGGGTATGAAAGGAAAGGGAAAACATGGTAAATGTAAGTAAACAGGCACACAAGGAAGTCATGCAGTAAAACGTTCTGATAAAAAATGCTGCTGAAGGGATTTGCATATCCAAAAAGTCCCTCAACCTCAATTACAAATGGCAAAAATCACTAAGTAAACATCCTCACTGAAATGGATGAGAGTTTTATCAAATTAAGAACATATTCCAAGATCATCTTTAGATCTTCTCTTTATAATATTTCTAATTTCACAAATAGACCTGATGATCTTAAGGGTCTTATCCAACCTAACTGATTCTATGTTTCTATGAAATATAGCATGAAATTTCATTTATGAGCTGAGTCATGGGATCAGCTTCTTCCACTTCTGCAGCTGGCTGGAAGTGCTATGGGACAGTGTATCAGATGACTAAGGGGAAATATTTGTGGTCATCCCTGCCCCTATTCTTGTCCAGAGGAAAATTCAAACTTCATTCAGCTTTAAATTTAGGCTTATTTAACGTCATGGCAGTAATAAACTGTCAATGATGACCAGGTTTCTCTCCAGCAAGATTCTTAGTGCTCACAAAGGTCATATGTAAGCTCATATTTAAAATAGAGCAAGGCACCTTTTCTCTGGTTCTGAAGGTATTTTCTTTTCTTATCTCAGAGTGGGGTGGTCTTGGCCACCCAGACTGTAGTGGGCAATGCCCAGCTATGTTCTCTCTCATACCATGCCGGGATAACAAGTTCAAAACAGAAAATAACTATGAAGAACTAAGTAGTAGAGGAACTCAAGATCCAGTACTCACAGGTCATGCTGTTTCCCTGATTCATAAATAAATTTACAAGCTACAGAACTAATACTGAAGTGCAATGACACTTAGTGTAAGTAAAACATAAGAATATAGGGGCATTGGAAGTGATGTATACATATGTTATGTTTACATGTTTCTTCTTCCATATATATTATGATTCTTCTATGCCATTCAGAATACTTTTTCAAATATAACAGTACTGTTAAACGTGGAAATATTTCAGTTTCGTTCATTAATGTTGAATAAATCTTCATTATACAAACTCACTTACAATTTATCTCCCTTGAAATTAACGTATCTGCCTCTGGAATGAATTCAACCAAATCTTTTCAGCTATGTCCTGAAATAGGTTGGAGGAAAGATACTTTTACTAAGTGCCAATATTAGAATAAAAATTACTAAAATCTAAAGGAGTGGAATCAAACTGCTGGACAAATTTAAAGAAAAGAAATCTACCTTCACGAATGTATCTGCACTGTAACATTGATTGCCATCTTGCCTTCTTACTTCTTTTCCAGCCTATGCAACTGTAGGTCTTCAGACTAACAGGACTTAGAAAGGCAGTATGCTCAGTGCAATAGGACAGGCATGCCATCAGAAAAATCATTTTAAATTAAGATCACATCCCACGAGACACTGGTCAGAATTCATTGTACTAATGTTCTATAATCAAGTACAAATTGTTCTCTCTAAGTATCTTTTAGTGGTTGAGATTCCATTATCTTTTTTGTTCTTTTGCTTATCATATTTGTTTGGTTCCCCAAACAAGGGATTATGTGGCCAAGAAGAACTGTATTTTTTCTAATTGGACCAGCTTTTCTGGTTAAAAAATATTGATGCCACTTATTTCAAATCTTTGTTCTTCTCGGTTATCTAAGGCAGATTTTAGCAGTAGTCTGCAAGTCATACTGAAAAACTTGTACGAATATCATCTTACCAAAACTTTTTGCCATTTATCTTCTTTATCCTCTTTTCATACAACAGAAAATTTTAGCAGAAACTGCCACATCAAACTTCTGAAAAGAGTTGCTGAATGATCTCGGGCTAATCATCCAGATAAAATAGGTTCTGAAACTCAATGAATGAACAATCCAAAAAGATATTTTGCTTCCTTTTAAGGAAAACAATCAAACAGAACCCAAAACAACCGACCAGTTAAAAACAAAACAAAACGAAACTATAGCATGAGGTTTAATAAGTCCAAATGCCGGGTCCTACACTTTGGACACAACAACCCCATGCAGATCTATAGACTGGGTGCAGAGTGGCTGGAGAGTAGTCAGGCGGAAAGGGACTTGAAAGTGCTGGTGGACAGGAAACTCAACATGAGCCAGCAGTGTGCTCAAGTGGCCAAGAGGGCCAATGGTATCTTGGCCTGCATCAGGAACAGTGTGGCCAGCAGGACTAGGGAGGGCATCATCACCTTATACTGGTCAGGCCGCACCTTGAGTACTGTGTCTAGTTCTGGGCCCCTCAGTTTAAGAAAGATGTCAAGATGCTGGAGTGTGTCCAGAGGAAGGCAACGAGGATGGTGAAGGGGCTGGAGCACAAGCCCTATGAGGAGCGACTGAGGGAGCTGGGGTTGTTTAGCCTGGAGAAGAGGAGGCTCAGGGGAGACATTATTGGTCTCTACAACTACCTAAAGGGAGGTTGTGGTGAGGCAGGAGTTGGACTCTTCCCTCAGGCGACCGGTGACAGAACGAGAAGACATGGTCTCAAGATTCGCCAGGGGAGGTTTAGGATTGACATTAGGAAGAAATTCTTCACTGAGAGGGTAATTGTTCATTGGAATGCACTGCCTACGGAGGTGGTCGAGTCACCATCCCTGGAGGTGTCCAAAGAATATTTGGATGAGGCACTTAGTGCCATGGTGTAGTTGACAAGTAGGAGTAGGAGTAGGTGTAGGTGTTGGGTCATGGGTTGGACTCGATGATCTCAAAGGTCTTTTCCAACCTTATGATACTGTGATACTGTGTGATATACAATATAGATAAATAAAAAGCAATAATTAGATTCTCAAAGCAAGTCATTACTTATAAGACCTGTGCGAGTCAACACTGAAGTAATTTCGGTTACCTCCTTCACATCGTCTCTCTATATTCTTATTAGTCTTTTCCATTGATTGTAAAGCTTTCAATACAGGGACTTGTTTCTTATGTTATCAATGCAAAATGGAGATGCGATTGGCTTGCTGTTACTGTTCTAGAAACTATTGAAATATAGCCTGGATTTTCAATTGTTGGCAGCTATTTCTTTTAGCCCTTAGCATTTAATGCTTAAAAAAATCCAGAATCTATATATAAATAATCTAATTTTCAAATGCATGATGAAAGAATAGCAAAAGTAATGGAAATACTGGATGTGAAAGCTGACAGAGGCTTTTCCTTCTTTTTTCTCCTGTTTTTTTTTTCCCCTATTTTTTTTTTCCCCTAGTTTAGAAATGCTGTTGCTCTTTCTTACAGACCTGACAATAAAAAGAGACACTCATATTCTACAAGGCATAATTAATCCACTGCTGGGAGAGGAATTCTAGGCATAACCAGAGGAGACTGCGTCTGTCTTGAATGTCTGTTTCAAACTCATACATCCTCCCAGGTTTCAACTCTGGTCTAAGTTCCTTGTGTCTTTAATTCACTGTGAGTAAAAATCGTGGACTAAAACTTTAAGGGTACTACCTAATAAGAGTTTCAGAAAAAAACTGTTGTTAAATACATGGTTATCACAAGACATAAAATCAGCTGTTTGACAATGTCTGTAGAAATGTAACTCTTATTGCTTGAAGTTTCCTACAATGGAGTTGCTATTTATAGTTTTCTAAAACATTATAAAAATAAAACTCTGGTAAAATCTGTCACCACATTTTGTCTCAACTCTAAATATGTTTTCTAGATTTTTTTGCTTATTACTGTGTAAGCAGTGGGAAGAGTATGCTTACAAAATAAAATAAAATTAACTGATAAAATTTATCTTATCTTCCAGGAAAAAATGAATTGAAAAAAGTAAATACATGAACACTAGACTTTTCTGTAAATGGCACTGCTTGGGTGAAATGTTTCTGCTAGTGAAATTTTTTTTTTCCTAACTAGCAATTCAATACTTTCTAAAACATTAATACTAATTCTTCATTCCAGCTGATAGTTTTGTCATCTCCATGGCAATCAATGTGAGTAAAAGTATAGAAAGCATTAATAAAAAATGACACATTAGATACGCCTAGTTTGTAAGAGAAGATAGAGCCCACTCGTAATTATTTGAACTTATAGATCCCAAGAAGCATTAGTTTTATTTCCCCTTATCTATTTCATATATGAAAAGAAATCCAAATCGATGCTGCTGTGGATGTTTATCCATTTAGCTTAGACTCCATATACACTTAATAATGAATGAAATGGTTGAGCTCAATCACCAGTGGTCTCTGAGCACTTTAAATATTGAAAGGCACAGTACTTCGTGGAAGCATGATTTTTACAGTACCATGTGCTTCTGAAACCAAATTGTTTAATCCTCACCTTTGAAATCATTGCCAATGACAACAATGTTTTGCAATGTAAGTGACTGATGGAAAAGGTCCAATATGTTAAGGACTCAAGAAAAGTAAGGAGGGGTTGGAAGAGGGGATATCTGTTCTTTCTCAATGTTCTTTTCCAACCTGATGAGCTCTGAGAATTTGTCAAATTTAAACTGACCATGCCCAGACAGAATTTTTCATTTTCTATTTCAAGTAGCTTTGATGGCAAATGGGATATTATTTCTATCTTCCTGTCAGACAGTTATCGTGTACTTTGTTTATAAATCCACACCAGACTGATTTTTGTTAAATGGGCATTCACAATCTCCTTACCTCCTTGAATAAACACTACTGACTAAAATGTCATAAGGTGCCAATATATATTAAGTTGAAAGTTCCCTTGATGTTTTATTTTTTTCCAGAACCACTAGCTACTCTACAGTATTTCTGAAAAGCATATTTTCTTTAAGATTATAAATGCCAAGACTAACAAGCATAATTTTATGGATGCAAGGAAATGGTATGGTTTTAATTTGCAAGTATATATTTTCTTGCAGAAAATGCACCTGTCGTATATTTTGGGGGGTAAAGATCTTGCAGTATTTTGCTTATTAGGGAAATGTTATCTCTCTATAGGATACTACCCTCCTCCTTTCAGAATTTTAACCTGCAATCTCCTGCAACAGAATACTGTAAGAGTTCAAGAAACATCACTTTAAACAGAAAGCACTTCCTGGAAATCTGCAATGTTAGGGCATTAACATTTTGAAAATTGCATTCTTTGAAATTTCAAAGAATCACTTTTAAAGAGTGTAATGTTTCTGGGAAGATCTCAAAGGCAAATGCATTGTGCCCTAGAAGATAAAACTAGTTTGGATGTTTCCCAAACATTAAATTTGAAACGCTAACAGCAAATACTAGAGTTAAACCGTGTTTCAGATTCCAGAGAGGAAATGTGATGAGCTATGGTAAATCTGCAGAATTTCTGCATTGCTTTTTGAACTCTTTAGAGAAGATATAGAAATCTTTAATTTAAAGTATCAGCAAGTCTAACATGGAAAATAATGCAATGAATGGAACTTTGAATTTTTTAGCATTAAATATGAAGTTAGAGTCCAGATTTATTATTATTCATAACCATGAGTAATTTTATGAGGATATTTTGTTATTTTATTGAAAATCAAAGAGGATTTGTTGAAAAACAGGCGTAAAGGTTTTAATGTTTGTGATATACACACTGTACAAAAAAACAATGAATCTGATCTATCCGTTATAGTTATGTGGAAGAAAAAATGCAGAATAATTAGAAGTCAGAAAATAGGAATTATCTTCATGTCTTGGATTCATTAAGTGGTTGCTTGCTTCCTGCTCCATCAGAAGGAAGACATTTTTGTAACTTCATGAAAATATTATCAAATTATTCCCCATTTCTTCAACTGCCTTATATCACCAACCACACTGAGGATTGTTCTTCAGAAATTTTATGCATTTGTTTTGAATAACCATTATATCAGTTTGTTTCTTTTCTCACATATCTGTCAATTTAATAGTTATTTCACTTACAGTAAAATCAAATCTATTTTACATATGTGCATTCACGTATATATATACAGGCACATCCATATACATAAAAACACATTATGTACAAAGTGCGTGCATATGTATTTGTACTTTAAAGGGCTTATGAAACTAGTCTGAGCGGAAGCGTTTGAGTAAAAAAAGTCAGATACTGAAAATTAATTAAAACTTAAGTCTTTTTATGAGCATATCAGAGGCAGTAAAAATGAAGTGTTGCAGAGAATATATTTTACCTATGTTCAGCTGATTTCATTCAAGGTAACTGAAGACATATCTGATATAAAGTATATTACCAAAATACACTCATCTGTGTAAACTTCTTCTCCCCCAACAGTATCTGTAACATTTTGTATATTTACTAACAATGGTAAACCAGCAATAATTTTTGAGCTTTATAAATGTTTAGAAAAAAATATAATAAAATGCACAAAAACCTCAATGGGATTAGAACAGTCATGCTGGGTCAGAACACGGGTCCACCTAGCCAACCATCATATCTGGACATTATATATGGATCACAGTATTTTAGTGGACAGATGAGTGAATGCAGCTACTTTTCTTGCACTACCTCCACGTATCTATGCCTAATGTCCCTTGTGTCACCCATGGAATGAGTTCAAGAACTTAATTCTGCATCAGATGACTAGTGTTTGATATATTCTTTTAAGGCAGGCATTAATGAATTACTGTGTATCTTCAGTCGTTCTTGCCTAAACAAAAAGCCATAATCTATTTAGCTCTAAGTAGCTAAATATTTTTCTGATCTACAGATCAGAGTTTTTTCTGATCTACAATGACTCAGAAGTCCTTTCTGATCTGTAATTAGAAATAATTTAGAGTTTCCTATGATATATTGCTAACATTATTTATTATTGTTTCATGTGGAAGATATCGAGTCTACAATTTTGTCACCTTTTCATTTGATCCCCTCTTCATTTGATCACCTTTTCATTCAGTACTGTTTGATCCTTAGGCAACTATTTGCAGCCAGATTTAGATTCAACTATTCTTAATATTTTTCTGTCATTAGCAGACTTTTATGACTGAACACACAAGAGGAAAGGTTTGTAGCAAAGCAAAGGATTATAAAAGAATAAAAAACATATCTGTTAGTTTAAAATCCATTCTTTTTGCAAAGTTTTATCAGAACTGCCAAGTAAAATTACTTTCTTTGAAAAGTATTTGAGCAATTTCATTTTCATCAAGTTACTGAAGTGGGAGTGGGGAAAGAAAGAAAGAAAATAAGGGGGAAGAAGAAAATAAACGGGAAAAAATCCCAACCCTCTTTTTTTCCCCAGGTACATTATACTTCTTTGGACCACCTTCGTTTCCTTTTTTTATTTCTGCTCCCCCTTTAGTGAAAAAAACTATGAACATCCTTTTCCTTAGTCAGTACTATTTTTAGTTTGGGTAGAGTTGCTAGTTGGTCCATAAAGTTGTATTTTCCACCTAACACAAATAAGATATTATTTTATACAATAACACTTTACAGAAACAATGTGACTTTTCTATGCTTTGGTATGAACGTTGTATGTGGACATAGCAGGATTCATCTCAGCTTCGATTTAACTGTTTACATGTTGATGTGGACTGGTATTAGTCTATTTCTGTCATATATCTGATAGGAAGACCTATTAGAGAATGTACTAAAAACGTCATCCCATTTCTATTCATTACATTTAACATTAAACCACAGTGCCTGTTGAATTTCAAGTTCTTAAGTGGATAGCCAAGGAAAAAAGGGACTTCAATTATCAGTCCTTTAATTTGAATTGCATATTGTAGTATGATATAAAAATCCTTGGTATGTACTGGTCTAATAATTTTCCATTGCAGATGTCATTATTGAAAAATGAAACAATTTTGGGGGTAGCATTTCACACCAGTGTTACCCAAATGTGACTTGTAAGTAACCAGCAAGAGCAACAAAAATTCAACTACAGATAAACAGAAACCCTTACAAATCTGTAACAGATAGCAGACCTGCTGCTTCAGAGAATGAGCAAAGTGGGGCAGACAGAACCTAACATGACCATCTCTTTATTTTTGTTTACTTTCATGGAGGCATTTTACTTTCATGGAGGCTTTGTGTCCTCCCTAGAGCTCAAACTTTCCAAGGCAGTAGGGCTGTCCAAGCCAACAAGATGTAAATTGTCCCTGGCAGAGGCCTGGGAAGGAGGCAGTAGCATTGTCACTAAATCCCCAGGGTTCTCAAGGTCTGATGCATTCACAACCACAGAATGTATTTCCTATTGCCCTCCCATACCATTGATACCATATGCTTCCCCAAGGAGATAATAATGTGATCCTGCTAGTAATAGTGGCAGCGCTTCTGCACAGGAAGAAGAGATGGCAGCTGGGTTTCCCACAGTCATCTCTGCATCTTGTAAAATCATTAGATTCTAAAACATCCCTAAATATATGTGCATATTACGTCTGTGTAAACTTAAAGTTTCACCTTGAGAAAGTGCATTGTGTTTTTTCTCCTTTTTGCGTATATCACAGGAACAACCAGCCCTCTTTTCAGCCCTCAGGGTTCTATTCAGTTTTGTAGCTGAAAAAAAACCCAGCAGTCTCTGTTCTGCAGAACTCATACACTGATCACAACTAGTTGAAACACAGAGATAAAACAAATCCATAGCCAGAGAAGAGAAGCTTAAGGAGCCAGCAACAGGAGTATGTCATTACATAGACAAAGGAGAAATGCTGTAGCTTTGACCTATTGACGCTGATTGATTGTAGTTCATGTAGAATCTCATAAAGATGATAATTCCATATTTCCATTTTATGCCCTTGCTAAATCAACATGTCCTACATGTTGTTGCCATAGACATTTCAAGTAAAAATTACAGGCATTGTTATGTTTGAATAGCCATCAGTTATCATACTACTGAATCAGATTTAGATAAAAAGTTTTCCTCTTCTGTTGAACTTTGTAGGATTCGTTACTTCTAAGACACAGCTAAATGTCATTTTTGTCTTACTTTTAGCAATTGAAATAATTCCTCAACCAACAGATAAGAAGAAAATCCTCCTTCTAACAAGAAAAGTTTTGAATCATCCTCTGGATTTGAAAACATGGAAATACAATGACAAAGGAATTTTTATAAAGCTTTTAGAGGGCATATTCAGGACAAGATATTTTCAGGAAACTTATTACCATTTAGCTGCATTACATTTCCTCAAGAAATGTTTCTTATTTTTAATCCCAGATTCTCCTCACCCTTGGCTGACTTTTCCCAACATTAATGAATCATGAAATATTCAAGGCAGCCTACTATTTCGAAATGAGAAATCAATGGTTTTATAAAGCTACTCACCTCATCACAGTTAAACTAAAAGAGGAGCAGAGAGCAATGTGAGATAACAATATCCGAGCAGGTGCCTTAATTAGTCTATTTATTAGGTGGAGCCAATAGAGATCAATTTGTAAACTTTGGGTGCTCCAAATCATTCTAGGAAAGTCCTATTTATTATATAAACAATATAGGTTCCTTAATTCGAGAACTCTGCTTAGGTGTTTAAATCCTTTCCCCAACCTAACCTTTCTTATTCCTTTTTTTTTTTTAAAAAAAAAAAAAGTGTTTTCATGTGTGTCTT
The DNA here is from genome assembly GCA_033558235.1 of Neomorphus geoffroyi. NCBI lineage: Eukaryota > Metazoa > Chordata > Aves > Cuculiformes > Neomorphidae > Neomorphus > Neomorphus geoffroyi. Next base: position 15,099,880 of record JAUMJM010000005.1, read on the forward strand.
CTAGCCGTGAATTTATTTTTAATACAAAAAATAAAAAAGAATACTCAGTGTAATACCATTTCTCCAGAGGACAGTAAATTAGCACATCCACTTATTTTGCAGAGGTTCCTCACTGAACCCTCTGTGTATGGATTGATTTGGCTTGTTTAAATAAAAGTCACATATGGTTAAGAGATACACAAAATAAATATGAGTATCAACAGGATTGCATTCTTGTTTTTTAAAGATAACCTCTGATAAATGCAGCTCTTTTTCAAGCACATTCAGTCAAGGATTGTACTCATTTACCAAAGGCTGTCACTACAGTGGATAACAGCCTCTGTGAAGGTAGTTAGGAAGTAGGTTTCTATTTGTCTCCTTCATTAAATATCTCAGTTCAACAGTCCCAGTCCTGGCTTGTGGTCATCTGAAAATCCATATCAAGTAAATTAACTCATTTAACACCATCCCTGGAGGTGTTTAAAAGACGGGTGGATGAGTTTCTTAGGGACATGGTTTAGTAGGGAGACAGGCACAGTTGGACTCAATGGTCTCAGAGGTCTCTTCCAATCTTATGATTCTATGATTCTATGATTTCTTGGACTCTTTTGGGATAATAGTTTGTTCTGATAAGTGAAAGCATTTGGAAAAGTATGCTTATTGTCTGAGCAACAGGGTGACTGACACTAGCTACAATTTCTTATGCAGGTGGCCTAATCTCAGATTTACAATCCAGGCCTGAAAATCTACTTTAACTTCTCTACTTTAACTTCTATTACATTACTGGAACTATAACAAAGCTCAGAATTAAGTAACATGCATTTTCCAGCATGGATCTCCCCACTTCTTCCGTGTTACTTTTCCATTCTTGTAAAATCATGCCCTTTGCAGTTACGCATATCTGACTTAGACAAGGGTCTCATTGGGAAGGAAAGTAGGTTCTGCAGGAAGTTTCACTAAACTATTACTTTAAAAATGGGAAAAATACCTAAGTTTGGATAACATTAATAAAGTTTCTCCATATTTTGTTCCTATATACTCCTTCTATAGCAAATTTTCAAATATTATAAATGGTAATTATTAAACGGCAAATTGTTCAGTAAAGCAGTGATCTCCAAAGTGAGATGTGTGCACTCAGGAAAGTGTGCAACACAATCCATTGGGGTACAAAAAGAAAATATTTTCTATATCATTATTAAATGAATTAAAAATATGTAAGTAGAAGTGGCTTTTATGCTATTTTGTCTCATTCTTTTTTAATTTCTATTTTTATGTATGTTTCTTAATGTCCATAATATATTAGTACAGCAGTACATGTATATTAATGAGAAATAAAGACATAAATGTATGTATATTGGGGTGCATGCTCGATATTTCTACTGACAGGGTTGCACAAGTTATAGAGACCACCATAATAAACAAGCCATAGCATTTACAAACCAAAAAGTTTTAGCTTATAAAAGTACAAAAAGTTTCATGTACAGAAACCTCTTATCTAAATTTTAGGGGCAAAATTAAAAATTGCAAAGAAATAGAAAACACTAATCAAAATCAAGAGACTGCATTAAAAAATCTGTGAACAGTTCCATAAATAAACAGTCTTCATAATCAAAACAGCTGGTAAAAATCATCTTCCTATCTGATATCAGTGGCATTTAAATTCTTCCCGATCCCTTAGTAATTTTCTTGTTAGGAAAGCAGTTAGAGATAAAAAAGGTTGGAGATGAATACACGTTAATGCAGCATGGAAAAGAAAAGTCTCTTTTGTAGTGAAGACTCATTTCTTGCTAAACCTAGCTAAAATAAAAACCAAATTATTTCCTGCTCAGCTATAAAATATAAGCAGCTATACACATGGTACAGCCATTTTTTATTATTTTTTTTCCAGTCCTTGACAGAAAAATTATGCTTGGGAATCTGAAACTCTTATACACCATTCACATATACCTAATAAATAATGACAGAGAACTGGGTAAGCCTAGTGGCTTACATGTCTGAATAATATTTACTTAACCAGAACATTTATGCATTACTTTTTTTTTTTTTCTCCCTGAGCTGAATGGTTCATATAATACAATTGCCACAGTCATTCTCTCAGCAGCACTGAAATTGCCGTTTAAGTGCCATCTGTGAGGCAGCCGAAAACTGGCTGATTCTATGCCTTTGTTGTCCCGTGTGATGTTATGCCTTAGTTAATAACTGAGAATTCAAGCACAGAGAAAGATGAATCCCTCTGATGTCATTCTCTTCATTGTATTTGAAGATCTGTGCCCCACCACCTACTAAGCTTTCCCTGACTGACCCATGTTTACCTTCTGTTGGTGCCACTTCCCACTGTGTTATTGATGTGCTTTACTGCCTAGGAAGCCGTCTTTCTCAATGCACTTTGTTAAGCTCAGGCCATGGGCACACACTGTTCTTTGTTGTACTGTATGCGAGGAATGTTTTTGGAGGGGAGCACTGATGATATCAACGATTAGGAGTTAAAGTGTCTTCAAAGCCACAGAAGCAACATTCTGCATTGCCAACACACTGTATTGTAAGGATTAGACTTAAAAGCTATTCAATTTTGATAGACAAAAGTTCTTTTTTTTCTCACACCTAAGTGCATCTTATTTACATAACAGCAAGCTACTTGCTCCTTAAAACACAGATTATGCACATTACAGTCAGTTTTTAATTTTCTTCTGTGCTTTATAGCTCTCTGCTTTTGACAATGTTCAAATCTGTGCAGAAGAGGATTCGACATTTAAGATCAGCAATACTATCAATACCATTAAAGGAACAAAGTACCTGTCTATTGGCCACTAAAGAAACCAGATGTGGAGACAAGGAGTTTGCCTTTTCTTTACCATATATTTCAAGGTGTTTTCCAAACTGTGGTATATGCCCTTAATCATGACTTAGGGAAAGAGTGGTATAAAAAGGGACACCAAAAAAGTCCTGGTCAGCAAGATGGAAAATAATAAGGCTAGGATTTGGTCAATACATGCCAGAACTGATTATGAAAACTCACCTCTAAAAATAATGAGAAATTTTCCCCTTGGTTTTTTTTTTTTTCTTTGGTTGGTTGGGTGGGTGGGTGTTTGGGGTTTTTTTAGTTGTTTGTTTTTGGTTTTTTTATGGTGTGGTGGCATTTTCATTAAACCTCTAATACTTATTTGTATTTCCTGAATAAGTGTAATACTGGTGTAACAACTTATTCTATTTTTTTATTCTTGCTATTATTCAGAAAGAAATCCATGAAAAGGTGTCTGTTCACTTATGAACAACAAATCTTGTAAAATCATACCCTGAATGAGGTCTTTCCTTTTGTTCCTTCTGTGCAGTTTATCTTCTAAACCCAATCGATTCTATGTCTCTACAACAAATGCCAATTGTGCATTTTGATCTCAGTTAACCTATCTAGAGAGAAAAAAAAGACTTCAAAACACATGTGGCTCTAGAGGCTTGATGAAGCAAAACAATGAAATTATGACTAAGTCTAATGAATACTGTGATTCAAGCATCTAGCCTTTGAAAAAAAAGAATGTTGAAACTCTAGAGCTTCCGTTCCCAACTGTCACCTCAAGTGAGCCGATTTTAGATCTGTGACAGCACTACTAATTTTCTTCTCTCCCCCAGATGTGCAGTAGGTGTGTGCTAGTGCTATGTTATTAGTTATGGGGTTTTTATTGCGTAACTACTGGGTCTTCCTAGCAGAAAGAAAGTATTAATAAACATGTAGCGACATCAAGAGGCCCAGCTGCTGTTGTTTAATGGACAGTGAACATACCTGAATAGGAGAAATCAAACACGTCATCAGAGCCTGCTCAATCTGAATGAAAGTGTCAGTGATTTAAGCCAGCAGGCATATTTGAAATATTTAATTGTTTTCTATCTTTACATACATGGTAGTAATTTCATCCTTATTCTTGCAGGAAAAATCAAAACACAAAAATTGATCCATGATATCCTCGGGTTTCTTTTAAAGTTGCTCCATAGATATTTAGAAAGAAAACCAACAAATCAACCAAGCAAATAAACAAAGAAAAACCCCAACCCCAAAACCCCAAACATGGAGTTGACATGATTTAAGCATTTCTATCACATTCTTTTTACTCTAAAATAATAAAGATTACTACTACTACTAATATATTTTTTATAATATCTAACATGATAATTACATTTATCCTTGAAGATATAAGAAACCTTTTCCTCAGAAATCTTTTATTGGATTTTTTGCCCCGTGTATCATGTGTCTATACAATAAGGGAGACGTTTTGGTTAGGATACACATTTTTTTCAAATACAGATTGATAAGGGAAATACCATAATTTACCAGTGAAGATCTGAAGTAAGCACCTTCTCATGCATATTATCTGCATTCCCTGTAATGATAATACTTCAAAAGAGAAGGTAGTGAATACTTTTCTGATATTTATCCCAACACAATGAATCATGAATATTCGGATTTACTAGTCAGTCAGTAGAAATACAGTTTCATAGAAACTTTGTTGTAATTTAGTATGTCTCAATGCAATTTTTCACATAGCTAATCAATGGTTTGTATTCAAATCCAAGAGTTTAAGGAGCAAAGAAGGAGGTTTGGTGTTTCCCTAACTGAAAGGTCTAAAGAGTAATATTTCATATCTGACACTGTCTTTTTCCTTATTGATCCCTAAGTAGAGCTGGAAAAGATCACTGATGTCACCGATGATATATTGCTTTGTTTAGAAATAAATACTTAGGAAAAAATATACAGAGAACAAGCAAAAGTGCCATATCAATCCTAATAATTTGTTTAATCTCCTTATAGACTATTTATGGGTGAAATATTGTAAAGCCTACTTGGTAATTAATTTTCTATTTGCACTTCAAAATACGTCAGTGATTCAAAGCCAAATGCTCTAAAATAGAAACAGTTCTAGCATTCTCAAAAAAATTTCTTTCTTTTAATCAAACTACTTAACAACCTACGGACCTGTTGAAAAGTCAGAGGCTGTTAAATTTTTTCCAAGTAAGCTATATTTTTAGTAGTAATGTATTAATTTAGTTTGAAGAGAAAGTGAAAAAGAAAAACTAGACAACTAGGGGATTCTCAGCCAGCTATACATAATGACTTTTTACACGCCAATAAAGGTGATTTTAGGTCTAATGAGCAATTTCAGTAATCATTTGTAACATGAACAAGCATTGCATTTGCAAATATAATGATACAGTAAAACAAATCCACTGTGTATGCGTCATCATGTCTCTCAAGACACATCATAAAACCATGTAGCTTCCATTGATCAATATCAATGACAAACATACAATTATATCCTATATACTGTTTGTAGAATAAAAATATCCATAAATATTTTTTTTTCATGTGTGTCTCTGTTGCGATGTACTATAGACAGATCTTTTAAATATGAGCAATGCATTGTAGAAGATATGACTAATCTAGGAAATTACCATTTGAAAGAGAAATGAGTAATAATTGATTGGCCTAGATCCAAAGTCACAGTGGGGTTCAAAAAGCTTGTAAGTGCCCTCATAAAAATAGAAGCTGTATCAACCAATTGAATTTAATTATATGTGAAGGTGATGAGGGAGCTAAACAGCCTGTAATTGGAGTCCAATTACTCAGCTGGTCTTCCATAAAATTAATTCATCTGAAAGTTTGCCATTGTCCCATTCTCGAGGCCTGCTGCTGGTTTAATTAGTTAACACTGAGGAATCTTGAAATATTATATTATTTTGTCTTTATTGCCAATTATGGGTTAAGGAAAATTGTATATAAAATATTAACATCTGCTTCCAACACAACTTGGAGAGGGCAAAGGCAAAATATCTTTTTCTTAATCATGTTAAGAGGGGGAAAATATCTTTAAACACAAGGAAACTCTCCTTGCTAGTGATATCTTATCAAATTAGAAATCAAGGTACAAAAGATCATTTGAATGAGATGTAATAAAAATATGAAATATATTAGATTCTTGTACAAACAATTTCACTGGGTTATAGGGTTCACAAATCACTTGAACCTGGACAGAAACCAGAGAGGACGACAACATGAATGACTGGTCCTTTTGCTCAGTGGTAGTATCCTCATTGTACCTAATAACTATGGGGGTGAATGTAGTAGCATTTGTTGTCTTCCTCCACTGTCAGCAACATATAATTTACATCTAAAAATTAACATTAAATGACAGTAGTTTATTCAGAAAAACTCACTCACTCAAAAGCTAACCGATACTGAAATTTACTCGAGTAATTTCTATCTCTAAATTTAATATAAAAACTGCATAGGTCAGCAGAAATTAAGTGGAGACAAGAAAGTAAGTACCTATAGTAAAATTAAACTCTAAAATCCAAAAACTTTACAATTGTTCTTGTTTACTTCAAATGTGTCTACATACACTGTAAGCTTTTCTACTGTTTTAACAAATTCCAGATCAGGCTACTGACTCACTTTATGCCCTTTATTCTTTCAGCATTTTCAGAAACAACTATCATAGTAAACAAAAGTACTATGTAGTCTGAAGTGCACTTTATGTGATACATGTCTACGAAATATTTTTTGAACCCAATAAGGCAAAGGAGAAAAACGCCTTCATGAGTTTCAAGAATGATACGCATCTGTGTCCCTGAATACTCATGAATATCTACAGAAAGCTAATTACAGCATGAAAATTATAAAAAGATCCAATTTGGAAAGTTCCCTAAGTTTGTATCAACTACCGATTTTTATTTTTTGTAAGAGTTGAAATTAAAAGAGAATGTATTTTGTGAATAGTACAGACTAGATTAAGATAGCTTTGTAAAGACTTACACACACTACCTGTATTGTATATTTTTAAAGCTTTCTCATCTATACAATAAATAATTCTATCATAGGACCATTGAACATAGTTAATGCAAATTGTCATTACAGTTTTCTGTATCTCTTTCAGAAATAGAATTACTGAAGCCTTTTAAACTCCTTATATTCAATCAAGAATATCAACATAAACTATACTCACTGCAGAAACATTAAAGTCAGACTTTTAAAACAAAATATACTGTATATTTCAGAAATTGTGAGAAAGAGGTTAATCACCTAAGGGTTAGATTTCACTATACTTCAGAAAGTAAAAAAAACGTCTGTGCAAAACCAAGTCAGAAACTAAGGAAATTCATCTAACTTTAAAAGAAAAATAAATACAAGGTTTCATTTCCTAAACTTAAGAAGGAAACTGCTGGAGCCTTAAACATTCTTTTAAGCCATAGAAATACATTGTTTCTTTGATTAATCTGACGATTTCTATGTCCTGCCAGCTCTGTAAAACATTAAGAAACAAAACAAAAGAAAGTTGTTGAATAGTACAGTTAGGAAGGCGAGGAAATTGCACTAGTAATGCCTATGGGTTTCCTGACAAGGTAAGTTATGTAGTGCTATGATAAACACTGTTAGAAACGATCTAAAGAGTTTTGGTAAACAAATTTGAAATAGATTTTACTATATATAATTAGCATATTGAATTACTCCATCACAGCCAATAATAGGCTAAACAGTGGATAATTTACATGGATTAGTTTCTATGATTTCCATTCTACTGGTGAGAAGATCACACAGACCAGAACTGTGCAGGGAGTAGTTGCTGAGAGGTATTAGTGTAGGAAAGGAGATACTGAAGTACTCCCCATCGAGCAGAAATGGCAGGACAAAGCCATTAAAAATGTCAGCATTCACTAATGGAAGGAAACAAAAGTGCTTGTATCAACCTTTCAGTACTAGTTTGACTGTCTGCCATTCAGGTAAGTAAACTCATGCACTGCAAAAAAAATGAGAGTGTTTCTTGTTTAAAAAGAGGAGGAATTTCTGCTGAGTCAAAGTGATGTATCCTATAGAGAAAATACATCAGTGCTTTGCCTCTCCTCTGTCTCTTCTCTCCTTCTACACCTGCTTCTTAAAAAAAACATTTCTAAATTCTACATAGCACCTAGCGTAAATATATTTCCTTTCCTTGGGATGGAAAAATTTGAGTAAAAAATAAAGCTGACTTTAACTACATGCAGGCATTACATGAAGTTTTATCCCCTTCATTGTATTCATTGACTATATTTTCTGTTTCTCATTCATAGCTGGATAATTATATAAACAGAAAATCTATGAAACTACTATAATTTATTATTGGCAAGCAAATTTCAATCCTGTATAGCTCTGAATCTGACACAAATAGAATAGTTCTGTGTGGTCTGGAACTACTGAAATCAGGGGGATTAGGGACTCATAGAATCTTGCAATAATCTGGTTGGAAAAGACCTCTCAGGTCATCGAGTCAACCTGTACCTGTCCCCTTAATAAACCATGTCCCTCAGAAACTCAGCTACCCTTCTTTTAAACACCTCTAGGGACAGCGACTCCATGACCTCCCTGGGCAGCCTGTTCCAATGCCTGACTACCCTTTCAATGAAGAAATCCTTCCTAATGTCCAGTCTAAACCTCCTCTGGCACAACTTGCAGTAATTTCTTCTCATCTTATCACTCATCACCTGTGAGAAGAGCCCAGCACCCACCGCGTCACAACCTCCTTTCAGGCAGTTGTAGACAGTGATGAGGTCTCCCCTCAGCCTCCTCTTCTCTAAGTTAAACAACCCTAATTCCCTCAGCCGCTCCTCATAGGATTTGTTCTCCAGTCCCCTCACCAGCCTTGTTGCCCTTCTCTGGACGCTCTCCAGCACCTCAATGTCCTTCTTGTAGTGAGGGGCCCAAAACTGAACCCAGCACTCGAGGTGTGGCCTCACCAGTGCCGAGTACAGGGGCACAATCACTCCCCTGCTCCTGCTGGCCACGCTGTGTCTGACACAGGCCAAGATGCCATGGGCCCTCTTGGCCACCTGGGCACACTGCTGGCTCATGTTCAGCTGGCTGTCAACCAACACCCCCAGGTCCTTCTCTGCCAGGCAGCTCTCCAGCCACTCCTCCCCAAGCCTGTAACGCTGCACGGGGTTGTTGTGACCCAGGTGCAGGACTCTGCACTTGGCCTTGTTGAACGTCTCCCCATTGGTCTCAGCCCATCAATCCAGCCTGTCCAGTTCTCTCTGCAGAGCCTCCCTTCCTTCAAGCAGATCCACACTTACACTCAGTTTGCTGAGGGTGCACTCAATGCCTTCATCCAGATCATTGATAAAGATATTGAACAGGACTGGACCCAGCACTGAACCGTGGGGAATTCCATTTGTGAGTGGCCTTCAACTGGATTTAATTCCATTTATCTCCACTCTTTGGGCCTGGCCACCCAGCCAGTTTTTAACCCAGCAGAGGGTGTGCCTGTCCACGCCAATGACAGCCTGTTTCTCCAGCAGGATACGGTGAGAAACAGTGTCAAAGGCTTTACTGAAGTCCAGGTACACCACATCCACAGCCTTTCCCTCGTCCATTAAACAGGTAACCCTGTCATAGAAGGAGATCAAGTTGGTCTGGCAGGACCTGCCTTTGGTGAACCCATGTTGGCTGGGCCTGATCACCCGGTTGTCGTTTGTGTGCTGTATGATAGCACTCAAGATTATCTTCTCCATGACCTTCCCCGGTACCGAGGTCAGACTGACAGGCTTGTAGTTCTCTGGATCCTCCCTCCAACCCTTCTTGTAAATGGGTGTAACATTCACCAGTCTCCAGTCCAGTGGCACTTCCCCAGTCAGCCAGGACTGCTGGGAGATGTCGGAAAGGGGTTTGGCAAGGACCTCTGCCAGTTCCCTCAGTTCCCTTGGGTGGATCCCATCTGGCCCAATAGACTTTTGTGCATCTAATTGGCCAAGCAGGTCTCTAACCAAATCCTCCTGAATAGCTGGCGCTTTGTTCTCACTGTCTTCTGGCTCAGAGGGCTCAGTATCCCGAGAACATCTCACCTTACTATTAAAGACCGAGGCAAAGAAGGCATTAAGTACCTCTGCCTTGTCCTCATCCTTCATCACTGCTGTCCTGCCTGCATCCAGTAAAAGAGAAAGATTCTCCTTGGTCCTCCTGTTGCAGTTAAGATATTTGAAAAAAACATTTATTGTCTTTCACCGAACTGGCTAGTTGAAGTTCTAGTTGGGTTTTAGCCCTTCTAATTTTCTCTCTACATGATCTCACCTCTCCCTTATATTCCTCCTGGGATGCCTGCCCCCTCTTCCAAAGTTCATAAATGTTATGGAATGTTACAGATCTGTACCTTATGAATGACTGGTTTGCAAATATTAATTCAAACTTTTTTCTGAATTGGGGCATTTTTAAGAAGTTTCTCCTGTATGAATTCTTTGGAGCTAAATTATGTTGTATTCCACATTTTTTCAAACATTTTTCTTCTTTTTTTTCATCTGCCTATCTTCTTGAAAATTCACTGAACTTATTCCTTCCACCTTCAATTTTTTTTTTTTTAAATCAGGCACTGGGTTTAAAAGCTGTTGGCTGGAGACTAATAAAACTATATGCATTTAGCCATTTTGTATAAGAGATTAATCCTTGTTAATCATTAGTTCCACTTTTTAAAATAATGAAGTTAAAAAAATCATAGTATAATGCTTCATTTAGCATGCTGCTTTGACTTACCTGGGTCCTTCACTTTCATCATCCTTGACAAGACACAAATGTGAAAAACAAAAACTATGTATGAAGTGGTTCTGCTAGTATCAGTGATCAGATTTAGTCTGACTCAATACTTACTGATTTGACAATAGAAGAATATTACTAAGTAGTTTCAACAATTTAATCCCTAATACTTTGCCTGCTGCCTTCATTATCCTTGGAATGGACACTGCCATCAATATAACAGATGTCAACAACTGATGTTGCTCTTCTTATCTGCAATACTTGTATATTTGGTTAATATGTTATTTGAATTTCTAGCTATCACTGATTGCTCAGATATCAGTTTAAACAATAGAAATATAGTGGTTTAGTGTTTTTTCAAGTCAATTAGCCTAGTTTTGCTTTCTAAAGCCAAACTCACTTACACAATCCTGTTGCATGCCATAAGCTGGTTGTCTCTACATTCTGCATGTCTACTTTTTTAACCTTTTCCTTGTTTAAATGTATACACAAGGTAGTATACTGTAACTTTCAGATTTTCCAGAATTATTTCAGCCATTTTTTTTCTTCCAGTATTTCACTCTGCATTTCAACATTGTTACTCATTTTTATATTATACACGCTCTATTTTAAAACCTTTCAGTCCTACATTTGCCTATATAGGACTTGGAATTGAAATGCTGATTAGAGAACTTATTATAAATGTCACATATTTTCAGGCTGAAAGGAAAAACTAATTCACGAAACTCAAATGAAAATTTTAACCAAAGCTTTTTGTTAACAGAACATTCTCAAATGCTCATCCACTTAAAATCACATTATGTGGATCCTTGATGAACAAAATATTTTGGTTTTTTTCCAAGCCTGCAGCATTGAAACTTCTTCAGTTTCTAAACATAATAACTTCTTACCACAGAAAATGTCATATCAGGCATAGTGCTTGCTCTGGAAACATTAATCCAAGATTAGTTTTCAGATGGGCAAAGTTGTGTTTCACAAATTCTCACAATCTCAGCTTGACAGCAACCCTTCCACAGCGTGCTTAGAGCCCCATGGACACAGGGAACTGAGATGAGTAGAAACCACACTCGGAGGAGACAGCAGCAACAAGGTGCTCAGGTACCACTTTTGCTGTCTTTACCCTGAACTGCTACCTCACTGGTGGTTTCTCATCTTCCCCTCACTATTCCTTTTTGCAGCAGTGCCGGTTTCTTCTATATTTCACTGTGCTGCTCCAACACTGGGGCCGCTATTATCTCAAAGCAAGGGTAAGCGGGAGAACTGTGAGGATAGCGTTAGTGCTCAGAGGGGTAGGAAGGAAGGAAGAGAGAACAGGCCAGTAGCAAAAATGTAGGAGCAGGGGAGGGAAGAGTTATGGCTGTCTAAGAGTCACTGCTTTAAAGCACAACCTTCAGTTCACTTAGGCGTTACTCTAGGGAAAGCCCATGGTTTACATTATGCAGGAGTTCAAATGTTATGGTTACAATAGTCCCTTCTAAACTTCCTGTCAACAAACCTATCAAGTATATTTTTTTCTTGTTTAGACATAAAGCTCATTGCATAAAATTCATTGGCATTTATTTTCAAATACTCCATTTAGGTGCATTTGGTAGTTCTTATAATCTTATCAGTGAGCAACTGAACCATGTTGCACAAAATATAATCCAATGGACCATTCAGTCTAAGTACAGAAGAGATGTGGTTGAAAGTTTACAGTAAGATACGAGAAAAGGTTTTTATGCAATTCACTTTAAACTCAGTGGGAAGTCACTTAGTTCTGTCATTAGTATACTATGGAAATTTCAGAGCCCTAAATCAGAAGGAGTTCAGAACACTTTCTGCTGGAATTGGAACTGCAGAGCAAAGCTGAAAGAAATTATTCTGTTTTCTTTTTTGATGGGGTTTCCTAAAGTAATGCTAGGTTTGTTTTGATGCAAAACATTTTTTTTCAGCATTTTTAGCAACTTCAAGAACTGAAGTCCTCCCATGTTGAAGAGTTTGATTTAAACCAGTCTGGTTTCCTTAGACCATAGACATCAAATTGAGATATGAAAAAAACCCTGTAAAGCTACAAACAATTTCAAATCATAAAAGGTTCCACTAAAAATGCTGTAACAAAATATTTCATTTCCCCTATTGTCTTCCTTTAATAAATTACTTCTCCAAAGCAAAAAGACAGTTGTGAAATGTTTCTGTCACTATATTTGCATTTTTCACTGAAAAAAACAATAGTGAGAAACATGATAGAGTACATTGTCCTCTGACTGCACCCATAGCACTCATCAGAGAAAACTCTTCTATCTTGAGGAGTTTTTCGTACATCTTTCTTTTCATGAAGGATAAGTTTTACCCAAGCATAACCTGTCAGCTTCACTCATGAGGACAAAAAGTCAGTCTGACACTTCTGTTAAAGAAAGTAAATAATTGCTTTGACTGAGAAAAGAAAAAAAATCATTTCCAAAGCAAAAATAGGATCTATGTATTGACATTTTCACATTGTTGAAATCTATAGTCCTGCAAGAAGTCAGCAAACAAGCTGTACTTAACCAAAATCACTTGCCTACGTGAAGCTCTTTGCAACACTGGGACATAAAAGAGCAGCAATGCATAAAGTCAAACTTATTTCCAATTCATTTTAATGACCTTTAATATTTGCAGACCACTTTAGAAGTGAAAAACGGTCAGTCTGATTTCTACTTGGGGTACGTCTGCTCCATCTCATCAATATTCCATCTGTACATGCGTCATTCAGGTGACTGTTCAAGGGCTGTTGACTGACTCCAGACAAGCACTGTAGGTCAGACCACTCAAAGTGAGCTGGAAAGGAAATACTGCCTATGTACTTAAGGGTTACAGAGCCAAGCCCAAAGATGGCTCTAAATGGATATCTAATTAGATGTGTGTACGTGGCTATGTTATGTCGTGGGAGTGCAAACCTTGCCAAATACGCCAAGACCTCAGGAAAATGGAAGACCAAGGCTCTTTACTGCTTGTTTAATAAGTAGTTCTCTGCCTAAAACTCCTATTGCACTCTTTGTGGACACAAGGGTCGCACAGGTTACAGTGTATCTTTCTAAACTAGAAAAGCTATTTTCACCTATAAGGTCCCTTAGTTTTATGTGAAGATTTTAATATAAAATTTTGTTGGACAAAAATGTTGGCAAAAGGAAACTTAGCTTTTTTTCCCTCCATTTTAAACTGAGGGTCAGTCTCTATAGCAGGAATAAAATAACACTTCTTATAATTTATACAGTTACCATATTTAAATTGGCTAGTATTTGTCACTGTCTTAAGAGAGAATAGTCTTGTTAAACTGGATTTGTTTAATTAGGGGAGGTTTGCAGCAAAATATCTTTAAATGCATATACTTGTGTCTGTGAGCATGTATGTAATAGCAGGTGTTTTATAACCCATAGAGTGCTTTTCATTTTCACAGAAATCAGGAATCTAACTGTGAATAACTTGTTTGGTTGGTTTTGTTTGGGAGAAATCAAAAGCAAAAGTGGATTTTGTTCCTATTTTGCTGGCAATTGTAAATTGTTATTGTGCTTTTTTTCACACAGCTTCAGACACATATTGTAACTTCATCACACTTGCAAAATGCTGTTTTAAAATTATACTGAATGGCATTTAGAGGCAGTGTCAAACTGGGCTTAGTTCCGACATCCTCACAAACACAACCCATCACCTATCTCTTAAAGAGGTATTACTGAGGACACAGAACTGAAGTACTTCTACCTGCATAAATTATTATTACACAAAATAGTAATGAAAAAATATTTCTATAAATCTTTGTAATTATACTAATTAATTTTAAAAAGATAAATTATTTAATAATAAAGCGAGTATAAAGCATAAAAATAGGTAGCCATATCATAAATTTAATGTTTTCTTGCAAAATGCAGCAGGAAAAAGTCAGATATAATTGTTGTCATTGTACAAGGATTCAGATAAAATAAATACAATTAAATGATTTTATATATATTATTATGAAAACTTTTATTTAACAAGAAGTCTCTGGGAATCCCTTATAGCATTCTTTCAGTACTTAAAGGGAACTTATATGAAAGCTGGGAAGGGGCTCTTTATCAGGGAGTGTAGTGGTCTGACAAGAGGTAATAGTTTTGAGATGAAAGAAGAGAGATTTAGATATTAGGAAGAACATTTTTCTTTGAGGGTGGTGAGGCACTGGCACACGTTGCCCAGAGAAGTTGTGGAGGTGTTCAAGACCAGGTTGGATGAGGCTTTGAGCAATCTGATCCAGTGGAATGCTCATGGCAGGAAGTTTGGAACTAGATGATCTTTAAGGTCCCTTCCAACCCAAACCACCATTCTATGATTCTATGATTCTATGGATTGAAATAACTCACAAATCTGTGGCATTTTGTGTGACAGTTACTTTCCTCAAGCAACCTACTATGTAAATAAAAAAAAAAAATTACCTTATTTACTGTTCCATGGTTACACAAGAAATAGTCTCCTGTCCCACACATATCCTGAAGTTATACCAATTTCCTTCCAGTTTCCACAGCTACAACTGTGGCTTTTAAGAGTGTATATCTTTCCCTACCTGTATTATATGACTGAACCTGGAATATAATTAAAACATGAAAAAAATCTAAGAAGACAAAAAAACCCAAACAACAAGTCAACAAGGAAAAGCAGTATCCTTTGTCACTATATAGTCTGTAGCAGTCATGTTTTTTATAATGAGTCTTTGATACACATAAATTAGAAATCTTTCCTCTTGTAAAATACTGAAATGCTTAAGGCCTACTCTGAACTTTTCAACTCCTGTATATGTCTCTTTGATGATGCTGTGTGTCTGCTGCTGAGATTCAGCAAGAGCACATCTGCCCTTCCAGCCTTCAGACAATTCAGGCACATAAGACCAAGAACTGCTTTGAACCAGTATTGTTTGCAAATGAATTTTTTGATCACCAGCTGTTTCTCCCTGCAAATCCTGCTTCTTCCACTGCCTGTAGAAATTCTTCACTACTATTCATACACAACAAACATTTGGGCTTTTTAAGTTAAACATCAGGATCTTTTATTTCCATAAATTTAAGGTGTAAACTCCCAAAATTAAAGACAAAACAAAGCAGAATCCCCTCAAAAAAAAAAAAAGAAAACAAAAGCAAAACAGAAAGAATGGAAACATTTTGTTAATAGTAAGCAAATTAAAAAAAATTGGCTATGAACGCAAGCAACAAGCCCAGGGGACATACTAGAGCATCAGATCTCACCTGTACTTATTGCAGTTACTAATACTAGCATGTTCACATTTCTCTTGTTAGCCTTAGAAGTTACCCAATCTATTCAATGCTGTCTTCTAAATCTTTTTTCACATGAGTAATCTTAGTAAAATCCTATGATCTGTAATATGAGTCAAACGTACTTTTGTTGGTCTTAGAGCAAATCCATAGATTCTAATAATGATAGATTTTAATAAAAAAACAAATCTGTATATATTATTTAAAATCTTTTGATGATAATATATGAAAAAGTATTCCTTTCAAATCTTTTCTTGTTTATTTATGAATTGTCTGGAAATATTATTATTAACTTATGCCTTTCCTGCATAACTGCCACTTACAGAAGAAAATGTGTATGTAAATAACTTTATAAACTGGTATGAGAGTAACTTCTATAGAATAAAATCCATTACAGTAGTTTAAATCTGATCCAGGAAACACGCATGTGGCTGTATTCAAATAAATAGTCTAACTGCCTGCAAATTTATATAGTAAATATTGTGGTATTCAATTTCATATAAATACTAACAATTTGACCAATATATTTGCAGAATAAGAACAGTGCAAAAAAATGGCATAATACTATAAAAGCTGAAATTCACTGTAAATATATTGAATATATTACAGTCAAAGAAGGCAGAACATGGGTTTTCAAAACAGTAACATACTTAGACAAGAACTACTGTGGTTTATTCGTTCACTGAACTCACAAACAGACCAAGTTTCACACTTAACCACTCGCTACCACACTATTCCACACTTTCATTAAGATATTTAATTTTGGGGAAATTTCATAAAAACAGATGGCAAATCAATGACTATTTTATGACAATGGTTTGCAAGTAAGTTGTGGTCTCTAGTCTTCCAGGTGGCCCACTCAACTACTTCTGTCACAACAGCGAAGCATCTGTTGTTCAGGAAGCAGTGACACTTACAGTTTGTTGTAGCCTAGGACTGATTTAGAGTTTCCAGCATATTTTCTAATCCTCTGTAGTAAAACAAATTAAAACAAACTGAAAAAAAAAAAATCACATTTCTGTACAGCTGCTCGATATAGTTTTTGAGTAAAGCTAACCACGATCAAACTTGCTAATGTGCTAAATAAAAAACTGAATTAAAGGGTACAGCTCAAGTATAAGCCGCACCACGAAATGAAATGATTAGAAATAGAAAAGCTGAAGGGGATAGGACTCTTTTTATCTTAATAGCTAATTTTAAAATGCAAGTTTTGGGTTTGAAAGCTTTAATTCCTAGATCCATAAAAGATGCCTCCATCTAGAAAGAACATATTAAAAATGTACTTGAAAAAAAACCCCACCCCAAAGTCCCTGTAAATTTAAATGAAATTACCGCTCTGGTTGTATTAAAGCATGACTTTTTTATCTTGTTTCCTTGAGACTGATAGTCTGCACTAAAGACATGACACAAAAAGTACAGAATTGCCACTGTGAGAGGTGAAAAAACCCTACAGTTTTAGCATGAAAATATACATTTTGTCTTCCATATAAATACAGAAAAGGAATGCATACCTTAAAATAAAATTTTCAAAGAGAAAACAAAACTAAACAAAAAAGAAGAGAAAAATAAGGGATAGTTTGAAAGTATGTTGTGAGTCCCAGCTAAATACTGAACTGGTTGGTTATTCCTGTTATAAATATCTGTACATGTAGTTCAAGTGGTCTGAGTACTCGCACAAGATTTAGCACGATCTTTGAAATCATTAAGTTGTTCCGCCCATGTATTTTCTCTTCTTTTTTTTTCTCTTCCTATTCTTTTTGTGCTGGAACAAGAAAAGGGAGAGAATAAATTTAAAAAAAAAACAAAAACAAAATCAATTAGGAAATAGCATAAAATTTGCTGTGAAAGACTGCAGACATACCTTTGCTAATTTCTGTTTTCTGTCTGTCTGTCTCTCCTCTCCTCTTCACAACTTTTTTTTTCCAATAAAAGCTCTACAATTTTCCTGGAAATGCACATATTCTGTTTATAGCAGCAGAACAATTCAATACCACTTCATTAAGCATAAAAGAGTATATTTTTAAATTATGTCTCCATTTATGATCTAATTACATTCCTTATTACATTAAATGGAGGCTGATAATGTATGATATCCAACTTTGTTTCCCACAGCTTCTGACAAACAAAATCACTACTGTATTAACATTAAAAATAAATCAAACCCATTATTTTCAGTGTTGCTACATTATGAATTGCCACAGTTCCTTGGTGGTCTTCATACAACAATGTTAATAGTAGAGCATTCAAATAATAAAACAAAATGAAGAAATAGAAAGGGTGTTTTATAGCCCAGGATAATATGTTTTACCTATCTTCTTTACATACTTCCTTCAGCATTGTTGTTAAACAGTAAGTTCCCTAAAGGTCTCTGGGTTTACAATATAAAATCATGAAAACAGCTGCATAAACACTGTAAAAGATGCTAATACACGTATACAATTCTAGCCTTTATAACACCAGCAGGACTGACATAGTGTCTAGCAGAAACACAGTGTATTTCCTACATTTTGTTTTCTTAAACGTATATATTCAGGACGATATTATATTTTTTTTAATACAAGTGCATCTGAGAATTTTGTGCTGCAATGCAAATTAATTTCCTTAAAATAGTCAGCATATGAATTATCTGTTCAGTTTCTTGAGATATAGAAGAGCATCCACAAATGAGACTGAGTATTTATTTTTAAATTAATAAAAGCTCAAACCCCTCAAAGTATATGCAAGCTTCTGCAGCAGCCTGTATCAAAGAAAAACCTACACACTCTTTTACCCTAAATGCGTTCAAGGCAGAACTATGTTCTGGCTAATTGGATTTCCATTTGTACTAAAGTATTTTAAAGCCTTTTTTCTAGGAGGCATTTAGAATTCTTTCCTGTACAAATAGCCAATCCTTGTCGGTCAGCGTACAGTACAGCATAAATGCAAACGTTGCGCCAGTGTAATTTTCATTTACCTTTCAGTTGCAAATTTCTGATGTTCAGCTTTTGAAAGCTCAATGATTATCTACTTGAACCTAGGAAACTGGAAGAACAGGCAGACTTTATGAAGCTGAAAGATTATTTCAGTCACACAAGTCTTCCTGCCCTGGCTTTGTTATCTTGTTCTCCCTCTTGTGGCCTCGGGTAGTAAGAACATACGAGACGCTGCTTCGACAGAGAGCGCGGCACTTGCTTCAGTCACAACTGCAGGGAAAAACAAGACGTCGGGGGCAGGTGGCGTGGGATCTGGCTGCCTCCCTGGTGCTGCAGTGGAACCTGCACGATGCAGTCCTCTCCACCCGAGAGGCGCGGGGACAACGGCGACCGTAGGGTCAGAAGCAAAGCCGCCTTTGCAGTAGTTGCCCGTGGAGATGCCACTGTGCTGTAGAGAGCCGGACACCCTTCCCTGGCTTTCCAACAAAATTAAGCCCCATGCTGTTCAACACAGGATGGTGGAGGTTTCCAGGGGAAGGGCTTCACAACTGGCTTTGCTGTCTTCACCAAGGCCTAAAGATTGTTAAGGTAATGTCAAGGCACAGTTGCCGCCTTCAGTTGCACAAACTTAATTCTTTTCGGTGCTCTGAATAATGATAACAAAAAACCTGAACCAAAGCCGACATTAAAGTGCCTCTTTTTCAGTCACTTGAAATAAACCTTTTAATACTCAGATTTTAAGGCAGCAATTTTGTGGCTATAAATATTGTACTACATTCAAAGTTTTGTATATGCCATCTGGTGACCATGTGATTAGTGTATCTATGGGTCAAAAGTAGAAGGGGGGGTGTCTTGTCATGCCCTTATTTATTTTCTGTGCTCAACTATGCACTCACTTAAAACCTAGCCATATGCTAGAGCATCTGTTAAAGGTGGATTTTTTTTTTTGTAAATTTTCTTTTTTAAAATTGAGTCGATTTTGCCCTTTAAAAGCCTACACTGTGAACAGTACTTCAGAATGACATTTACTACAGACCAAAATATTATTTTAATAGGAGCTACAGTGCCTAGTTTGGTCAAACAGCAAAATTACAATTTGGAAATAAATTAATACCTTAAAATTTATAATACCAAAAGAGTCAAATCATCCCTTTTTGCTTACACCCACCAAAGAATATATGCATGCATATTCTTTCACACAGATTTTCAATTTGATTTTTATTTTCTTCAATGTGTTAGTATAAAAAGGAGCCTTCTTTGCCTTAATAGAAGGAGATGCCACACAACATTTACAAATGTGAAGAGCAAATTCTGTGCTTTATTGGCCCCGTGCTCATATACACATAATCATCATTTAGTTTACAGAATACTGCTCAAGGCAGTCTTGTGTATGCAGTATGTCAGTATGCCGTCGGGAATGCAACCAAGAATACAACAAATTTTTGCGGCTTTTCTTCATGCCTTAGAAAGAGAAGGTTAAGCTAAAATTGGCTCTGCAAGAATAATAAAAGTATACTAAAAATATCCTCATTTTAGTCATACTTTCTGCTAAAAAAAAATAATTATTTCTGCAGTCTATACTTGCTTACACCCAGTGAAGTCTATAAGAGCTTCATTTATTGATATTGGAGCACCAGCTCCCAGTTTCATTGCTCCAACATTTTCAGGAGCATTTCTGTTTCTTAGCTAACTGAACTGTAAAGTGTAAACCGTAACATCAGGCTGTAAAAAGGACTGCAGAAGCTTTGAAAGTGTCCTATTTCAGAGCACATCGATCACTTTTAGAAATTAAAATATCCTATTCCTGTTATTTCTCTCTACCCCAAATATGGGCATACATTATTTTCTTTTACACTACTCAGTAGAGCTATGCTGTCTTACTGAACTTTTCCCCTCTTCCAGAACTCCAGAATTATCCAGACTGACACATCCATGTCACTGTCACTGAGTTATCCTAGTTTACAGCATTAATTTCATGCACCAGATCCCATGATGAACCTGTGTTGTGCCACTTTTCAATATTTATGCTAGGTCAAGGTGGCAGAATTTAATCTTGCAAAGCTAGCTCAGAAAGGGCATACCAGCTGCTATGTCTTAGTAAATCAGATAACAGCAATAGATATAAAGAGGGAATGAGACAGAAGTAAGTGAGATTATTGCATCTGTTTAAATCCTCCATCCCTTACAACCATTTTGAAAGCATGTATTTGTCATTGACTGAACAAAAATAATGTTAAAACGTAATTAAAACCAGCATATAATGTCATTTAGTGTTTGTTTTTGGTTTGTTGGTTGTGGGTTTTTTTCCTAACTCTGATTTTAAAAAAAGAATTGTTGTCAGAGACCAAAGAGCAGCTGGTAAGAAGTTCAACTGCAGGTCAGCATGCAGCCTAACTGAGTTAAATTTCTGCATCTTTAGCCTAAATTAAAAGAACATTAAAAATCAATGTACTGTGATCTGAAATGGCAGTTCTGAGCTTGGTACACAAACAATGTGTAGAAATGAGGACAGGGTGTTGTCTTACGGTGCTGATGCATTCTGAAAGCACTGACAAAAGCTTTGGAAAATGAAAACAAGAAGAGGTCTCCTTTTTTATACATAATTTAAAGAAATAGAATAGAGATATTGTATAAGGATTGTAGAATGCCCTTATTCTGAATCCTTCACAGGAATTATGAGTATTTACATATTTTCAAAAGGCATTCAGGCTAGTAACTACTGTACTTCATAAAACTCTACATCATTCCTACAAATGACAGATCCTGGATATGAATTATTATTGTTCTGACACCCCCAAGAATTCATGATTATGCTGCCTTGGTGGCTTGAACTGCACTGGACACAGCCTGGAAGAGGTACTTACAGTCTACCACCTGTCAGCTTCCATAAATACATAAGCTTTGACACTATTTCCAAGATGCTTCAAGTGAAGCAGGAAAGAAAGAATAACATTGTGAGAAGAGAAAACTGAATTTCCCTAGAAACAGCAGTCTCATGATCTGGTAGGACTACATTTCTTAAGAAGAATGAGAACCTGGGGATTTGTGATGTTGTGTATCTTGAACCTGTTGCAGTGCAAACACAGAAGGGCAAAACCGAAATGGAAGCTGCAGTACAAGATGGGTATCAATGCAAAACATTCATTTACTTTATTATCTGATAGAAAATTAGATCTCAAACTTTTTTCTCTTGAAAAGCATCTGCTTCTGTCTGAAATAGAATTAAAAAATGAAATATTTACATTGTAATGTTATTACTATGTTTCTTTATATCTATAGCTTGACTAAAATGTCTTTGTTCTTCTCTGGGGATGCATCAGGAGGAACATATCAAAGAAGCCATGAAGTTTTCCATATTACACTGTATTTTCTTGCTTGAAGAGGGAGATAGCATCCCATGGTTGGTTTCCAAAGCATGAGGCCTCAGAAAAGAAAAAAAAAAAAATAAGAGCAAACAACAACCACCAAACTCAAAACTCAAACAAACCGTTTTCTGGCGAAAAAAATTAATATGTTTGAAAAAATCACTTTTTCCTGATATTTTCCTGAGCAAAAAGTAGAATATCTCTCTGTTATAGACAAATCAGGCATGAGTATGAGAAGGTTCATGGTATTCCTAATAAAGAGCTGAATGAGTGCCTACAGTGGGCACTTATAAAGCAGTAGCAGTTTGTTGGAACTGGACACTTTTCAGCTTGGAAAGGGACATTCAGAACTGTTTCTCTGTTCTACCAGACTCTCATACATCTGAGTAAGTCTGCCTATGACCATTCTGGCAGATGAACAGCAACAGACAGACAGCTCCCAACAAGAGAAAGGGCAGAATTTTCATGAAACAATTTTAATTTATTTTCAACACAAAACCTGCTTTTTTTTTGACACAAGGAACACTGGAGAATTCTGGGCCTAAAAATGCCAAGAATTATCACCAAAATTGTCAGAGAGCTTGAATATTAGTTATATACAAATGTAACTATGTTACTATTTTTACTGTAAGTAGAAACAATGAGGCTTAGAAAGTGTTCATAAGTAGTGGCTAGAAATATGATCAGAACATGGTACCATATTTACCTTTGTAATGTATTTATATGTCAGGTGATTATGAAATCTAACATTTAACCTAGTTGATGTTAATGCACCTAAGGTACAAGAAATACTTCCCTGGGTAAGTATCTATTTGTGAGACTTTTAAAATCTATCTTCTGTCAGTCTAATTTCAAAATGAGTTGTCTAGCATATGTCCTGATTCTAATTAAGTATTAATTCATTAGTTTGTTTCAGCTTGAAATATTAGGGGGGCGGGAGGGGGAGCAGAATTGTACAGGCAATTGTACAAAGCAAAAATAATGTTCACACAGCCAAGCTGAAAATGAAGAAGGTAATGGGAAAAAACATGTGTTAGAGAAGAAAAGCCATCTGGATGATGGGCAAAATGGCTGAAGCTGGGCACCACACATGAGGCAGGCAACTGCTCATTTAAAAGGTTCGCCAGAATCCTATGTATGGTCCTTGGCAAGCACGTGAGACGTCAGGGAAACAATGTGGAGGCGTAACTACTCCTTATTGGCAGTCTGTGTAAACATGACACCAACACAGGACGTTCAGTCTGATAACCAGTCCTTTGCCTCATTTTGCCTTCTAAGTTTAGCAGCTTAGTGGACATGCAGTTTCCTGTTTCCCATAGCACTTTGGCAATATACCTGATTTCTATCTTATTCTTATCTTTGCAAAAAGTTTGAAGGTTTTTTTCCCCCTGCTATGCATTTTTCCTCTTTTTTTCTTTTGCACTTTATGTTGCTGAAGCTTATGCAGTTCATGGCTATATAATGTTAAGTGTCACTAACAAAGGGAGGTGTAGGCCAGCTCCCTAAATGTGGAGACCCCCAGAAATTCTGCCAAAGTCCTTTTTCATACCAGTCAGCTGCACAGATTAACGCAACAGCAACGGGCCTCATACTCCTCCACAGCTACAGCTGCATGCATCAAACAGCCCTCGATAATGGGCTTTCAGTACGATCTGTATCAAAATACACCACGTTTCACTAAGCTGGACTTCCCAGTCTGTAGGGGAGGAAGCCTAGAATAAGGGCCAAGAGTAATAGAGGGCTTTAGAGGTCTAAGCAGGGACAAAAGCTCACTCCTAACACCGATAGAGTTGTATCAGTGTAGCTCTGCATCTAAGCTAACCAGAGACCTAGAGAGTAAATGATGGAATTTTTCGTGGAGGGCACAGTGGGCAACCTGTTGCTCAATTTATTTCATCCTCACAGAAGCGCACTTATGACAGTGGAGAAGTGAGAGACCTCAGAAGTGGAGAGCTGCTGGGGAGAGTAGAAAGCAAAGAACATCGCACCAAAACTAGTTTTCAGTCTTACTCTCAGAAAGAAGTACTTCAGCTGGTAAAAGGCTTGGTTCTGTATCTTTTCTGTAAGACATCAGTAGCCAATTCTTCACAGCATCTCTTTGTGCATTGTCATTTATTCCCATATAAAAGTAGCAAAAAGCACCGGTGACGGCTTTTGTTGTCACCCTGCAGAAACGCCTATTACCTCCAACACCACCAGGGCAAAGGTTCAGGGACACACTGAGAGGAATAGATTCTATTATCCAACAGCAAATCCCTCCTGCTGTTGAACTGAAGGAATGACCCTGATCAGCCACCTCCTGAGTCTGGTCAACCTTGCTCATGTCCTTAGAGCTGACTGGCTTCTAGCATACAGTAGCATATGGTGTAGAGGCCTCAGAGGACCACTTAAGCTTATAGAGGGGGAAAAAGCCTCTCACAAGTATCGGGTATTATATTACATCTTAGGAAACTCTTTACTATGAAAGCACTGATCATCATTTGGAACAGCAATGGTGCCAGCAGCAGAGCTACCTTTAGAAATGGGGAATCATCAGCTTCTCAGCTTTAATCACCAGCTTAAGCTGAACTGACGTGAAGGTAGTGTGAAAATCTTGGGTAAATATAAACAAAAAATGAATATTTTCACACTGTAGATAAGATTGTTTCCAGATTTCTTGCCATTCCCACAGTATTTTCAACAAGTGAACCTCTTCTTTCCACACCTCTTCTGGGTATTTTTTTGAGGGGGGAGTAGGGGAGGTAGTAGTAAATATCAGAAAACATGTTCATCTTTTATGGCTAACGTCCTAGCATGAGTCTTTTTTTCTTAACGTTTGTAGTCTGTTTGTTAACATCTGTATTTCTTTAATTTCATGCACAAGATCATGTCAGGACTGACAGACAGCTTGTAGGAAAAAATGATATGACTCTTTTAGTGACATAATTTCCCATGTATTCAGCTTTGTATTCAGACAGAGAAAAAAAATATGCACAAGCCAAGACACTTTCATGAAGCTGCTGCTGAGGCCATGGTTTAAAAACGGAAAGTAAGGAAAACCATGCTAATTTTCCTTTATGCTTGTGCACTGAAGCACTGACTATGGAGGGTCTTGATACAGGTATCAGTGCAAAGGAGATACACCTGTCTGTGCCTCACTGTCCTGGAGCTAAGAGGGAAAGATGGCTTTTAACACAGTAATTCCCCAGTGTAAAAGAGAAAAATAATTTGCAGTATTAGATCATGGCTTGCCTTGGCTAGGTGCCAGCAAGAGAAAAGCTTTCTTTGGTGCTGCAGTCCCAGAGACGCTAGAAATGAGTGAGCCACAGCTCACATTTCGGAGGTGTCTTTGCGGAACTAACAGAGAGCACAGCTTTCATAAAACACGGACCATTTTAACTTCAGACATTGATAATTCAAAGGAAAAGCCTTTTAATTGTGTTTTTCTATCAGCAAGAGAACAAATAAGGTTAAATGGTGATAGATGGTGAATTAACAAACTATTTGCTTGCAGCACTTTTATACTGGGAAAAAATTGTAAATATTCTCCAGCTTCATATACGGAAACTTTATTCCTGCTTTCCACTGTTGGGCTCTACCTATTGATTTGATCATAATTCAAATATGTGGCAAAATGCTCCTGAGCAAAAAAGCAGAGGGCTAAGCCTTACTCTCTTTTATTACACTAGAGAGCCACTAAATAGGAAAGGATTTTGATTTAGAGTCCTGCATTAAAATTAAATCACACATCCTAAGAAAAAATGATCTGTAATAATGAAAGTCACACACATGGGGATTGAAAGTGCTATTGAATAATGAAGAAAACTATAGTAACAATGAATGTGAGGGCCCACTGTTCTTTAATGAAGAGGTAGTTCTGAAACAAATGTCTCCCTTCAGTGTTTTCCATTGATGGTATGAATATTATCAAACAAGTTACATGAAATATGAATATCACAAAGTGCAAATGAATTACTTACTCCCTTTCAATTTGGTTTGCAACATTATATGTCTCTGATGTAGGAAAGAGTTACATGTAGCTGGGTGATTTTTAGTGCATCATGCAGGTCAGGATGAACACACTGTGCCTCCAGTGCCCAAGGCTGCAAATGTACTTCCATTTTGTAAACCCTTACACAGTAACACTAGCCATAGAATGGTGAGACTATATGCAGTTCCAATATTAACATCTTTCTTTTGCTTTCAGCCTCCCTTTACAGATTTTATACTCTAAAATATTCTTCACAGTAGCAAATTGCTAATCTCTCCCTGTTTTGATTATGCCTGATTTTACATTTCAGCTTCTATAATTCTAATTTGATCGAATACATTTTAAAGTTAATCTTGGCGCTAATTCATTTTTATCGCAAAGCTTTAGTCTTGCAGTGTGGGAGACAGATTTCTTGGAGAAAAATCCCAGACCTGGCAGCATCAAAAGTTCCTATGTTACTGACCACCAGCTGTGAATAAATGATGACTACACAGAGCAAGGTCATGTCACATTTTCCAGAGGTATGATTTGAGCAAAGCATTCTTAACTCACATTGTTTTGTGACCTTTCAGTGTTGCTAACAATATGATAAACATCATAACATTGATCCAGCTCTACTATTTCTTCTGAAAAAAGCCTGGTATCTCTGCACCCCCCCAAAATCCACAAATAACCTATCCTGTCGCTTTGGCAAATGGCAGCATTTGTTATAGAAAGTAAAATATTAGAAGCAAAACCAAAGCACAAACCAAGCTTTTATTCTGAAAGTACCGCATAGTTGAAACTGCATATCATTAGATTAAATCACTAGAGAATGTTTCACACCGGATACTAATTTTACAAGAGAAAAGCAAAGATTAAGAGTGAGATGAGAAGGATGGGAGTGGTGGGAGCTTGTGACCCTAAAGCACAGAGGAAGAAAGTATGTTTCAGTTCTATAACAATAATTGCCATCCAGACTTTGAAATTTTTATTATTTCATTTTGTATTCTATGACCAATTAATGTTAAATACATAAATAAATCTGGGCACAGAAAAGACAATTTAAGGACTCTTCTGTTTCCACACTAATCTAGCACCATGATCCTTTTTGCACTGCTCTGTCTGCAAATGCTATCCATTATTTGTTGTTCTCTAAGACAACTTTAAAACTACATAAGGAGGAGAGGATGCAGCCCTTCTTGAAAATTTCTTTGCTATAGCTTTTTCACAGATGAAATCTTCTATTCTGGAAGGACAGAATTCTAGTTGAACTGCAGAGAAAAATTAATGCTCTTATCCCAATTCTTTGTGAGTGCTCTATTATCATCTCGATAAAGATCTATGGCTATAATAGGGTTTAATACAGGATGGGTATATATATTAGTTATGCTCAAGAAATGTCTATGTGATTGAGCCCTAGGGAACTTAAATATCTGTTCCCCTCCTTATTGATAGTAATGAGACTTAAGCTAAAACTGTGCAGCTATTCAGATTCAGACTTAGAGGTGTAGCAAGCTGACATAGCTGCTGTATGGAAACATTTTGAACCCAGCTTCATCTTGTTTGAAGCACACAAGTCTTTTGTTCATCTGTCATGTTTTTAACCCCAGCCAGCAGCTAGGACCATGTAGCCGCTCTCTTACTCTCCCGCATTCTCCCTGGTGGGATGGAGAATTGAGAAAAAAATGAACACTCGCGTGTTGAGATAAACGCAGTTTAATAGGACAGCAAAGGAAGAGAGAATAATAACAACAATAATAGTAATAGAATACACAGAACAAGTGATGCACAATGAATTGCTCGTTGCCTGACAACAAATACCTAGTCCAACTCTGAGCAGTGAACTCTGGCCCCCAGTCACCTTTCCTTTTCTATATTGAGCATGACGTTATATGGTATCATCTGCCTGGTTATGCTGCCTTCCCTCTTCTTATACTCCTGCTTACTAGCAGAGCATAGGAAATTGAAAGTCCTTGATTTCTTAACAACAACTGAAAACATCAGTGTATTACCAACATTCTTCCCATACCAATTCTAAATCATGGCAGTTACTGAGAAGAAAATTTCCCTATCCCACCTGAAACTAGGACTATTTACAAATGGACCCACTTTTCTCTCTGAAGGAAATTTCAGGGTTCAAAATCAAAATGTGCTTTCAAAATATTTTCTGCTATTTTTTCAAGCCTCAGGGTATGCAGTAATAAAAATTAAGCTAGAAAGAACCTTCCATCTTGGACTCATTTTTCCGTGAATATCTACCATCAGGATTGTTGTCAATTTCTTTGTCACCATTCATAAACACAAAAGACGTGTTTAGCCAGGTATGCTGCTGCTCTGCCCTACAAAGACAACATGGGTTGAGATTGAATAGACAGGAAATGACACGTCAGAAACATAAGTGAGACAAAACGTGTGACTCATTCTTAAGCCCTGAATATTTACTTTTGGATGCCGAAGTTTACTCATGTAAGTACCAGGGAGCACACCTTGTTAACTCTGTTATGTCAGTCCTCAGAAATGTTAACTTCCCAAACGTATGAGATTTTAGATGTAGATCTTACTTATTTCAGCAGAACAGATGGCTAGGTTTGCTATTCAATGAACATACTAAGAACTCTTTTCACACCTCTAACAGTCACAGATTTGCACACCCATGTGCTGTACATCTGTGGATTATTGGCAGTGCATTTGGCTGCACAGTAGGAGTATCTCAATTTTAAACATTTCCCTGTATCCATTTCTTCCATGAGATTCTTTTTAAAATGTCTGCCTTCTCCCTTTGTGCATCTGTTAAGAGCTTTGACCACAAAAAAAGACTTGCAACCTTTGCAAAAATTTGAGTCTGGCAACCTCTATGTGAGAGTGCAAGAAATGCTATAAATGGGGCAGGGAACAAAATGCTTCCCACCTCCCTCTTCCCCATTTTGTCAGATAATTTGATCTCCTGCAAAGAGTAAAGCCAAAGCTATACATTTATTTTTCGTTGTAGGGTATAGGGAAAATAAAGATGGTAGAAGGATGTATAAACTAAAGAATCAATGGGTTAATGTTTTTCAGTGCTACTAGTTAGCTCAAATGTAATGTTCTACTGATGTGGGTAGGTTTCTTCCTGTTTTGTAGCTGTTCATTTCAGTTGTGACTCTTGTATCCGAAAAATGCACTGGGAGATGTCCATGGAACTTGTAAGGACACTCAGTCTGCATGTTCAACATCATCATAGTCTTCCCTCCTTTTGATGTGTCTGTTTTTCTAGCTTCTAGCAACAGAAAAACTTTCAGTTTACTTCTCATTCAGGAGCAATTAACAAATGATTATATATTAGGATATCAATATATCAATAACTTAGCCTTTCTGTTTCTACATTTCCACTTTTCTACCCTCCTCGTTAATTTTTTTTTAATTTTTTCTGGCTAGCACAAATAAATGTCACCGCACTATTTAAACATCTATCAAATGTTGAAGACTCTCTTCACTAGCCCATAAACTTGTTCTTTGCTTTTATTTGAGGTGGGAGGCATTTTTACCATTTTCACCTCTCACAGCTCTACTTATCGTTAAGTCTTCGGAAAAAAATAATATTGGCACACCAGGGGAGCGTATTTTCTGTGCTGGTGATTCAAAATCCAACAGTGTTCTTTCTTGCCTAGTGAGACAACGTGTAAATCTCATTTTTAAATCTGTAAACTGACCCTTAAATTTTAACACAAACATGTTAATTACCTTATGCAGTGGACTACTTCCTAGAAGCTATTACTGGTTATTGCATGAGACAAGTTGTAATTACTAACAATGTTATGATAATGAGTTTGGCACGTTATAAAGGATCTTTAAGAGATGTTAGAACACTATGTTTCCTGGGTTTTGTGTCAACAGAGGACAATAGAGGACAGTACTCACAATTCTACTTTGCCTTTTTTTTTAACTATATATTGTACAATCTCTTACAACTGTATATTGTTATTTCATGTTTTCACCAGGCAAGGTTGAAAGACGTAGCAATCTGAAGCTATTTTACCAATTATTTATTAAGCTGATACTTGTCCATTTAAGGAAGCAAGAGGAAACTCATTAAATGACTGCTATCCATTTTTTAGAGTCCTACTCACATCTTTCTCTACTATATATTTGAATAAAGACAGATGGACAGATGGAGTGAGTTACAGAGTAAGAACTACAGTGAAATACAGACATTTTATATTGTCCAGAAACTTTAAAGGAACTTTCACAGTGCTCCAGAGAGCACAGTCAGTTATGATACTGTCCCCACAATCACAAAATTTCACATAAATTAGAGAAAAGACTTATATCTGTGATGGTTATAAATAACATTGACCAGATGATAAATATTTTTTATTTACAAACAATAAAAATATCATTTTTTAAAATTAAAAATCAATGTACATTATTAAATGCCATAAAAAGCATGCCCTTTGAACCTTAAATATATGCATATAACCATATATACATAAATGAAGTTATCATTTCCTCTGATGCAACAACAAAAGATTTGGAGATAGAGTTAGCAAAGTCTATACAAGGTATTATCACTTGTGAGCATTCATTTTCCTCTAATTCCTCAAAAGAATACAGATGAACAATTACTGTGAATTCTGATTTTGCTTATCATAAAAATAGAAACAAGGAGAATATCATCAGAGAGGGACTTTATCAAAGATGACGAAGATGTCTTTATTAAAATCGTCTTTCTGCGGTGGTTACTTCATGCAAGAAAATCTCCAACCACTACATGAGTTTTTATAAAACACGTAAGAAAAGATAAGATAAAATAAATAAAAAAGAAAAAAAAAATCCACCTTTTGGGATTTTTTTGTTAATTTGACATCATTCTCTTTAATATCACTTCAGACTTATTTTGTGAATACAGATAAAATTGAAATGGGATCTAGATTAGAATTAGAGTCAGTAGTCAAGTTAATAAAATTTTCTGTAGTGATTCATGCAATCGTTAAGTGTACGTTGATGAAAATGCTTAGCCACAATGATATGTCGCTTATATAGCAAGTAAATTAAATTAATTTCAGAATATATTGTATTACCCTTTGGAAAAGAGTCGTTAAGATACTTCTGGCCTTTGAATTAGGATAAGGAATTAACAGAAGGATGAAAAGTTGCCAAATTATACTATCAAAACTTTAAATCTATCAAAGGTAATAATCCTGTATTTAATTAAATTAAAAATTAGGGGTCATTGCCTAAAGATTTAGTTCATCAAGTAACTTATCAGAATTCTATTTATATAGTACATGAGAATTTTGTGACCCTTTCATTTAAAGAAGGGGACATGAGAGAGGGAGTAAGATACAATAAGTTTAGGTTTGCAACACCAAGGAAATAATAGATATGAAATTTTTTTCCATGAAATGATTGAATCACTCGGTCATTCTAATAATACTAAGATTATTCTACAGTCCTCATTCATGATGTGCATAGCATTCACTCAGACAGTTCTATTAATTCAGTGGTACTTCTTTAGTGTTAAGTACCAGCATGGATTGCAGATTTGAACTTTAAATCAAAATCTACAGTGAGTTGTCATACATTTCTTCATTTGAAATACAAACCAGTACACTGTACGCTCCGTAGCTAAATGGAATTTGGTCGTGACAGACTGCAGTATTGATAGGTCAGCTTTTTTGTCTTGAGTTTTGGCTTTTTTTTTGAGGACGGGTGGTAACTATGTGGATGAGATAATAAAAGAATAAGAAATAATTCAGGTAGTTCAACGTGCAGTTTTCTGGTCATTGCTTCCTTTTAAACTCTCTGTTGCTCTGTTCAGCCACAATGTAGAGTCACACTTTAAGTTCAAATGTGCTAAGAGCTTTAACGTACTTCACTCAAGTAGAAGGAAATTACAACCTCTGTTGCAAGGGCATGCGATGTTGAACACACATGTAAGCCTGCAGTCACAGAAAGATTTAAGCATATTTAGTAGGTTGACTCTTTTACCTAGAACCTCTAGATGCGCCCTCTGATAACTGGAGTAAAACTTACAGACACTTTTATATCTTGTTATTTTTTGTCAATAATAGAACCAACAGCATTTTTTTATATTGCTTCTGTGTACATATATGTATGCACAATCCTTGATGCTTATTGTTTTCTACCCATACGATTTACCAAATACAAGGCATACCTGAGCCACAGTTACACGTAATGCTGTTCAAACCTGTTTACTGCTGAGGTCATAAGCGTTAACAGGAAACAACCCTTCCACTTCACAAGCTGTAAGTCTACTTGTGTACTCTTGTATCTCTGTTTTTCACGCATAGATACCTTCTACTTCTTGCCACATGTTACTACAAATGGGCAAAAAGGGAAGTAAACATCCAAAACCTCCACCAGCAACAGGGAATGGAAATAGCAAGCACAGTGAAAATCATCCAGCGTTGTCCAGACCTCTGCAAGGGGCAGTAGCTGGGGAATGGAAATACACTCACATCAAATACATCTAGGGTAAATATTTCAGAATCGTCAAACTGAAACACTATAGGCTATAATCTAAGGTATTGTTCCTAACCCCTGTAGCTTTCTTCATATATGTATTTTCTTTCTTCATATATATGTATTTCAGAGCTCAGTCAGGGAATTAGTTCTTTCATCTGCCTGCATGCTTCACTTGGTGAGAATCCTTGTTAAAATCATCATCACAAGTCAGTGGAGCAAAAACACACACATAATTTTGAAGCTTTAAAGCATTTATATGTAAATTTGTCTTATTATTTGATAATTTACAAAAACATGCATCTAATCAGAATTCTGATTTTTATCCCAAGGATGCAACAAATAGACCTAAAATACTGGCTGGAAATCACAATGGCAACTAATTGAGTCCTTTTGTTTTGATTATGACATGGCTAACAGACCGATACTAATTTTATTTGATGGAACATCCCATTCCTACTATTAACTTGTAAGTGACTAAACAAGTCAGATAACCGTCTGACCTGTAACAGACTGAAATATATCTGATGTATTTATTTGGCAGAATGTCTCCAATTATTCTTTTCTTTATTAGTCATCTAACTTTTCAAATTTATATGCTACCAGACAGTTAATTTTTTATCTGTTTGTTACTGAGGGTTTGCTTAAAAACAACCTCCTTTGTTATAGTACTCAAGATCTGTAGGATTTCCAGAGGTCTGTTTATTCCATCTTTTCATTGGGAGGAAATGGACTCCAAGCAAGTATGGATCTAGTTTTATTTCTGAAACACTAGATTACTATTCTCTTTCTGCCACGTGTTTTTTACAAGGAAGCAGTCAGTATCAAAGATCGAAAGCAACTGTTGGTAATTGTACTACCATTATCCCTTTTTTCATGTCTCTCTACTTGTTTTACTTTGGATACCACCTGTGCAGCTATAATTTAGGGAACTGTCTTGGGACCAGCTAGGAGGGAAGAGAAATACAGGTTGTCAGGATCTTACTGCATTTTTCTCCAGTCTCATTTTCTCAGCTATAGCTCTGACAGGGGAAACAACTAACTGTTTCAATTTAACTCATAAACTGCACAATCAAATAGTTTTTCTTTTACAGTACTACGGGTTACAAAGATATCTAAGACAATTAAGAGGAAGAGTTCCAGAACAACTTGTTTTTTTTAATTCCCAAGGACCTTTGTCAGGTTTTCTTTTTTCATCTTATGTAAACCTGAGCTGTTTCTAAACACAAGCTGATAGAAATCTGTTTTGCAGTAATCTAACATTTGAAAGTCCAAATAAATCTATCTCCATGAGCAACAAACCCCAGGTTCCTTGGTCTTCTTTCCTTAAAAGATGACACAAAAAAATATTCTTTACCTCTATGTATAAACCATATTTTAAGCTAAAAGGAGGTTATGTTTTCAAGAAAGACACAGAAATTATGTAAGTACATTCACTTCATACAAGCAGGTAGTACTATCAGTTTTAGTGGATTTCTCCAGAAAGAACCAGAATCATGTGAGAAAGAGGAAGAGGATAAAGTATCAGAAATTATATTCACTATAAGAGAAACTGTAATGTGAAAGTCCTCTCTGACATATGGAAGTCTAAAAAGAAATACAGACCTTCTTTATATTTATATTACCCAGGTAATAGTGTAATTGACAAGTAGGGGTAGGTGTAGGTGTCGGGACATAGGTTGGACTCGATAATCTCCAAGGTCTTTTCCAACCTTGTGATACTGTGAAGTGTTATGTACATGTATAGTCTTTTGCAGTGGCTGCTTTTCTGTGATATACATAATGAGGTTTTACTGTTATATATTATTATCAGCCATATTCTTACAACTTCATTTATTATTTCGTTTTGATTGTTTATATTTATACCTTCACTTATAAAATTTAAAATCTCTGTATTTAATTTTAAAAAAGTAAACCAACATGACAATAAAATTTTTGCAATCCTACTTATGCCTCCCTTCACCTAAAGCTTTGTATTATTGTTATTGTCCCTCAGTAGTAAACATTTCAAGTGGATGATTTATTCGGTATATGTTATTTTACAGATCTAATTTTGCATGTGTTCCAAATACTTTCTGTTAGAACACAGAACAATACAGTCTTGTCATATGAATGTCAAATAATCCTCCAAGACTTCCAGTTTGGGGAACCACTTACAAATCAGAAGATAATAAAAGAAATTAAGAAAAAATTATGTTACTATGTTAATTCATGATTTAGTCCTGAAAGTCAGTCAGAACTGACAGAACCAGCAGTATCGGTGAGAAACAACACAGTAATATAATGTTGATCTTTCACATTTGAAATTCAATTCAAAAAATTATGCATCCTGGTTTGCAAATGAAGTCAGTCTTATTTACTTCCAAATCTCATCTTTTATTCTAATTAATACTTTATCTTCTATAAGCATTCATTATAAAAACATTTCATTTTACAAAATATTGAGAACAAATCAGTCATTTTTACAAGCTTTTTATACCTTAAATATTTTAAACAATATTATATGCGGTAATTGCTAAAGGTTTGAGTTGGATTTTTTTAGGGTGTTTGTTGGGTTTTTCTTGTGAGTTGGGTTGATTTGGTTTCGTTTAAGTCTCTTACATTTCTCAGCTTTGTACTTCTACCAATAAACTAATACCAGACTGATGTTTTCAGCTTTAGCAAGTCTTCTTTTCTCTGAAATTATGAAAAAGATGTTGCCCACTGTTTTGTTGTGTAGTTGTTCTGCAGTCAAGAGTGATGACATGTGGATGGAGGTCCAGCCAGCTGAAGGGCTGCACAACTTTGCTCAGATCCTGTGGGAGCACAAGCTACACCTGTCAGCACTGCTGGAGAGCTAAGGGAGCCGTCAGGATGTTCTGGTACAGAGAGCTATGAACTCTCAGCTGTGGATCTCACAACAATGCAAGACTCCTTGACTCTTCAGCCACTTCTGTTAAACAGCTCTAGCTCCTACTCTGACAACCTGAAGATATTATTTCTCTTTTTAGTTTGCTTATTCCTCGACGAGCCGACATTTCTGGAAAAAAAATAGAGATGTTGATTTAGTCAAGAACAGAAATGCCAGACAGAAGGTAAGTGTTGATCTTGTCAAGATGTGAAAGAAAAAGTAGGATGGACAGAAACGTAACAGTCTATAGCCAAAAGCATTAGTTAAAAATTGTCCAGAAATTCAATACTACTGCTGTGATACTATAGAAATCACCTTCCCCATTAAGTTACTTTCTTTTATTACTGACCCTTAAAAGACAAATACAAGGGAATCTCATTCAAATCACCATTTAGAGTAAAAAAAAAGCAACATGATTAGAGAGGTCAGAAAGAGTCTATAAAGTGAATTGTCCTAAGATTAATTTAGAAAGATGAGCAAAGGAATGAACTGATGAAGCAATACTACGGACCAGGACTGAGTTATGGAGCAGTAGATAGACGTGCCAGATTTCTTTCACGGAGTGCAGTGCAAGGCTGCCAAAAAGTACATGGAAGCCAGTGGCTCCCCACAGACTTCAAAGGCTTTGAATCAAGTTCTGGATTCCATACAAAGCTACTTGGCTTTTGTCTCACATTCCTCCTTCTGAATAATAATAATTATATCAAATTTCTCATTATCTGTTACTTAATCAATTTCATTTTTTTCATTATTATTAATTCATTTTTGCCAGTACTTAGAAAGCCTTTGTTCATTCATTTTCTTAGAGATGTATACACATCAGTCATTGTCACTTGCAAATTCTTTATTCTATTTCCTTTCTTATTTTTAGACATGCTGTTGACATATTTCCCCCCATTCACAATTCTATGGTCCAAGGTCAAATTCTTTTCTTGAACCGATTACAAACTAGTTCATATTTAGAATCAGTGAAAATAATATTGCCAGCAACAGTGAATGGAGCATTAAAAACATGATGACAAACAGAAGAATTGCACTTTTTTTGCATAAAAATGCAAAGGCAGTGTTGGTATTGACCAAAATTCTGTGTTCTTCTTTAGCATTTTTTAGTTATTTAGTTATTTCATTTGTTGTTATTTATAGTAATTAAAACTAAACCAACTGTGTGTTCTACGGATAGATCCACATGAGCACTACCTCAGGAGTGCACACCAGAAGCAAGACTCCCAGGCACCCACACTGTGCAAGCAGCATAGTGGAACAGGAGTAGTTCGATGCAATGAAGCTGTGGATACTGAGGACCCAAGGAGGTATAAAGTGCCCTTGAAATAGCTCTGATCTGGCCTCCTGTTGCTGTCTGTCATGCACCTTTTAGTTCAGTTTCATCTAAATGGACCTACTTTCCGCATTACAAAATTTTCCTGTGATTAGAAGCAAAGCGCAGTGAGGGATGTCAGTTGGGAAATATGTTTCCAAATTGCATACCTAATCCAAATAAAAATGTAAATGTAAATGTATTCTGCTGGAGAAACTGGCTGCCATTGATGTGAACAGGCATACTCTCTGCTGGGTTAAAAACTGGCTGGATGGCCGGGACCAAAGTGTTGTCGTAAATGGAAGTAAATCCAGTTGGAAACCGGTCACTATTGGTGTTCCCTAGGGTTCAGTGCTGGGTCCAGACTTGTTTTACATCTTTATCAATGATCTCGATGAAGGGATTGAGTGCACCCTCAGCAAGTTTGCAGATGACACCAAGCTGGGTGCAAGTGTGCTTGAAGGAAGGGAGGCTCTGCAGAGGGATCTGGACAGGCTGGACCGATGGGCTGAGACCAACGAGATGAGGTTCAACAAGGCCAAGTGCAGAGTCCTCCATTTGGGTCACAACAACCCCATGCAGCGTTACAGGCTTGGGGAGGAGTGGCTGGAGAGCTGCCTGGCGGAGAAGGACCTGGGGGTGATGGTTGACAGCCGGCTGAACATGAGCCAGCAGTGTGCCTAGGTGGCCAAGAGGGCCAATGGGATCTTGGCCTGTGTCAGACACAGCGTGGCCAGCAGGAGCAGGAAGGCAATTGTGCCCCTGTACTCAGCACTGGTGAGGCCACACCTTGAGTGGTGGGTTCAGTTTTGGGCCCCTCACTACAAAGAGGACATTGAGGGGCTGGAATGTGTGCAGAGAAGGGCAACGAGGCTGGTGAGGGGCTGGAGAATAAGCCCTATGAGGAGAGACTGAGGGATCTGGGGTTGTTTAACTTAGAGAAGAGGAGGCTGAGGGGAGACGTCATCACTGTCTACAACTGCCTGAAAGGAGGTTGTGGTGGGCTGGGTGTTGGTCTCTTTTCATAAGTGACAGCGATAGGACAAGAGGAAATGACTGCAAGCTGTGCCAGGGGAGGTTTAGGCTGGACATTCGGAAGAATTTCTTCACTGAAAGGGTGGTCAGGGATTGGAACAGCTGCCCAGGGAAGTGGCGGAGTCACCATCCCTGGAAGGTGTTTAAAAGACAGGTGGATGAGTTTCTTAGGGATATGGTTTAGTAGGGTGGCAGACACAGTTGGACTCGATGATCTCAGATGTCTCTTCCAATCTTATGATTCTATGATTCCACATGCTTTATTGTGTCTTGATTCCCATCAGGGTGTGGTCTTAGAAGGCATGATCTGGAAAATACACTTTGTTATCTTACCTAGCATACTCTAATCACTAACGGAAATTTTGTCCATAAGGTCAGAACTAATTTGAAGTAACAAACCACAAAAACACATATAGGTGGTTGCTTGGTCCTCAAGACTACTTGTTTCTCTCTACATATCCCCAGGTAGTTCCCTGTCCTACTTGCTAATATGGATATAGCCTACATCACTGCAGCGAACTCTGTCCCTTATCATTTTATTTCTGATCTTTATCTCCTTACATATAACTATTTTTAGTTTTAATTTTTGGCTTTATATTTACTTCATTGACTTCTATCCGAATATTAAATATATTTTAAATAAAAAGGAGAATTATCAATATCTAGACAAGTTATATAGTCTCATAAATAAATTTACTCTTAGTAAACTTACTTTTAGTTCTTATAGAACAACATATCTGAGGATACCTGTAGTCTTTTATTAACTATTAATTTTTAGAATTAATCCAGAAGAACTTCTGCCACTTAATTAACTATAAACAACATATATGCTACAGTAATAATCTTTTAATAAATAGTGTAGCTTCAGTGTTCATCTATTTATTTGATTTGATTTTTCAACTGTTTAAAGAGCAGCTCTCTACTTTGGTTAAGAGAAATAATGACAAAAAATATAATCATAAGTAACAACAATCCTGGGTTTATGATCATATCTTTGTTTTTTATAAATAAGAATTTTGATTGTGTTTATGTGTAAAAGATATTTGGATACAAATAACTGATATAAGTATACTACTGTATACCTTCACTTGTTCATTGTTATTTGGTTAACATTGTGAAGTCTATTAGCAGAAAAACTCAAGTTGTCTTTGAGCTCTGTCTGATTTCAGATAACTCATAATCACAGTCTTATTAACGAATAGTATATTTGTATTTTATATTGCTAAATATTTCGTTAAATGACATACCTAATTTCAGTAGGCATTTAATATCTGGACCCCTGAAATGGGAAAGTAAAAGGACATACCTGAAAAATTCAGTGTTGTATAATGAAAGAACTGGTCATCTGCTTTTCCCAAGTACAGAAATCTGCAGTTCTTTGAGGAAAGAATTTTATATTGCTGTGTGTCTGTCTGTCTGTCTGCATTCATTTGTGCTCCTATATATATACAGAAACATATATGGATTCTTTATATATATATCAGTTCTTTGAGTAAAGGAACATCTCTGTCTCGGAATATATAGGAACATGCATACACACGTATATATTTTCTGAAACAAAGTGTGTGTATATATATACACACACACACATAATCTGTATTTGTACATAGTGATTGTGTTTTCATCGATGTAAAATAAAAATACTAAGACCAGATAAGAACACTAGATTTTTGCCAGCCCTTAGTCAAATAAACATAGTCTGATGCTAATCTTGGGACTAAAATCACGAGGAGAAGTTGTGCACCAGAAGGACCCAATCCTCCTTTTCTCACCTGTAGTTTCAATGGGGGCTTTATAGAATCTCAAAATCGAGCAGGGAAAACTGCAGTCACTCTATTACTGAAAAGTAACATCTAAACGTATAATAATTTCAAATACGAGTGTCAATATTCTGCTATACACAAAGCCCTTAAAATCAATTAGGCAAAATCTATTCTATTTTATGTAAACCTTGAAACAAGCTACAAATGTAGATCTTATTTCAGGAAACATACCTACAGTAAGCACATCTATCTCTTTTATTCAACATATTTTGGGAATTATCCTTCACTTTCCAAACACTGGAAAGAGATTTTCTTTTGATTGCATAATCCCTATTAATGAGATTTGGCCTTCACAACTGTTTCAAATTGCCTCATACAGCTGTTTAAAATCATTTAAAATCATTTAAATGGGAGAAATAATAGGATATTAAAAATAATTCTACTAGTAGAAAGGAGATGCATTCCAATTTCTTTTTATATCACACTGTTTCATAGAAAATTTTGGGATTTCAGTACCACTTGACAATGTGTTATCTCATAATAATTAATAAATGTTATCCTTCTTCCCGGAAATAACTGAGAATGTAATATCAGACCACCTTGTCAGCTTCATGCTTTAATACAGACTCACAAGACCACGGTCTCTTTATCCTGAACCCCATGAGTTACTTGCGGGCTATTTAGTGGATTCTTCCAACAGCCTGATATTGTAAGAGTAAATGCTGTGACATCAAGAACCACGTGTACCTAGGGGCACATTTGTCCTCTGCAGTTGAGCACAGAGATATTTACTTCCCAGAGTAGCATGTAGTCTCGTACTACTAAGTTCAAGTGGAACTCCAAGCCAGGAAGCACACTGCCTTTCATCTTTACCAGCTCAGAAAGTGTAGCAGTGTAATTGAGCCTGCTTGGCACCAAGTCCCTGCAAAAGTGCTACAAAATGTGGATGATTGTTGGCAGTCATCACGGGTTTCCTGTCTTTGAACTGCATTTTCTGCTCCTAGCTTTCCTTGGACAGTATGAGAGGGGCTAGCTGAGGTGACTTTGCATGCTACAGTGTCCTTTAGATATGCTGAAAGATGTAATGCAATGAAATTTGCAAATATCCGCTGTACATATCTTGGTCTGCCAGCTGGAAGAGAAAAAAGAAGATATGTTGTTAGCCAAAACCCATTTCAAAGAGCTGAAATACATTGGTCCTTCCAAAATCAGTTTCTATGTCAGCTTATTTGACATCTGAACGCTCATAGACTTCATAGAATTAAACACAGGCTCTATAAAATACAAATCATTAAAATGAGCCTATTCTAGCAAAGCAAGGCACTCACTAGTGGTTTCAAAACAGAGAAGTCTGGGAGAAGGAGGTCAACAGATTTACAGATTTTTGTCAACAAAACCCACAAAGACAAAGCATTAATTTTAGATTACAGTCTGTCAGCTTATCTCTATTTTCCAGGTGGGTATAAAGGAGCATTTATCAATGCTGACCTATTTTCTGCTTCGCATCGATCTCTTAAAGACCCTTCTGGATTCTGCGACCCTCTCTGCAAGGTTTGCCAAGGGCCTCTCACGTTGGACCGGGAAGCCTTAGTCGAATGTTAGAAAGCGTTGCACAAAAAGGCTTTGATAATGCAAAACAGAGTAACAAGTTCGTTACTTACTCTATTTAGTTTTTTTCATATTAATTCTTCAGTTTGTGATTCTTTTGTCACATACTAATTTTGCACGTGACACTTAACAATTAAAACTTTATTAATAGCATTTACTTTCTCTTAGCTATCTTTCTGTCAGCCACCTGCAACCAATATGTCTATTGTGTTCTCCAATTATATTTGGGTAATTATGCACCACCATGTTCTCTTTTCTTAATTTTCTTTTCTCTGACTTGTAAATTGTGTTGTTTTAAAAGAATGATTTCTATTATTTCAGACCACGCAACTAGGAATAACAAGTAACCAAAACTGAAAAAAAATAAAAACAGTTAAGTCAACAGCTCAAAAATCCTATTAAAACATGTGCAATCACATTGTTTTTGTAGGATTGATGAGAAAATATTCCTTGTTATTTGGACTATGTATTACTAGTGATTTTGTGGTTTCACAGTTTTACCTTCCAAAACTACAAGGTAAGGACCTGTTTGACTTCCTCATGGTGGCCAAAAGGACATAGAACAGTCACCACTAGCACGTTGACACTTGCCTTCTGAAAGTAATTAGCTAAAATTATCTTGTATCACGCCAGCGCAGGACTAATTACATTCTAAAAGCAAATCTTGAATTCCAAAGGCAAACACCGGCCTTACTTTACTGAAGAATGAGCACTTTTTAATTTTGTACTCTTATCCCTCTTTCCACATATCTGAGTTTACACACTGAACACACCCCTCCAGCAGCAACCTTCCCTGGGGCCTTCAGGATTCCCTCCTACCGGTGCTGTACCACGCCCCCAGCCCCAGGGAGCAGCACTGGTGCTGCCTGCGTCTGCATCACCCAAATCTCAGCCCCTTGTGGCCTTCCTTTGCAGCCTGTCTGCTGTGAGTCCTCCCATGTGCCAGGTGGCATTTCAGGAGGGAGGGCTATTAAGCCGTTGTTGTCGCCATCAATGTTTCTGATTTTCATGTGAAAGAGTATTGATCTTGATGTTTTAAACCCAGCAGTCTTCACCTACTAGTTTCTCATATGGTTTGGGGAACTTTACTATTTTAGGATGGAGTTCCATAAATTCCCTTTCCTGCTGCATGCAGTACATTTAATGTGAACAGAAATGGTAGGAAAAGATGTAGAATGTTCTCCAGTGTCTTCAGGATTTATGATATGCAGATGCAGGTCTAATTTTTCAACAACTTTGAATCTTCCAAAAAAATTTGGTTTCCATTTCTACATACTCATAGCTCCTGTGTTCATTTAGCATAAAGCTTATTGCATTGTTAGTGTTTACTGAACCACGACAGTTATCAGCAAATAGAGATTGGATGAGGCTCTTAGTGCCATGGTGTAGCTGACGAGTAGGAGTAGGTGTAGGTGTTGGGTCATAGGTTGGACTCGATGATCTCAAAGGTCTTTTCCAACCTTATGATACTGCGATACTGTGATTCAAATGAATGTATTTTCTTTGTAAGGTTTCCTGACCTCTTATATATTACACTGCATTTTGGGATGCAATTGAATATAACTTTGAATCTGCTACTTACCCCTATAAAACAACAACTGATGTTATTTCTGGTAAAAAAAATATTTTGCTTTATCTGAACTTGACAATGTTTCTTTACTCAGGAGATATTTCTGTAGATATCCTTTCATTGCTACTTAGCGTGCAATGATATTTCTTGGACGGACATTTCTGTACAATTTATCAGTATTAAAAAAAAAGAGACAGAAATTAACATGCAATAAAAATATCTTTTTGTACTCAATTTCAAAAAGAAAATATTTCTTACACTAGTAATGCCCTTTAATGTTACTTGTAACATTCCATAAAGTATTTTACCCATCTAAAATTAATCTGAGAAAACTCCTGGAAGTTTCATCAAACCACAGGGTTTTCATTAAGTGCTTTTAAGACGCCTTAAATAAAATAGAACTATAAAATCTGAAACATTTTGACAACCAAATTTAGCTTATAATGTATTTACCATTGTATTTTAATGAGTTCATTGCAATTGTTAGTGTTCTTTTCCCACTTTGTAAAATACAAACCTAATGAATAATTTTGATCTTTTTTTCAATAAAGCCATTTTTAATACTTTAAGCTAAGTAGTGATTAATCCATAGTTATCACCATGCAAATTATTAAAACCAATAATAATATCTTTAAGGATGCATTAATTTATTGGCCATGCCTTAGTTATATTCAGTGTAATTCAGGGAGATTATGATATAGACATACTAAAGAGTTTAGAAATTTTCTGCTGATAAAACCTCAGGTGTATGCTTCAGTAAAATGCCATTAATCTCCGTGGAATTTTGCTGATTTACATCTTTTGAGATCTAGCTCCAAATGCTTTTGTTCTCTCATATCATTCATTAATGCAGACACACACACGCATGTATTCACATACATATTCACTCAAGGGGGAACAAAACCGTCCCCTCATAGAAAGGTTTATGGCAATGATGCCATACCCAAACGAGGGAAAAGCATAGAGGATTATAATTAACTATCCCAGATATTACACAGCATAGATCCTGCTTATTTGTTATTCTGGTTTTATCCAGGGTTACGCTTGGCTAGTAAATTTGCATTATATAAGCATATCCCAAACAAATTATATGAAGAAGGTCTTGTTAAAAATAATGTGTTTTGATGTGTTAGATGTATCCCAACAGGTAATTTTTCAGCCAGAAAATAAAATTGCCCTTAATTGTAGACTTACTCAATAAAATACATTAGAACACTTATTCAGCTGTACTAAACATAATTGGGCAATACTATATGAGAGGAATACAGTGGTGAAGTTACATATATAAAAATCTCAGAGTTGGTATCCACTTTCCTTCTTAGGTGACAGGTGTATTGTATACTAGAGACACCTTATGGCCCCCTTCATTCACTGAGTTGTTCCACTGAGATTTGATATTTCTCTTTCAGAACCTCCTGGCACCAACAGAAGTGATTCCTTTAGCAAGTAAAGGACCAAAAACTGAAACAAAAACCTCAAAAAACCCAACCAAACAACAAAAAACCCCCACCAAAATAATTAAAAAGAACCCCAACCCACCTTTCCTCCTTTGCTGCTGGATTAAAGAACACACAACCAGTAATGATTAACTAGTCTCCCTTCTGTATAAATTTGCATTTAAAAACGTGTTAGTTGAGAAAATCTGTTCTGTTCTACTGGATTTAATTCCTCGGGGGGGGGGTTTCAGACTTCTAACAATAGCTTCTGCCATCTGAAACTGGGATACTGATATTTGTATTTTTTAAATTCTTTACTAATAAAATATAAGTTGTTCCTTTTTCACACGGCTCTTGGAGTCACACTTTTCCTCACCATTAAACAAGATTTATCATAGCATTTTTGTTCTCTTACTGCTGGCATATGTACCAGAAGGGACGGTGCAGGTAGGTGATGGAACTTCTGTCCTCATATCATCAAACCCAAGTCAGATGAGGCTTGCATGTACTGATATTTCAACACTGGCAGCCATGCCTTCTCAATCTGCACTAACAGAACGACTACCATCAGTGCTGGAGGATGTTAAATATTAATACCGACATAGCCTTCAGTGTGCAGAAAATAAAGCCAAAACTAATTAGAAAAAATCGATAGAATAAAAGCTGTTACGACCTGGAATAGAACCAAAACAAAAGCTGAGCTCAGCTTATTGTATGGATTTCTAATAGGCCTTTTTCTAGATTTTTTCAAAACTCTCTTCAGCAAACAGGACATAAGTCAAAATGCTGATGAAACACACACTTTGAGGTGCTATTTCGAAGCTTAATTCTAGCTTCA
Source organism: Neomorphus geoffroyi (assembly GCA_033558235.1). NCBI lineage: Eukaryota > Metazoa > Chordata > Aves > Cuculiformes > Neomorphidae > Neomorphus > Neomorphus geoffroyi. The sequence goes on from JAUMJM010000005.1 coordinate 15,144,797, forward strand.
TTTTGGAGTCAATAGCAAAGGAAAAGACTAAGTTCAGGTGCTGTAGATCACCCTTTATTGGCCACAGAAGGAATTTAGGAGATTAATCCAGGTCAGGTAATGTTAGCCCTTAATCTAGTGAAGGCTAAGCCTTTTTATCTATTTTCCAATGAAAAAAACACACCATCAGTTTAATAGGCATTTTTAAAACTTCTGCTGTTTTAATCACAGTAATTCATTATGAAAACCTGTTTAGTTAAGTGTTGTGAAGCTTCATGGTGTTCAAATCTGTGTTCTTGGTATAATCTTTGCCAGCACAGACCTCTACCGTGCACCCTGCCTTCAGTAGAATTAAATATAGCGAACAAACTATTGGCTGCTTTTATGCTTTCTTTTCAGTCTCTCTCAAATACCTGGAGATTGCGTTCACTTTTTTTTTTTCTGATAATACATTTATTCCAAATGAATTATTTTACAGTAGCAATGGCAGTCCAAAGGCCCCTAAACAGTTGATAGGCACAGTTAGGGGGAAAAAAAAAAAAAGATATTATTCTATGTTGCAGTACCCATATCTTTTTTGCAATTCAAAACTACTGTGTTCGCTACTTAATTTTCCTGATAACTATCAGCTAGAAATTCTTTTAATTGTGACAATTTAAATTCAGCTGAGAAAATAACAGCTTTGTATCTATAAATATGAAACTTATTCCAAAAAGAAAATTATTAGGGATTGATTACTTATTGTTTTAGTTTAGACATCACAGTTTCACCTTCCAAATCTCTGCAACTGCACTAAACTAAACTACACTTTTTCCTGTCTTGGAATCCAGAGTCTTTCTTCAGAAATAAATAACTAAATCCTCAAAAACCTGTTATGATAAAGCCATTTTATCACTTAAATGTGCTTGTGAAAGTCCAGATACTAGGAATAAAAATGGTCCATTTTGCCACTAGGCGCGATAAAAATAGGATACTGTTTTCAGAACTGAAAAGTTTGCCCACAGTCATGGATAGTGGATGTGTAAGGCAACTGCTTGGCTAAACACAGTAGATATGTGTTGGCAACAGAAGTCTGTGATGCCATCAATTAACACGCAGTCCCTGTATATCACAAAAAGGAGGAGACCTTACCCTCTGCTCTCTCAGGCTATTGTGGCAAATCCTTCTGATGAATGTTACCTAACACTCACACAACACATAACTTTATTGATTAATTCATTATATTCAAAGTGGCTGTGATAGGACATGAAACTGCATGATCTTTCTGATATTCTTGACAGGCACGAGTCATTTATGGGCCAGGGAGAGGGAAGGAAAGAGAAATTAAATGTTATTTGCATTACTTAGGCAAAAATCATCATTTTCCATTTAAAAAATCTTCTTTTGCCAGAAGAATCTCGTTATCTCTGTATTCTATGTCTCATTATTGCCATTTACCTTTACAATTCTGCCTACAAAAGTAGAGGTCCTCCAGTGAGATACACTTTGATAAGGACAACATGCAGCATCTAACTTCAGAGACAATCTCTCAGAGTTGCTCAGCTTTTTCTCAGTCCAAGGAAGCTTCATGCATGATATGCAATCAGTTTTGTTCATAAAATACACTCTCTAGGTTGCTGTTCTTTCAATGTCTTCTACTATGCAGAAGGAAACCCCACAAGCACTTATCTATTTATTAATACACACAATATCTGGGACTAATAGGCTGCTAAGATAAACATTACATGCTCACCACACTTGATGCAGATAACCTGATGAGTGTCTGCAAGCCACTCAGTTTGCAGTCTGGTGGGGACAGGTAAGCCACCGCCGCTCCTTGAAGCAACTCACTAGGTTGGAAGAGACCTCTGAGGTCACAGAGTCCAACCGTGCCTGTCTCCCTACTAAACCATGTCCCTAAGAAACTCATCCACCCGTTTTTTATACACCTCCAGGGATGGCGACTCCACCACCTCCCTGGGCAGCCTGTTCCAATTGCTGACCACCCTTTCAGTGAAGAAATTCTTCCTGATGTCCAGTCTAAACCTCCCCTGGCACAACTGGCAGCCATTACTCACCCTTGATGTTTCTGATTTACTGTCTTCCAATGTTATTTAGCTTTATAACTCTTCAGTCCAGAGCTTTCCCTCTTCTGTCTTTGGGTCAGCTTCCACTCAACAGGTGTGCTTCTTTCTGTGTTCTTACTCGTATCGCATGGCTTTACCTCATCTATTTTATCATATAATAACAATATTCTCAGGAAAACTGAGCCAAAGGCAAATAGCTGTGTTGTACATTGTGCCCAGTCCCGAGAGCACTAAGCGACCTGCATGTCCCTTTCCACAACCCTGGCGCTTCCCCTATCCCAAGGATGCTGAGAGCAATGTAGAATTATTTGTTTGGTGCAGTGGTCCCTTAAGAAGCTAGCAGAAAGATTACCATTAGCTTAAAGTATGGTGATTTCTCCCTTGCAAATGGGAATGACTTCTTAAATCTTTAAATGTCATATGCACAGAGCTGCATGCTAAATGAGGACATCCTTCAGCAAAGTCTTTCTCCAGCAGAGAAGCATCATCAAGGGCCTTGAGACAAAGTTTTTAAATACTATAATGGAGAAATCAATACCAAATGAAAACAATGATAATTCGTGGTTAAGAGAAAATAGCAAAATAATACACACACAAATGCCAGCTGCCCTGAAATGGTAGATTTCTCCTTAGAATATTATGAGTACAAATGCATAAAAATTTTGCTTATAATAAAATTGATGCTGTTTGTTTCTTTTACCTCGGGTTTTGTTACTCTACCTTAGAGTGTAAGGAACTCGAACTTGTTCTGAAAGTACAACAAACAGCACAGGCTCATCCTTATATTTCACTGGGACACACACAAAAAGATAAACAGAAAGTTTCAGCTACACAATAAGCAAGGAAAAGTTTAGAAAACATCTCCTATTCCATGTTTTCATGCTTATTATTTTTTAGAAGTGTTAGAAATTTGTTTCAACTACTTATGTTTCTTTTACTGCTTTTTATTTTGTAACTAGATGTGTTTTAAAAGGCAAAACATCACAAAATAAAAGAGGGGAACTACATACTTGTTCCTGCTAGTGTGAATTTTTTATTTTTTTTTTTTAAATAAGCTTGTTCAATTATTTCCTGAATTTTTAACTCAGCTACTCAAAAAAACCCATTATTGTCTTGGCGCTAATTAAAACAACACTGAAATTTATATCAGCATGTTTCCTGCTGGCTTGAACTCAGGGTTGGTGTTTGGTTATAGAAAATGTTACTTAGAAAATATAAGTGAAATCCTGGCCTCATGAAGGTTTTAATGTTTACTTTGATCCAGTCAGGATTTCAGTTTATGGGAATGCTTTTCCTGTTAAAGTCTCCCATTTTCTTCTTTCTTCAAAACTAAGTAGTCCTTCAGAACATTATCTCCTTTTCACATCTGTAGCCCACTCACCTTTGCTACCGTAAAATATGACAAAGAGCAAATCATGACATATACTGACATTTAAATAGATATTGGAAGGGATAAGGATTGGGCAATGATGATTGAAAAAAAAATTAAGATCTGCTGTGATAAATTAAGAAACAAATTATATCCATGAAATACATGACTAAGAAAACAACAAATTAATGGAGTGGGGAAGTAGTCACTGCTTCACGTGACCTACATAGTATGCAACTGCACTGAGTGAAAATTCTACCAGGAAGCTGAATGAAACCTCCTTTCTGCTTGGTTTTCTGCTTAATAGGGAAGTCCTAAACCACAATAGTATTAGTAAAAACATTACTGCAATATTATATCATTATATCATTATATCGTATCATTCTTTAAAGAAACTCTGTAAAAAGCAGAAAAAAGGTCTCAAAAATAGGTACAAACTGTAGTAAAATTCATAGAACAATCCAGGTCGCAACACTTGTGTTCATACCTTAAACTTGCCATGTCATATGAAATGGATGGTTACTTTTTTTTTTCCTTACGATTAAAATCTTTTCCCATCTAAAACTAAATGGCTTGATACAGAATGCCTGTTGGGAATTGTCTCTGGTTCATGCAAACATTCAAACTATCAAGGGAATTATTATGAAATGTGCTAATTTAAACATGGTAGAATCATGTTTGGAATTCTTTTAACAAATAAAATTGTAGACAGGTGAGTTCCAGTGCCTAATGACATTCCCTCACACTCGTAAGTACAGATGCAGTGAGAGAAGCTTAAAAAGCTTTAGTCTATAAGTCCTCAGGTGACTTGTTCATGATCCATAGAAGAAGCTCAAAATAATTAATTTTGCATGAATTGAAAACAAAATTTCGATTTTGAAAAAATAATTAAAAATTCTTAGTTAAATTGTTATGCTGTGACACCCACTTCTAAAGAGTCAATAGCCTAAGACAGATGTGGGGAATATCTCATTTAAATTCTGCACTGCACCACCCCCAGAAATTACAGTTTTCTAGCAAACGCTGCTTGCTAACATTCTGACCTAATGAAAATGTTTTGAGAAGAGGGACAGCACTCTGTACCAGGGGGATGAAGAAACTTTTCCATTCACACATAAATACAATCCAAGTAAAACTCTACCTACCTATGCTCATATACTTCTAAGAAACATGTGAATGATATTTTCTTCTATAATCTTCAGCAAAGAAACAGTTAAACCCACTGTTTTTAACATCACTATTCCACTTTGCCTACTATTTCAAATTTGCTGTAGCATAAAGCATTAAACAATTTTTTTAAAAATGAAACCTATTTATACACATATGTATGTCCCCCTAAAATTAATTCTCTTTAGAGAAGAGAGTGAAGGTTTAGGTTTTGGTGGGGTTTTTTAATTATCTCTGCTTTTCATCTTATAAAAAAGCTTCTAGCATGAAGAGGTCTCCCAGTATTATGATCACTGAGTAATGGTTCATTTTAAAAAGATCAATACTGTAGTAAAATCAGGCTTGAAAAACCCTACTGTCTGAATATTATCTAGATGTCAACATGAGTATCTATTAGGAAGCACAGATTTTAATACTTCGGGTAATATTTTATATCCATTTCCTCTAATATCTTCTAAAATTATAATACCTAAAGTTCTCAGGTAGAAAAGCAAAGTACAGAACAAATGAAAGAGCAAGCAAGACTAACAAAACCACAGCACCTAAAATACATTGATCAGCTTCCTAATTTTTTATTTTAACAGTTGATGTTTAAATTTCTTGGCCTCTGTCTAGGTCATGTAATTTGTTCTTTATGGAAAAACAGAGAAGAAAGAAACAGAGAGGGTCAGTAAAACTCTCATTAACAGTATTGGAATGACAGGTTGCAATTGCATGTCAAAATTCTAGTAACAGAAAGCTTCAGTGAGCAGTATGATGATTACTGATTCAAGATGGCAGGTAAATCACGACCAGAGAAGGAGAAAAATTAGTGTTAAAATAAAGGAAAAGTAGATTTATTAATATAGGAAGAATAAATGTATATTAATACAAAAATATGAAAGGTATAATTTATAAACATCTCAGTTATTATATTACCTTATTGGCCTGTCAATTGTTTATGCAATTTGCATAAAAAGATTGTAACAGAAGCTTATTCTGAATTATCTAGGTTAATTTTTTGATAAATAATTCTTATATACTGTTACAAACAGCAAGCCATTTTTTCCTTGTCTATATGTCAATGACTATTGAATTGAAGAGACAAGAAACACAAATAGGCAAATAATTATAACCGCAGGAAATAAGATTTTTTTTCTCCACTTCTACATCCTCATCAGAGTCAGTTTGATCTTCTGAAAAATGAAGGCCAGAATTTTCAAATGTCAGCTTCACCTACCATCACTTTCAGTAAATAAGTACAGTCCCTTGGTCCACGAAGGGACTTTATTATTTTGACGAAACCTTACAAACTCGGTATCTCATTTAAATAAAAATAATTCATAAAAAAATAACAATTAAAACCTCAACAATGAGTTATCTTTTCAATAGCCATACAAAATTAAACAATTTATGTAATATATTATAATAATTAAGTATATATATACTAAATATATATATACACTATATATATATACTAAAATATATATATATATATACACACTAAAATCCAGTATGCTTGCTTTCTCTTTAAATTTCCAGTGAAAGTGAAGAAATTTAAAAAATGAGACACCTTCACAATAATGAAAATAAGTTCAAATTTAACTCTTCATTTCCCATTTCATAATACTGGCATATTTATCTTCTAAGTCTTCTTTTAAACATGCTAATAAAAATTTAGCAAACCAAAATGTTTTTAAATGGTACATGAGAATAAAATACTTTCTCAACCAAGAATCCAAGACTAGGATTTCTAGAATCCAAGACTAGGATTTCTAATTCACTACTTTTATTTTTTTTTAATACCAACTTTTTAATTTCCTATATTCTGCCTTTTCAAACTAATCTTTGATATATCAACATTTAACTTTTCAATGATTTGAAAATTAAATTACTGAGCAAGGACAATCTGTGTTACAAATTAAGACATTCAAGGCAAGGTAAAAAAGCCTATGGGATATAGTTTTGTCCATGTTGATATTCAACGAGATCAATCAGTACTTTCTTCAGACACTGGTCCAATGCTTTCTGCTGTCAAGGATGGTTCAATGACTTCTAGACAGAAATTTTGTAGGGACATTATCTGTTAAAAGAAAATCAATAACGATTAAATGATTCCAAACAAACCAGAACAACTAGGAAAAGAAGAAATCACAAAAAATATACAGTACGCTTCTCGTTTCTTATTGCAGTCGATGTAGAAATGCAGATAGAAGAAGAGATTTAGCTTGCAATAATGCTTGAAAGAAAGCATTTTAAAAATAATAATCATAAAGTCCTTCCAACTTCCTCTTTTTCAGCTTAGAGAAAAAGGGGGAACTCATCAAGATCCTGTTTCTTTTCTCATCTGCACAAATTTCTCGTACTGAGTAGCCCAAAGGATTTTGCCTTTACTTTTGTTATCTCTTGACACAATGCTATGATTATGCACTTTACTGATTTTACCGTGTTAACATTTTTTAGATCCTATAATGAAAACCTATCAATTTTTCCTGATTTAAAATAATAAATGTTGCCTATTAAAAGTAAATTTCTCATAGAAACATTTTCTCATAAAACATTTTTAATTAAAAGATCAATTAAAAAACACAAATAATTTTATTAATGCTACTTTCTTTATTAAAATATACACTTTCCCTTACAGAAAATTCCACCTTGCTATCAATCAACTTTCAGCCAAAAATTTGTCACAGAAAAGTTCATTTGTTAGATTGTGATGTATGACTTCAGTGATACCAATTTTTTTTGAGGAAATATAAAAAAATTCATATATCATAGAATCATAGAAAGGTTGGAAGAGACCTCTGAGATCATTGAGTCCAACCGTCCCTGTCTTTCAGTGAAGAAATTCTTCCTAATGTCCAGTTTAAAATGTGCATACATGTATTTATTGCAAAACCAGCAGTAGTGTGTCACTATGTGCAAACTTCTATATAAAGAATATAACATCTGCCCCAAAAGCAGAAAGCAAGAGGAGAAAACAGAGGGAAGAATTGTTACTTTTTAGTCATAGAATCAAAATGAAATCTTTGTAGAGATTTAGTCTTTTGTAGGGGATATTTGGTACCAGCACATGTATGTTCTGTACATAATTATGTCATTAACAATGTAAAACAATGAATTAGAAGTGGAAGTCATTGCAAAATATGTAGTAATCAAAGTACATAATTTCAGAAATATAGTTCCAATTAGCACACTTTGGTAAAGTGAGGATTAATATATTTTTGAATAAAGTTAATTGAATGTAGAGTATTTCATCTCTAAGACACGTGCAACTTGTTCTCACATCAGAGGTAATTGTGGTAAAGTCAATTGTACAGAGTTGCCATTTATTGATTATGACAATGTTGACAACGTTCTCTACAAAAAGAATGAAAAATACATCACAGCTCTCACAGTCTAGCTGCAAGCTGTTATTTTAGATATTTCTGTAGTGTAAAAAGATTGTGTTGTAGACTCATTTCGGACGATTCAAAGACAGGTTTCAGCTCCAGGCTGAAACTTCATGGCTCATGACACAGTTACAGGGAGCAACATACGTCCACATTTCTGCTTGAAACAGAAACCTTTGTCAAATAATTAGATACTCAATAGAATTTTTATAATTTATAAAATGATCCATATTGTTTTTCAATCAAAAGATTAATACTGGATGGATTTTGGTCTATTTATGTTTTTAATTGCTTGTCTATGGGTGTTGAGTTTTGCTAGAAATCTCTCTAGTAGTTATGTTGAAATGTATCTTTTTCCTTATATAAAGAGAAAAGAGTTCAACAGACTATATAGCTAAATTTTAAAAAATATCAGATCTGCAAATCTATTTAAAATAAACTGTAATGTTTTCTTATTAGTTTCAATGGACAGAATATATTCTGACAAAAAATCACTGGTAGAAGTACAAAAATCATAGAATCATGGAATGGTTTGGGTTGAAAGGATCTTTAAAGATCATTTAGTTCAATCTTCACTGACATGGACAGCCCAGGATACAATTGGCTTTCTGGGCTACAAGTGCCCAATTTTTTCTCCTCCAATAACGGGACTATAATTCTGAAAATAGAATACAATTACCTAAAATCGAAAGCTTTTAGACATCGGAAATAATTTGAGGGAAGGCTAAATTATGAATATGACATCAATCACATTTTTAACAAACCATACAAGTTACATGGTCATTACAAACATCTAATGGTATGATCCATGTGATTCTTTGTCTCAAATAATGAATATATAAAGAATTAGTTCTAAGAAATTATTTGGATGAAATTTTTGTCCTTAAAATGTCTTTGAATCTTAATGAAGTTCAATTCCTGCCATGGGCATATGCAGGAAGTTGGAGTAAATTTGAAAGGAAATTAATTTACATTCATACAATAAACAAAAAAAGGTATTCACATAGTTTATTGACAAAATATTATTTTAATGGTGCTGTGTATACACTGTGAACGTCATCCATCTAATTATTTACATTAGTGTCTGTACTAGTTTTTTTTATTTTGGTATCTGATATTCTGAAAATAATTGGTACACTTTTTTATACCCTCACAAATCGTTATAGTTTGAATTTATTTTCAGTAGTAGAGTAGGCAAATAAATTCAAACATTTATATGAGTTCAACATTCACTTATTTACTTAACTACTATGTTTGGCATACTTATCTTGACATCTTTACTGGTCACATGAAAAAAAACATCTTTTAAAGACATTTCAGTCTGTCATTTTCTCATATTTCAGCTTTTAACATATCTGTCTGAGGATAATGTGCTAAGTTTAATGGGTCAAAGAATATCTCTGTGTAAAAACACTAAAGACACGTAAATTCTTTTTCAGTTAAGACACTGGGGAAAATAAATTGAAAAACAGCCAGTTACTTGATTTAATTTCATAGCTTCTATCAGAAGCAGTCCAAAAAACTCCTAATAACTCCCATTTTTCACACAATGACATGTCTTCACTTCTAAACAAAACTAATGGGCAGTGAAGACATTCATGCATGGATCAGATTTTAAATTAATAATGTCATTACATAAAAAATGTTGAAATGCAAAGTCCATAAATACCTATTATGAAATTAATAGCAAGTTTTATATTTACTTCATTTTAATAATGATCATAACTCCTGAAAGATATATTTCTCTTTTATGTTATTAATACAGCATAATTTGTATCTGATTCTAATTGTAAATACCTAGACAGCCCTATATAATTGTACTACTTGGTTGCTTGTCATGCTTCACCTATATTTTTCATAAATTCATCTAATCCTAGTATCAATTCTTGTAAGCAAATGTTCAGATTTTTGTGGTATATAAAAACTGATCCAGAGGGCCTCCTGTATAGTGAAAAAATTATTCAACCATTATCCACCCAGCCAAAAATTTCAGAGCCTCAGAAAGTAGGTCATACCATAATAGTGACATTGAACGTTTCAACTGGGAGTAATTAAGTTTTATTTCCAGTGCTCAGTGACCTACTCTGAAAAATAATACAGGAGTGGTTTACTTTTATTTTTCCTAATTTAGTGGCTTGCTTTATTATTTCTTTTTAGTGTATATACCTTAAGAAATCATAATTGTTACCTATCCAGAAAACAACAGCTGACAGCTGTGTAGAATACTTCTGCTGTTTAATATATCGTAAAGAATCCATTGCAGGCAGTGATGTTATCATTAGGAAACAAGGATACTGTCTATTATTTCAGAACCAAATAATTCAGCATTAAATCATTTTAACTGCAGTGTCACTTGCAGGGTATGTGGAAGCAGAAGAGTTGCTGTGTATGAAACAAGCTTTGCAGTAGTACTTACAGCATAGAGGGCATTTGAAGCACATTTCCTTGTATATTCCCTGTAGGGTGCTTTAGAAAGCTTTTCTTTTATTTAATGGCTGCTTCCTAATGCAAAGAGACATAATAAAATGCACTTGCATCTGTTAGTTCAGATAACAAGACACATCATTTTCTTTCTGGGGCTGGGGTGTTCTAAGAACCGCTTGACACAATTCAGACTACTGTGTTGTAATGTGAACTTATTCCCTCTAATGACTTTTGAATTTTTTATTTTTACTAATGCCATTACAACAAGAAATACTCTCTCACTCCTGACTCTGGTTATTCATTTGTCCTGTGTGCAAGTGTGTGAGGTGACCTGCTGCATCGTGTCAACCTGTATTGCAATACAACAGGGACTATTACTTGACACGGTACGTCAGATGCTAGAAAATATGAGAAGGCATGCATGAAACTTTAATAGACAGGGAACTGTGGTCATTCAAAGGCAGACCATTTCTGTGGCGTTTATGTAGCCAGGAACCGGGAGTGGGAAGTCTGTAATGTCTCCATCCTCTTATACAGAGCACACAAGGACAAATTTTTAATATAGTAAACCTATTGCAGGGAGTGCTATGCGTTTTGCTAAATATGTATGAATATTCCGAGTGGATATAGAGAATGCCAAGTGTAGTAGTAGATGTGTACCAGAGAGTAGCAGAGTATCAGGAGACCAAGAGCTATAGGAGATTTTCTCTGAGTCTTTGCAGTCTTTTCAGAGAGAAAAATCCTTCCACTGTTAATTTAAAATGTCTCCTTTGAAATTCACAACAAAGGACAGATTCTCAGTGTCAGAGTTAAGACTTGACCATTCTACCTCTGCCTGTTTCCTGCAAAATCGTCATTATTTTTTTTCCAATACCTGTAATTGAAGAGGATCTTTCATAAAGACTACCACTTAGTTTACTATGTTTATTTCATTTTTTCTTCACAAGTGGAATGGTGAAATGACATTCTGTTTTTATGTTTACACCGTTTGGTTCGATTAAAGTTTCTTCTTCTTAATTTTCTTTTCTTTACAAGACAGAAATACAAGAATAATTCAAACTTTTATAAATGTCTAAGAGCACTTTTATCTGCATATTCTGCATATTCATTTCATTAAGAGCCCAGTTTGAAAACCACATCAACTAAGTGAAAAATGCTCTGCCATTTGATTGCTGATGCAAATATAGCCAAAAATGGATTATATGTAGCACCTTCCTGTTCTGACAATATTTGCGAAAAAAACTGCTCAAGTATCTTCAGCGTACAAACAAGCAGCAGCAGCTCAATATCACCTAAAAATGACCTTCAGTAAGTCAGTGGCTGGGGTCAGTAAATTAAGGGTTTGTCTTTTTCTACAGGACTTCAGAAAAGTCAGCGGCAACTGGCAGATTTTGACATATTAATACATATTCTCTCAATTTTTAGATGAATTAATTACGAGTAGTATTTTTGAAAATTAAAAAATATATTTTGTAGTAAAAACCTTCATGTTGCTTCCCGAACCCTAGGTTGTAAAATTTTCCTAAATATTTTCAGTTATGTTTAAGTGTGTGGAATAATAAAAGAGGTACTTGCTGGTCTTTTAGTCTAACTGCTACACTATCTTGCTCTATTAGGCAGAAGAGTGTTACGTTTATTACTGTAATTGCACTGATATAGTAAGAAAAACATACGCTTTGTATCAAAACCAATCAACAGCTCGTAGGAGTTTTGAGCCAGTAGGAGAGATCTTTTCTCTTACAGTTCCAATTCAGTATGTAATTACACATGCATTTAAGTTTATTCCCGTTCACCAGAGTACTAAAGACTATTATTAGGTACTTTGTTGAATCTATAAAAATATTTCTAAAATAATATTTTGGAAAAACCTACATTTTCAAATACAATGTTTAAGAATTATTTTTTGGTAAGAAAATTAGTTAGCTTCTGTATTCCTTCCAAGCAATTTCTTGGAACCACATGGGATATCTACAGTGGATAATATTCTACAATAGCAGGTGGTTTTTTGTGTTGAGGCAGCTAGAAGTATATCCTGGTGTTTTAATTTCAGCTCTGGCACAACAGACAATTAGGAACTGTGTACAAGCTCCAGAAGACACTGTTCCAGGGGAAAAAAAAACCCAGAAGTCAAACTAGCAGATATCATTTTACACTGGACATTTCTTTTTGTTTCTGTGAGAATGAGTACACGCAGAACCAGCAAATGTCAAAGTTTTTATTATGTGGAACAGTAGTACATAGAGTATGTAATATTTTATGTCTCCTTTGGAAGACCATAGTAATTATGATGCATCCGCAAAAGTCTGAGGAAAAGTCAGAGAAAATTTAGATATGAAAGAAAAGTTTAGTCTGGACTAAATCATGCCTGAAATTAAAATACATTTACTTTGCCTTTTAAAAATTACACAAATTCCAAACAAATACTTCTGACTTAGAATTCAGATAGAGATTTTACACTATAAAAAGACATTTTTTGCACTTGCTTTTAAACATGGACCTTTTTTTCTGCTGAGTTTACCAGCAGTTCACAGTATTCAGTAGCAATTACAAATATGGTGAAAGAAGTAAGACTCCACAACACTTTCTGAATATACTTTACAGAGAAATACAGTATTCAGTTTTAGTTTACTTTAAAAACATCTGTTAATCGCAAGTAACAAACAGACAGCAATGAGAAAATTAACACCACAGCTTGTACCTTACTCATATGAATCAATAGTCTTTGGACTTTGAGCTGGGTAAAACAGAATTTCACACCACAAAAGAAGCTGTCAGTTTAAATGCCTATTGATTGTAAAACATATCATTATACCACAGGACACTCTTCACACTTTACCCAATTTTTCGCAGTTACACTCTGAATAGCATTTACTCGCATGAAGCACTCACTGGTATCAGCAGGATTAAATATCAGGTAAGATATTATTCAGGGTAGGAAGTGAAGAAACACCACACACATTTTGCCAATTATACCTGTGAAAGTAGTTCTAAGTACAAATTACAGAGAGTTAAGTTTCTCCAATCAAGATCTTGTTAATAATTACTACTTTTAAAAAGGAAGTCGATCTTTCTTAGGCAAGCGTAAGTGTAACAAATGCACACTTTTTCACCATATATTCTATTTTGAATGACTGCAGAAAGCACAATTACCTGACATGGTAATAACAAAACACCTCAGTAACAAAGGTATCATAGATTTTAGAGTAATTGCTTCGGAAACAAGGCTGTATAATGGACAAGATCCATGGTACAAACTCCAGTCCAAGTATTTATATCATTACAGTTACTCCTTCTGATACTAAATGACAAATATTTGCCATAATTATAAGCAACGATTGTTTGCAAATTAACATATTATCTTTGCAACTCTGACAAAAGTTCATGCATGTAGTCACAGGAATATATACTGTTTTGAGAAAATATGTTTTACAATTCATCTTTGCAACCAGTCTGTTCAAAGGACACCAGTGGAAGACACAGCAGCCACTTTTTTCAATCAGCAATTTCCTTTTAGCAATAAACACCTTTTCCAAGCTGGAGCTGAAAAAGAGGAGCTTACATTTCTGGTGAAGGAGAACACTGCAACCGGTCAGAATGTGCTGATGAAGGATGTTGACCCATGCCAATATCATTCAGAGAGCTAGCTAACTGCACCTCCCAACGTTAGGGCTTCAAATTTTCAGAGATACATTTCTGTGTCAAGCTGAGATTTGCACAAACAATGTTTACTCTGGTCTCTATGGTTTGTCTCAGATTAAATCCTTTCTAATTCAAACTGGCTCAAGTCTATGTTGACCATTGCTGTTTCAGAAGTCTAGGTTTTGTTTGGGTAATTTTAATTATATTTTTAATTCTTTTGGAATTGAAGTATTGTATGAAAAGTATGTTAGTGGATAATGTGTGTCCAGACTATCCACCCGCAGATGTGTGTTGACATTATTAAAGGGATAAGGAAATGGATGCTTAGTCTGCCAGTGGCATAAAGTGAACTTTATTTGCCCTTTTTTAAAAAAAAAAATCTATTTCAAATAAACAAACAAATAATAAAAAGTAGATGATAGATTTTTTTTTTTATCATCAAGCAGAAAGCTGGAATAGGTCAACCATCCACAAAGAGTAGAACAAAAGATAAGAAATATAGACCATATTTTCAGAAGGTAGCCCTGGCAGTGACCCACTATCTCTCACATTAGCTGTGAACGAACAGAATACAGTATTGTACACGACGAACAGGATGGCAAAATGTAGCATAAACAGAATAACATTAATCTGTCTGCTTGGTTCTTTTGCACATTTGTGGAAACTCTGTGAAAAAGTCCAAGCACAGTATCACCAGTCAAGAAACATTTGCATCAGTGTTAATGGATGTCACATTGTTGACACGGCAGCATTGCAAGTATTAATCTTTGAATTGCGTGATACAAAATAACCCAGAGTTTGAACTCACTAGGGTATTTTGTCATTATTTGCGGTTGAATGTTTTAAAATAATCATTTGTACTTTCTAAGTTTCAAAGCAGAGCTTGATACTGAGATATATAATTGGATCTATTGCCATAGTCATATAACTAAAGGGAATGAGTATTTTAAAAAAATTATTAAGACACATTTGAACTGAGGTCCTATCGCTTGTCTGATAATTTTAGCCTTCTGTGAATCTTGAGGCTTGTTAGAAATGCTGAACAATTAATCACAAGTTATCTTGGATATTTTAATCCCTTCCATTCAAAATGATTCTCAGTTACTTTTTATTTTTAGAATCATTATCAGGAAATGTACTGTTTACAAATTATCACTGATGGTGGAGTTCACATCATAATTTTCAATCTCTAAATATCTGAATAGTAGTTTCACTAGAAAAAATTCAGCATGTTAATAGTATTTTAAATACATCTAAGAAATACATCTTCATACTCTTATTTCTGCTTTCTGCTAAAATATTTTTCTTAATCTTCCTGAAACTTGTTTCTAGTGCAATGTTGCAGAGTTGTTAATGAAAAACAAAAATGGGAATGAAACAAACCCCTAAATTTGATTGATATTATTCTAGTTCTATGAAGGAAACAATAGCTGGTTTGCAAAACTGGAACAAAGTAGTAGTGTTCAGAGCCTACAATGACTAATTTTTTAAAAAACTCTACTATGAATAAGATATCTGACAAATACAAATGTAAGCAGAACCTTAGAAGAGATCTTATATGTTGAAAGCCAAAATACCAGTATCAAGCATTATGTTGCAAAGCTAAGACCCCCAAATACCTCCTAACTACGAAATGAATGCTGACAATCGAGGTTCACACAGAACTAGCACTAACAGCAAGCTAGCCAAGAATATCAATGTTTTTCAAAATCCCACATTTCCTAATGTAATGATGCATGGAATGGCAATCATCTCAAAGGAATAATTTATCCTAAAGTGTTCCCTTATTTGGTAATGTTCAAAAATATGAATAACTAGTATAAAATTTTCTGTATTTGTTTCATAGCACTCAAGAGATTTTTTTTTTCCTCTGCAGATACTTTAAACAGCAGCTCTGCTCCATCCTTGTTAACTCTCTCTCAGGTCAATATGTAACAGGTATCATTCTCAGCTGTTGGTATTTTCGCACCAGGGACCTCTTCTATCTCTTCTTCAGGGTGCTCAAAATAACCTGCCTGCCAAACTGGCGGCAAAATGCCAAACTACTGAAAATGAGCAGTCAGCACAATTCTTGAAGAAAGAGAGATGTTTTATTAATTGGACTGAAATTTAGCATGAGCTAGACATTAGTGAAAATTGGCAATTTAAGTTTCCTTCGTAGTAATCAATGAGGAGGAAGACTTTTCTTGAGAATGACTTATCATAGTGTCTAAGATAAGGGAGTGGAACATCTCTGTAGGTGTCTAAATAAACAGCTTTGAATAAGTCATTTGAATTTTAGATTTTATAGGACTAAGTCAGGTCATAGGAGTTCTTCCCATGTGTTTACAAAAGTAACTGTTTTAGGAAAAATCTATCATTAGCAATAAGACAGCATGTGGCAAATCTCCTGCTACTTCTTGTGAGTCAGTCTATCAGGACAATTGTTCTCTTTTGGTTTTTTCCTACAATCCTATTCAGATATGAGGGAGTTTAATAGCAAATATCTACATAATCAAATTGATCTCAGAAATATTTAATGTGGCAGTCAGATAGGACAATAGCTTTAGGAGTGAGATAAGCTAATACAAAGCAAGTATTCATAAGTAAAAATCCAAATTCGATGTTTGACCAAATTTTAAACTCCAAAAGTGTGCTTAGTGTAGCAAAAAGTTACAAAGTTATAAAGCCCATATATGAATTTGAACCTTATGTTTAGCTATCAGGCATTTTGATTCTATTTCTAATCCTTTCTCACTTTGGATTAAAATTTGTCTCAGTTCCAAGGCTCACTGGCAATTTTAAGAAAAGAGTCTATTGTTAATTAAAACTTTTGTAACTTAATGAGCTATGCTACATAATAAAACTAACATTCTCTAGAACACAGTTGGATTAAAAATCTTCATAAATTACAAGACAGCAATATTAAGGTGGAGGGGGGGAAGGAATTAAATGCTTACTGTTTAGAGCATCACAAATTTAACAGTCCTGAACCTTTAAGCACATAATAGCAACGCCCACTAAAAACTCAATCATATCAGATTGCAGTTTCTCCTCACTAGATGGGAATTTTCTACTCTGCTGAACCAAAGCCTTACAATTTCATTAGCTCACATTCTCTGTCATGACACCATTGCCCTCTCATCAGATCGAGGACTGAGCTGAGTGGTGCCGACAGAGAGAGGCAGATAAAAGGAAACTGATGAAAGTGCTAAATGTTTGCCTTCTGGGTAAAAGCTGCATGTGGCTTTGCTGACCACTCATTTCCTTTGCCCCATTCAAAGAAGATGGGAGTGTGTCTCGTGTTCAATGTGTACATACTAGTAGCTTCAGTTTCAACCAATTTTGATTTTTACTTTGTTTTCAGAAAGTGCAGTTTTCTCCTGAGCTTGAAAGACAATAAATGTTTCTGGTATATTCAGAGAAATTATGGAAGATTGTGAATTGAAAGCATAAAGAAAAAACCCATAAAAGGTTCAAACCATCAGTATGCAACTGATTTTTCAAGAACTGCACCACACTCACTGAAATTTGCAAGAACTGTTTGATTTCTGAACAAGTGAGTCAGCTTGATCAGGTGAAGATGGCAGATATTTATTTTAATAATAGATTAAATTATAGCATTTTTCTGAAATTTGATTCAGACTCAAAACTGACCTTAATGGATACAAACTGATCTGCAAAAATACGTCTGAGGGTCTCAATAATTTGAATAGCAGTTTCTATTTGAATTCTCGTGCTATAATCAAAGAGTCAAAATATTATAACATATTCTGGTGTGATCTGAAAAAGAGATTCACAAATGAAATCTCTATTTCATCTCCAGATACGTAAGTTTTAGAAATCACTACATAATCAATTTCTTGTTAAAACTAAATTCTCATTTTGAACACAAGAGGAAATTAGTATATAAAAAAATCAGCAAGTACTATAATCAAATCATATAAACATCTGAGTAACAGATAACTGTGGAAATATGAAAACCGAAATTATCCTGATTCAACAAAATATCCTAAAAGAACCTGTTGAAATGTAAAAACTTTTGAAATCTAAAACTCACTAAGGTTATAAAAAAACGGTCTGTCTGGTAAT
This sequence comes from Neomorphus geoffroyi, assembly GCA_033558235.1. NCBI lineage: Eukaryota > Metazoa > Chordata > Aves > Cuculiformes > Neomorphidae > Neomorphus > Neomorphus geoffroyi. The sequence goes on from JAUMJM010000005.1 coordinate 15,162,883, forward strand.
CAGAAAAAAATGACAAGGTGGTTGGTGTTTTAATATTAGGAAGATCTACTGCAGAACGTATAATTTAAATGTATTATAATAGTATAAAATATTATGCTTAAAATATTTTTAAATGAAAAATCACAAACTAACTCTTTTTTCAATAAATTAATATTCTTTACTTATCTAATCTTAAATTTTAAGGTAATTTCCCATTTTCAGAGTAATATACTTAAAATATAATGCATGAAAGTTAAAATGATTAACATGCAATTAACGACAGTATAGGATACTAGTAATTTTAGGTTTCTTTTTCTTAGTTTAGTCTATATTATGCATAGCTATTCAGAGCTGAATACAAGTCAAACAAAATATGAGAACAAGAACTGAACCTCAGAAATTGCTGTCAGCTTTAAACACTGCTGGAGATACACACATTCACAGCTGAAACATGTCAGGCTAGCAGAAGTTTGAGAACAATTTCAGAAAGCCAGACTTGTTTCTCATCTGGAGAGTGGTGGTCATGGTATAGTCCTGAGACAGGAAAAATTTGCACTGTTCAATCCCAGATTTTGCCATTGCTAACTCCTACATATGTATAATTGCATGGTTTCCAACATGAACATTTTATATTAGTTTAATACTTGTAATAAAAAGTCATGGTTATAATAAATAATGATAACCAATTTAATACCAGATCAAACTACTATGAAAGGTAACATTTTACGATTATATGCACAATATTCTATGATGAAGTGTGATGTTGACAATTAAGAAACTTACGAAGCCACTGTAGTAATTTTGATGAAACTACTTCTCTGCAGGTTTCCTACATTCCCTTATTTAGCCTGTGCACATGAGTTAGCAAAACGAGTCCTCAGTTCTAAACACACAGGTATCAAATACTGTGAAAGATGTGAATATACAGTTTATGTACATCATAGAAAAATATGCATCATAGAAAATGCATGAATGTTACCATTTCAAGTGTTATTCAAGATGCATTCCATTCTATTACTTAATAATCTGAGGCAGTTTATGAGAGAAAATTCCTGTAATGTAGGTATCACCAACAGATGGCAAGTATATTTAAGGTAGTATCTTTAGAATGCAAAAAGAGTTAATGTAGTTTCTATCAACTTCCGAAAATTTATTTGGAATTCTATCTATAATGATTTTTTGCCCAAGCAGAGGAGGTTCAGCTGCAAAATTTTCACCTGGGACTTAATCTGTGTGTATTTCTAAGATTGTGCATTGCTTCATACAGATAAACATGTCACTTCACTGTCTTTTCCTTATAAATTTCCTTTTCCAATGATAGTATTGAGACATAACACTGTTACTTTATGCAAATATGGAATATTGACAGAGTATAGGGTCAAGTGCATTTTATTAATACTGCCAGGAACCTTTTCAGGTTCTGAACTGTGATTTATTTTGAGTGTGATAAACTCTAAGGGCAAAAAATAGACTTTACACTGTAAAACAGAAAAATATATATAGATCATGACAGCAAAAGAAACAATTCATTGTCATTAATATTTGTACACAGTAGGGTGAATGACAAAGACTCTTAATAATCCCCCCTCCAAAAAACACCCCAACAACCCAAAGAATAGCTGAAGCACTCTTAAAAATTAATACCCAAATTCCACTGCTCAACTAATTTTTAAACTCCTCAATTTATGAGACTGCACATGCTTTCCCCAGGTTTTGCAATGTTTTGTTTTACTATAGTCATTTCATCCACTGGTGTCTCTGCTCTTCCTCACCAATTGAACTTTTACCTTTTAATCAGGAAAACACTCATCTGGCTTACAGTATATTCAAAGGGCATTGTTCTACATTTAAATCTGAAGTTTGAAAGGAACAAGACTGATTATTATTGCTCTCCATACATGTAGCCCTGAGATTTATTTAGTTGTCACTTTGCCTTGATAATATTCAATTCAAACGCCAGGAAATGAAGGGTTAGGCAGAAACAGGCAGAAAGCAACATTATGTAGACCCATCACTTAGCAAGCCATTCACTTCAAACCTGGGCACAAAGCACAAAGGAAACAAGGTCACTCACATTTTTCAGGGTTCTACCAGCTGCAAAATGTAAGTATTTTTGTTTCTTCTTGAATTTTAGTGTCAGACTGGTTTGGACTTTCCCAAGGTTCACAATAAATCTGTGACCCATCAAATTGCATATTTCACTGAAGTGTAGCCATCTTGAAAATATTGTAGCCCAGAGATGTCAATAAAATGAATGTAAGACATTGCATTTACTCTGTGGTTTTATATGAAAATGTTTTGAAAGCAAAACCTATTTCGGAAGAATGATTCTTCATTCAAAATACTCTTTAAGGAGGACATAATTAACTTCACACATCTTTTTATGCTTTCTGAGGAGGGTAAAATCTAGTGACGGGGAGTGTGTGAGTGCGACCATTTTCCAAACTTGATATTATTAATATGGGCTGTCAAGTTCAGGTCAAATGTTTATACACATAGTGCCTCAGTACTTCCAGTGTTTCAAACACATCTGTCATGCACAGCAAATGCACAGTGCAGCACAATGTATGGCACTGAGAGGCAAACATGAAATCTTTTAGCAGAAATGAGCCAACATTTTTACCTCATTTATCTGAACTGCCACCATTTTTAATAACATTTTCATGTATTTGACAGCTGCATACACTTTCTATATAAGCAATTTCCTTGAATTTGCTGATTTGCAATATTTTTAAATTGTCTTTTTAGGTTGTGTTGGGGGTTTTTTTACAAGCTTTTATATTATGCAGAGAGGGAAGAGAAGAATCACACTGCTAAGTATAGATGTGTATTTTTAAAAGAAAATATCTTCTAAAATGTACATTTTCTTTAATACTAAATTAAAATTATTGCTAGAATGGTGTTATGTTAGCCTTTGGGTATATGTGATTTCAGCATTTAATTAACTCTGAAGTCCTCCTGTAAACGGAGCTTATGTGTCTGTGTAAAGTTCAAAGCAGCCAGGCTGAATCTATAGGAGAAAACTGCTTGAAGGGGCTGATGTCCTAAAGAAGCAAGTCTGCCCTATCTGAGGCAGACAGACTTTACCACATGGCTACATGTACTAAATTAAGACATGGTGAAGTTCATCCAAAGTGCACAGATTAAAATTTTCAATAGGCCTACAAATGACTCCAAGGCATGAATGAGCCTGTCACTTTTTCTCTGCCTCTTCAGCAAATGATGGATTCACTCTATGCCCATAATATAACCCGTGAGATATGCCTGGCTTCGTTGGTTATTCTTCATTCTCAGTCAAGCTGAAATAGAGGTTGTGGTTAAACAAATCTGTTTTTATGGAGCAAAGCCCTGTGAAACGGAGCTGATTATGGCCTGACACATTGAATTAGACTGCAGTGTAAAGCAGTGCTGATGATTCCATTGTTTCAGGGTCCTGTGCCCCTGCCTGAGCTTTTCCTTTGCTCTCAAGACACACACATTTCTGTTTTCTGTTTGCTTTGGGAAACCCTTTTTTCAATCTGTTTACTATTTGTAACTGAATCCGCAGCAGAACATCGTTTATAGGTCTGTTCATGATGAGGTTTGGTGATAAATGCCTTAAAGGAAGAGGAACAAGCTTTGCTCTATCACTATTGTCAAAGACGGATTGCATTGTGAAATCGCTGCAATCACATAATCTAATCACTTCTAAATTTCATTTATAAAACAAGTAAAAGTGTAAACTAATTAAGGTCACTGACTAGCAATATCCACTAGCCTACAAAGGACCAGGGCCCGGGAAATACTGAGTTCCAAGACTTCATGATAGCATATGAATTTTCTCACTCTGGAGAGACAAGGAACAGTTAACCTTTCTTCTTAATTGTCAGGTTTTTAAGCCATAATTCTTGATGGCACTTGGCAATGATTTTCTTGGTCTGTTTCCTATGTTTGATTTTGTTGGCTACTCTTCCTATGTTATTCCATTTGTTCTTGAGCTGTGAAAATGAGCAAATAACAGTAATTTCTCTAACGTAGAACAGATCTCACCTTTTATGTCTCTATTCACTTTAGAAATCCCAGTTGTTTGTGATATGATTAGCTTTTATTGCTTTCAATAAATTGTGTTCCATTTGATAAGATTCCCTTTTATTCCTGCTAGGCTTTGTTTACAGATAAGATGCCCAGGACTACTCGGTCTCCAAACTGAGCACAGCAAGCCAACACTGCAGACACTGACTCACTGCAGGACTCATCCAAGAAACAAAATATATTATGCTTTTCTGCCATGTCTAATTGATACTGGTACTCAAGTTACCTAGGTTAAAACAAGCTTGAATATATCTGTGATATATTGCAGTTATCATTGTTATAGAGTCGGTATAGCCATAGACCTACAGTATAGTTTCATACTGTCAAAAATATTTTTTCCTTTGGTTCTATACACCCGTAGGTTTATTGACTTCCATATTCACCACAATCCATTATGGTAATGTTTTTTACTGAGCTAGTCATAGGCATTTAGAGATTTGAATTCCTTCCAGCGTTTCATTATCAATGCATACATCTGGTATAAAAAAACCCCTATGTTTAAATTGGTTCTGATTTTCAGTACTCAATAATGATATATAGTATAGGGATTTTTGTAGGGCCTTCAGATTTCAAAAGCAGTTGTGAGCAGTCCCAGGGTTTGATACTTTTCCTGAATACAAAACAGAAAACTATCTCTGTTCTTTGCCTGTTTGTGTTTATCGTCTCATTTCTCCTAGTACTTTCACAGGATGTTTCCTCAACCCTAAAAGTTGCATGAAAATCTGAGTAATATTATCTTAAGATTGTCCATAAAAAAGAAAGTGGAGCGAGGGGAAATAAATCTTAGATTTCTACTGTAAAATCCAAAATTATACAAGAGAGAGATCTAGGGGAGTGCAGAATTAGCGGTTCACACAAGCAGGTAAAAACCGTTTAAGTATCATTTTTTATTTTCTAGCCCAGACACCTGATGGAATATGCTACCTTCATAGTGGTGGAGACAGGGAAGGTGAGATGAGGTCCAAACTAAAACAGAGTAAACACAGGTTGCTTAAAGCTCCATCCAGCCTGGGACACCCACAACTTTTCTGGGCAACCTGTTCCAGTGCCTCACCACCCTCATTGTGAAGAATTTCTTCTTTATACATAATGTAGATCTGCCCTGTTTCACTTAAAAACCTTTACCCCTTTTCCTATCACTACATGTCCTTGTAAAATATGTTTCTCCAGCTTTCTTTTAGGCTCCCTTTAAGTACTGGAAAGTTGCTGCAAGTTGTCCCAATAGCCTTCTCCCCTCCAGGCTGAGCAACCTCAACTGTCTCAGCCTGTCTTCATAGAAGAGGTGTTCCAGCCCTAAGATCATCTTTGTGGCCCTCTTCTGGGCCTGCTTCAATAGGTCCATGTCTTTCCTGGGCTGAGGGTTTCAGAGTTGGATGCAGTACTCCAGGTGAGATCTCACAAGAGTGGAGTAGAAGGAAAGATTCACCTCCCTCTATGTACTGGTGGGGCTTCTTCTTATGCAGCCAGGATGTTGTTGGCTTTCTGGGCTGCAAGTGAACATTTTTGGCTCATGTTGAGCTTCTAATCCACCAGCACCCTCAAGTCATTGTTGCAACAACATTTCCAAAAAAATATCAATAAAATTATGTTCTGCTATTCAGTATATGCAAATAGAATTATTCAGTTGTAATTTTTTTACTTCACTATTTTTCTTTGCTTTTTCTCTCCTTCTGTCTCAATGGCATCACATTTTTCCATGCTCTCTGCAGACTTTTCTGTTCTCTCTTTGCATTTTCTCTTGTCATTTGTTTGGTGTATCTATTTTCTATGAGGTCTAACTTACCAATTCAAACAAGTGATTCTTGGCTTGGCAGTGACCTCCTCTTGGCAACATAAAACTTATGTGTTATGGAAAACCAGACAGAAGCCAATTTGTTCAGAGCTTCTCATCAAGCAAAGAAAACTACTTTCATCACTCTAATACAGTTTCAAATATAATGAATTTTGCCAGTAAATAAGCAAATTGCTTTTCTCTACAGGCGAGAGTACAGTCAAAGGATATCTCTGCAATGGAAATATTCAGTTCACCTCTTGACAGAGTAACTTTCAATAACAAATGCCACACAGAAGTAGGGAGATAGCTAATGTGTGGATTAAATTGTAGAATATACTACCAACCAACAAAATTAATCCAATGATCCTAAGATTTTCACTGCTTGCAATTTATTTGCAATGGAAAGTACTTTTTTAATTCCTTTTTGATTTCAAGCATTATACTTACAAAAGTACAGATTGGTGACAAAACAGGCTACTGTTCGATTTATATATTTATTTATATATTTATATAAATAGTGTGGACAAAAGATTAAGTATGCAATTTTTCACAGATTGGCAATATTTTCATATTTAAAAATATTCTCATGTGAGTCTACAGATCCATGTTTCAAGCATTCAATATAGAGTTCTCACTTAAAGTCTGTGTGCAGGGAAAAGGTTTTAGCCCTACATTTCGATTACATGATTTTGTTTTCTCTTCTGCAACAGATTTTTGCATTATGAACTCCCGCGTTGAGTAGAAACACTGAATTTTTTTCACTGAGAGTAGTTCTAATCTGGACTGCTCTGGCTCTTTCTGTGAGAAATGAAATAAGACTGGGCTTTTTGTATATCTCTTATGGGAAGCTTATGTAAGGGTCTAAATAGACTGTCATCACATCGTTAAGTATTTATTATTATAAGCAAGAGCAGAAAAATTATATTATTCTTAAAAATATTATTCTGTAATATTTTAATTTGCTTCATTCAATTAATCCATTCTTTTAAGCATCTATTTTAATCCATAAAACAGACTAGCCATAAGCAGCACCTGCAGCTCTTAGAGTTTCAATGCATGCATCTGCAACTGATAGGATAATTAAATACATATTTTTTGGCAGGAACATTATACAGTGCAGTATTGTGCAGCAGTTTCATTATGCCACAGTAATGTAGATTATCAAAGATTTAAAATAAGTGTTTAAAATATTTGTAAGTATTTAAAATAAGCAAGCACTAGATCTCAAAATAAACCAAAAAAGAAAGGTCACACAGGTACATGGATTCATAATTTTGACCAATAATTTAAACTTTCAGCAGGCTGGAAATAAACAGGACATCATGAATTCCTTTGAGAGTTTTATCTGATGTTAGTTAAGCAAGATTAGTAGGATGTTTTTCACCGACTTTTAACGGAGCAGGATCAGGCTCCAAGTACTATGGTGGAAAGCAGTTCATAGTGTCATTTTTAGTTTATTTCAGCATCAATGCACTGAAAAGACTTCAGTGAGAAGGGCAGGGGGAAGGGGAAAAGGGAAATATCTTACCCTGGAACTGCTAGCTTAACATTCTGTTCCGATGTGTTAAATACATTTATAACCTAGTTCCCATGTGTGCATGTTTTCAATTTCAACAGTAATTATTTATATGAAGCTTTTAAATAATTAAGTACTAAACGAGCTGTATCTATCCTTGATACTAAATTCATGCAGTCACATTCAGTGCAACCTTTTTACCTTCAATCTGCTTTATGGAAATCCATTGTGAAGACAGCTAAATGGCATTCCACCCTTGCTAGTTACACATTTCTTATACTTATTATCATTAATAGCTTAACAGCCTCCAAACTGTTACCTTAATCTTTTTAATGTCAATGAGACATTCTCCAATCGTCAACATTTTCCAACCATTATATCTATTAGGAATCACTATATTTCAAATTATGTCAAATTAATGGAATAAATAATTACAACATTACATTTAATTGAATGGAAAATGTTGACCAGGTTTCTTTTATTTTTCCTTTAGATGATGTTTCAACTTGAAGTTCTCTGCTTTGAGATATGCACAAATATACAGATTTACCGTAATGCATCCTCATAAAATTATTAAATAGTCATGATTAAGTCTTCAAATGAGATTTATAACATTCACTGATTTAAACTATATTTTTCCTTTATTATTCATGTTTATTAGAAAGCAGGCTTTCCTTACTATAGTGTGGGACAGTATGGGGGTTTAGGTAGGAAAATTTCATATGCATTTGTTAATACTATCTTACAGTCATATTCCACCCTAGGTAGAAGTAATGCATATAGGTGTGCAACGCTTAAATGCAAAAAGGTACTCTGTCCCATTTATTTACTTCTCTGCACTGAATTTTTACAACTACACCTTCAGATTTCAAGTGATACTACATAAGTAATAACACTGATTAGATTGTAAATAAAGAATATACTAAGATGCCCTGAAAAGGCTAAAAAGTCTGTGGAAGATGATGTGATTTGTTATGCATTGATAATCTTATTAAAAAATCGAGATAGAAGTGCATTTTCAAAATTTATTTGAGAAGGCTAAGGGTAGTGACTCGACAAATGCTGACATTGTTTCAAGTATAAGAAAGCTTGGAATTAAGCACAGATGTCTGAAGGCGTTTAGAAACAAACATTTCATCTCAAGAAAAAAAAGACAAACTGGAATTTGTTTTTAGGTTTCGTAAGATTATTACTTCTCTCATACATTTAGCTGAATATTAGGAGATATCACTTGCTCACATAAGTTTGTTGTGAGTCAGTAGCAAAGGATCTTTGAAGTTATTTCTGCACAGATCTCTTCTAACTGGGTCCATGAGTCTAAGGGTGATAAGAAGGAGATTCTGTATAGCTTAAAGGCAAGATTGGAGTTCATCAGAGGTTCAAGTGCGGCTGAAGAAATCCTTTAGCCTTCTAAGGATCACTTGTTAAAGACAGAAAAAGCCACCTGCCGTTAAAGTTCTACCTGTGATACCCACTAAAATTTCCTTCCAAATTCTATTCGCTTTAATATTTTCACATTGAAACTTAGAAAACAGGGATTGTGGCATACACATGAAAGCCTTTGGGAGCCAGGTGCATACCTCAGGGTTATTCAAAAATTCATCTGTCTGATGGTGAAGACTCACAGGAAATTAGAAAAAGATTATGTGAGTTAGCAAGAAACTCAAAAACCTGCCAAATAAATAATGTTTAATTTTTTTTTTTATGAAGATATTTTCTTTTAAAGTCACTCAACTAAATGAGTAGATTTTGTAAAGTTTAAGAGAGTTTGCTGATCATACAGTTAAGTTTTAATAAATTTCTATGAAACCTCTTCTGGCTGACTAAATAAGATCATAAATGATATAATTAAAGGTGAACATAATGTTACCAAATTGATACTGCACAGTATAGCATACAGGTACATCAAACAAGTTATTAATATGGCTTATTTACTTTATCAATATTTAGAAGGGATTCCTGTCTTTTTTCATCTTGATACTAATGCAAATATTAGGACTATTCTACATCTTCGAAGATAAACTAATGTTAATAAAACATAATTGCAATTAAAATTACGATATCATTTTCAAAAATAGATTTGTGTTTTCAAAAGTTAGCTTTTATTCAAAGAAAACATGCAAAACCTTGTTATTCTCTTATACTACCAATAGGATTATTCCATCAGTAGGATTATTATAAAAAAAGAATGTAGGAACTGGTTTTAAAAGGGAAATTAAAATTTAATATGTTTGTTAAACTATAGGAAAAAAAATTTTTAAAAAAAGAAATAAGACCTGAAGACCTATACAAAGTCTGGTTTTCTGTATCTTAAACAAGATTTTCTTCCTCTTTGTCTCTCTCTTTCTCTCTCTGTCTCCTCTTTATTGTGTTTTTTTTTTTTTTTTACAAGTTCATCTCTAGGTCAAATCAAGTTCATTTATGTCCAGTAGATTATTCCAGTTAAAAGGAAAGGCAGAGATTAAAGAGTATAGTGAAATACCTTCCAATCTGCCATGGATGCAGTATTTAATATTAAAGTCAGCTGACATGAATGCAGCTAGGCCTTGGTAGCTAACCTAGAGACCTCAGGGTGTTGAGCTGGAAGAGACGAAGGCTGATTTTGACTTCATAGTATAAACAGAATGTCACCCAGCCATCAAAATTCCACCCACAGTGAACCCCCAGCACCGTTAATGATTATAATCTTCACATTTAATCATGGGAACTCAGTGACAGGCAAACAAAGGTTAGCTAAACTGACAGTTCAGACTGTTTGAATGAAAAAGGGGGACTTCATAAGTTTTATTTTAAAATATGTGTACTCTTCCTACAGCACATTTCAGCTTTGCACTAGAAGACTGTACAAAGCCTGGCTGCTTGCAGAAATTGGCAGTGTGCATAATTAACCTTTAAACTGCAGAAAGACTGGAAACTTTGATGCTTTCTTTAAAACAGTTGCTATGCCAATACTAATTTCAAGGTTAAATTAAGCTAAGGGCATTTAAAGGGTAAAGGGAGAAATGCAGAACTAACATGTCAAAGTGTTAGAGGAAAAAATGTCATTTTAGAAATGACATAGTTATCTTATAGAGATATTCTTTTTTACTTAAGTTAAAGGACATCGATGACTTACTCAGAACAGTATTTCAAGGTACATTTTATTCTCCATACAGTTTGTTGCTCATAAAACTGTGTGGGTCTTTTTGTGCCCTTTAATCTTACTGCTGTGATGTGCAGGAAATTAAAGACTTAAGAACAAACGGAAGTACCTCAAACTTTCTTATATTAAAATATATATATTCTGTGGTCTTTTAGGCATGTATTTAGTAAAGGCATTCAGGTTTGGTATGGAATAATGAATAAAAGTTCAGCAGCTGTTCCTTACATAACAAAATGAACCTAATTGAATCCCTGCAGCAAAGAAGTGACATTTGAAATAGAACATAATTATTGACCATAAATTATTTAAACAAATGGTCACTTGCACTTTAAAGCATTCTGAGTTATTGTATTGGTTTTGATGCTCTTCAAGGGGCAGTACTTCATGAGTGCTTTTATTAGTAAGAATCAATACGGCAAATTAACGCTAAGTTGATATTGCCTTACTCATTGCTATTGCAAAATGTTCAGTTGGGTTTTTCAAGCCAAAATATAACATCAAAAGAATGATGAGGAACTGTCATGACATGAAAGACTGATTTCACATGCTCCAGGTGGGCTCCAAACTGACTTTCGCAGGGCAGGATTAGGGATCTCACAGGTCACAGGGGCTATCCAGCCTGCAAGGCCGTCTCGTAGTCTTTCCTTGCCACTTGTAGTGCAGCATGCTGAAGGCCAACATCTTCCTCTTTCCAGCCAGACACACCAAGCAGGAAGGAAGTAGTACTGGTTCACTGATGCCTGTGAAGTGTTGAGCCCCTCCAAACCTGCTAGAAGAACAGGCAGGGGGTATAATATTTGTAATTTGTTTCACTATGTCCTAGCTAAACCAGAGCTGACAGGAATGCAGTGGCTTTCTGTAAGTGCACTAAACACCAAGGAAGGCGAGTCATTAAAAGAGAGGTAAGAACATGCTGTTATGAAATGAATCTAAGTGCATTCAAATTGAAAATTAGAAGTTTTCTGGTGATAAGTTGTGGTAAGGAACAGGAATACCTCTCCAGCTGAAAAAAGTAGTAGGCAAAATAATAACAAATAATTTTATAGTTTATTTTTCAGAAGTGGGACACTGGATGACAGCAATCACTATGAGTAAAGATGATGATGACCAGGAAGGTTTCTTATGACCCTGTTTTTCTATGTAGTGAAATAACAGTTTAACTCTAGTTAAAGACTCCAGCTACTGATTGTAAATAAGCTGAATGAATCCAATAGGTAGTAAATTGATTTCATTTATCTTTTGTCAATTTAAAATGTTAAAGTGGTATATAAGTTCAAATTATTTATTGACTGTTTCTGTCATCAGCTCACAGTAAAATAATATATAGACCTAAAGAAAGCACAAGCAGAATTTTTATGTCCACAGACACAGATGATCTGCACTGTTAACATGAATTCAATTATATAATAATTCATAATTATAATATATAATAATTTACACTGATGTTAGCTTCCATGGTGACTGGTTTAAAGCCAGATATTAGAAGTCTATGTTCCCATTTCTGCACTTTATATTAAATACTTTTCTGTGTTTTGGTTTTATCTCTATCACTCTCCTCTTTTTTTTCTCTGTAAGGAAGGATCTGGAGGAACACAGTGAGAACCATTGTTCTCAAAAAATAATTTCTTCTAAACTTCCATTTTTCCTTTTTATATTGTATCTCTTTTATGGTTTGAAAGAAAATATTTCCATAGTTTACTACCTCATAATAGCACAGACCAACTTACTCTGCCTGACAGGTCACTTATAAGGGAAATATTCATGGTGCTACAGAGGGCAAATGTATATGCAGTTTTCCTTTGTATGCTGCTACCAAAGTATTACATCTTGAACAGACTAAAATATACCTGACAATGATTGGAATTGTTGAGTGCTTTTTCATGTAGATCAAAGCCAAAATGGAAAAAATATTAAAACATATATAGTTGCATACTTCGGGCTTTTCCATTTAGCTAAAATAGTAAATTTTAAGTTGATTTGTAGATTTAAAGTATTCCAGATTTTCTAGGCATAAAGACGCAATCATCATAAGGACTATTCTTCATGGTTATCTGCTAAACAATCGCTCTGGGAAGGAACGATAGCGTCCCCATTTGCTTTACAAGAGAAACGTTGGCCTCTACTTCAACTTCAGGTCCCAGCCACCAACAGAGTGCTGGGGACCACCCTACTGATTCAAGTGGTACGTGCTTCATAATTGTCATTAACCTTGCTAGCATAGATCTGAGGGACTGATCCCTTGAATCTTGTCTGTCATTATTGTGGCCTCCCAAGAGAGCCAATTTATGAACTCACTGCGCCTTTGTCTTTACTAAACTGCACACAGCTATGGCCTTTTTTCAGAGACGCTTTTTTTCCCATCATACAGTTGAACACAGATCTGATTGTTGTGCTGTTTACATAGTCCTTAAGCGCCGCTATTGTGTTTACAGTATTGACTTCACTGAAAAAAACCTCATCAAAAAACAGGCTCAGAAAAACAGCTATTCAGAAGGGAAAAAACAAGCAAACAAGCAAACAAACATAGAAAGATCCTAGTTCCCAAGCAGAAAGATGCAGGAGATGCAGCGAAGGGAACTGTATCAGGCAGAAGGTTTTGGTCACCACCATTCTTCTGTTAGACATAGAAACCTTTTCAGATTTGGGAATACTCTCTCTTTTCACACTAATAACTGAGCATTGTCTAAGCCAAACACACCATGAAGTGTCTTGGTTGTCCTGTGAGAGATGTCTGACACAAGGAAAAACATTTGCTACAGCTGTGCTCTTATCAGCTGCCACAAAGGAAAGGCAGGGAGGGAAAACAGCTACTTAAATTCATCCCAGTAAGAAAGAAAACACTACCAAACTATACTCATTCTGGCTTGGTTAATCCACATCTGTCTGCAAACTCCATTTTTACTCAGCTTAATAAATAATTGGGTAAGTGCAGACTGTAAGATAGGTTACAGTTTAAATCCTTAAAGTACCAAGACGATAATAGATAAACCAAGAATGAATTAACCAGCTTGGACTGTAAATCCAGGAAACAATGCCTGTTAATGAGACAAGGTCAAGACTATAACGTGGTAACTTTTTGAGATGGGTCAGAGTAGTGAAAGGAAAATAGTTTTTAGCCCCTTTACCTGCAGATTTGAAAAAAGTGTGTTGTACAATGTGTACAACCCAGTAGGAAGGTAAAGACAGAAATTTTTTTTGTTGTTTATATTTTTCCCGTGAATTCAAACTAAGAAGAAGTTCTCAAACACTCTCCTGCTTCCTTTTTTTTTTGATTCCAGAAGGAAAGGGCTTGAGGTATAGTGACCATGGACCCTTCAGTTTTCCACTTTCAGAATTTCCTTTCTCAGTTTTACTTGCAACCAGTTTCAAAGAAAGCATACACAGAAAATTTAAGTATTTACTTAATTTTGTAAAGATGTACAAAATTCTGAGATAAAAAAAGATAATAACAATCACATGCAAAGAAAACTGAGTGTAAAGCAGGTTGTTTCTCACGTTCACAACCACTGATACTCACAGGGGACTTCAACCACCCCGATATCTGTTGGAGGAATAACGCAGCAGGACCTAAGCAATCCAGGAGGTTCTGGAATGCATCAGTACATCAGCGACTACCTTCTCCAAGTCACAGAGGAGCCAACAAAAAGGAGTGCCATGCTGGACCTTGTTCTCAGCAAAATGAAGAGGATGATGAGGAATATGAAGCTCAAGCGAAGCCTTGTCTGCAGTGACTAAGAAATGTTGAAGTTCAAGATCCTTATTGCAATGAGAAGGGCACACAGAAAGCTCACTTCCTTGGTCTTTAGGAAAGCACATTTTGGCCTCTTTGGGGATCTGCTTGGAAGGGTACCATGGGATAAAGACCTGCAGGGGAGAAGAGCCCAAGAAATCTGGTTAATATTCAAGGATCAATTCCTCCAAGCTCAGAAGTGATCCATCCCAACAAGGAGGAAGTCAAGCAAAAGTGCATGGGTGAACAATTTGTCATCTGCAAACGTACTGACAGTACAATCAATCCCCTCGTCCAGATCATCGACAAAGATATTAAACAAAACTGTACCCAACACAACCCCGGGCAATGCCAGTTGTGACCTGCCTCCAACTGGATTTAACTCCATTTACCATCAATACTTGGGCCCAGCCATGAAACCATTCTTCTGTTCAAGGTCAGACTGGACGAGACTTTGAGGATGTTGGTCTAGTGAAAGGTATTCCTGCTTATGGCAGTTGTGTTGGAACTAGATGGTCTCTAAGATTCCTTCCAATCTAAACCATTCAACGATCATGAAGATATAAATTCAGCAAATTATTCCAGACTTAAAAGAAATTCTGGCAAGTGATCAAAGCATGACAATAGAAAGAAAGTCATAGGGTGTAATTACAAGTAAGGAGCTTGTTTTCTTTGTAATTAAGAAAGCACAGGAAGAATTAGCAAATCTCTGCTGTTAGAATAAGAGCAAAAATCTTCTTGCCTTGATAACAATCCTTTATCATTTACCTTTTGCCTAAACCCAGCTTTCTTCTTTTTTCTCCTATCTTTTAAAAGTGGAAAAGAATAAGGAAAATCTTTTCAAAATCAACGAGAGGGACCTCAAGAGACTCCATAATCTCTCAGGATCTGGGTGTTGGTAAGCTCTTTAAGACACAACAGCCAACTGAGAGGAGATCCCCAGAAAGACACTTCAAATATGTGTGGTTTTTTATTGATAGTCACTTCCCCTTTGGGATGATGACAATTATGGTACAATACATCTGTGTGAAAAACTGTCATAGGAAATGTGAAGCTCCCTGAGATGATGTTCTTTTAACTTCTAAGCAATGTTAAAATGTCTTGAAGTGGCTCTTCATGCACAGAATTTTTAACATAGTGAAAACATTGTGACCTTAACACAAGAGAATTCTTTGGTCTGGTCTTCCACTCATCATCATCATCAAAAATGCTTTTGGTCTGCTAATACAAGGATTGGAGAACATGGAGATAAACAAAAATTTGATTCTGCTTGCACTTAAATAAGTGTGGTTTTGAGGCCCAAAGTGAACCTATCTGGTAATCTGAATTCATACTTCTACAAAGGAGTTGTTTATCAAATTAAGTGCTCTTAAGCTCTGCTGCAGATTTGCCATAACACTTGTAAAGTGAAAGGAAGTGTCAGTCAGGATATAAAAAATAAAACATAAAGAAGAGGAGCGAAGGAACAATATTCTCATAGCATGCATTTAAATACACAAACAGCCCTGGGAATGCAGGGGAATGCTTGTCCCCATAAAGTTCTGTAATCTTTTTCTCAATCACTTTGAAAAGAATTTAAAAATCATTACAAGGCAGCAGAATGTACTTTAATTCATAGTTACTGTTTCATGGGCAAACCATGTATCAATGGACTATCTTCTCTGAAACACTGACTGCGATGTTCAAAGAAATTAGTGGACAAGCACTGAGCCTGTGCTCATATGTAGTTTGTCATCAGTGTAAACACATCAGACTCATGAGGTGGCATTTGTCAAATAGAGCTCTTTTTTTTTAGATTCACATCCTACAGAGACTACTTTATTTAGTTTCTTGTACATCTTAGAACAGTATATCTTCTGGACGCTTCCTCCTTTCAACTGTGATCTGACACTGCAGATTTCTCTTTGAATAATTCTGTCATTTATAGAAAAATGCACCAAAATCCTTTTTCTTGTTTATTCATTCAGTGAGTCATTTGAGTGACTACTTCAAAATGGTTATTTTATGAAAAATATGTGTATTTGGGTTAGTCAAGAAACTCTCCAACAAAGTTGGCAGTCCAGGCAAGGCAGAAAGAATTACAGACATGAGAGAAAAACACAAATAACACAATCCAAATTTATTCTCCTGCAAAGAACTGAGAAGGATCTTTTCTGAAAGGCAAGAGGTCATATAAAACATCACGTAGAAATTGCCTCATTCTCTGAAGTACAGTACGTCTTTAAGAAGAATCTATGTTAAATCTGGCATCTTTTTACCAAAAAGCCTGTTCCTGTAGAACATCCACCTGTTCCTGAAATAAAATCTGCCTTGTAGACCTAATTTAGAAAATAACTCAATCTGTTTTAGTCCTTTCTTTGCAACATTACCTATTCCACAAATACATACACAAGAAAATAGAAATCACAGGAGCTGACAGTTAATCTGTGATATCTCCTGAAGATGCTGGACTCGCAGAAACAATAACTGAAGTTTGTTCAGGAATAACTAAAATATTAGAATACAGTTTCTCCTTACTTCTAACTATATATGACTGACTAGTCCATCTGTATTTACAGAAGACTAAGAAAAAAGAATACTGACAGAAATTAACCTACCAATTCTGAACCTCAACAGAGCTGGACACAAAAATCTTAGAAAATTCAATATATTACATAACTCAATACCTACCAGAAAAGAAAATCCTTGTTCATGATTTTAATTTAAATGCCAAGATCTATCTATGTTGCTTTTTCAGGTGATTTAATATTTCAGTTTTTCTTTAAATTCTTCATGGATTCAAAGTTTTTGATTGGTTCCCATTTTTAGTTACTGAAATTTCTCAATAACAGAAAAAAGTCACATTACCCTTCAAATAAAACTTTCCACAACTTTCTGAGAGTATTTATACTATGTAACTGGCTAAAATGTGATTCAAAATAATACAATGATGTTTCGTTTTTGTATTTATTTCACATAAAATGATCATTTGTGATTAGCGATAAAAAAACCTGGATACTTTTAAAACTCTTTAAAAGTTTGATTCGGTTTGGTTTAGTTTGTTTTTTCCCCCAGAAAACACCCTATTAATTCAAAGGCAAAAAGATATAAAAGATATTTTAATCTTGAACTTGCATTGTTATCCATTAAAATCAATATTTTCAAGATCAGATTAAATCCCTGCCAGGTTAATCTTCATCTTATTTTCTATTTTTTTAAAGTATTATGAATATTTGTATAGGGTCTTCAAACATTGTCTTCTTCTTCATCTTTAGCAACATTTAGGGGTTAAAAAAGATACACCCAAATGCAATAAAACGATGGATTTCTTATTTGATAACCCTGTTCTCTCATCCCAGGAATGGCAGGTAATGAAACAAAAGTGATATGTTACCCAATTTTTACTCAATCCCACAACTACACAAGTTTCGGTTGCATCTGAAACGTTTAACACGTGGTTAAATATGCAAAATTATTACTACAAAACACAGAATGGCTGTGCTTGAATTGTCCAGACCAAGGCAATAAGGAGATCATTATGTTGAGAAATAAAAATTAGGCACTGATTCCATCACTAACCTGTTACTGTTTGGATCTGTATGTAGGAAATAACTTCTTCAAGTAGCCACATTCAGTGCCATGAATGATGGGGATAAAAGAAGAGGAAAAGGAGTTTTTATGTTATACTTAGTTTTGCTTTCTAGCACAAAAGAACTAAAGCATTAAAAAGAAAAAAAAAAATAAAGTGTTATTCATTCTTAGAACTTGCCCTTTACATTGGGAAAACTCATAGCGAAGATGTTTAGAAAAGTAATGGGAACTAATAGGAATATAATGGGAATGCTGACATTTTAACCAGACATTCAGCTATCTTTTAGCTCTGAATAATATCACCTCAGTATGAAAACAGTAATAAGCCTCTTTTTGATCCATTCTGGCAATGTAATTGTGGAAGAAAGATATTCTGAAATCTACAGCCTCAAAATTACAATAAGGCTGTACCTGAAAAGTAGAGGAGTAATAGACAGAAGCACAGATTAGTGAGAAAACAGCAATGAGCACTAGTTTGTCATTTTCAAATATGGCATTTAACTCATAAAGCTTTAGGCAAATGGAAGTTTTCCTTTGTTTTTCCATCTCCAAAATGAATAGAAATACTTACCACCTTCCTAGCATTGTTGTTTGTGCAATGGATCCTCAATTATATTAAGGGTCTTGCAAAAAGCAGAGTGAGTTTGGTTGCTGTTAAACATATGACTGGTGCTTGATGATGTGAGGAGATGTGAAAAATGAACCATTACTGATGATATCCTTCATACTTTATGTTGCATCATAAGCCAGGCTCTGTGCATGGACAATTACAAAATATTTTACCCATGGATCTTTCGTAATTTTACAGTCAAAAAATCTGGACTCTTGAAGTTTGTTACAGTCACAACAGACATTACCAAAAAGATAAAAATCTATGTGAGGCAGAGACAAGGTGTAAAGAACAAGGAATGATCTTACAAACAATATCACAACCATATGTATGAAAGAGCATAAGACTCGGGAGTAGGCAGATCATTTTCCAGCTATCAATAGCAATTGCAATAAACAGTCTTCTACAATTAGAGAAAGACGATGGAATAAATTTATCCACAATTAAAAGCATGCAGGCTGGCAGAGGCAATTATAATAATACATATACAGTCAATATATTCACTAATTAAAAAGGCAAGATGGAATATGGATGTATTGGGAAATAACAGGGAAATGTATCCCATTCAAATATAATTCAGTATTTGAGATATGATTCTTTGGAAGACTCCCCAGTTGGCAGCAATAGCGTAGAAATTATGCTGTATATTATATATAAACCACCCTCTGAGTGAATACTTGTACAACAGCACCAGTAATCTCGGTCCCAGTTCAGAAGAACATAAATAGTTTGGCCCGATTCCAAAAATACAGAGCATGTTTCTGATTTTCCTCTCAAAGAGCAACCGTACAATTCTCATCAGGAATTTCTACTCTGGGGCATTCTAAGAGCCGAAGAAACAGATATTCTTTTTTTAATAATTATCCCTTGATGAGCAAAATAGTATCTTGTGGTAGCATTTGCCTGATGTAGATTAGCCAACAATGCTATGCCATTACAGAGTTTATCCAAAGCCAAAGCAAAAATTAAATCACACATCAGTCCTCAAGCTGGATTCCATTTGAAGTCACTGACCTGCATTACTATTTATTATAACTGGATTCCTGGGAGGAATTTACAGGCATTATAGAAATTATGTTCTTGGTGTTCCAATGTTAAGGTCAAGAGACAAACAGAGGTCCACAAAAGACATGGAAATATAAAATAATCTTTCACCAGTATTTACAGACAATTTACAAGGGACATATAGAGCATACAGTATCACATATACTGACGACTGCATTTCTATAATCTGAGTCTTTCATATATTTATCAAGTTTGGAAACACCAGCTTTGGCATTTCCTGTCTGTTGGTGAACCTCGGTTTCATTTAAACTCTCTAAGTATCTGTTTATTCAGTGAAATATTCCTGAAAATATAATGTACTTTCACCTTACATGCATTTGCAATTGGTTTAAAAATAATGGTTGCAAAGGTCATGAAAGGAAAGAAGATTGGAGTGTCTCATTAGGCAGCAGGAGTCATGTAACTGTAACTCCCAAACACATAAAGGATGAAAAGAGGTAGAGGATCATGCTAAGGTACTGAAATATGAGATGATATGACTTAAAACTCAAATTCCTCTCAATTTGCCCCATTGACTTACTCAACTGTATCACCTAGGGAGCCAGGGAACTCTAACACAATAGGAACATTAATTGTGAACAAGAGCTAACACATGGAGAGAAGGAAAAGAGCAGGATATGCTGCAGGTGAAGCTTGAATATTATCTGTACACGGAGCAACAGTGAAACTGCAAAATCTTGCTCGGTCACTGTTTCAGTCACAAGAAGCATCTTTCTATGGGATTGTGGGAGTCAGAACTATGGATTAAGTTACACAAACGCTATGGTTTTATGAGAAAGCACGAAATAATCTGTGTAAAATTTAACACTAATCATAGCAACAGGTACATCATGGCAGCACAATTTTCACATCCTGGCAAATTCTGCTATCACAAGGGAAGTGATAGCTTGAAGAGAAATATACAGGATAGATCAGATTCTCCAGCAAAGTCTGAGTGATCTGTAAAACGTGATACGTGATAACTGCACATCTGTGCGTTTCCAAGGCTTTTTCCTGCTCTGCTTCCCACTCCATGATCCCATAAGTCAGAACTCAGTTATTCGATTTAATCTTTGATCTGCCAACATGACTAGTGTCTGGGATGACAGAATGAGTGAGGAAATGATGAACTGCAGTCAAAGAAACTCTGCTAAACACCCACTTTAGATACATTCCTTCTGTCCAACCACATATTCAGACTCATATGTCCTATGATTTAAGAAGGAAAAAGAAACATCAGACTGCCTCATAAGGAAAAATAATTTTTAAATTAACTCTTCAGAAAAATCTCTTTATTTCCATGTGGCTTCTTGGAGTAGACTAAGTATAAATAGAACTAACAGTGTCAGAATTGCCCTTTGGAATTCTTTAAGTTCTTTTCCTCAGTGTCTGTGAACAAGAGAAATTTATGTCTGAGATGCTCATTTGAGATTTCTTTACCAGAAGGTTTACTAACAAATAGGTTTGTAGCTATTTGAGAATAAAAGAGCTACAACCACAAGGGAAGCAGAAGAATTAACTTAGTAAAATCCACAAAAATTGAATTTGTAATAGGCAAAAGAAGGCATAACAGCTGGCAAATGCATGAAAATAATCTTCAGGCAAAAAAGTGAGACAATGAGGGACATTTTCAACTGATATAAATCACATTTCTTCTGCAAGCCTGAGTGGAACTGTGCCCATTATGATGTGGGAATCTAGTCTGACTCTTTTATTATTTATTAATATTCTCTCTTTAAAATATGAAGCTATTTTATATAAGGGAAAAACTTCTGTAATGGGACAGGCCAAATAATTCTTCAGCTTAAAATAGAGTAGTGAATGGAAGATGCTCGGGAAAGTAGCAAACTGCATTTAAAAAGATATTTGAAGTACTTTTTGTTAGCTTTCAGCAGTAAGAGGTTTCTGGATTTCCTGATCTAGGTTTCAGGATTTCCTGATCTAGGTTTCAATACATATAAGTATGTTTTCTATTTATTCAGCGTTGCTTTCCTGGAAGTATCCTTGTGTGCATTTTCAATGACGGCATGATATTTTTAGACATTACAATGACTAAAAATTGTTTGCCAGAAAATCAGTTTTAGAATATATGATTTCTTTCTTCCTTCATGTACATTACCTTTCATTTATTGTCATTTCATTTTGCCTCTCATTTAAATCACTCAGGCATTCTTCCTAGACTTCTACAGCTCTCCAGAATCAGGTTCAGATTTGATTATCCCAAATAGTTTTATATTTAAACCCCTTGCAATTCAATCTCCATTTCTTTTCACTGAGAAATACGACAAACAATAGAGTTTAGCTATCAAAAATGCTAACTTCCTTACATATCCAAAATTATCATATACTCCTGCCCCCTTTTTCCTAACTGTTAAACTTTTATTGATCCACAACAGCCACATGATAGCTCCCTTTTCTTCAGTGAGAAACAGTAAGTAAAGAAAAATAGCTAAGGAACCTTATCAAACTAAAAGACGGGACCAATACAGAAGGACTGCTCTATTTCATTATATTAATATTCTAGAGTAATGGACATTCAGTCACATATGGAGATTTTTATTAATCTGAAAGCTTTTCCAGCTTTTCCAGCTACAAAATTTAGACTAATAAAAGATGAAACATTTCCATTCAAACCTTAGCTTCTGAAGCTATTATGGCTCCATTTTCTACTATGAGAGTAATTATAAAAAGCAGAAGCAAATTTTATTTCACGATCCTTTAATTTGTAACAAGATTTCCTAAGAAACTATAGAAGGGTTATACAGAATCTATGAAATATAATCACTTGGTAGAAATAAGTAATAATAAAACAGATACAATATTATGCGTTTAAGAATCAATAGGAAATGTTATAGCTTTTCACTTAACTGATTATTGCATTTAAATTACTAAAACACGAGAAAACGTCAGCCAAAAAATATCAGAGGTACAATAAATACAAACAGATGTTCTAAAGGAAATGATTGTCAGGTTGCAAGAAGAATCATTTAACTTACTGATGAATGTTATATTCCTTAGTCTGCAGCCATTTTTATAAACAGCTGATAACACTACATCAGGCAGTAAAGAGAGAAGTTCATTGCTAGATCTTTATTGGGCATTCTTCCATGGCAGGGTGTGATGCTTCAGCATCACCAAGATGTATTACAGCTGCACACAGTATTCTTTTGAGCCAAAATCTGTTTTGCAAACCTGATTTTCCTAAGGCACTTAGACATCCTGATTTATATATACTATTTAAAGTTTTGTAATCCCCAAAACATTAAAAAAACCCTACTCTCCTTTGTTCCTCCTGCCATAATGGTGACATAATTGTGGAGACCTCCCCACAAAGCATGGCACAAGGCACACCACACCAAATGTTAGGAGGCTGGAGTACATGTCAGCAGTTCCTGCGCTTCTGCCAAAGACTTGTTGAATCAAGGACTCTTTTTTCTTTTTTCTTCTCCAGTTTATTTTTTATGACTTATTTACTTTAACCTAATAGACAATGGTCTTAGAGACTTTTCTCCTGCCTGCAAATAGCTGAACAAAACCAGATCCTGGCCTTCTCGATGTTAGTGTTATTTTGCATGATTTCTAAACTGTAGCAGACTACTAGCTTTCTGCAGGAAAAAAATCTTTATTTTTGTTATTTTAAAAAAAAGATTAAACCTTATAAAAAGTCAGTAATTAATAATACAATCAAAAGTTTGATAAATCGATTTTCTACGCTTTGTGAAATTGTTCCTTTCCACTGTCCCTTCCCCACTGGCCACACTGCATGTCTTTTCACGCTAGGGATAGGACTATCAAGACAATTTAGCTTCTTCATGGTCACCAAAGTAACAGTCTATGCATTCACAAACACTCATAACTTAACAGCTCCAGTATGTCTGTAGAGAACATGTTTTTCAGAGAGCCTCAGTACCCCAGTAGAATTCCTGAAACCATTAAATTTGATGCTCAAATAACATCAGAGCTTTTCAGAAGTCCCGTCTGAGCAAATCATAAATCCTCAATAGCTCACTAAGTTCTCTGTTCCTTCACTCTTCGAGTACTGCTATTAGCTGTTCTTTCCACTCTGCTGACATTTCTCCAAGGGGGAAAAAAAATAAAAAATAAAAAATAAAATCTTCTTATTTGAACGAAAGAAAGAATGACATCAGTGAGATCTCCGCAACTACAATAGACAATGAGCACCTCTTTTCTCTTTGCTTGATAAAAACAGATGGAAAAAAGAGAACGAAAGTAAACACACGACTTTCTGCATATGTCTTTTCTGCTCACAAAGAATGGCTCTAAAGGTATTGCTCTGATTTAACAGCTTAGAAAATGGGGAAATCTGGAGGGAGTTAAAGGGGAAATTGAAAATAATATTTTTAAAAATGTGTAAAAAGGCAGAACTGAGAGCCCAAAGTATACATTATGAAGTGTATGTTTATGAAACCGTTAATACTTAACTCTTTCTGTTAAAAGTTCAGTACTAAAATAAATCAAAAGCATGAATTATATAATTGTAGAATAAAACATATCTACTTATATCTCTCTAGTTAAGTGGCAGAACACAACCTGCTTTTTCCATGAAGCATACGTTATGTTTCTCATCAGCAACACCCCACACAAACATCACAGTGCAGTTGCCAAGGAATAATCAATTGAAATTATACATAGACTCCAAACACCAGAATAGTGTCTGGCACAAAACAGCTACCATCAGGGAAGACACTGTAGTAAGTTTGGCGCTCTACTTAAGTGCATTCATCACAAAACATAGTGGTGGTTACTTGTGCTCCTCTATTAAGACACAGCAAGATTGTAAAAAATATTTTGCATGATTAAATCATTTAAAGATCAGCTTTTTTACACCCTGAATAGTCAGCATTCATTGTAATTGTAATGTCTAAAGTAAAAAATTCTGAGATATTGTGTAACTGCAAACATTCTCCTTTTTCATTTACAGTTACTTGCAGAGGCATTGGGGTTTTTTTTCTTGATCAGTGGCCCATAGTTTCACAGGGTGCCTAGTAACACCAGATTTAGTCAGTGTTTGCTGTACAATTCATTCTTTTAGATCTAAGGATTCTGTATTACTAGGGTTTGTCTATAGCTCAGGCATTACAGCTCTGATCTCTCTTTTCATGAAAACGTGTCCCCCAATGACTGTCAATGGATGGTTCATGGAAAAGACTATGGCAGATGGGTCTAGTTGGACCCTCCCATTGGAATACTCTTTGCCTCCTTTTTTTCTCTCTAGATTCTTATATCCAGCATTGTACTTAATAAGTAACAACAAATATGTCCTCTTAATTCATTCACCTAGACTCTAGTCTTCCTGTCAATCCAGTCTACATATTGTGAAAAATGAACGTTTTCTTTAACCATGTCCTTCCAAAATCATTGAGTAGCCCCTGTCTCTTATGGTAGAAGAAAAAGTGAATTATTGCTTTCTTCCACCCTTCTCCAAATCACTCGATTTCAGAGCCTGTCATCATAACTCCCTCAGTTCTTTCTTCACTATATCTTCCTGATCCACTTAGACAACCTAGGAAGTGGGAGATCGGATCTGTATATGTCTGCTGTGCTTTTAACAGAAAAAACTCTCCAGATAATGTTTATCACATGGCTCAATGCCCATTGCTTTCATACAATCAACAAAATTGAACAAAAGAAAAAGTAATAATTATTTTGTAGCAATACATGGTTCCAGTAACTACAGATGTGCTCTGATAATTGCAGAAGTGATGTCTGTGGCTCTATTCAGCATGCAACCGTTAACTAGTCACAGACTTACCCTCCTACTTATGCCGAACTTCAAGCAAAATGTTGCTTGAAGCAACTCCAAGCAAATGTTTTGAAAGTGAAACCCACTTGACTAAATTAAAAAGACATGTTTAGCAAACTGTCTTAATTATTAATCAGTTTGCAGTTTTACCCACTTGTGCCTACTCTGTGTAATAAACATTTATTAAGCTTTTCTTTTTTATATCATGAATGCTGCTAATGTGCTTTGAATTGCTCAGAGAAAATTACATATAACATAGGGCTCCAAGTGACATTAATTGCCAAATCCTAGATCGAGAGGTTTTGTGTTGTGGGGGCTTTTTCCCCTTCCCATAAAACATTCTGAATGCCTGTGTTAATCTCTTTTGGTTATCAGTCTATAAATTTAATTTAATTAATAAGATTTTTCAAATCACATTTCGTAAATCACTTGATTATTTAAGTAATTATGTATGTCAAAATAAAGTATAGTAATAAGTATATTTTTGTGATGTTGAGAACTTAGTATATATACAAAGTAATATATATCATAAGGTAACAGCAAATGTAGCAAGTGCATATTGTGTTTATATAGTTACCAACTGAAAATATTACAAGAAATACACAGCAAAAATGAATAATTAGGGTTTTTGTTGTTGTTGTTTGTAAACTATTGGGAAATGGTTTTCATTTTTTACAAATATATTAATTATAATAAGAAGTAGGAAGGGCTGGAGTGAGTAGACATAATCTCATTGATACCTAAACATTTTCACTCAAAACCTAATTTTATTAATTAAGAATATTTCAGTTTGATTTGAAGTAAAATACGTTTTAAATTAAAATTGAGCATTTTATAGAAATACTTGAAATTCAACCTTATTTTCACCTGAATTAATAAATGTTTTCCTTTGTACAACATTTCAGAAGTTAAACAATCAAAATACTTTCACTTCATAATAAAGCTGATATATTGTGGGACAAAACTTTGATGCTAAAGTTTTCAATATTCTTTGCCCTTTCCACAGATTATTTTTTTTTCTAATCAAGTATACGCAGAATTAAAACTGTTTCCTAACCACTGCATCACGTGCTTTCAAGTTCTCACTACATCACTGAGAAGCCCCTAAAAGGTGCATGATTCTCTTCTTTGCACTGGGATAGTGTTACAAATCAGTGTAGACTACTCAGGCTGTAACGTAGTGCTCACTTATATCAACAAGGGCTCTCATTAACCACTAACGCCAATGGATCAAGACCTAAATTACTTTCACATTACAAATATTTCTGAAAAAAGGTTTACACGAAGACACTTGTAGTATTGAAAAGTCATATGAGATTTTGATTGGGTACAAAATAGTTTATGTGAAATATATAGAAAATAAGTGAGAATGTTTGTCACTACTCCATTAAATTAATATTTTACCTCTGGGGCAATAAATATTCAGCCCTATGTACTCCTAATGTTTAACTATATACTACATTTTAGAATTCACACCAGTAAAGTATCTGTGTTAATAAAAATCATACATAAAAACATAGGAACCCTTAACAATTGAATATTTTCTTTCCTTTTAAGACTCTCAGGGAGAATATAAACCACCATTTCTTATGTAGATCCCATGCAATCTTTAGGAACAAATCAGTTTATAGGTTATGTCTTCTTTTGTATCAATCGGGTCACTCACTGTGTAAAACATCAGATTTCAGTGTGGTATTCACAGGCATTCCTCATTCTGAAAAGGAGAACAGTGACTCTTTTATTTTACAAAAGTCTACACGTACTAGAAAATCAGGACCGTCACAAGGACTCAGAGACAGTCTCTGAGAACCAGAGGGTTGTGTTGGAGGAGGAGAGATCTGTAATCACAACCAGATCATGCCGGTCTAGAATCTGCTCTTGTGTAAAAGTCAATGTTGATTACTTGATTAGACAAAGCCTCTAAAACTAATTGTCTTCTTGTGAGAAGTGAGCCCACATGAAATCTGGACAACAAATGTCTTGCTAGCAATTTGTCTTTCAAAATGGCATTTCTGGTTCAACAGGAACCAGTAAATTGCAACTGAGACAGAGAACTTTCTTATCTACTTGCATGCTTGTGTCCTCACAATTATACAAATCAAACAAACAAAAATTAAAAAAAAAGAAAAAAAGCAGAAATTGTTGAGTTATTGTATCCTTAGAGACATATCCCTAGTGGGTTTATTTTTCTATCAGGCTAGAAAAAAACAAAGAATGTGCAGTCTTCCTCACCTAGGGGAGTAACTGAAGTTTGTTTTGCGTTTGGATGAGCATCATAATCACAGGCAAATCCTTCAATTTTTCAGGTATAAAGGGAAAACATGTTGTCACTTCCTCTCTGACACACAAACTAAGCCAGAGTTAGTGTTGGTAAGTTCATCAAACAACATCATAATAACAACTGTAGGTACGTAGAGAAAGAAAAACAGGCTTCTTTGGACAAAGTAAGTACCAAAGGATTCTAAGTGCAGCTCGAGTTCCAGCCAAACTTAACATATTCTGCTGATTGAAACTAGATTTGAACATCTAGGTAATTGAGGAGTGTGTTAAAGACTGTTTTTTTAACATTCATAAGAATAATAATATTACCCATAACTTTATATTACTCTATGTGAAAATACAGAGACATTATACTGTGGAAGATTTAGGAACCTTTTGATATCAGATTTTAAATACACAATAAGACAAATAAAAATATTCCCTTTTTAAACTTAAACTTGGAGTATTCGAAAGCAAAAATATTTTGTAATTTGCATTTTCATCGCCTACTTCCAATGGTACATTTTGCATCCTCTATGAAAAAATAATTTTCATTATTTTCCAAAGAGGTAGTGTGTGCATATATATATTAATTTTTAAGAAATTTATGTAATATATATCTACTTATACATTTGCATATATATACTTATATTTATATTGTCCCAAAGTTGTTACAAATAATTTTAAGGGACAAAAGAAAGTTTCTTCAAAACCTAATTCCTACTGCTAGAAATAGACACCAGGAAAAGACAAAGGACCATTTATAAGGTTTTCAGTTTAACTGGGAAACTGAAGAGTCTGGGTTTTTCCTCTTGACTGATCTAATGCTCCCCTCCCCATGACCGCACGTTGCTTCTCATCGTTTTCCCACATTCAGTTTATCTTACATATTTAGAATTAAAATTAATAAAGCTATTGTTATTCCTTTTGAGTTTAGTTTAATTTCTTACAATAAGGACCACAGTTTCTATTAAAAATATTGATAAAGTATCAGTCTTTAATATTTAACAATTATCCCGATTGCATGAATATAAAAAAAAATCAGGATTATTTTCTACTTCCTTTTAAAGATTTTAACATTTTTGTTAACATTTTACATCACACAGAACTTGTACCTCCTACTGATGTGTTGCACCTATGTTGCAATTTTGGAGGGATTTAAGTTTTCTTGAGCTTGTGAGTAAGCAAGTATAATCATGGCTGAGAACTAGGTTTCAGAAAAATATTACAAGGCTTTTTTTTTAAGTTCCATGTAAGCACGAAAGTTCTGAGATAAATGACCAATATCTCATGATCATTTTAAATCATAACCATTTTGAAACTGGAATGTCTAGCTTACTATCTTACTCAATGTTGAGACATTAGTCTTTTGGTTATGATTTTTTGTTACTTTTATGATATCAGTCAGGCTTTATGGGCACTTCTAGATGAAACTGAATTCATAGATCTACAAACTACGCCAGGACAAGGGACTCCTGTTTAAAACAGTGAGAACTAACAACACCAGAGAGCACACTGCTGTTACTACTTTCCCTCTTTCTCTATGTTTCAAAGCAGTAATATTTGCTTTAGTCCTATCACATTCCAACACCATTCCTGTCTTTGTCCAAATCAATGCAGTCTCTCTTCATCAGAACTTTTACAAGCTTATTCTCTTACTGTGATACTACCTCTAAAATAGTCAACTTCTTCATCTTTATAAAACTTACCAGACTTTAGTCCTTGAACTTATTTCTTAAAATTTAAGTATTTACATTTTATTGCTGCCTGCTGCTACTTTTATTTGAGCACACAGAATTACAGAGAGTAGAAAGTCAGTAATAGGAGCTTTATACTTCACTGCAGTTAAAAGTTAAATTGCTCCCCAGGGAGAATGAGTTATAGAATTGTACTTCAGAACAGTACTTATCTTCTTTTTTTACAATATGATTAAAATACTTCTTCCTATCAATTAATGAGTTACATCAAAAAAAAAAAAAAGACTTGGGCAGCTACTGTTTGAAGCTGTTCAAAAGCTGACATCCAGTCACCTTTTCCAGATGGTTTCCAGAAGTACGTTGTGTTACCTGCCTGGATGTCAGAAATCGATATGCTTTCTGGTGAATGAATGGGATATTTTGGTTCTGATCAGGGTGACAGCTGGTGCTCAGCTGCCAGAAAGGGGATCACTATGGTTTGACTGCAGTCCTGTGGCACTATAGAGGGAAAATGGCATTGTCCAGTGCCTTCCAGTTCCGGTTAAAATTTATTTTCACCTCTGATTTGATCTGTCACGTTTCATTGAGCGTATCCTGAGAGGTGTAGGTTTGAGCTCCCAGGTAAGGAAGGATGTCTTACCTCCACAGTGAGCTGGTGGTAGTCCTGCACACATTGAGTTCTTGTGTAAAAGTCAAATGCCATACAGCCAATTTTTATTCCTCCAGAAGTTCTGCCCCAAACACAAAAATGTTTATCAATCAGCTTCCCCATTCTGCTTCTGTACACTATTTCTAACAAGCAATGTATATTCTGGTACCTGAATTCTTTTGTTAGTCAAAAAAACCCCAAAACAATGACCCTGCTCTATGTAGCAATTTCTTTTGTCTGAAGACATTTGTACTGTAAGACCAACACGAACTGACATGCATCAATATTGCTTGTTCTGAGCTAGGGTCAGATCGAGTTGAAATATAAGCTCTGTAAATAGGACAGAGAAAGTGCACAATGGAAAACAAATAAATGTGTTCATATACCAGACAAAGAAGACACAGACCAATAACATTGTATTTAATTTGGATCGAGAAGATGCTTTACCATATTTAGGAGTGATGAAAGAATAAATATTACATCTGTTGGGGAAAAAAAATGCAGATCTCTTCAGTCAATTCTTCACATTAAGAAGGATTTGTGCAGTGGGTTGAGAAATACAGTGCTCTAAAATATATTATGTCTATTTGCTAGACATCCAGACTAGAAACCAGCTCCCCAGTAAATAAAATTATTGATTTTTATTTTTTGCCCATTCTTTGCATTTTGTTGCCAGAACCTGACTGTAAAGAAGAATGAGAAAACAAGGACTCATGAACGTATGTTTGAAAAATTTTAAACTACTTATTTTTAGGTAAAATTTACCTTTGCAGAGAAAAATTTTGAATTTCAGGCAAAATTTCTCCTTAAAACAATCAAGTGATTATTTGTTCAATTTAAATATAATTTGTAAAGTAAATAAAAGGTAATCAAAGTAATTATTCATAAATGCTAAAATAAACCCTAACACAAACCCAAGGTAGTCACATATCATACTGGAAGCAAATAGAACATGTCAGAGATTGGACATGTCTATATCAAAATGAAAGTGACACTTTTCACATTAAATTAAAAGTAGAACTTTTAATCACCGCCATTGCTTCCAAGTAACAGTTAAGTAATAAACTAGTGGTAGTTTTGAGGGACTTCTGCAGTAAAAATTACAGACTGTATAAAACCTATATTTTTATCACAGTTGCAAGACACAGAAGAAAGACTCGTTAACAGCAAGGATAGAGAGCTCTGTGGAAGAGAAGAAAGCAGCAGTTAAAATGTCAATTGTTAGTGCTACATTCAAAGAAAGAAGGAGAAAAGAATTCCACAGGCAAAAGACAAAAAAATCCTCTCTCGGTATATTATCTGGAAGAAACTGAAAGCTCTGAGTTTTATTTTGATATTTTAGGTGATAAATCAATCATACTTTTCTTACATATACACCCCTTTTAACAAATGCTCGGTCATTTTGATTTTCCTTTCTTTCAGCTATATTTTGCCCCTTTTACTTGTTTATTCCTCTCAGATGCATATCACAATACTTAAAAAAATAATCCTCTCACACTCATATAGAGTATTTTATATACATATATTCCCATGTATATCCTGATGACCTTAGAGACGTTCCTCGGTACTACATGCAGTAAAGTAATTCAGAAAGTAAGTCAAATTGAGACTCCATCATATTTGCATTATATGTAGCAAGCAACATGCATGTTATATATGCAGCAAACAGTTCTGTTTCAAATGGAAATGTCAGATATTGCTACATATGTATGAAAGCAGCAAGGACTGGTTTTAAAAATTTCTAGCTTATACATTGAGGCATTAGTGTTATTACTTTTGTTTAGAAGCTTCCTGAGCATGGAATAATAGGTTGGAAAAGACCTTTCAGATCATCAAGTCCAACGCTTAACCTAACTCTCTCAAGTTCACCACTAAACCATGTCCCCAAGCACCACATCTACGTGTCTTTTAAAGATTTCTAAGGATGGTGACTCAGCCACTTTGCTGGGCAGCCTGTTCCAATGCTCGGCAACCCTTTTGGTGAAGAAAGTTTTCATCCCATGGCACAACTTGAGAACATTTTCTCTTGCCCTATCACTTGTTACTTGGGAGCTCAACACCCACCTTGCTACAGCCTCCTTTCAGGTAGTTGTAGAGAGGGATAAGGACTCCCCTCAACCTCTTTTTCTCCATACAGCCCCAGATTCCTCAACCAGTCCTCATAAGACCTGTGCTCTAGACCCCTCACCAGATCTGTTGCCCTTCTTTGGATGTGCTCTAGCACCTCATTAGATCACAAGTGTCTAATAACATGTTATAAGCGTTGTTTCCGAGAAACATGTGGATGACCCAAATTTCAAGGTATCAGGGATAACTTTAGATCATACATTCTCTATGCAGAGAAGCTGCTCAAATATGATTTCTTAATTTACTGAACCTCTACCAGTTCTAAGTGACTAACATCTAGCTAGAATCTTTTTGAAAATCAGGGTGTTTATTTAAGGACTTTTAAGGACTATTTTATTTGATACTTAAGTGACTTTCATTCAGATAATTTAGCCAATTCTGAGAACTCTGTTTTATTATTCTATGGGGGAAGCATACTGTAACTGCATTGTCTACTACTAGAACTCATGGCCTATGTGACTGAAATATTTAGTAGTTTTTTATGTCTAGTCTTTGCACTGGTCTTTTTTAGAAAGTGACCTATTTTCAGGGGCTTGTGACAAGTTCAGTTATCAGAAATGCTCCAGCAGTCTCATTACCGGTTAAATCAAAAGACTGTTGAAAAGAAACTGCATGCTACATTATGGCTGGAAAGGACTTCATCAAAGTTTTTGGTTGAACATTATATCACATAGAAATCCCTAGGAATCCCATAGAAATTTTTTATTATTCTTCTGGTTTTCCTTGACTTCACAAAGACAATAAATGCATCCCAGAATCTTGTTGCCCCATCACTATAAACCCATCACTAATTGTGAACAGCAAATATGACCACTTTGAGATATGTGAAGGTCCCTAATCCCTAGAAGTTTTGACTCATTTTTTAATTATTTTCTTCTGACCTCCTGTCTATCATCCTGCAATCATTTGCATTTACAGAAAAAGGGATCTATTAGCATAAAATAATGAAGGAAAAAAAAGTTAATACTTTCCTATAAGCGCCATCAAAAAAGCTGTTTTGTATATGAACTGCATTATACCAAGAAAGTCTTTACAATAGACACCAGTACACATCCCCTTGTACAAATAGATATGCAGAGGGTCCCTTGCTGTGTTGTCTGCACATACAACAGCAGCAAATTCCAGTCGGTCTTCAGTCATGATTATTTTGATTTTTAAAGAAACGTTTTTAACGTGAATATATCAAACATTCATTATTAAACTTCAGGCACCGCGTGACGTTGTAAAGTACAGGGTCCATTTAAAGCTCTTGGACCTAATTTTTTATCGCATCTTCATTTCAATTACTGATGAATTATTATTATACCATTTGATATCTTTTTGTCCTTGAGACTTACAGGGCATGTTGACTGACAAGACAGGTATAAAATCATTTATTTCATTCTTCTTCCTTACTTACTTTTGACTTCCCAGATTCTTCTTATTACTTGCTAATGTCTTAATGATAATTAATAGTCTGTAATTAGTGCTAGCTTTGGATCTGCCCAGAAGTTCCATCTAGAAATTCTGTGAGAGATGAATTTCAATTCATGATGTTGTTATTCAATTACTCAGCTATTTATCATACTTCTGTCTACAGTAGTCTGTATTTGCAACACTTTTGTACCACGCATCTTCTAGAACATATCTATCCTGAATTATGTCTAGGAATCATTGGGGAACACGGGTAATTTTACCCTACTTGACTATATCCTTCTGGAGTTACCTTAACATTTTTCTTTCAAAGAGTTTACTTCCAAAGAATGTTTAAGCCACTGAGAAGGCGACTGACATGATTAGAAAACTGATGTAGTGACAGAGGAATGCTCATTTGAGGAGAAGGGGTATAGAAATTATGTTGCTAGGGTTAATTTTTTCTTTCAGGAGCATGTTTCTTCCTGTGCTCTTAATCAGAATACCTGGATAAAATAAGTATTGTAAAACAAAACATGTATTTTCAGAAAACAACAGGCATTTTTGGACAATCTGGAAAAGCCGTTACTAAGAATGCACATAAGTGAAGAGTGCTTGAAAAGGAATGAGTGATCCAGATTTCCCCAACTGTTTTAGGGCTTCCTCAATGGATAGTGGTAATTGCTCACTTCCTCCAAATATTTTTCGTATTTACTTCTTATTCACCTTATCTTAACAAACAAATGAATCATAACTCTTAGTATTTATAGCACACATCTGTTTGGAATGAAAGTTTGGTTTTGTTTTATAGAGAATTTCTGAAAGGAAAATTCTGAGTATGCCGAATAAGATGGATTTTAAATATAAGAAAAAAGCGCATATAGAAACCTGTCAAACTAAGACAAAATTAGGAACAGAATTCAAATGCTTGACTCTATTCCATACAGAGATGATTGCATGTATGTATGTTTATATGCTTGAAATTTACATAAAGAACACTTGAATTAAACCTATTGTTGTATTTGAGAATATACAGCACATTTAAACTGCACATAAAACTGTACAAGCAACATATCAGTGAAAATCTGGTGAAGAAGAGAGCTTATGTAGAAATCAACACTGTAGCGATACAATGTCTGTCTGGTTGTCTGACATATTCTAGCATCAAACATTCGCACCACTGTGCAGAGGTCTCATTCAAGTTGTTAGCTGTTTGTCCTGCACATTATGATAGTGAGAGACTTGAAATTCTTGCCCTACATGTAAAAATAACACAAGTTATAATATATGGAGGGGAAGAAAGGTGAAAAAATGAAACTGGTAACTTTAAGTAGTCGTATTTATGAAGGATAGCCAGATATGTGATTTCAAGACTTAGAGCACAGTACCTGGGTGGAATATTGATGTCAAGATGAATGTGAAAATACTGACTTAGGATCATATTTTGTCTGAAATTTCAATTCAGAAAGCTTTTATTTTGCTTAACTGTAAATAAGGTCTGGATAAAGGATAAAGGTCTGGAAGAAAATCTGTAGGAATCAGAAGGAGGAGGATAAGAGAAAACAGAGAAGGATTTAAAAATAGTTCTAATTGTGAAACATATGAAGAATAATAACAACGTACATTATTAATAAAAGATCATTTCAAAAACTCTTAGCTACATATTTTATTTTAATCAACTAGAACAAGGACCTAAATAACAAAAGTGCTCAACAAGTCTGAAAATAAAAACAATTTTTGACAGTGAGATTGTTAAACATAGTTCTTCATAGTACTTAAAAGTTCTATTTTAAGTACCATACATTGTAAGTTAATTACGAAAGAAGATATGTCAGATAAGTACTTTAAGATCTTTCATCACAAGAGTTTGATAAAAAGAAGAGAAAGAAAATAAGAAAGGAATGTAAAAGTTAAAGTGACCATTCATCAATATTTTGTAGGAATTGAGTATTTGACTTGTGAGTAAATTGTTAGCTGCAAAGCTGCAAAGTTCACTGAGTACAGTTCACAGTTAATTTCACCAGTCAAATTAACAGCTTTGACTTGGCAGAAATTATTCTGTCAAACTATTTTATTATAATTCTCATCAAGAGCCACACTTTATTCTTCTATATGACATCTCACTAACAGACATCAAATAACTACAAACCTACCTATGTTTCATCATCGTAATAATGAGAAGAAGCTATTATATGACACTGTCTAATTCAGTAAGTGAGGAAATTAATTTGGAAAGTGACAGTACTTTTCCCTACATGTAAAACCAGTACCAAAGAAGGGCAGATTTGATAAGTATCTCTTGTCCTAACCAGTTGCCACAATTTTGTATGTCAATTTTGTCATTCACAATAGACTCACTTATCTTCTTTGGGTCTTGGCAAAAAGTCAGATATTTTTTTCAAAATTATCTACATCTTGCCAGAAAGTATGTGAATGTTGCAGCCAATTGTCAGATTTCATTTGTATTTAAAACTACAGTGCAGATATTCCTCTTTGAAGTAGGCACACATATGAGAAGACCTCAGTTTTATTCTTAAATTTCAATATAGCCCAAAGAAACTTGAAACTGCATTTGTAACAGGTTTAAAATACACTATACTGAGTAAACAGAGAATTAATTTATTTTTATCCTGCCAAGCTATTATAGTAAACCGTGACATTTTCCATTTACTGTTTTTGAAAAGTAATAATTGCATTATCAATATAAGGAAACAGGAAATATGTGTTCTTAATTTTAAGCATGAGAAAAGATAAATGTTATGATTGTCATGGAAGTGGAGATATCGATGTCAAAGGACCATTACAGCTGCAGTATCTAAGCCCAGGAAAATAAGTGCTGCTACAAATATATGCAGTCCTCAAGTTCTTTGGATGATTTTGAACTTCTTCAGATACCCACTGCAATTGGTAGGTTTTGTTTGCTGCCAATGCAAATGAACAGTGAGGCTGCTTCAAACAAAGCATTCCTAGTCCTTGCCAATCCCCTCTCCCTGTTTGTGGTACCAACCGATTTCTTTTTTCTGATGCACAATGTTCATTCATTGGACAATATTAGGTGCTGGGAGAATGTTTTGTGGAAATTCCATCATTTTCTGTTGTCTTTCAGGCTCTCCCATGTACCGTGAATAGTAGATCTTGCAGAAAACTTGAAATCCATGTAACACTTGGGACCATATATGTAAATTGGTCTGTGTAATGCACATATGATGCATCAATGTAAAACCTGATACCCTTCTCAAGGTGCTGATCTTCATAGTAGAGCTCTATTGACAAAATACTGCCCTTTGGAGTTCATCTGGAAAGAAAGAACATCTATATTTTTAGGGAGAAAATGTCTTCTTTCCTTATTCCTTCAGCAGCTAGAGAAGGTTTAGCTGTTATTCTTTTTTCACACAACTCTTCGAAACATGTGTTTCTTAGCTACCACATGTTAGAAAATATTTAGTAGATGAAATAAGACCATTTCTATTTCAAATTTTGCATTGAAGTTGAAATATGGCAACCAGATTAATAATAGCTGATAAGAGAACAAGTAATTCAACGCCTTGTATCTTGAATGTGGACAGTACTGGTTTTGGGCAAGGTCTTTCATTTCTCAAAATTAGCCTTGCATATACTCTGCTAGACAGACACTCTTCTCTACCAGGTAGAATGACAGGATCTGCAAAGATTTGAACTTGTAATTTCCCTTCAACTCCACAGTCTAAGGCCTGGGCAAACTTCAATCTTTAGGATATATTGGAAGCACCATACCCCACATATATAAACTAGAAGAAAAAAACTCGAACAAATGTTCCTGTGAGCAGAACTGATGAATTTCATGCCAGAAAAAAAAAATAAAAACCCTGCAAAACATCCTGCAAGCCGTCCTGCCAAACCATGTTAGCTTCCTACACAAGGAATCCCTGTGCATTCAAAGGAAAACGTAAATATTTTTCACTTTGTTTTGTTAGGTTTGTGCCTTTTAGCTCAGTACATTTGCAATACGTAAGTATATTACTCTGGTTACTCCACTCTGTAAATATATTTGATATAATCAGTATTTTTAGAATTACAATAAAGGCACTTTTTCCAGAAATATATAAATTCAAAACATAAAAATAATCTGAAATAATAAGCAAAGATGTCAAAATTATAAACTCTTATTGAACTTTTGATATCATTAGAAAACTGCCTTGTTCTTAATTTCATTGCTTTACTAGGACCAAAAGTACGAATCCTTGACCATATTATGAGTATATTTTAACATTTTTCAGCCTAACTGATATCAGTCCTAAACAATCAGTTTCATAATATCTGTACTTTGCCTGAGCTTATTTGCATTTTGGCTCCACCTGGGCCAACAACATCTTACTGAAGCAAAGACTGGTCTGAAATAATTGAAAATTTTGCTTTGCTTACATTCCACTTCTCTGGTACACCTGAACAGATAAACAGCAGCAACACTTCACTGTTGGTTTGAGATTAAATTATACTTGTATATATGGTAATACCCTTTGTAATGGAAGAATATAATGATGTCTACACACGTCTTTATGTTACCATAGGGTTCTGCATCTACTTAGTGACCTTGTTGTGCTGTTGGTGACTTTTGACACATTCCTAGCTAAACAAACTTTAAAAAAAAATTAATGTACATTTCAAAACAGCAGGAGATAATTAGCAGCATTAATGAGGCTGCTCATTGGATTCCACAACAATATCTTTCACAGCAGGAGAATCAGACTATTTGTGTGTCAGGGACACTTACCCTTGACATTTTCTAATTACTTTTTGTGGGGTTTCTTAACTCACCTTAACTACCAGGAGACACTGACATTGAAGCTGACCATGGTGGTCAGTGTATGCCATCAATTACAAACCAGCAAGGTTGCAAGACTACGTCAGGCTCAAAATGTCTTAGTACTGACACAGGATCAATGCTGATCTTTCAGAGAATTTGTATTCCTAGATTGAGATCATAGACTCACACCATTAAATTATACGTTTTATTTAAACTGAGATTTATATCAATAGTCAAGAACTAATCTACAGCAAAACGATTTTTTTAAGCAAGTGCAACTGTGCCACAAAACCACTTCATGGTCTCTCTTCAAAGATGAAAAATATTTGATTTAAAACCAAAGTTAAGTGCCGTTTGAACATTTTTGTAGGTCCTACAGCATATTTTAGAAATGGGCAAGGGTTTTTTTTAGATTATTTACCCTTGACCTAAAGGTCTCTTTTCAAATTTGATAGGAGTTTTATCTTTACTTTAAAGGAAAATCAGTTATTTCTGAGTGCTTTTGAAAACTCTGTCTTCATTGACTGTCACTTTTCATAAAATTAACTGATTTATCTCAGATTAAAAAAACAAATCAATATCCTCACGTAATGAAATAAGAAAATAAATTACACAAAAAAAATCTCATAGCTTACATCTTCATTTGGCTTCTCATTCCTTGAAGGAAAAGTAGATCATGTCAACTACTAAGCAGAAGTTTCCTTCTGGTATCATATGCCTCCCACATTTTCTCTACCTTCTATGTGCATCTACATTTTGGCTTTGCACTCATTGTTATTGCCAATTGTTAGCTGTCGCCTTTTTCATTTTCTTCTTACTGTCACATTATTAAATAAAACATCTTTTTTGCATGAGGATTTCTCTGATACCAGTGACCTTCTGAGCACCCTGTGTGATTTTAGGAGAGATATAAACCAGTCAATAATAAAATAGTACAAGTAATTATGAAGTATTTATACAGTAATACTAAAATATTTTTTCTTCCTCTATGCAATTCTTATTTTATCTGAGATATTTTTTAATTCAGTTTTCTCCCTAATAAACTAGTGAACTGCTTTCATCTTTCCATATTTGGCTCACATGTAAGCAAAAATATGTGTGGCAGAAAATGGTAGGAAAGACGGAAGATTTGATAACAAGATAGGGAGCATTTTATTGTAACATGCAATCTTATATCATCAAGTTAAAGTTATCATTGAGAGTTCTTTTGTGCCTTTGTGATACACAAAAGCTATTGCTTTTTCTGGAGATCAACCTGCTAGAATCAAGAAATTTGTTCTTTCCATGGCTTTCCCTAGACAATTACGGACCTCATAAGACCCTGAATTATATACAGTACAGACACAACATGCACGTTTCTTGAATGAGGAACTTCAATATTCTTACCAAAAATCATAACAGCTAATGCATATCAATATAAAAAGGTAGAAAAGATCCTGCTGCTGCATCTTCTGTGTGAGCAAATGTTTTCTGACTTAGAGATGCTAATATCAGAATCTTTAATAGACAAGATATTTCAGAAGCACCAATTTAAAGAACAGGCACATGTGGCTCATTTTTTGGTTTGTTTCTTTTACAGGAAGGGGTTCTTTGGTAGAGAGGTTCTCTTGACAAGATTTCCCATGATTGTTTTATTTTTTCCTCTTGTGAATTATTGCAGCTATCTAACCATCTCGGAAGGAAATCAACACCAGAATATAACTAAGGTTATATTAGTACCCAGACTTAAAGTCTCCTCCAGATTTTGTACTGGGCTTTCATAAGAGCACCTGATTTTGTAGCTGATTTAGTAATAAAAATTCTACTAAGGAAGAAAGAAAGATGAAATAACTGCTACTGACTATGGCACTGGTGCAATAAAGAAGATCACCTCTCAAAAGGCATATTCCATCCCTTACATATCTCTCAGAAGCCTATCCACTCTTACCATGCACATTTGAAAACTGCTGATTTAATTAACTTCTGAATTTCATCTAACACATGGTTGCAACACGCACCCTGCCTGTTAAAAACAGCCCTCTGGAAAACATTCCTCCCCAATTCAGAAGGCACCTAACAGCAGGCAATTTTCTTTCCAAAGCCTTATTTCCCTTCCATGACGCATGGATGCCATATTGACAAATTTACATTCCATTGAATAGATGTTTGTTTAATGTCTCGGTTTCTCAGAACACAAACTGCTTCCTGAAGAAGTCAAAACTCAGATTGCTCTCTAAAGGGTGGGGAGAATTTATGTGAGGTTTTTTGTTATTGTTTTGTTTCTTTCCCAATAATGCAATCTTGTCTCTAACACAGCAAGTGAAATAATATGACAAATGTATTTCAATGTTGATATTCAATGCGTACAGGTTTAGTGTTTGATTTGGCTTCAACCCCTGCTTGTCACATTTGAGGGAGAAAGGTTTCTTTATTTCTCCATAAGCGAGCATTATAATTTCTTTTCCTAGAATTTTTTTCAAAGTATTCCTCTAAATATTTTATTAGCATTTTTCACATGTCCTTCATCCTGTATAATGCTCCTGGTTATATCACAAAGAACTGGAGTCCTATTTTGCAAATCTTGATAATCAGGAAGCAGTCAGAGGATGCTATGATTTTTAAGACCTTCATATGTAGTTTAACATTCTCATTTTTTCTGCAAATATGTGAAAATAAAAATTATGAGTTAAATCCTGGTCCAACTGACATGAATGGGAACTTCTGAATTGATATCTATTGAACAAAAATTTAATCAGCATAAGTAAAGCAATGCCATACAGGCCCCTCATTGATATCCTTTCTCACACTAATGTGTAGTCTACAGTTAAGTTCCCCTATTATCAAGAGAGCTGCTTGGGCTCTCTTGTTGGTGCTAGTGGAAGTGAATTAGTCTTACTATACATGAGTTAAAATACACATACAAACAAACACACTGAAATCACTAAAAAGACCATATTTAACCTTTGAAGACATCTGAGTTTGGGCTTAGAATTTCTCCCTGGAGACTTTCAAATACTCCTTTGTATTTCCATTCATTTTACTGCGAATTTAGCAATGACTCTGAAACAAATGTGTCATTTAAAAGCATAGGTCCAAGTGTCTGATCAGATATGCCAGGTCCTTCCCACACTTGCAAAAATGTTGAGTCTTATCTTCTATATGGCTAGAAATTCTTTAAATTCCTTTACATGTATCAAAGCATCTAACCTTATTAATATGTTAAATATATATATATATAAGGTAATGACATTGTTCTTGTATCTATACAAAATATGAAAGCTGAGAGTTCTTCAGATATTGTTTTTGACTTCCAGTAAAAAATTTAAAAACAGAAGTTTTTTGAAAGGCATATCTATATATTGGGTTCTAAGTATTTTTTTTGTGGTGATACAATTATATATATATCTACACATTCACACATATACTTATTCATTCCATTGGTTTTCAGTTTGCAAGTGTGAATGAAAAAATAAAAAATAATGTCCTTCTTTCAGGAAGACAATACATTCTCAGTGACTACAGTGACAGTAGTATGCACAGATAAGAGTAGGCAAAGAAATGGGTATATATGCCTGTGTTTGAGTCAGTTTGATATATTTAGTAAAACTAAAGTGAAAAAAAAGTCTGAAGTAAGTAATGCAAAGTCTTCAGTTACCGGATGTGCCATATAACCCTATATGTAAGGCAAATTTTAACAGCTTTGACAAAAAGATGGTGATATTAATCATAATTCAAATGTTTGTTTTGAATGCTCTGATGAAAGATAGCAGTTGCTGTAGTCCAGGAAAGACCCTAAATTTGACATTTCATTCACCTCTGCCCACCTGGGCAAAGGTGGCTCAGCAATATACTATTTGTCTTCATCTGCCTTTTCAGCCCTACAAGCTGACAGGATAACAGCATTGTCGCTTGGTGGTCTGTAATGCAAGCTGTCCTTTATCTACCTAATCATGGTTCAGTCTAGCATGAGGAAACTCATTTTACAGGTATGCTGCAAAATCTGCATCTTCCTGGTCACCAAATCTTGGGACTGCTTTACAAAGTGGATTTAATGATAATGAGATAGTATCAGTCAACGGCTGATAGCTACCCGCCTTTGAAGCTACACTCAAGTCAGATGTAAATCACACACAATGAAAGCAGGGAATGTTAAAGGCAGGAACTCTGTAAAACCAGTTGAGCTGATTAGTACTAAATTACTGATGTTCCATCTGCTAGGGTGGTAATATTTTTTTTCAAACTGCCTGACTGCAATGCTTCATTTCACAGAGAGCCCATGTTCAATGGGCCTATAGGGACCACTTTATAGTGATTGACAATGGAAGGAGATGGTGGCAAATACATAATTACTCTTTCAGATTGTAATGTTTTCGTTAAGAAAACTAGCAATTTGTCTGTAATACAAAATATATACTTAAAAATATATGTTGCCATACATGCAGTCTTTTCAGAACAGAATTGAAGAAAATTTCTTGAATCCTCAAGTCTGGAAAAGCAAAGTATCTGTAATAAATAGATGTGTATGGTGTATTAATTTA
Source organism: Neomorphus geoffroyi (assembly GCA_033558235.1). Classification (NCBI taxonomy): domain Eukaryota; kingdom Metazoa; phylum Chordata; class Aves; order Cuculiformes; family Neomorphidae; genus Neomorphus; species Neomorphus geoffroyi. Next base: position 15,205,507 of record JAUMJM010000005.1, read on the forward strand.
AGGAAAAAACCCCAAACAAACAAACAAACCAAACCCAAACCCAATACTCCAGTCCCCTCATCCCCCTAAACAGGAAAAAAGTATAGGCTATACCTACTCTGGGTTTGTTTCAAATGCTAAGAAATTCAGGTGATTTGGAAAACGTTTATGCTTGCTCAAATATCTCAGTTTGACCATACTCTACAGGAAAGATTGCTTTTGGGAAAGAAATAGCAACAGTGTTAGTACTGGGACATCCTTAGACAATATCCCAGATGGATTACTGAGCAGCACTTACAATGGGATTGGGTACTAATGAAAAAACCTGTAGGAAGCAGAATTAGGAGCAGCATTAAGCCACATTATGGCATAAAAAGCCAATGGAATATGCTAATGTCTTACCATCTGGCAATCAAACTCTCTTCTCCTTATGTCTGTCTCTCACAAATACCATCACGATTTCTCCCACACTGCTCTTCATGATTAAGAATTCATTTTTTTCCTATATACTAAGTAAACCTACTTATCCTTAGACTTGAGTTACTTAGAAGTGATTGAAATCCTCCCTTATTTTGATGAATATTACTTCTAGAAGTAAGTTTTATGTAGAGCCAGTTTTTCTAGAAAAATTATGACTAAAACATTCATTTAAAACACAGAAAATTGAAAGGTGTTTCTGTCTGGAATCACTGTGAAAGAGGAAGTTCAAGATATTCTTTTATCAATGTGTTTTGTTGTTGTTATTACCAGCTTCCATTCCTAATGTAAATCAAATTGCACAGATTTTATTCTGTGCTAATTTAGAAAAAAAGCCACCACAGAATAATGGTCAAAAAATAAAAACAAATAAACAACAGACAGCAGTCTTATTGAGATATAAACAGCAAAGGAATGTGAAGAATTAGCCTCCCTTAAATACTGTGTGAATGAAAATCCTTTCATTATAAAGAGAATCGATATTGCCAAACTGTATAGCTATTTGGAATCCAGTCAAATAACCCCAAATATTTTCTTTCATTATTCAATCAGATTGGTCTGTGAAAGAGCATTAAACACTGATATTAGTTCCTAATACAGATTAAGATTGCCAATACCACATGGAAAAGGATAGTCTGTTTAGATTTTGTACGGAGTAACCATAAGAAGACCATTGAGTTTGTCCATTGCTAGCACAGGAAAGCAAGATTTCTGCATGATTACTGACTTTCTTATTAACTAAACCCATTTTTCTTTAGAATATAGAAGACTCGTAAGACCTAGTGCAATATACTGACACTTGTATTTTAGGTAAGCTAACACCTAAATGATAATTACATTAATGAATAATTTAGTTAACAGATGATAGATATTGACTGTTAGCTTAAGTTTTATTTGTTGTCATCTTTTATCAGTCGTAGAATGTATGTTTTTACATTACATTAATTTAAAGGAATTTGTTTCTATAGCATTATCCCAAACTCATAAGATATATATGTTGTCACTGTCTTCTGTGACTCGTGAAGTGTTAACTATTTCAATTATTGCTAGGGGGTTTAAAAATGAATCAAGCATATAAAGTAAAAAAAAAAAAAAGAAGAAGCATTTAGAATGCTTAGTATCAGCTTGCACTCAGGTCGGATACACAACTATAAAACAAATTGAAAACTTTTGCAAACAACTCAACTACAGCTTTTAGAATGAACACAATAAATTAAAGTTTGGAATGAGTCCATGTATCTCAGGTGTAAATGAATAATGCAATGATATGTCATTTCCTGGCACACTCAAGGGAACACAAAATGTATGGAAGAAAATCTGAAGCTGAAACTAGGAAAAAGAGAAAACAAGAGGAACCTCATTTCCCTGCACACACAGTAGAGAAAGCTACTATATAGAAAATAATTAATTTCACAAAAAAAAAAGTTTCAGCTATTTACATATCTTATTAAATGGCATAATGTTTGTATTAGGATTATACCTGGTGTTAGATACCTAGCAATTGGAAATATGAACTTCTCGACTGCTGGTCATTGATTAAATATCACTGTCATAGGTGCATTAAAAGGACCTTGCTTGATTTTTAACTTATGTCCCATTTGTCTTTGCAGAATGGACTTGAGACGATTTAAAGACAAATGATGGTCTATCTACTGCAGTATCCAGTTTCTCGGAGACCAAGAAAAATGTCCAAAAAAGATTTTCTTCCTACAATAAGCTACAATTTGTGTTTCAAGAAAATTGTATTTTATCTTGTATCTTCCTTAAATGTCCAGTAGTTGAGAAAATCTAACCAGAAAGGAGGAAATAAATAGCTGGCAGAAGGCTTATTCAAGTTTTAGAACCACTAGGAAAACTGATAAGGAATGTACGATTTAAAATTAGCAAGTCTGTAGCTTTTATTTTCTGACTAATACTGTTAGAGTGACTATTTCACCAATGCAACTGGTGATTCTAGAACAATAACAGTGCTTTGATATCATTAAAAGTTTTGAATACATATGGATGATATAAAATAGTTATGTTATGCTTTTATTATATAATTTAATAACATTAAATATATCAAGTAAAAAGAAAACAGTGCAAAAAAATAGTTTCTAAGCTGAAAGTATGGTCAAGGACAACAATATGTCTAGTGAGTCTCCTACATGACTTTTATAATGAAAAAGGTTAGTTTTATGGCTTTTAATGCCCCATTTTTCATTAGTTTTCTATTGTTGAAGTCATTACATAAAAATTCTTTGTAATAATAAAATAATAGTTGTTTTCCAATTGTTACAAAATTACTAATATAGACCACAATAACTACAGTCAATGGATCTCAGACTACAGATGCTTGAAAAGTCCTTAAACATATATTTTATTGTTATAATTAAAAAGTCATAAGGATACAACTTTGACCTCTTATCATGGTACCAGTATAGCAACTCATAGAGTTGCTTATGATTTTTTCTGACTTCCTTTTTCTCATCTGTGGGTTCCTTAGTCTTTTCAGAAACCAAAAGATATTGCTTTAAGCTTAAGCAAAACATGAGAATGACAAAAAGGAAAAACAACTGAAATTTCCCATTATTACTACAATAAGAATATATATTGAACACCCCCACACAACTGCTTGACTGATAGTGTACATAGTTTTCACCATATTGTGTAACAGATGACACTTCTCAAAGTCAATTATGTGCATACACACACATATATATAAAATAACAAAAATTATAAGTATCTTCTGTATTTCCCTGGGAGAATTTTAAGAAATAAGTTTCTGATGTTCATTTCCTCACATTGTTGCCCAAGAAATAAAGACTTTTGTTCCTTTAACATTCCTTCTCTTTCCTTTTGCAACTTCAGAGAGTAGACTTAAAATAATGTCTTAGCCTTTTCCTTTTCATTTTTCCCTGAAGTTCCCATCTTACTTTCTTTTTCCATGATACAAGACTGTTTACTTTTATGTATTTTAAGTCCCTTCATCTGAAGAAAAAAATATTAAAAAACAACCCAGGCACTTCTCACAAAAAGTGACAGGTTCCAAAATGAGGTGGAACCTAAAATGCATGTAATTTGTTTTATTGCCATTGGGTTTGGATTTAGCCCTCAGGCTATTCTTATTCACTATAAACAAAAGGGTTAGCTTGTGAGCAATAACCGAGAAGCTAGTCAATTTTAAAAATTTGGTCTTTCTACATACCAATGTCCAATTTCTTTGATGATAATTAAATTTTAAACATTATAGTTTCTAGAGACAGACACTGTCTGAAAAACCTGTAGCCAACTTTCAGAAAATGAGGTTACTAATACAAGACTTAGCTGGAAAGTCTGAATATTAATTCTCCTTTAGCTCGAAGAGAACACTAAGTGACCCCACTCTGAGTAGAAGGGTCAGACTAGTAGATAATATCTAGACATGCCTTCCAATTTCATCCTTTCTGTGGTTCTGTAATTCAGTTTTATCTTTCAATGTACTTGTGGAATATTTGTGAACATATTGTAATAGTCAGAAGTCTGCTGATTATTTTATTGTATTCGTTTAGATATCTTGAAAACTTTGTTATATGATGACACCAAGATGAGTGGTACAGTTGTCACACCAGAAGGGCAGGATGTCATCCAGAGGGACCTGGACAAGCTGGAGAAGTGGGCCTGTGTGAACTTCATGAGATTCAACAAGGCCAAGTGCAAGGGCCTACACCTGGGTTGGGGCAATCTGCAATTTCAATACAGGCTGGGGGACGATGTGATTGAGAGCAGCCCTGCAGAGAAGGTCTTGGTGTGCTGAGACCCTCAACATGAGCCAGCAATATGCACTCATAGCCCAGAAGGCCAACCGTTTCCTGGGCTGCATCAAAAGAAGTGTGGCCAGCAGGTCGAGGGAGGTGATTCTGTTCCTCTACTCCATTCTCATGAGACACCACCTGGAATATTGTGTCCAGTTCTGGAATCACCACCATAAAAAGGATATGGAACTGTTGAGAAAGGGTCCAGAGGAGGCCTCTCCTGTGAGGACAGGCTGAGAGAGTTGGGATTGCTCAGCCTGGAGAACGAAAGGTCCTGGGGAGACCTTATAGCAACCTTCTAGTACTTGACAAGGGTCTATCAGAAAGCTGGGGAGGGATTTTTTACAAGGGCATATAGTGATAGGACAAGAAGGAATTAGAATCATAGAGACATAGTATCACTAGGTTGGAAGTGAGTCCAACCGTGCCTGTCTCCTTACTAAACCATGTCCCTAAGAAACTCATACACCTGTTTTTTTTAAACACCTCCAGAGATGGTGACTCCACCACCTCCATGGGCAGACTGTTCCAATCCCTGACCACCCTTTCAGAGAAGAAATTCTTCCTAATGTCCAGTCTAAACCTCCCCTGGCACAACTTTTGGCCATTTCCTCTCATCCTATCACTTGTCACTTGGGAGAAGAGCCCAGCACTCACCCCATCACAACCTCCTTTCAGGCAGTTGTAGGCAGTGATGAGGTCTCCCCTCAGCCTCCTCTTCTCTAAGCTAAACAACCCCAGCTCCCTCAGCCGCTGCTCAGAAGACTTATTCTCCAGCCCCCTCACCAGCCTCATTGCCCTTCTCTGGATGTGCTCCAGCACCTCAATGTCCTTCTTGTAGTGAGGGGCCCAAAACTGAACCCAGCACTCGAGGTGTGGCCTCACCAGTGCACAGGGGCACAATCACCTCCCTGCTCCTGCTGGCCACGCTGTGTCTGATACAGGCCAAGAAGCCATTGGCCCTCTTGGCCACCTGGGCACACTGCTGGCTCATGTTCAGCCGCTGTCAACCAACACCCCCAGGTCCTTCTCTGCCAGGCAGCTCTCCAGCCACTCTTCCCCAAGCCTGTAACGCTGCATGGGGTTGTTGTGACCCAAATGGAGGACTCTGCAGTTGGCCTTGTTGAACCTCATCCCATTGGTCTCAGCCCATCGATCCAGCTTGTCCAGATCCCTCTGCAGAGCCTCCTTTCCTTCAAGCAGATTCACACTTGCAGCCAGCTTGGTGTCATCTGCAAACTTGTTGAGGGTGCACTCAATCCCTTCATCGAGATCATTGATAAAGATGTTAAACAAGACTGGACCCAGCACGGAACCCTGGAGAACCTCTCGTGACTGGTTTCCAACTGGATTTACTTCCATTTACCACAACACTTTGGGCCCGGCCATCCAGCCAGTTTTTAACCCAGCAGAGGGTGTGCCTGTCCACACTGATGGCAGTCAGTTTCTCCAGCAGGATACTGTGAGAGATGGTGTCAAAGGCTTTACTGAAGTCCAGGTACACCACATCCACAGCCTTTTCCTCGTCCATTAAACGGGTAACCTTGTCATGGAAGGAGATCAAGTTGGTCTGGCAGGACCTGCCTTTGGTGAACCCATGTTGTCTGTGTATGATCACCCGGTTGTCCTGCATGTGTTGTATGATAGCACTCAAGACGATCTTCTCCATGACCTTCCCCGGTACCGAGGTCAGACTGACAGGCCTGTAGTTCCCCGGATCTTCCCTTCGACCCTTCTTGTAACTGGGTGTAACATTCACCAGTCTCCAATCAAGCGGCACTTCCCCAGTCAGCCAGGACTGCTGGTAGATGAGGGAAAGGGGTTTGACGAGGACCTCTTGCCAGTTCCCTTAAAACCCTCGGATAGATTCTGTCTGGCCCCATGGATTTGTGTGTGTCTAGTTGGTAGAGCAGGTCACTAACCAAGTCCTCCTGAACAGCTGGAACTTCATCCCCACCAGCCCCCGGCTGAGGGGGTTGGGTATCCCTAGCACTTTCCCCTTTAGGGTTAAAAAGCAAGGCAAAGAAGGCATTGAGCACCTCTGCCTTGTCCTCGTCCCTCATTGCTACTGGCCCTTCTGTAGCCAGCAAGGGAGGGAGACTCTCCTTTTATATTGGAAGGTGGGAGATTTAGATTAGACATTAGGAAGAAATTCTTCACGATGAGTGATGAGACACTCGACCAGGTTGCCCAGGGAAGTTGACGATAAAGGCCAGATTGAATGGGATCTTAAGCAGCCTGGTCTAGTGGGAGATGTCTCTGCCCATGGCAGGGGCATCAGAACTAGATGATCTTTAAGGTTCCTTCCAACCCAAACCATTCTATGATTCTGATTCTATTATTTTATTAATTAATTAAGAGTACGCTAAACTGGAGCTGTCCTACTTGGATTTGATTGATTAATGATACATCATACATACCTATTCTTATTAAAATTAATATATAGACTTTAAAAGCACAAATACTTATGCCTGAGAATGTTGAATATTTTGTATGGAAATAACTGAAAAATTAAAAATTTACATTTGCTTTCCATGATGAGTTTTACAGATAAATTTCAATTTCTCACATAATCAAGGCAGAAGAAAATGTTTCTTTTCCATCTTCATTTCTCGATTAATCTGAATGCAGTGAACCAAGTCCTGCTCTCAGGTACACAGGTGTAAATTGTATTTCTATATTGTGTATAAATATTTTAATGATTTATATAATTAAATTTATAAATAATACATTTCCACATGTGTGTAAATAAAAATAGAACTTAGCCAAGGCATGAGAAGCAGGTAAAATCTTCTAAGTATAAAAGTAAGCTATATACTGTGGTAGACAAATTTTCCAGAGGTTCATAACTTTGGTTGCCTTCAGTAACTTGAGGACAAGATCTCTGAAATCCATAACTAGTACGTGATTAAATATATACAGCGTAAACTGTTTTGTTTTAGCTGATAATAAGAGGATAAAAAGGCTCTCTGAAGTGATTTTGATGTCTTTATTTTTATAATTAGAAGAGGTTGTACAGTTATAATTTCTGATAATTAGAATATTTTCCAATTTATTCTGAAATAGGAACTACAAAACTATTGCTCTTTACTTCAAGAACATTGTTTGTTATTGTACCTCATCTTCATCATTGTGTTTACCTTCATCCTTCTGTCCATCCTAATCTATTGTTTTCATTGGTTTTTCACACTGAACCTGTACAAATGTTCACACCCTCAGTGACATTTCAGTGTTTCTTCTTCCTGACTGACATTTAGGAGACTTGTGGATTAAACTGTACTAATTTAAACCAAAGCACAGTTATAGTGAAAACTGAAAAACTACTAATTTCTTTACCTCTCTCTGTTTCATTTGGGCATTCATTATTGTCTGGTTAATAGTAGATATTATGACTCACATGTAGTTTCAAATACAGACTTCATTGGAGTGAATCTAGAGAGGGATTTCCTGTAGAGAATCCTGTACTCTGACATGATTGTCTGGAGGATTTTTTGCCTATTTGCTTATTACCATTTGGCACAATTTAAATTGCTATGATTCAGTATTACATTGATTCAATATCTGAAGAAGATAGTTTCAGCATTGTCTGTTGAGAGAAACATCATGAATTTGGTTAACTGATGAAAATAACTCTCAATTATTTATTTTCCTGTTGCCCTCTCCAGAATACACTGACTTCTTGACTTCAGGCATCACAGTGCGCTGCTTTACACGTTAGGAGCACTACAGAAATATGCAAGATGAAGATCTGTGGAAAAGGAACCAGTATCAATTAATTTGTTATTTTTAGGAGATCTTTTTGGTAGATGTATTTTAACTACTTTAAAATGTTTACTAATCTGGTTTGCACGCTTCCCACAGCCACTACTATCACTGCTTCAGGCGGAGAACTTCAAATTTCACATTAGGTCATTTTGTAAGACAAAGTCTACATTCAGCCAAACTTTAGTGCAATGCTTTGGGTAGACTGCCGGGAATGCTTTCCACTTTTCTGTAAGTAATTATGCCATCTCCCAGTCAGAGACGGTAAACTGAGAAACAGGGTGCATACAGATTCACTGCAAAACAGCATATTTGAAGTCTTTCAGAAGATGCAAGGTCTCTGAAAAAGACTCTTTCACATTACCATCTCTCCTGAATTTCCCCTTGATGTTCTCTGGCTACTCAATTCACCTGCTTGAATCTGTTGAATAAAGAGCATAATCTAACATGGGTTTTGTGGCTATAAGAGAGTTTCTGTCTTTCACTCACTAACTAACCAGGAAAAATTAGTAAAAGAGCTTTGGCTTCAGAATTATTTAGTGTGAATGTGTTTTCCTGTGTTAGCTAGCAGAATTGGCACTGTTATTCTTTGGGAAAATATTCTATTGATGGGCAATAAAACAACTACAATGCCACAGCAGGGAAGGGAAAGTCAAGAGATTGTTCTCAGTCTGGTTTGCTTAATTAAGCAGTAGCCAGTGACATGGTTTAACTGTATTTATTTTTTTACTGCTATAATTGATTGACGGTGGCTAGAATATGAGCAAAGGACCAAAGGCATCAGCATTTGTTATGATTTGGAAGTGAGAAAGCCAAGAGGAAACGTGGGCAAAATAAAAATGGCAAGTCACTTGTGGACTATAATCTGCATTCAAACTAGACAATAGGGCAGACACTTCTCACGCCTTAGATACTCTCACACCCGTGGGCACGCTACAAAAATAGACACATGAAGGGCCAAAGTTCCATTTTAAAATGCAGGACCTTTTCTCTGCAGACACAAATATGGTTATGAGAAAGAAGAAAAAACCTAGGCATAGTGTAGTGGGATAAGTGTGGCTTGTGATGCCATGGAATTGATTCAGTTTCAGACGTGATAGACTGCTCCAGCACAGAAAATTATGAGATAATCTATTTATCTGGAATACCTCTTGAGTCTTGAAATAGTTGACCAAAGAGGCTTAGGCTCTCTTCCTTGTGAACTCATCTGGAGACAAATTTCACCATCTTCTTCCTCCTCTGGGTCTGAGATTAAATCTCTTAGAATGAGCTTGAGCCACAGGCCTTTCCTAACCGTTTCATCAGCATTAATCTCCTAACACGTCCATCCAGCCTCTCTCTTAGAGGCTTAACCTCAGTAAAACAGATCAGGATTAGACTCCACTTTTCTACCTTAAAGGTTTTAAAATCACCTTTAATCTTCACCGCTTAAAGCTTGTCAGGGGCATTCTTCAGTTTACAGTTTTTACACATTTTTTGAAGGAGCCTTAGCTCTAAAATTCTTTCCTTCCTTGCCTTTCTCATAAATCTTTTCTAAGTCCTTTAGTCAGACATTGTATTATCTAACCTACAAACTAAGATATGCATTTATGAAACAAATATTAGGAGCTATGATTTAAAAATAGAAACCCCTGTATTTATATTCCTGAATATATTAGGATAATTTAGGTAACAGAATGTCAAAAGCAACAGTCGATAACTTGCAATTTATTTATATTTTACCAAAATTTTAACCAAAATTTTAACTAAGCCATTTAGCACATAAAAGTTTAATTAATTCATATAAGATAAGATATAAACCAATAATAATAAGAAGGAAGAGTAGATGAGAATTAAAAAAAAAATTAAAAATATTAGATGGAGTAAAGTGTCATTTTCAAATTTGTATCATTAGTGATAACAGTATAGACCTTGTTCATCCGAAGAGTGCATGTCATAAAACTAAAATGAAAAAAATCCTCTTAGATTAGCAATTAGAGAGGAAAACTGTTTCAAACTAGAACAGTAAACATCTATGTCATTCCTACCTTGACCTCAGTTAAAGGTTTCACTAGAAATTTTTTCTTACTCTTACTTCTTACAATAAGTTTAATAAGTGCAATTAAATGCAAATAATAAAACAAGTTAAATATAAATATAAATATTACATCCATCTAGCAGTCTAAAATTTGCTTTACCAGGTTGCTGAAGTGAAATAAAATATTTGGTTTAAATAAATGTCATATAGCATGTCCTCTACTTTACTGGTCCACTGTATCAATTAGCTTAAAGGAATGCACGTATTATATTTTGAAAGGGTGAAAATAGGAACAGAAATACTCACACTAAGAGCATATTGTAAAAGATCATAAGATATATTTTTGTGACTTCATAAATTTATGGCATTTAAGGCCAGAGAGCTGTTATATTGTGTCACTGTATCACAGGTTATTCCCTTTCACCTCATTAAATCTCTTTTCATACCAATAGCTTATCTTTGACTGAAGCATAGTTCATGCTTACCAAAATCATCTGTTCTCATTTTGTTTTCTTCTTGTAAAGTAATAGACACTGTAATATACATTCATATTACTGTTTTTAGAAAGTATCTACTGCATACAAGTCATCTTCTAATTTCATGGTGATGTACTTGGTTGCTCTAAATCTCATATTGTAGAACATTAGTAATACATAGTTCATTAATTATTTTTCCTCAAACTTTTAATATTCTTGTTAAAATATGAATAATGAAAACTACAATTATTTAATCTTATTGCACTATCCTGCCCTCACCTTAACACAGATTATGTATCCGGAACACTCATTAGTCTAGTTTACTACATGGCCTCACTAGACTATATACCAGTTGCTGGTTAATCTTTACTTTTTCCAAGTCACAGCCTTCCAGTACACCATCACCCGTTCTGTCATTAGGAAGCCCTTTAATATGGAAATTCAGTTACCTTGTTTGATTCCCTTCTCTTCCAAAAACTTTATACTTATACTTCCTGACATCAAACCTGAAAAATGAAGTCTAAAACTAAAACAGCAAAAGCCGTTACTGTGTTAGACTAACTAAACAGAAAATAAAATGAATCCATTTTAAGAAAAAATAAAATATTTTTGGTGCTTACCTGAAATATCCTTCCTAATCTCATTTTGTTTTGACCTCCAGAAATTTCTGTCAGAATGCCAGCAAATAATTGTTTTAGAATTTACATAAGACCTTTTCTTAAGGTATGGTATTGTCAGAAAATGCTAGTATTATTTTTCTTTCAAAATCACTCTAGCAAACCAAAAATAATACATAGTAATTGAAAGAATCATTTCAAAATCAGAGAAATGCTGGGAAGTCACTGTTCAGTTTTTGATTACTGTGTTTGAGTTGCCTCCTAAACATCTACTCTGGGGTAACACATTGTATTCACAAACTATGGGGGACCAAGAAAACTGAAATATTTTAAAGTACATTTTGTATTTTATTTTGCGTTGGGTTTTTTTATCTTACTGTGCTTTGCTTTGCTGTGCTTTGTCTTTCTGTGTTCTAGTTTTGTTTCTTATGCCATCACCTCCAGCTCAAGCAAACTTAAAGTTTAGTGATAGAAGGTAAGGCTTTAGTTGGAATTCTACCTGAATGCAGTTTCCTTACTACAGAAATCATTGTCAGAGATGTTCAGTCTTAGATAAAGAAATTACATGAACAGATTAATATTCTGAGAAATCATACATTCCCTGATCTGTTTTGCCATTACAAAGAAAAGCAGAGGAGCACATCACTTTAAAAGAAAATAAACATATGCTGAAGCACTTTGCTGATTGATGATGTGGTATCCAAAATAGTATTGAAGTATATAAAGTAAGACACAAATGTTCCAATGCAATAAAAAATTAATTGGAATTCTCCAGTCTAGCCTTCTTTATTGGAATGTTTTAATTACTGATCAAAACAAACTTTTAAAATCAACTAATAGATCATAAAGAAAAGTAATATATGTACATTTGTGTGATGGTTAAATCATACCAAAAAGCTGAAAGGTTGATTCTTTTTAAGAAACTTTTCTAATTCCATAAATTTCACAGATAAGAAAATATCAACATTTCTGTTGCACAACAGTGACTCAATACAGCTTATTTCTTATAAAATTGCACATAATGTTATCGCTCATAATGAAAAATATCTGACTGAAACTATTTCCTTCAGCCAGGAAGCATTTGTAATAAAATCTAAAAAAATACACTGGAAATATTTTTGTGTACAAAGTTGATCTAAACATATTTTGAGCATCTGTAAGTCAATGTTTCTCAATATTTTCTAAAGGAAAGGAGACAATATTTTTATAAATCCCACATATATGTTTGTGTAATGTTACTACAATAGTTTTGATTTAAAAACTAACAAAAAATAAATTAAATATTAATTAATCACTTCATTTCCCTCACCTCTGTTTCTGTGTTTATCAGGATATATACACACTTAAAAATAATATCTGCACTTATTTTTGACAATCTGTTATTACCTAATGGAATATTAAAATCCTAGACATAAACTTTATTCCAGAATATCCTGTAAAATAAGAGTAGGTACCAAAATTTTTAAATCTACCACACAGCATCTAGCTTTTTGGTTTTCTTTTGTAGTTTAAGTATTATTTAACAGTTCACAGTGTTAAATCTGCGAAGTGTAATATCTATTAGATTTAAGGCATGTTTTTTATTCACGAGAGGGTGAATGCTTGGGCTCTGAAAACGTTTCTAAAGACTACTTTCTATATATGAATTTGCAGAAAAGTTTTGTACAGCGATAAAAAGAGAATCTGAAAGTCAATCTGAAAAAAAGAAACTGCGACTCAGTTTCTCCAAATTAGTGTAAGTAATGACATTTGTATAAACAATGTCTGAGTGAAGGTGAGCCGTAATCACACCTAGAGCATCATCAATGTCATTCTTCATTCACTTTGTTCAAAGTGAGAAAAAATAGCAAAACTATGTTGAAGAAAGTCCTGAATTTATTCCAAAATGATTGTGTTCCTGTGTTTTGTTTGATTGATCATCCTTAAGTATTTTAAGATCTCAGGGGCAGAGCATTGGATCTTTACATTTACAATTTTTTTCTCACTAAACAATTTATACAGATTATATACTTGGATTAAGTTTCTGCCTGAGTGTTTCTTTCAATTAATTCCATCCCCGTGGATGGACTCTCTTTTTTGCAGCTGTCTACGAAATGTCTCAGTTGCAGATAAATTCATACAGAAAATCTAAAGACAGCACATTAAATTTAATTCTGACCTGTTCAGGGGGATAAAAGTGTGCCCTGGAAATTTTCTCTATGGTCGATAGGCCTTTGGCTTCTCATCTTTTAAAGACAGCATCTTCCAGGCCTGGAAGAAAGCCAGGTAACCCACACATGTCAGGAGTCAATGAGAACTCTGGCAGGGTGCCAAGCTACCTGATTACTTTTACTTCCCCTCACCTTTTTTTTGCACAGGAGACCCTCAGAGAGGATGTGCTCTGATCTCCAGAAGAAGAGAAATGTCCTTAGCATAAATCAGTCTGCAAAGAACAAAAGGAGGGCAATCTGTTGCTACAGTGCTTTACTATGTAAAATTGTTTCAAGTTTCTGTCAATACGGCTACTTCTAAGCATATCAGGTTACAGCTGCCCACTTGTGGGATTTATGGATGGGTAGATTAACGCAGACTTTTTTTCCTGTATTTGGTGATGGAATGAACTTTTAGTCAGCTTCTTAATGTAAGGTTTCTTTGTGTTTTGTCTTTTCACAAACAGGTTTGGAATAGACTTACTGGAAGTACAGCATAAGGAATAAAAACACAGTCGTTGTATTTAGAAACCCTATTTTGGTTAAAATGGCTAAGATTTACATTCCGCAGATATTAATTCCAGAGGCAACTGTTATAAGGAAAAAATAATAAAAATATTTGATGACTTGATCTCTAAAAGAACTCATCTTCCCTGGAAAATCCATCCAGATACTGGTCAGAAGCAGACCTGAGAGAGCTGAGAGGACATCTACAGCTCCACAACTTTGAAAGTTGTTGACAGCCAGCTGAACATGAGCCAGCAGTGTGCCCAGGTGGCCAAGAGGGCCAATGGCATCTTGGCCTGTGTCAGACACCGTGTGGCCAGCAGGAACAGGGAGGTGATTGTGCCGCTGTGCTCAGCACTGGTGAGGCCGCACTGTGAGTGGTGGGTCCAGTTTTGGGCCCCTCACTACAAAGAGGACATTGAGGGGCTGGAGCACATCCAGAGAAGGGCAATGAGGCTGGTGAGCATCCAGAGAAGGGCAATGAGGCTGGTGAGGGGCTGGAGAATAAGCCCTATGAGGAGAGACTGAGGCAACTGGGGTTGTTTAGCTTAGAGAGGAGGAGGCTGAGGGGAGACCTCATCACTGTCTACAACTGCCTGAAAGGAGGTTTTGACAGGGTGGGTGCTGGGCTCTTCTTACAAGTGACAAGCGATAGGACAAGATGAAATGGCCACAAGTTGCGCCAGGGGAGGTTTAGACTGGAGATAAGGAAGAATTTCTTGACTGAAAGAGTTGTCAGGAATTGGAACAGGCTGCCCAGGGAGATGGTTGAGACACCATCCCTGGAGGTGTTTAAAAGACGGGTGGATGAGTTTATTAGGGATATGATTTAGTGGGGAAACAGGCATTGTTGGACTCGATGATCTCAGAGGTCTCTTCCAACCTTGTGATTCTATGATTCTTTGATTCTATAAATTCTAGGGTTTTGCTAATCTATGTCAGATGGTTCTGGTTTCCAGTCGGGTACACTATAGAAATGTCCATTCCTTATTCCTTCCTTTTCTCTGCAGGAATATTTTGTAGGATACAAAAGGACACACCTCACCTTTTGTCAATTGCAGCTTTGGGAACGCTCTTGTGGCAAGAGTATCTTTTTGGTTACATATATACAGGGACTCTCTGACACTTCTGCAGAGCAGCACCCTTTTGCTGTTGTAGGCTTCTGCTATGTCTCAGAACTACTGAAAGTTGACTTATATGCTAATAATTTAAGGTAAGATGTTCATCTATCAAAAAAGGCAAAAAAGTAGACTAAAAAATTTTATAATTTTATAATTGACTGCGGTGCTTCTGAGACTCTGAAAAAAAATTTGTCATTTTTACTACATGTCTTCAAGAGGCAGAAAAAATGAAAGACATAATCAGAAACAACCTTGCTTAATGCTACTATTTTAAAAACTACCAAATTAAAAAAAAAAAATGTCTGGAATATTAAGAACAGTATAACGAGAGAAATAAATCGATATCTGGGATATCACTGGGAAAAGACTGCCCAAAATAATCCAACCAAGTGCCTTCTACAAACAAAAGACGACCACATTTACCAGTTTGTTTAATTAATGTGATTATTGTTGAGAGACTTTCTGAACTAAAGTCAGAATGCCCAGTTCACATAAAGTTAGAGTGGTTTGTCAGTGTTTTAAAGTCCCAATGTCCCCTTAGCACTGTCAGATGAGCTTTCAGGTAGCCCAGCCAACGGAGATGTGTGTTTCAAATCATGCTCTAAAACAGAATATGGAATTTGCTGGCAGCCTACTTTTACAATTAAATTAAAACTGAGCAGGTATGTACACACTAAATTTCTTACAAGCTGTAATTTAGGTAATTAATTTCTTCCTTGTCTTCACCCATCTTTGAACATTGACTTCTTACTTATCTCAGAAAGATTCCTGGACCCTAAGACAGTTATACAAGATAAGGAAAAAAGGGATAACGTGAAATATTCATAGGTTCACCAGTAAAAATATAGGTATTACACTATTGCCAGGATTATCATAAAGTTAATATTACAGGGTCACATACAGCAAAAACACATTCTCAAAAGGAAGACCCCAAATTCTTTAACCATTTTCTCATGTCTCCAAGATGCAAAGCATCTTCTCATCAGAATATAGCCATTCGAAAACAAGTCTGTTTCAGCACCTGGGCAAGTCCAGCAGCCCTTGCCTGAACGTTTGTAACAAGTATATTTCCCTCTACTCATTTTCTTTTCTGTTTATTAGTTTTACATTTGGGTTGGGGTTTTTTTCAGTTTTAATAGAAACCTTTCTGGTCAAGCATAAGTAATAGATATACCAAAGAAATTACATATCCAGGGAACAGTTAGCATGTTTCAGATGTGACAGTATGATTACTGGCTGAATTGGGGGGCAGATGGCTTTCAGCTAATATGAAAATACTGCAGAATAATAGGTACTTCTAAACATCAGCAGTTTAATCCAAGCCCTATCAAAGTAAGGAGAAGGACTCATTAATTTCAATAGTTCTTTTATTGAGTCTGCACTGAAACTTGCTGGATCAAGGTGGGAAACATAGTGCAAATTTATGGTTTAGATTAGGTGCATGCTATGTTGTTACCTGAGAAAATTGCCTAGATCCCTGATTTTGAGAAGAAACAAGCCCATTCATAGTAATACATATGTGGGGAATCTTTTAAGAGCACACAACTACTTAAGAACATTGTACACAAGTGAGAATCTGAAATAATGAAAAACAAATGTTGTCTTTTATCAATGGTTGTTCTTGTTTAAGTTGACTGTGTTATACCTAAAAATAAGTCATTCTATAAGAAAAAAAGATTTTCACAAGGAAAATACAGAAGGTTCATCTTCAAGCTAGGGTCCAACACCATTTAGTAGATGCAAATAGTGAGTACAAACTTTTTTCTAACAAGAGCTGGTTGCAGAAAATCAGTGACAGCAAGTGCACAGGTGTTATGGTTTGAGTTAACTGGGGTGCTTCTGACTCTGGCTCAGCCTTAGTCTAAAGTAACTGCATTTTCTGAAAAATTAACTGCATGTTTTTGAGACAATTTCTCTCTAACAGTGATGACACAGAACACTGGTATGCAGAGGGGCCAGTATTTATACTTATTCCTCTGGTAACCAAGGCCATCATTAAGCTGGTTAAAAATGACCACACCTGCAGAGAGGGGTGGACAGGACAGGTGACCCCAAACTGACCAACAAGAGTATTCCATCTTATATATATCATACTCGGTATAAAATTGAGAGATCACAAGGGTTTCGCTCTCTTCTGTGATGGCCAATGTCCAGTGAGGACCTTGTTTGTCTGACTGTTCCTGACCCCAGATCTATGCGTTCCCAAAGTCAGTTCCTGAGTTCAACGCCCTCCTAGCTGCAGACCCATTCTCCCGTGTCTGCTCTACAGCAGTTGTGGTGGTGTAGAGTCATCGAGGGGTGAGGTGGGGGGACGATCTCGGATATTTGTATATATTTTCCTTAATTTCTCAATATTTAAATCATTATTACTATTATTATCATAATTTCATTAAAGCTGTATCTCTAGTTTCCAATCTGCAAGCCTCTTTCCTTTCATTTTCCTCTCCCTGCCCCTGGGGGTGGGCTGGGTGGAATTTAGGAGTCCAACTGCACAAGTTTAGCTGAAAATTTAGTCAGGTCAAGACTAAACTGTGACAACAGGAAACAAGTAGCTCCAGATTATAATAAAATACTTTGCACTAGAAGAAAAATCTGTATTTAGGAAACTGTCAGTTCTGTCATTAGTGTCATTTATAATGGTTGACATAAAGATACTCTGCATTGGACTTTGTTCAAACAATTAAAAATCACTTCTCCTGCCTTAAACAAATAAAACCATGGCCAAAAGCAGTCAAGGTCTTGTGCTGTTGTTGTTCACTACAGTAGATATTTATAATCCAGTGTACATAATTTTACATTGCCTTTAGAAATAACTTCTTGTTGAAGTAGAAATTTTTAAAATAGCAATGAACTAGAAAATCTAGATGAATTAAAAATACTGAAATTAAGGCTGCCATCTCATCAGATATACAAATGATATAGGAATCGAGGAACAGCTTTGCTAAAGATTCAAATAATTTTTAACTAGCAAACGTCTAAAGCTGTTGAATCTTAACTCACAGTTTTGCAAAAAATGGCTCAGTCATATTTTATATTTGTCTTCCCATTGCATCTATGAATACAGTACTCCTAGCAGCAATTATCAGAGTGCAAGGGAAGAAAACCTTTAATGTGAAGAGGTTTTCATTTGAGAAAAGAAACTGTCTTCTAGGGCTGAACCAGAGTTGGCTTAAAGCAGATGAAGAATACTTCTCCTGATAATACTGCTCTTTCTCTTCCTGGCAAGGTAAGTGCCAGGGAAAAAGTATTTAATAAGTTACTGCTACGGTATTTGTTTCTGAAGTTTGTGGGTTAATAGAGATGTGTTCAACAACATACAAACAAATTGGTAAAGGATATCTGGAGCCTGTCATTTCTATCACAGGGATGGCATCATATAATTATGATTTTAATGTTATCAACCTAATCTTGAAGGCAAATATTTCCCCCTCACGATTTCTATAGAAATTTCAGAATATTTTCGGATCCTAAGTAAGACGATCTGCTCTCAAAGTAAAATTCAAAGTGGACAAAGAAAGTTTGTATTCCTCAAAATGACTTTGGATTATCCCCAGCACAACAGCTGCTTAGTAAATTAGTATTTCTGGTTCCAATTGTACATGGAAGACAGTATTAGAAAAGTTAATCTTTATGTATTGCTTTTTAACAATTCAGCCTGAATTCCCAAATTTAAGGAAAACCTGGTTGTTCAAAGAAAATATTATCTAAAGATAAAAGGTTTACTTTCTGTCAAGAAATTTCTGGAAAGAGAATATGATACTGGGGGGTATATTAAAGACTGAATGAAAAGAATACAAAAAAGTCTGTTTGTCGTAAAAGAATGACACCCCTTACGTGACAGAGGTAAAGATACAAATACAACAGTAAATCAAGCTCCTTGAAGTTTTCTCAAAGCCAAATCACTGGTCTCCTCTGTTTTTTCTTCACTTAATATGTATAACCCTTTATTGAGGAAGTAAATTTCTTAATGATAGGAGGAATTGCTAATAGAAGAGCCAGCAAATAAATTAAAGGCAGTAAACTCTAATCATTTACATAAAATGTAACATTTTGAGGAATGAAGGTGAGCTGTGGAGAAGTATCTACCATTTATTCCAGATTCTTCAGTAAGACTGCAAAATAATCTTATTGAGTTCCCTTCTGGCACTCAAAGCAACCATAAACATTTACCTGTATGAAGTGTTAACTTACAACTCCATCACAAGCCTGTGGATATAAGACCAAATGGTACTGGAAGAATTATGCCCATCCCTTAACCATGACAGCATGATTCAATATGTTACTACTATCGTAAGAAAAAGTATTTGGAAATATATGGAACCAATACAGGATTAAAATTTCAACCCAGTTTGAAACTACTAGAGAAAGAGACTAGTAGTGCTTAAGAGTTGTTCATTTAGGTTTACTGCAATTTGATTTTTCAGAACAGGTGGCCCAATCCCAAAACCATATAGTTGAATCTAGTTTATTAGTTTACTAGAATGGAAAATTTTCCTTCTTTTTCCTTTACGCTGAAATTGGACGGAAGTGTGCTGAGGATTGTTTGACCTCTCTAAAAGTAAAATTTATTTTTAGGACTCCAAGCTGAAATCTATAGCACATTTATTAGTTAGGAAATAGAAATCCATAGAAGTGCTCTCTGAGAGAACGAAAGCAACGAGCCATTGCAATATCTAATTCATATGACACTGAGAGTAGTTGCAGAGAAACAGGGAGCACACATCGAAGGCAAGTTGTATCAGCTTGTCCTTGTCCAGGAGACATTAAGGTAGCTAAAGCCGATACACAATCAAATAACTGAAATTTCTTGTATAATATCAGAGTTATAATAACAGAAATGCATTACATAATCAGAATCAAATTCAATTACTTCCATTTTCTACACACTTTCTGTTTGCCCTAAATGTACTGTCTTCTAGAAATAGAGAAGAATCTATCTAGTTTCAAAACATTCTTGATATAGATCCTCAGGTCCTGAAACTAGAAAGAATGGTGTCCCTATAAGTAAGGTTTAACTAAGTGAAATTAATGAGTTGCTCATGTATATCTAAAAATGAATACAGTAGATTTTGATTGTTTGAAGCAGATATACCCAGCAAAATTTGGTATAAAATGTAGACCTATATAAGTTCTATTTTATCACCTAATGAGGAAAATCATGATTTCTCCTTGACAGCTACAAGTCCTTCAGATCCATACAAGCATATGCTCCATCTGATAAGGCATCATTAATTTAGAACTCTTCAAAAATATATTTGAATGTATGTTTTACATATTACCAGCATACTGATCCCTCCAATCTTGTCCATGGACATGGCATTTTTGTTGTGGTAGATGGATTCTGAGTAATTCTCCTCAAATCAGTGTCAGTATCTGACATAAGATCACAAGGAAGGGAGACACAATCAAATGTATGAAATACACTTACGGTAACAGCAGCAATAGAAACCCCTATATACCAAGTACATTAAATACATCAATATTTAGGACTGGGAAGTAAGTACACCACTTAGGAGTGAATGCTATGCTTTCACATACTGTCATGTGAGGCAGAGAGCTCAGGTATGGCAAATGCCAGGATTCCCTCTTCTCTTTTCTACACAGTTAGCTGTTGACACAAGAAGACTTGAATTCAGCACATTATTCTGTTGGTTTAAACTCGGATCATTATATAGAAATCACAGCATGCTCTCCACATAGCCTGGTATGTAGTTGGATGGCTACTAAAGCTAAATTCTAATTCTAGAGGAGCAGAGATGACAACGGGCCAGGGGTTTTTGTTTTGTTTTCTTTTGTTTTTCTGTCAGACATACGGTGGAGGCAAAGCTATGACCGAGCTTTATGAGATTAGGGCAGGCAATGTATGAACTTAGGCTAAGCATAGGGAAAGAGGTCTGGATTTCTAAGCCTAGAACTAACAAGTCATGTTTAAATGCTACATAGCTATGTTAAGCTGATTTTTCCTCCTTTTTGGCAGAGCATGCTAACCACACTGCGTGTTCAGCGTAAAGAGTTAGCATTCTGTAAACATATTGCTTCTTTTGTCCTCTGGGTCACTGCACAGTTAATGATGATTTTGAAGGGGACCAGAAGGGCGCAGGAGAGTCCCACTTCAGAACAGCTCCAGATTACTGCTTTAAAAACATATTTGGAATATATTGGTTTAAAAGTCAAAAGTATATCCCCTGAAGAATGCTCCAACTATTAACCTGTTAAATATGGAGACATGGGTAAAATATCCTCCATAAATTACCTGGAGGAGTACTCAAAGAAAACCAGATCAGCCCTTCTACTCATTAAAGGAGCTGAATATTACATCACAAACACAGCTATCTGTATAAATCTACCTACAGTTATGAAGAATTTTAAATACATACTAGCTGACAAGATCAGTAAACTGATGGGACTAACATCCATATGTCAATAAAGAAAATCTCTGATTTAAAATGACAAGGATTCTATGCAGAATAAATATATTTAAAATTACATAAGACAGCGAGAAAAATAGGTTGTTCTTTAAAAATGATGTTTATCATGGTGATAATCGCCATCTCAATCACTGGGTCCAGAGGAGGGCCACAAAAATGTTCAAAGGTATGGAACACCTCTGTTATGAAGACAGCCTGAGACTTGGGGCTCTTCATCCTGGAGAACAGGAGGCTCTAGGAAGACCTTATTGCAGCTTTTGAGTACTTAAAGGAGGCTTATAGAAAGATGGAGACAAACTTTATAGCAGGGTCAGTTTTGATATAAGAAGGGGTAATGGCTTTAAAATAAAAGAGGGTAGATTTGAATATGAGCCAGCAGTGTGCCCAAGTAACTAAGAAGGCCAATGGCATCTTGGCCTGTATCAGACACAGCGGGGCCAGCAGGAGCAGAGAGGTGATTTTGCCCCTGTGCTCAGCAGTGGTGAGGCCACACCTCCAGTGCTGGGTTCAGTTTTGGACCACTCACTACAGGAAGGACATTGAGGGGCTGGAGCGTGTGCAGAGAAGGGCGAAGAGGCTGGTGAGGGGCTGGAGAACAAGTCCTACTAGAAGTGGCTGAGGCAACTGGGGTTGTTTAGCTTAGAGAAGAGGAGGCTGAGGGGAGACCTCATCACTGTCTACAACTGCCTGAAAGGAGGTTTTGGCGAGGTGCATGGCGGTCTCTTCTCACAAGTGACAGGTGATAGGACAAGAGGAAACGGCTGCAAGTTGCAGCAGGGGAGGTTCAGACTGGACATTAGGAAGAATTTCTTCACTGAAAGGGTGGTCAGGCACTGGAACAGCTGCCCAGGGAGGTGGTGGAGGTGGCATCCCTGGAGGTGTTTAAAAGGCAGGTAGATGAGTTTCTCAGGGAGATGGTTTGTTAAGAGGACAGGTACGGTCAGACTCGGTGATCTCAGAGGTCTCTTCCAACGAGGTGATTCTATGATTCTGTGATTCTATTTAACCTAGATATAAGGAAGATTTTTTTTGTGAGTATGGTGAAACAGGTCTCACAGACAGGTGATAGGTGCTCCATCCTTGGAAATATTCAAGGTCAAGTTGGATGTTGTTCTGAGCAACCTGATCTAGTTGAAGATGTCCCTACTTATTACAAAGGGTTTGGACAAGAAGATCTTTACAGGTCACATCCAACCCAAGCTGTGCTATGATTTTATGATTGTATTTTATACAGTCTCAAAGTAACACACCTATCTGAAAGCATGTGAAAGCCACATTGACCTAAGGTTATCCATCTCAATGCAAAGAATGCATGTAAGAGCTTGATATAGCTCCTTCTTTTATGTTATCTTTAATCTTTTGCATTAAAAAGTGTGCATAAAGTCACCTCAAAGGAATTTTATTATAAATCCTTGCAAAAATTAACAGCAGGTTCTTGCTTTAACAAATCATCAGCAGTGGAAGATTGCCTGTTCTGAGAAATAAGAGAGTGACCTGAAAGTTCAGTCTTGAAAATATCTTTGTTATAATACCTTCTCAACACACATAAACTATTATTTGTACACCTGGTTTGTTGATGGATTCTGCCATCCCACTCATCTTTTAAGTGATTGCTGCTTTGAAGATGTTAAGGGAATAATTTTGATTTTGATAGTTATTTCCTGGGATTTAGGGAGTGTGATTGTTAACCTATTGCAAAAGATATTCTCATTATTTGAATAAATCATAATCTGAGGTTAGTTTGCTCTTATCAGCTTTCTCTTGACTTAAGAATTCTGTTTTTCATTTCCTCTGAGCTCTTTTACTAATTGACAGGTGGTCCTGATGTGGTTCGCTACAGCAACCTCTCTCAGGTTACTGGCTGACTCTCCAGATGTTTAATTTCATCGTTTTGATATGCTTCAATGACTTTCTAGGCTACTTCTCTCTAGCACTGGTACAATTCTCTCTCTCTTCTATTCTTCCATTAAAGAAAGTGATTTTGTTATTGTTGTTGTCTCACATCTAAATTAATTCCTCTGGCATTGGTATCAGGATTTTAAAGAATCTTTCACAAGGTTAGCCAAGAAAAGCCTGTGTATCTTAGCCTATTTCTTTCTGCAACATGAACATCTTTGTGAGATTCTACACAATTATAATTTTTAATGGTATACCATCTTCAAAAGCTAGTAATACATTTTGATCTTCACTGTGACTCAGGTTCTTTGATTTACAGATATGCAGAAAAATTATGAGATATATATGAATGCTGTAATTGCATCAAAATTTTGGGATGGGAAATGCACTTCATCATCCATGAGCACTGTAAATCTCCCTTTTGTTTGATATG
This sequence comes from Neomorphus geoffroyi, assembly GCA_033558235.1. Classification (NCBI taxonomy): domain Eukaryota; kingdom Metazoa; phylum Chordata; class Aves; order Cuculiformes; family Neomorphidae; genus Neomorphus; species Neomorphus geoffroyi. The sequence continues at coordinate 15,229,182 of JAUMJM010000005.1, forward strand.
CATGACATCTAGAATATCAAAATGTTCAAATCTGTAGCATTTTGTCAAGGAATCATTTTATGAGCTCTGGATATAGAACATAATAGCATAATTGCTCCACATCACCTGAAGCCTCCCGTAAATTGTTTTATGCTGCCAGCCTTCCTTTATTACATGTTTCATGCCTTAGATTTGTGAATGAACAACAGCTTTTAAGATGACACTCACTTATTTTAATACATTGCTGCGTACTTGACAGTATTAAATTAAGTTGATTTACTTCCAATCCTGTGCTGTGTTGGCTACCATACCTAGGCAAATATTTGCATTCAAATATAAATGAGGTAATCTATTTTATCTATCAATTTTGATTATTAAAAAAATTAATCATTGTTCTCCATCTTCATCCAGCGTTAAAATTTAAATTCAGGTTCAGGAATCATTGGTAAAATTCCACAGTTCTTCAGGTGTTTGGGAAGAATTTATCTGGAAAAATTTCTCTATGACAAACTTCCTGTCTGAACTTACACAGATACTTACCTTTGAGTTGTTCAGATAAGCTTTGTACTAACATCTGAACGCTGAGTTCTGGGAGTCACCGCTCATTGCTCCTCTCCGACATGTAGCATACCTACTAAGGGAGAAACTTCCATTTTAAATTAAGAACTGGCTTAATTAGCAAGAGAAAAGAGCTGTCAACAACAGAAAAGATGATTTTTTTTCTCTTAGTCATAATTCAGTTACTCTAAGAAGATGATGCAGGATTATGTACTTAAGTAAGAACTAGACCAACGTTTTTCAAGGTGTATTTTATGCCAGGATTGTGGCAGTCCATGATTCCCTATTGCTAGTGTTCTCATGATTTTGGACATCATATCCATGTAACTGTGTTTACTAACATTCTGCTTAAGATCATGTTTGGCATGCAAAACTTGACAAACGTGAAGCTAGGCAACATAAATCAGTTAGCAACAGTCTGCTTCAATAGTCCTAAGTTACCACCAAATAAGCAAAGGCTTTGTATGCATTTTCATAAGCTTTCATCATTATGCTTCCCAGCTAGAAGTGAGTTGATGAGCAGAGGCATGCAAAGTCAAATTTGTAGGTTAACTAGTGCCCAGTAATGTCATCTATGTATGCAAAGAACTTCAGTTTGAGCTGTAATGTTTTCTGGGACTATATGAGCTGAACTCTGGTTCAGATGAACATTTAGTATGCACAAATAAAAATCCGTGAGTCCAATGAAATATGAAAGTTTGAATAAAATTCTTCAGATTTAATCATCATGTGAATATATGACATTACGGGAAACTTTAGCTTAAAAATATGACCTGCTTTGGTTTTTAGGTACCAAAAGACACGCAGTTCTAGAAAAAGGAAAAAAAAAAAAATCTTTTAGAAGTGGTGTTTCCCCGTCTTGAAAGTGTGAAGTTTCACAATATAAATGAAGAATAGTAAAAAAGAAATATGTGCCAGAAACTTTAAAAGCAAGAGCAGATATTTGGGAGCACCTGTAATAAATAATTTAGGTATTTATTACAGGGTCAAAAATTTCAGAGCTTGCATATGTAACCCAAACGACAAATAGTTTGCAGCTGAAATCAAAGACAACTTTTAAAGGTCACATTATTTCAGCATGAGATAATTTTCAGATCAAAAAGGCAAAAACATGGTGTTTCTTTTTTTCCATTTAATCAGCCAAAAATAGGCCTTCATCAGAACAGTAGCGAAGAGAAAACGAAGTGTGAAGTCATACTGCAGTGCCAACCTTACAGGTACCACTCTGTGAAAAGAGTTCTTAAAGAAAAATTTAAACAAAACAAGAGTTATAAGAGTAATCGTGTATCTGTTCTGACTTTTTTCCTGAATTGTAAATCTCCAAGTACCTTCAATGAATTTGAGTGTTACATTAGAATCTAAGATATCACCTGAATATAGCTATATGAGATGATAGCTGAAACAGACAAAAAAAAAATTCCTCAGAATCTTTTAAGTCATGGAAGACCATTTTAAAATTTCTTATATGAATGTAAAGTATCTATTATGTTACTCAGTCCTTATATGCAATTGTTAAAAAATACTACTCTAGACATTCCATGCCTAAAATATCGTCCATGCAAAGCACACTGTCCTAACAACACCCAAATGGAGCATGCAAAGGACGATTTACACAGCTTATAAAATTTATATTACTATTATAAGAGTAATAACTTATATATGCATCATGGATGCATGAATCTTAGGCAAGAGGCTGCCAGCACGTTAAGTATTTTACTTATTGCCATTTTCTGTGATGATTTATTTTATGATTTGGGAGGGGTTTTTCCTTTCATCTGAAGGAGCAGGCTACCAACAACTGCTTTCATTCTGTGTTGCATTTTTATTTCGTAGAAGATCAAAAAATACAGAATTAAAAGTTAGATATTTCTGTAGTCTGGTTTATGGCAATTTCATTAAGTAGCAGCTGTCTTTTGTATACAGGTCAAATTCTGGAAACTAAAGATATAAACTCAAAAAGATAAAACCATGTTATATAGAAGCACATGGACAGGTTTAACCTTCATGAGAAGACGTGTCATTTAATTATAAGTTTTAATGGATTTAATCTACCACTGAGAAATAATTTTTCACACCTACAAAAAATTGTTTAATAAACTCATTGCTCTGTCCTCAATGTCCAAACACTCTCTTGTTCCAACAACTGGTGACACTTAAGCGGCAAATTTATAAAAAATGGCTAAATCTAGCTAACTGAAGATGCTCTGGTCAGACCAAATCTGGAACGTAGCATCTCATCTATTAACTATGCCCATTAACTTTGGCATAGGACATGAAAGGACTCCTCATTTGGCAAGAGAACAGACTGCTCTGTAGTAATTAACGGCACGCATGTTAGAACCCTATGTGGGTCTGCAGCTACTTCTAATTAAATAGCCCTGATTCTGTTAGACCGAGAAAGGGTAAATATAGAAGACAACCGGTTAGGCTCTGGTACAGCCGATCATTCTTTTCTGTTCTGCTCCTGCCCAAATGCAGGATACGTAGACTGTTGTATTTTTGATTGATAATGTCATATACTAACACAGATACACCTCATTATACTTGCAATCCATCTTTTTCATGAGGTTATTTAATAAATGGCCGCCTCTTGGTAAGATAGCCATAATCAATGTGCATAAGCTAATTTTTTTATTAGTTATAATTATACAAGGTCATTTTTATTGGTGCAGCTAGATTGATAGATAGCACTGTAATTGTTTTCAAAGACACAGACAGCTATAATACAATTAAGTAACAGAGGATTGATCCTAGTTACATCAAAATCAATTGAAACTGATGGCACCCAGAAAGTCACAGAGAAGCTCAATAGACTTTAGGATAAGGTCTAAAATAAAACCAGCTCATATTCTCCCACATTTCTCCCCACGTTCTTGGTTTGCGTTGTATTTAATAAAAAAAATCTCTTAAAAATTTAGACTGGCAACATTTTTAACCCCATCTAATACATCACAGACATTTTAAAAAAACATCGATACAATATTGTCAATAGTTTGGATTTTTGTTGATACTACAAAGCCGAAAGGTTAAAGTGTTATCTGAAATGGAGAAAAATCTAACTCTTTACTTCAATGTGACAGATGTATGCCTTGAGCACTAACAAGGCATAGCTAATTATTGATACAGTTGCAGAAAAGGCACTCTGACAGTCATGATCTATGAACAAATTTGTCTTCCAAGTGACAAGTCAAACAGAGGTTACAGAGGATCTTGGGCACTGTCAGCACAGTAGGTGGGTTGTGAAAAAATTTTGCACTTTCATTTTTATTGCTGTAGGGGAAATATCCCACCTTCAACTCAGATGATGTCTGAGATCCTTTCATGCTCATACTGTTTCTAATAAAGGCACAGATATTTCTTTCTATACATTGCCAAGAGGTCTTTAATGCAATAGTTTCTTCATATTTAATTTTTCCTAACTTATTTTTCCTAAATTATTCCATGATTTTGTATGATATTTTACAAATATCAACTAATAAACACTTAAGAAATACATCCTAAAAATAATTACCCAGCTTTTTTTAAGAAAATAGAATCTACAAAAATATTATCGGCAAATCTACTTTTATGGTATTATTTTTAAATACAAAAAGTCTTATATTGTCTTATCATTTCAAATATAATGTAGATTTCTGAGAACTTGCATTCTAGTGAAAGTAAATTACAATAAACCAATGCTAATGCACAAAATCAGATTAATTCTATTACAAGTACAATTTTTACAGAGTATGATAACCAAAATAATGTGGAAAACATGTCTAAAGTGTATTGCTATTATCTTTGACTTTAAAGTCCTTATTTTTAAAGTGTTTGATTTTGAAATAAAAACATTCTCAATTTCTTACATCTCAAAAGAGCTCAGACAAAACCAAGTAAATACATTATTCTTTATCAAAATGAAATATTTATTCCTATTTATGGAAAATGCGAATATGTATTCATAATGGTGAATCATTTTTCTCATTGCCGCACTGGCAGGTGTAACATGAGAACTAAAATATAATAGTAATATGAAGGATTTTTTATACATTTTCTCTCCTAAAGTCAATATGTTATCTGTATTTATTTCGCAAATATTATAAATCTCCCATAAAAGCTATCATAATGCCTTTGAGTGTAATAAGATTAAATCATTTGGGTCAAATCCCAAATGGGATTAGGCTTCCTGGCACAAAATATTACAGCAATTCAGTGTTAGGCAGTGAGCCCAGGAGTGTAATTCAGGGATATCTTACATTCCCACATTCCATGTACAATGAAAGGGAAAAATTGGCACTTCACAATGGGACAAGACGTGTGACAAGAACTATCTAAAACAGCCAACGCGAGCCCCAGTCCTCCAACATAATTAAACTTCATTTCTCTTTTCTGCATTAAGTGTTTGTGTCTCACCAGGTTTCTGAGCTTAAAACATTTCCCTCAACAATTTTGCTTAAAAAATGACCATTTGCAATGATTTTTCATTACCCTTAGTGAATGCAACAGGAAACCTCAGTTCAAGAATAACGTTGATTTCATGGATTTCAAATTCACACTTCATACTTCTTCTAAAGAGCTATTGTACTAATCACTAGGAAACAAACCTACCCTCTGTTTGCTTATTCCCCTTTCATAAATCTTGCGCTAATGACCGCAGAAAAATACAGCTGCAGTTGAAGCAACGAAGGGTCCTTCTTCCTGAGTCTTGCTGCTTGCTGTTTAGGTTATTGGTATAGAAAAAGGGAGTCCCTCACTTTGAAGAGAGAACAGCACTGAACCCAGTTCTCCCACTCTAAGAATAACTCTTGTAATCACTACCATTATGCAAACGTTAAAACAATTCTTTCATCATTATCTTTGAGAATAAGGGGCTCAGAAGTGATACTTTGAGTTGAATTTGGTGATATATATATTCAGTACAGATAGAAGCTACTTATATAGCCTGGTGAGTGCTTCTCATGCAGATGTGCCTCAACACTCAGCTTTGAGCAAAGCAATACTTCCAGGCATGCTCAAAGTTAGGAGATAATGTACCTGCTTATGACCTAGAAATCCAGCAGATATCTTCTGGATTTCCTCACAGGTTTCATAAAATTAAAGCTAAGTACTTAGATGTTTTTCACATTATTTATTAAGATGCATATACATTAAAGATAATGAACATTTCATTTAAAGTATATGATCTTTCATTTTCGTATCATATGCTTTCAACTGCTATTTAATCATATGCCAAGGTTTTTTTCAGCAACACTATAATGAACTGATTTACCAGAAGTTAGAAAATAGGCTTGTTCTTCAGATTTACATTTTTGCAACAGGTGCATCACATCCCCCATTTATACACCCAGTTGCATAACTACAGTGTAAGAAACATTTAGACCATGTCATACTCAGTAACTCAACACCCAGACAATGGATATTGAGTGTTGTACCACTGAAAGTTTGATAAGAGTCTACGCAAAGGGCTCTGGGACAGCAAAAAACATCTTTCTCAGGCTCTCTTAGTTCTCTGGAGTAGGTGAGAAGATGCCCCTACAGTTCTGTTCTCAAGTTTATTGTTTACACTCTGCTGAAGAAAAACAAGAAGGAAAGTCCTCTGCTTGTCTGGAACTTGCAGAGAATTACTGTGCGAGTCTACACAACGTGTACAGGTGGAAGTTGAAGAATATTCTTAGTAGGTTTCAGGGAACAAAGAACTTTATTGAAGCAGTTATTACCACATAACTCACCTCTTCAAACCTGACTATCTCCACGAGGACGAGTCATATCCTTAACAGCTGGGAACTGCATACGTTATGCAAACGTTACCAGCTCTCCAGCTGATTTTTAGTGACATATTTCTTCCAGCCCCAAAACAGTCTCTTTAAAATGTACATGCTTCTGAATTGCTAACATAAGACAAAAGAAAAAAACACAAAAAACAAAAACAAAAAAACCCCACCCTCAGCTAAGAAAAAACTAAGAGCTCTCCCTTTGCTCCCTACAGAGGCTAAGTGACTGCACCATAATGTAAAACAAGAATATTAATATGTAACTTTATTTTATGCAAGCTTTTAACCTGATAGATTTTACTGATAATATCAGTGTAATGATGTCCTGCTGTTAAACACTCATTCTTGATTGAGCTGCAATTCACTGTCCTTTCAGTTGTGCCAACACAATGCTGGGGCCACACTGTAAACAGAACTGGTATACCAATCCAGAATAAAAGCAATCTTTCATTTAGTAAGAGCCATGTTATACTCTAGGCAAGTTCTGAAGTGTAATGTTAGAGTACTATGTTATGTTCCAATAAGAATTAAAAAAAGGGCTAGCTGAAATATTGCTGACAGCACAGCATCTGCTCATGTGATCTTTTAGTCATAATAATAGTGTTAATTCTCAGTATATCGAAGCAGACCTGGAAACTAACACACACAGTACATCTTCTGAATATTGCCTATGAACTGCTCATGAGCAATCTGCAGGACAAAAATTTATTCACTGAGGAAATAAATGAATATTTTCTAGATAATGAATAAATCCAAGAATTCTGCCATATGTTTGTGGACAACTGGTGAACAGAAAAAAAAAATGTTGGTGAAATTTAACCCAATAAATAATTCATTACAAATTACTTGACGATTCTAAATTTAAACCCACAGATTTAACTATCTCCAAGATTTGTTTTTTTACAAGTAGCACTACCATCCAGTGCCTTCATTCATTATATAGTTTGCCATCACCATTGGTTATCATCAAAGGTTTTACACCCAGGCAGCAGAGAAAGAGAGCAATCTCTACTGGCTGAAATGTTAAATCAAGCTACATTTCACCTCACTATTTCAGCACTGCAACCGTCACCTGTATTTAAATGACCAAGAGAATCTGAAAGATCACAGGCATAGAATAATGCGGTGGGCTGGCTGCCACTTCATTTGCCTTGACCCCTACTTTGTAATCTCCCACTACTGAATTTTAGAGGAAAAATGACTAGAGCTAGGGAACTAGGCAGAGAGAAAGTCAACATCATCATCTCTCTCTCCACAGGTCAATAGTTCACTATCATCATTCCGGAAGAACTAATCTCATTCCTGAAGCCTGTTTCTAAGTGTACGGTTGTTATCTAAAAGACAATCTGGAGATCTCTTTAATGCTTTCAAGTGGAGGAAGTTAAAACAAAGTGAAACAGAAAAACATAGGCATGAACCTGCACTATACCCTTATGTGGAAGGAATAGGTATTTAACATCATCTTTGTCACTCAGAGCACAGGAAATTTTTGCATTATCCTTCCCAGACAGGTCTGCCTAAGTGATCTGTTTCACTTTAGTGACCCAAGAGTGGCTTATATTTCATAAATAACGAAGAAAACTAAAAGCTCAGATAGAATAACTTACTATGAACACCATCCAAGCATAGAATGTGATAGGTGTCACCACAAATTATCTAGGAAGCTATGGCCAAAATTTGCTTTCACAAGTAAGCACAGCAAAAGTAAAATCCAGTAATGCATCATCCTTATGCACAATAGTAACATAAACAAATAATAAACTTTTTTCCAACACAGCTTAACTTAGAACTTTACCTTATATCTGTTTTCCTCACATATGCCTCACTCAAGCAATGATGAAGATTTGCGTGGTTGATATTTAGTAGATGCTGGTGTGTGAGTTTCAATTGTATTTATATGGTCCAAGTTGTGCTGTATTCCAAGGAGGGAAAAGATAGAGTGAAATTTAAGTGCATATTTATCACTGAGGCCTTTTTTTTTCCTCAGCTCAGTAAAACAGCAATATCGATGGACTTCGAGCTTAGCTGTCAAGATCTCACATTCACACAAGCCAGACAGTTCTCAAAAGAGTGAGTTAAAGGAACTATATAGGAACTCTATAATTTTTTTTTTTTTTGATGATCTCACCCATTACATTATGGAGAATCTGCAGTTAACCTACAGAGTTAAGGGAGGTTTAAATACATTGTTAAACTTTTTTTTTTAACTGCATCGTGATGTTTTGCAATTTGCAAACTTCCAGTAACAAGGATCCAGCCCTAATCTTTGATGACATAACATCTACTGACATCGTTGCAGCTAGAAGTGAAAGCAAATATTAAATATTAAAAATAAAATCTAATATCACTATATTATCACTCTAATGTAAATCTATCTTTACTAATCCTTTCTTTTGATACTTGCCTGCTCTGTAGATGTGTTTCAATACAATACTGAAGAAATTTTGAAGCAATGCTCCAGATACTTCTGCATTACAAGTTTACTATAGAGGTAAACATTATTCTGTCTTGATACATTTACCCTAAAGTCTTTTAGAAGTCTAATTTCAAAACTCAGAGGTCTAGATCACCACTGAGGAAGAAACAGCACATGGTGCCCAAAAGGCGCTGCTCACGGTTCTCCATTAGGAATATGATTCAATACACATATCCTTAAAAACACTAATCAAGATGTTTGACCATTCTCTAAAAGGTTTCCATCCGCTTCTACCTGTATGCTTAGTTGAGGTAATCTATCAAATTAAGAAAAAAGCACATGTGCATAAAGTTCAGATATTTGTGTATTTTGGTTAGCTGTGATTGATGATGACAGTAGCCAAATGAACATCTCACACCCATAGTGAATGACTCCAGAACAGCTGTCTCCTTGCCACTCAATTGACAGCTATAATAGCTTTTAAGAAATGTCTCATGACATTAGTTGGTTCTTTATCCCAGTTCCTGACGTCTTCTAATTACACTAAACTAATTTAAAAATGAGTATGTCTCTAAACGTGGCTGTTGTGATTAGAAATTATTTAGAGCACATCTGGGTGAGCAAGAAGCACAAAACCAAAGGATAAACCTCTCATTTCCTCTTCCTATTGTCCCACAAGGTGATTTTCAAGCTAGTCTCTTAAGTCTCACGTCTTGATTTATGATTCTTGAAGATTTATGAGAAATTCATGCCTTTCCTCTAATAATTACAGTTAGAATTGTCTACAGTCTGATTGTTCTGCTTACAGTGTCTCCTGGAATGTGCAAGACCACCTTTTTTCTGTTTTCTTTCTGGTGAAAATAATGGAATTAAAGGAATTAAAAGACTACACAAAGATAAATAAATTAAATAAAGTCAGGAAGCAGGAAAAGCAAAACTTACAAGTCACAAAGCTAAATAAAACAAAGTAAGGAAAGAGAAGATGCAAAACTCCAGATTCTCTTCGGAATAATTAAGGTAATCATTTTGACACAATCACATGTAACAAGTCAATCAAAATCATTTAAAGTCAGGCAATAACCACTTTTAATTCCTACTTTCTTCCATATTTTTACACTGGTCTTTGAAATTTCAATCCTAACAGTATGTACCACTATTTTTAAGTTATCATTTGCCTCTACAATAAAATGAAAATTTATTTTAAAGTCAAACTTCCTAAATAGTGCGTTTAGGAATCTTCGTGTAATTGGCTTTTCAGAAATACTGGGTAGTCTCATTTTTTATTCGGAGTCTCTGACAAAAAGCTATAAGGTGAGGCTAATCAGTTAGATTTGTCAGCCAAATTTTATAACAAACCCCTGCGTTTTCATACATTTTATTAACTATGTGCATGACCTAAGACAATCAAGTATACAGGGTTATCATCCTCTGTAGAAAAGGAGCTAATATCTCTATATTATTTTTAATTTATTTTTATGATTATGGTTTCTATTTTCAGGCTTTTTCAATTTAATTGCACTATCATAAAGGTACTTAATTTATAGGATTCTAATTATCCAAACATTTTGAATGTGTAGAATATGTTCGTGGAATTAACTAAGATTTATAAAAGATTCAACAGAAAAGAAAAAAAAGGGCAGACAAAGTCTATTTCAGATTATCAAATAGTGAGAGATGACCACTGGCAAACTGGCAAAATAGGGTTCTAGCATAAATGCAGATGTTATTACAAAACCAGAATTCAGAGCTAACTTAATCAAAGCCAACTTAACTCATTTCCTAACACGTGGCAGTAGGTAGTATATTAGATATAGCTGTGTTAAAGGCTTGCCCTTTCTTGTTTATTTGATAATGGCTCCCACAATTGGAAATCGCCGGGTCGTTGTTGTTGCTAGAGTGCTTTAGAGCATGAATGCAGACTTACTTTCCAGTTTACCCAGTGTAGCAGTTCACGGTAAGCCTCACAGATGAGGAAAATATAACCAGTAATAAAAGTAAGTTCTGTGTCTTTTGAGTTTTTCTTTATTTCTCTAAAGTGGTCAGTATAGCATGTTATGGAAGTAAATTTAACTCTGATCAACTGTAATGGAGGTCATGCCTTGGCAGTTATATAAATCCAATGAGGTTAACTAGCCCATAAAAAATAAGTGCTGAAGTGTTCATTTCTCCGTGGGTTATACTGCTAGGCGACTTGCTTTTCCTGCTGTAACCATTTTATTACAAGTTTCTACAGCAAAGAAAATGCTAAGTGATTTCTGGAGAAGACATGAGCAATAAAAGTCACTGTGACTTTTATATGATATATATTATTTGTGTATACCAGAATGACCCAAATAGAGTTCTAACATTTTTTTTCCTACAATGGAAAAGTAAAAAATAGACCAGATGGAATGCTACTAAATTTAGTAACAGTTTTATTAAATGACAGGTGAAAGATATATATATATATACTTTTTTCCTGGTGGTATATTTGATTTTGTGATTATAATACCTTTCTAAAATGTGGAGATTTTCTGAATCCAGATAATAAAATAGGAGCCTGGAAATAAACTTGTTATAAATACAACTGCCTTTTACCAGCTGCCAATGATGGAATGTTAGAATTTGAGCTTTCAATATTTCATTGTTTAAAATACACACTATCTTCTCATAACCTTATATTAAACTTACTTTCTGCAGTTATTTTATTTCACCCTGAATTACTCTCGGACCTTTTCCCTATTTTATGTGAAAGAAATGTTTGTATGTGGGCTAAACTTATGGCAGCAGAATCTTTCCCTTGGAAGAAGCATTTAAACCTTCTTTATATCCCTTATTTAACAGGCAAATCTCTTCAGCTTCCAGAGCACACAAGGCAGCAGTTACATACTTAAGTTAGCATATCTTTAAATGACTGTGTTCCTGGAAAACGAAGGGAAAATTGAACAGCATTTAAATTAATTTTATATTTTTCACTTCCAAAGAAATAATTTTGATGCTGAATTACTTTATCATTTCATATGATATCAGGTATGCAGTGACCAGAATCTTTAGGAAATACATAATTCTAATTTTATATATGCGGTCTTGTCAGTCAGCAAAATTGTTCATATGATAAAGATTTAAGAATAAGGTTAAGAGATTTATTTTCAAAGCATGGAAGTTTTTGAACTTGCAAAATCTGGCACAGTTCTCCTGAAATCAGTAGACTAACATGCAAAATATTGTGCCCTTTTGAATTCAGTCTTCTATATTTTTTATAAACGTCTTGAATAATAAGGCCTTAGGGTTTTGGATTTAAATAAAACTTTCAAGAGGAAACAGTGACACTGGCTATATCTTACACATTTTACTGAATTTAAAGAAGGGGTCTGTTGTTGCATCAGTCTCCTTCATCGACCTTTTATCATGCAGCTGAGCTCCCCCAATTGGTTTTGTCTTTTAAGCCTTTAGTCTATTTAGGCTGTAAAGCCTTCTAGACAAGCAACTAGCTTTTATAGAACATGCAAGTAGACCCTCCCATTATGGGTCCCCGTTGAGTGGTTGTGACCTCCAGCTGCTCTCATTGTACAGGTAATAAACAACTGTTCTAACATCCCAGGCTGGAGTTCTTCCACACAGATCACATGTCCTGAGAAGTTGCTTATAGTTTTGCATAAAAGCGGAGGAAACCGTGCAAAGGCAAATAATGATTTCTTCATAGAATGGTAGGAATGTCTTAACAGACCGAGTATTAAACAATACTAAGCATATATTTATGAAATGGGAGATATCCTCAGATAAAAGTCATTGTGATAAATAAACACTGTTCACCTGAAACTATTTCTCTGCAGAGAATGCATTGATTTTTAAGCACTGAAATCAATGGCAACTGCTGCTCAAAAACTGGTGGTGCAATATGTCCCACGTTATCAATGGTTTACATTTATTCACTCTATTGTCTGAGATTTTCAGTTGATTGTATTTTGGATTAGCTGTTGATCTTCTGGAATTGCAGCCCAAACTTGATCTTCTGTGGGATAATGCTTTAAAGTTTCATTTCAGGCAATCACTACTCAAAGTAATAACTACAAAATCTGACTTAGCATAGTTCTTCTGGTGTAAACTAATTATCCTATGATCACGTACCCTATTACCCATTAGACTATCAAAATTTCTCAACTGGAATTTTTTAATTGAATGTAGTAGCTCTGGAGTTACTTATTAGTAGTAGATGACACTTTCTATACTGTCTCATAAGCAGAGTCTTTTCAAGTAGTCTGATGCTCTGAGGGAGTTGCTGTCTACCAGAGAACACAAATACTTGTGTATGTTTCCCATAGACAGTAGAATCCAGAGAACTGATAACATAGGAGCAATTGCTCTATTTATTTCAGCCTTTTAATGTCAAAACAGGCAAGAAAAAATCAGTAAGACTCTGGTTCGCATACATCAACACACAGAATGTGATGGGTTAGGTTGCATATGCAGAAAACAGCAGAGAAGTATTATAAAGAAAATTAATAGCCTGAAATACCGAAACACCTGAAATACTGCTTTGAGTTCAAGCTGTTTTCCTAGGAGATGTTCTTCGTATATTAGATTTAACTTTTCCATAAAGCCACTGCAATGACTATAAAAATAGACTATATGGGCCACAGAGTTGTTCCAGGGCAGCTGTTCTTCGGGTGAAGTTTGGGATATTTTTTGTTATTTCCAGAAGCAATGGCTGGTGTGACATACCTTTTTCTGAACACTTCCTGAAAAGAAGTAGTTTTGTAGAGTATAAGAAGTGAAGATTTCCAGAGCTCTTTGCATATGATTGTATCTAAATAATATAGGTTTAAGTTAACTTGATCATAACTCCTCATAACGCCTAGCAATTAATAAAGTTGACCACCACAAAGAATGTAAGAGTAGTGTATCAAAAATATAAAATGTGTAATATAGATTTTAGACTCCTTAAAAGAAACAGTACAATGTACAAAACAAATTTGTCTTATATAAAAACATAATTCAGCAGCTAACCTGCCTTAAGAAATAGATTTGCGTTCAAACTATTGCAGGAAGCAATAATTCAGTGCATTTTAAATTGTATCTCATTATTTTATTAGTAAAATTGAGGCTAGAACTATTCTGAAGAAAGAATTACTTTCTATCCCCCTGTACATTCATTTCTATAGACAAATAGCTTGATTATTAGAGGTAATAATTGTGCAATAATTTTTATTAAAGGGTCAATATGAACAAGAGCGTTTTTTAAATAAACAAAACTCAAGAGCAAGTATATTTTCTCCCTTCTCTAAGAATTGTTTGTCCTAGTTTTCAGCTTACTGTAAGTCTCTCACACTCACAAAAAAACCCCTCTCTATTGCTCTGCTAGGTCTGATTTGTAAAAGGCGGGGTGAAGAGTTCAGACAGGCATCTAAGCACACCCCAAACAAAATAGCTCTGATCCCTGTACTGTACATGAACAAACAAGAGACGCATCCCGTTGGACTCTCGACAGATCTGTCATTGTTTACCATTAGCTCTGTCAGATCCGCATGCCTTGTCATTGTGTGCAGCGGGCAGGGGTTGGCCTGCTGCCGAACTGCCGATCTACAGAACTGACTTACATCTCCCATGCTCGGTAGATGCTTCAGACAGCATAATTCCTGATGAAAGTGTGCGCCCTAGTGTTACAGCGCTACAAAGGCCAGTGAGCTCCAGTTAGGAAGGTGCAAAGGGAAAAAGCTCTTGAATATTACTTTAGCAGGTCTGTCTGTTTCTGAAGGCGTATTTTGTTCATGATATTACTCTTGAAGTACCATATGCATTTAGTTTTAAAAATCAAAACCAGGTTCAGGTAATGTCCTTTTTCCTTTCTAAAAGAGTAAGAAATATTCAGTGTTTATGATTCAGCAAGAACTTTTCAATCTGGCATAAAAAGGGCTCTGCTTAAAACAAGCTCGATGGCAAAGGTATTTGAATACATTAGTGGCCTTCTTTTTAGTGCTTCTCAAAGTGGACTCCAATTTTCATTGACCTTGGAGTTATCAGCATTCTTAAAAACAAGTCTCACAGACCTCAGATGTGCTAGTAGCTCAGCTGTGCCTATAATCTTTGCACTTGCTGTGCTTTAGAGGATGCAAAAGATAAAAAACAGTGTTTTACACTTAAAGGTTTCACGTACCCTGCAGGAGACACTTATTCAGCCTGTGTACACCGAGCCTATGGTGATGATGGGTTAAACGATCCAACTTTCAGTATTTAAACGTAAGCAAGTTTAAAGACTATGCATTTAATTCATTATGAAGACCAATGTTGTGTATAGTAGAGAGAGAAAAAATACCTCCAGGTAGCGTTCCATTTCACCTACATTAGAGACCTGCTTTAGGCTGGATTTCATTACCCTATCACCAGGTTAAAATAAATGTTGAATTTTTGTACAACCAAAGTTAAACAAAGTGAAATCCACTGTAAGTGCCGAGTCATAAAGTTTTCATATGGTAAAATGTGAATACATGTAAAACTTTATATATGCTCATTTTTCACAGATGTACGTTGCTACACAAGGTGCCCTACACTGGGGAATAAAATGCATGCCATTTAGTGGTGAGAACGCACACAGCACCAGTACTATCGACTGCAGCGTAGTCACCCCAGAGACACAGCATGCAAGTTAGAATTCAGGTCAATGGAAAGCCATGGAACTGAACTGAAATTCCTCCAGCACCTCTACTGAGACTACTTGTTGTGGTGACATCATAACCTTTTGTCCAGTGACAGTGTCACAAAGCCAAAGTGATAATGTGACAATAAATAGCAGAAAAGCTGATCATGAAGAGGAACTTTACAGAATTTTCTTAGAATATTATTTTTGAAGAGTAAGATGTATTGAATATACGCTGTGACTGCAGTTAAATAAGAGTTTAGAAAACACAAACGATACATTTGTGAATCTCACCCATAATGTATTGGCAAACAAGTGATAATTATTACAGATATAATTAATATCTGATAGAGCTTTAGGCATCTGCCTTGAAGGCATGATCGCTTTCTTAACCATCCAAGGAAAATTATTTACCTTTACAAGAATAACAGAGAGAAGAAAGCCTATAGTTCTGAAATGCTGTTAAATGAATACACATATTGATACACACACTTATGGAGAAAAAATAGTTTACTATGCAAATAACCCAACTAAGTATAACAGCAATACTCAAGTGTCCAAAACAAAGCTATTTTCTGGAATGTTTTTCAAGCTCTAGCCCAATACTGGAAAAACTGAAAATAATATAAGGGTTTTAAATTCATACATTCTGCATTTCTCTTGTCAATAGCTACGCTACATTTGCCTACATACCCAAGCAAACATTTTATCAGATCTTCTGCTGAATACTACATGGGTGAGAGAACTAAGCATAGTTTAACATCTATCAAAAATTAAAATAACATCACAATTATGTATGTGATAGAGTGTAGAGTAGCTGATATCTTCAGCTCCTTTCCAATCACAAATGTATTTAAAGTTGATAAATTTGCAGTATATTTTAAATTGTGTCTTTTTTTTCTTTATATTTTTTCTTCTTTTCTAGCATCATGATCAATTGTCAGGAAATAACTGCCATCAGCAAAGACCCCCATTTTGATGCATGCAAAAAACATGAATTACACTACAAAGTAAAAATTAGTGTAGACACATCTTTTAATGCAATGATATAAGGATTAAAGTTTTAAATTTCATACATATACAGTAAAAATTATTTACAGGATGCAAAGACTTGATGAATCCCTTCAATATACCTATCCTGCTTGGCACTAAGGAACTCTCTCTGATTTCATCTAGACTTCAAACTTAATTTTAAATCTGGTGCCTTTTTGTCCCCCATTATATTTTCCTTCCACGTGTATCTAAACACCACAGGAGGTAACAGCTGAAGGGTTGCATTTGACATCGTATTTTCTATTAACTAAAATTTTAAAAATCCTACATTACTCAAGAGGACATGGTCTCAGACTTCGCCAGGGGAGGTTTAGGCTTGACATTAGGAAGAAGTTCTTTACTGAGAGGGTGACTGGCCATTGGAATGCGCTGCCCAGGGAGGTGGTGGAGTCACCGTCCCTGGAGGTGTTTAAGGAGAGATTGGGTGAGGCTCTTTGTGACATGGTGTAATTGACAAGTAGGAATAGGTGTAGGTGTTGGGTCATAGGTTGGACTCGATGATCTCAAAGGTCTTTTCCAACCTTATGATACTGTGATACTGTGATACTGTGATACTCTCACATCTCAAAGACTCCACAGGGAAAGGAAGGAAACAGGATATGAAAAAATACACTTATGTTTTACTATTTCATCAGTGTTTCTATATTTCTCACACTAGTTAATATACGGTGGACTTTGGTATTAAACTTTCATGAGGATAAATTAGCCACCCCTTTTAGGTTCTTTTACAGGAAGCCCTCATGCAGTAAACAGGAAACTACCTAGAAGGAAGTCTTCTTCAAAGCCTGGGACACATTTGCATATTTGTAACAGGAACACAATGCAACCCATCTTCCTTGTACCCAAATGCAATCAGGGGAGTGTTTATATCACCACTGTACTATTCAGTTTGCTATTTTATTTTCTTTAGACTTACTGTTTTACTCAAATACTTCCTATAATGTTAAATACAATAGTATTCTACTTATATGGAGCATAATCAAAATTTTTAATTAGTTTACTTTGACCTTTTAACTTGCGATTTAGGAAGAGCAGAGAGTCTGATGGTGTAGTATCAGTCTGATATCTATTCAGAGGATAATCTAAGTCTCTTAAGATGTCTGCAAGAAGCAAAATACAAACAAATAGCGACATGAGTACATTCATAACACCAATAATTATTTAAAGTTTAGTATTCCAGATGTACCTAGGTTTGGTTTGTTTATTTACTGTACTGGGTATTCTACAAGGCATGAGTTCTATTTTAGTGAGCTGCTATACTCTACAGCTCTGTTGCACTCTGAGGAACTTGCTCTTATCCTTTTTACACTGTTCCATCTGTGAGATTCATCTAGTGCACTCCAATTGCCCCCAAAATGGCAGGTCCTTCTTGATTTTGAAATATATAGCTTATAAGAGGCAGGTAGTGACCCCTGAATTTTACTTCCTGGTAATAAAACACTGAAATGCTGAAATGCTTTCTTCTAGCTATTGGCTTCATAACACAGCTTACAAATCACTTTATTTTCTACCCATAAATCAAAGCCCTGATCTAACAAGTTCTTTAAGGGTTCGAGGTTCTCCCCATATGGAACTCTGATCACAAGTTGGGTCCTACAGTGAGCCTCTACTTTTCTTCCCACATACAATTTGAAATAGTACAAACAACCAAGCAAAAAGAATCCCTTAAATTCCATAGATTTTAAAGGTAAAAACCTGAAATGATCACCTAAATTAAAAAATGGCAATATTACACATGGGAATGATTTTGATGATTGTGGTTCATAGTACATACTTAGGAGAAAAATTACCTTAGACACATGATTTCAGTGGGAAATACATTGTACGAGGTACATAAAAATCAGCTGGCATTCACTATGAATAGACTGTTCTAATTGACGTTATCCTTGCTTTTAATGATAAATGGCATGATTGTATTATAGATAATTACAGTAATTTTGGAATATTTTATATATGTTTTAAGTTCACTATATTAATGTTAGAGATTATTGCTTTTGATGTCGGGGGTTTTTATACAATTCTTAGACAGTTTACGTTACGTATTAAGGAACAGAATCTAACTGATTCATCATTCCACAACAAGCTTCACATAATTTGGGGTGATCTTTTCTTTTCTACCAGTTACCCCTTTCACTTTCCCACCCTTCAGCTAATAAGTAGGTAACCTTAGGTACATAGCCATTTTTAATACAAAAATCAAGTCCTTCTATCAAAATATGCATGTAAAAAATATCTCAAAGTCAGAATAACAAGAGCGTATGAAACTTCCTGGGGAATGGGCAAAACTATCTGAAATAGAAAATCATTTTTTTCTGTACCTAGCACAATCTGTTGTACCGTGGTGCAACACAGTGGAGCAAGAGGAACAGGAAGACAATCCTACCTTTTCACTTTTTATGACTTTCACTTTATAGAGAGCAACATGATTTTCAAATGGGGTCCTGTCTATAAGCGTCTTTGTTGAGGTTCCCTAAAATATCTTAAGAAAAACTTTATTCAATTTTACTGTCAGAAAAAGTCCCTATTTCAAAGGGTCCTTTGTAACATTTTAGAAAAATCTTCAGACACAACACCTTTCCATGGGCCAAGAAAAATGAATAAACCTGTCTTACTGAATAGGAAACTTTGATTATTAGTTTCTGAAAACTGCAAAATGTTTTTCATGGGTGTAAGTTTGGGCCTTCTCAGTTCTGAAGTTTTCCCCAGATTTGAAATAAATGTAATACACTTCAAAAAGATATTCCTAGGTCTACAGGCAGCCAACATAAAGCAGCAGAGAACAGTAAAGGTCCCAAATTAGTTCAAAGTTCATCAACATTCCTTATCCACAGCCTGAATCAGAATCAGCTACTGCATCACTTCCACTCACACTCAATAAAGGGGGAACAGGCTATATCATTCTGTTCCTACAGGTTCAGTCTGATATATCTATCAGCGACTCTGAAGTTTGCAGGGGTTTCTTCGTTCTCAAATTTTGACCCCTTCCCAGAACTTTAACAACATTTGCACCTAAACTGATATCTCCTGGAGATCCAAGAGCATCTGCCACACAACACACATTTGTTTCCATTTATTTGAACAGTAGTGTGAATACAATCTGTAACCACATAAATTGCCCAGGTGGTGCACACTTTTACTTCTGTGAACTTCCTCCTATTAGGCGAGAGCAGGATTTTTAAAACAAAAGGTTTGATTTCCCACAATGAATGAGGATTCATGGCTATTCTTATCATATCAAATATACTGTAACTCCTCCTTCTTATTTTCTCTTGGGTTTTTGCTCCATCTTACTCACATGCCTAGCCTTTACTAGCTGAAATGTCATCTAATGAATTAGATGAAACAATACTGTCATCAGAATCAGCATCAGCAGCTCTGTTTGACCTCTGGTTTTCTAATGGCTCAGTGTCACTTAAGAATTTAAAGTCAGATAAAATTTTAATATTTCTGACATGTGGAATTGTAAGCATATGTTTACGACATAGACAACAAAAAGAAAATTACTGGGACTTAGTGAAATGTTTCCCAAAGAAAACATCTCTCTTCGCCACCTGCAACCATTAAAAAATTCAAACCAAAACAAAGAAACTTTTCTCTAGCTAATAAATATTGTGTAAAAGGGGGGTTTGTGTAAAGGGGGTTTTGTGACAAAATATCTGGTAGGGAAAACAAGGGAGACAAAAGCCTAAAAAAATAAAGGGATTTAGAAAAGGACTAGAGGAACAAAAAAGGGATGAAACGTAACAAGGAAAAGGAATAATTAAGCTTGACCAACAGGAAGATTTTCCTCACCATGAAATCTGTGAAGATCATGAAAATGACAAGTGAAATAATGAAAAATATTTCATTACTTGGATTTACATTTTACATTCGCATTTTTCTTAGACAAAAAGCTAACTCTTACAATAAAAATGCATGCACAACTGAACAGCCTATAAATCCACCTTTGCATCTTAATAGCTAGGGGTATCTTGCAATTATAAATCAAAAGGTCTACTCAGCATAGATTTTTCTTGTAAACATCAAATGGTCATTCACGTGATTTTGGTAATCAGTAATAAGTAAGATTTACCCGATGAATCACAAAAAGGATTATTAAGTTAATCTTGAGTTAGAAGCACTGCACTGGCAGAACATACTATTTCAATGGAAGATTAAGAAGCTACATATCAAAATTGGGCCTCTATGGTAAAAAACTGTATGGAAGAACACTTTTCAGACAACATTATTCCTTGAAGAGGGCAACTCCAACCTCATCTTCCACAGGGCTACAACTACAGGCTGAGACTTAGCTGCCCAGAACAAGAAGAACACTAAAGCTGGGGACTAAAAGACAGTGTGCTGAACTTCACATGAAAGCAGAGAACTGGTTACATCTAACCCTCAGGCCCTTTGGAAGACGGACATAAATGAATCCATGGTTCTGAGCTCAGCAGCCATACCATCCACCATGGGAACAGAATCTCACAATGTCACAATTCGGAATCCGCAAACTTGGGTTTTAAAATTGCCCTGTAAAGAGCAAAAAAGGTACTCATTGCTAAGAAATAGAATATATATGAGCACATATGGGAGCCAATATAGAGAATACAAGAAGGTTTGCCAAAAGTACTTAAAATTGCTCAAGTGAAACCCAGCTGCTTTGATATTCCTGTGCAAAAAGTAAGGCTTAGTTTCCACCATCTGAGGTTTTCCAGTAGCAGTTCTGTCAACTCACATTTTATTGTAACCTCCTGGTTTCACTTATAACCAACTTTTAAACATTTTATTTTGGTAAGGAGCATTTCTTACTTGGTTTCTGCCCAGATAGGAACTACTCTGGAAAGCAGAGTGAAGTCCAAACATATGTTTGATTTAGATTAAAGGAGTGGGAAGAGGGAGATCGTAGCCCTTTTCATTACCTGTTCTGGTTTGAGCTAAAGTAGAATCAGTTTTTGAACTTCAGCTAAGCCTCATTTGAGTAACTTCATTTTCTGAAAGTTAACTGCATGGGGATTTTTAAGACAATATTTGTGTCTGGAAGTGATTGGTATGCCAATTGCTTACACTTATTCCTATAGTACCCAACGCCAGCCTTAAGCTAGTGAAGTGCTATAAATCAAAGAGGTGAAAAAGCTGCACCTGCAGAGAGGGTTGGACAGGACAGGTGACCCCAAACTCACCAACCAAGTATTCCATTCTGTTTACATAAAACTCAGTATATCAAGAGAACATGAGGACCTTGCTCTCTTCTGTGTTGACTGACGTCCAGCGAGGACCTTGTCTGTCTGTTTGCTCCTTACTCCTGATTCCAGATCCACGCGTACAATACAGTCATGGTGGGAAGTGATTTCATATACATATATTTTCCTCTCATTTCCGTTTCCCTGGGTGGGAGGGCCTGCAGGGGGCGGGGAGTCAGGGGAAGGGAACTGGGGGGGCAGGTGCTCTGTTTTTGCTGCCAAAACTGTCTGGGCTGTGGATAAACCGTGATATTACTAAATTTATTTTGAAGTGACACTCTAAACCAGAAAATGCTTCTGCATTTTTTCTGGCTAATGAGGAATTTAAAAGATTCAAAAAACTCAACACCCAAAAAACACAAACAAAACAACAAAACCAAAGCAAACCTAACAAACATAAACAAACAAAAAACTACACTGAACTAATCCTATTATCACAACAGAGACAGACACACTCATACATCAGCTGCATATACCAAAAAACAATTCTACAAAACTTCCAATGTGCCAGATACCTCTAAAGCCCACTGTGAGTTCAGCTAAACTCTCTGTACAACAACGGAAAGTTGCCTTCAGCATTTTTTCTTCCTGAAGTAGAAAAAATTTTCTGTCTATCTAAGGCTAGACACAAGCTAAAATTCCAAGGGCAGGTACCAAGATAGGCTAAAATATACATCTGCTGTCCTGGAAAGTATGGAAATTTTTGATAGGAAAACCAATACAACTCATCTCTAATCCGAGCCACATAAGTTCATCTTTACTCAGTTCTACTGGAAATCTCCCCTCAAAAAAAAAAAAAACAACAAACAAACCCCACAACATCCTAAACAGGAGCGAGAAGTGTAGAAGTCACTAAGAGCTCTTCTCTCTGAGCAATATAAATAACTATGCAACGGGCAACCCAGCTGAAACCAGCTGTTTGAAATTCATTTGACATGAAAATTCCAGCTCCTGTACTTTTTGTTTCTACACTTATTGGGAGATTTTTTTAATGTTCATGAGTCTAAGGAACCTTGCTGTAGGATTAAATTAGTTTAATCCAACTAGAGTTAAATTTGGCTTGACTAAAAAACAACAAGCTGCTGGTTTTGAGGGTTCATCAATTAATATAATTTACATGTCATCACCAATTATGGTGTTCAATAACTATGTAGATAGGTTTTCCTATCTTTTAGCCACAGAGTAAATCAAGTGTTTAAACAGTCATTTCAAAGAAGCATCTGCACATTTTTTGTGTATCAATGAGTATTAAAATGTTAGCTTCATATTAATCTGAGCCTTAAACTTTTCTCCTCAATGAAAGCATTAGCGCTCCCAAAGATCAGATTAAAGAGTAGGGAGGATATTGCTTCCACAAACAAACCTTTAAGTTTTGGGCATGGGAATTCTGAGTTTTAGAGGTAGAAATTAATAGATTCAAACCTGAATCACTGCAGAGTGTTTTGGGTTTGCATGGCAAGGTTTTGGTAGTGAAGGGACTATAGGGTTGGCTTCTCTAAGAAGCTGATAGAATCATCCCCCACTCCTGAGAAAGCCAGTGCCAGATGGCTCCAAGATGGAATTGCCACTGATCAAAGCTGAGCCCACCAGCAATGGTGGCAGTGCCTCTGGGATAACACATTTAAGAAGGGAGGAACAAAAATCCTAAGCAATTGCAGCTAGAGAAAAGGAGTGAGAATATGTGAAAGAAATGACTCTGCAGACATGAAGGTCAGAGAAAAAGGAGCAGAAGGAGGTGCTCCAGGCACTGTGGCAGAGATTTTCTTGCAGCCCCCGGTTAAGACTGTAATGAGGCAGACTGTGCACCTGCAGCCCATAGAGGTTAATGGTGGAGCAGATATCCACCCTAAGACTATGGAGGACCCTAGGCTGGGGCAGATGTGCCTGAGGGAGGCAGTGAAACCGTGGGAAGCTCACACTGGAGCAGGGTCCTGGCAGTACCCATGGACCTGTGGAGAGAGGAGGTCACACTTGGAGCAGGTTTGTTGGCAGAACTTGTGACCCCATAGAGAACCTACACTGGAGCAGTCTGTTCCTAAAGGACTGTACCCCACGGAAAGAACCCATGTTGGAGCAATTTGTGAAGAACTGTCACCTGTGGGAAGGACTCAGACTCTCATGGGAGAGATCCTACGCTGGAGCAGGGGAAGGGAGTGAGGAGTCTTCCCCCTGAGAAGGAAGCAGCGGCAAAGACAATGTGTGATGAACTGACTACAACACCCATTCCCTTTCCCTCTGCGCCACTGTGAGGGAGGGCGGCAGAGAAAATCAGGAGCAAAGCTGAGCTGCAGAAGAAGGGAGGAGTGGGAGTGAGATGGTTTTAATATTTCATTTTATTTCTCATTATCTTACTCTGATCTGATTTGTAATGAATTAATTTTCTTTTTCCCCAAGTCAAGTCTATTTTGCTCACTGTCCTTATTTTGACCCATGAGGTTTTGTATTTTCTCTCTCTTATCCAGCTGAGGAGGGACATAATAAATTGGCTCAGTCGGACCCTGGTGTACAGCCAGGGTCAGCCCACCACACTAAGGAAGCAGAAGTGTGTCAGCACACCTCTACCAAAGCACAGTTGTGCCATGCACTCCAGATGCTTGTCCCTCTACGGAGCTGCACCAAGGAAGCATTTTAAGTAGCAGAGAAAAGAGCAGGAAGGCCAATTCAATCAGAAGTTATTACTGAACATTTGGACTGAGAAAATTTTCTCTGCATTTCTCTGCATTTTCTCTAATTTCCTCTTTTCCCCTTAAACTGAGTTTTGTAATTTTACATGTATTGGTCTTTCAAAATTACATGCAATACATCAAAACGCACGATGTTGAACAAAACATGGTTTATAGACAATGGCTATAAAAAGAAGAAGCCTGTAAGTAAGTGGACAATGACTTTTGAAAAGCAATAGTTCTCTATAAGGATATTTAGAGAGATCTAGATTTCATGAGGGTATTAAAACAATTTCAACTAGTTATACAGATTAACTCGATGATTTTTCAGACTTTGTCTGTCTCTAGAAGTGACAACACTTAAAATTTATGATTATCTCCAAAGTAATGGGGCATTGGTATGCAGAAAGCCTATTGTTTATATTTATTTCTATGGAGACCAAAGTTACTCTTAAGTTGGTGAAATGCCGTACATCAAAGGGACAAAAAAGGATCACACATGCAGAGAGAGGAGCAGACAGGACAGGTGATCCAAAACTGACCACAGAGTATTCCACTCCACACACATCATACTTGGTATAAAACGGAGGACTATGAGGATCAAGCCCTCTTCTTGGATGGCCAATATCTAATAAGGACTTTGTCAGTCCTTCTGCCCCCTTATGCTGGATCTATGTGTTCCTGAATACAGTTCCTGTGTCCAGCTCGCACCTGCTGCTGGGTCTGGCCTCAGACCTTTACCCCATGTCTCATCTGCAAGATCACTGGTGACATATAGTCATTAACGGGGGTTAATTTTGTATATTTGTATATATTTTATTATTTTCTTATCAATATTATTTTCCTTTTTATTATTATTGTTTCATTAAGCTGTTTTAATTGTAGTTTCCAACCCAAAAGTCTCTCTTTCTCATTTCTCTTGGGATGAGGCTGGGGGGAATTAGGTTCAAAACTGCTCAAGTTTTGCTGCTGACCAAGCTGGGAGGAGGGATAAACCATGCCAGCAGGCTTCCAATTTGCATCTGCAGCTGATCTACATTTGTGCATTTATTTAAAGTACTGTTCCTTCTTGCAGCTCAGGGGAGAAATGTGGTCTTCTGCTCTTTCAGAGCACAAAAGTCAGTATAAAAAATAAATAAAAGTATACATACAGTTTAAGAAGAGAATAATTACAAAGTGAGAAAGGAAGAAAAAGATCAACATTTTGGAATATCATATATTCCTAAATCAAAGATAGAAATAAATGCAAAACAGAGTTCCATTAACTATTTAATTGCTTTGTGGAATTAGTTTTTCAGTCTGTCCATGCACATGCTTTCACACACAGAAGTTTCTAATTAATGCACGAAGGCAATTAAAGCACTTCACCACTTAGCGGCTCATGGCCTTGCTCAGGTAACTTCTGTCATTTTATCGATTGATTAGCAACTTCAGTGTTTTTAACCTTATTCTCTGACATGAAAACCTGTAAAAGTCTAACAGATTTACTTGTAAAGTAAATTGAACCTTTTTGGCTTTTAGAAGGAAAAAGAGATAGTCAACGTAAAAAGCATTAAAGTCCTCTCATTTCATGCCTGCTGACGGGGATGAGCTTTCCTTTTCTTGGTGTACCACCAAAGCAAAAAGAATAAGCCCAAGCTGTAAAGCTAATTGTAGATTGAAAAAAAAATCTTTTGCAACTAAATTAAAATATAATAGATTTATTCCATTACTATACAGTCTTTCTGATCATGAAATAGATGAGAAGAAAAAGTAGAAAAAACATTATTCTATAAATCCATTGTCTCTGTATGGAATCATGGAAGCAGAGAACAGAGCCATTTACTGAGCTTTCATTTTGCTAACAGTCTTTCACTACATAGTTTGAAGTAACTTTTCATTTTAACATCATCATTTGCAATTTAAAACAGTGCAATTTATCAACGAATTGTCCTAATAAGATTAAATCTTTTCTGCTGGCTTTGAGTAGGATTCATTACGTAAAATGAATATGGTTCAAAACCCGTCTCTGGACCACTGTTTGCATGTTGCTTAATTTTCCTGTTTATATCGGGAGGGCACTTGAGTTCCTGTTCCCTTCGGCAATAGCAGTCATTTTCTGCAAGCGGACAAGATGCTGTCAGTCAACCACATCTAAAAGCACCAATAATGTAATTGGGCTTCCGTTTCTAATTTCAAGTCAGAGAGAGGAAAAAAGTAGAACAAATGCATTGTCTTCAGTTAAAAAGACAAGTTGTCCTGTCCTAACTGCAATTCTTTACTGAAATAGTTTTGAAATAATTCACACCTTTTATTTTCCTCTTATGTTTTCAAATTTGTTGTGGGAAATTTTGTTCTTCCCCTTGCCATTCTACCATGAGTTTCTCTCCCGAAAATCAGCTCAATTAATAATTTTTGTGGTCAAATTGAAGGCAGGTACTTTAGTGGTACATTTTGCATATCATCCCTGTGTAGCAATTAAAAAGGAATCATTTCAAGTCCGTCTGTCTTTCCAGGAAAACAGGAAGTGCTCTTGCGGTACAGCATGCCTTTTCTCAGCTTGGAACCCAAACCAAAAGTGAGCGTACTGCCAACTTAGCTGTTCAGAGACAGCTGGCAATAACCTTGCAAGTTGTGTGTGTTGAAAATTAAGACAGATAGAATGTTAAAAAATATGCACTTAAATTTCAGTATTTAGGAAAATGTTTCAATCACAAACAACCTATGAGAGTCTTAGGGAAAGAGTTATGGCTTCCAGTATGACTTCGAAAATCAACTGTCAGCTAAGATAGGAGTATATGTTATCAGAAACTTAAAGTTGAAAGCTGATTGGCCCTCTATTGCTTCTCCATCACTGTCTGTGACTTATTATAAAAACTTGCAAACGTCATTTGTCTAATCTGTTTCCTTTTTCAAAAGAGTAAAACACCATTATTTTAAGTATTTTTGGACCATATTCTGTCATCAGTTCTACTTACACAAATTCAACAGTATCAGTGTGTTTCAGTTCTTATTCAAGGGGTGCAAATGGCAGCTCAATTTGCAATGTATATTTATTTTAAATGGAATTGAGGGGAGTGGGTCTTAGCCCTGATTGAGGGGAAGGGAGGAAAAGAAGAGAGGAGAGTAGGCTTTGCATCAAGAATACTCCCTTATTAAATCGTATCAAACAGGCATTAAACAATACAAATTAGTAATTGACAATATAACACAGAGGGAATATTTTAGGAAGTAAGCCTTAGCTGTTGGGGAAACCATGTCCACAAGTGCAGTAGAATACCATTGTGCACATCTCTGCACTTCCAAGCAAAGCTTTACATGAGTCATCTGGAAAAGGTCCATCCCTATAAGGTATACAAGGGAATTTTCTGTGTGTGTGTAGCAGAGTAATTACAACCCGTGAAAGGTTAGTTTATCCTTCAGAAAGACTATTTTCATAACACTATTAGGTAAGAATTTTCCATATGGCTTCAAGTTGACCTTTTACTTTTTTCTTTTTCTTTTTTTTTTTGTTATATCAATAATCCAGGTAACTTGCAACTTCTTTTTTGTAAACTTACTCTTATGAGTGTGGAGTTTGGTGCACTGATAAATCAAGGACATTTCAAACAATCCCTGTACAGAGGCAACATAAGGTGAGAATCAGAGAAGCTGCCACTTATCTACGCTCTCAAAGTTATGATAAAGCACCTGGTAAGCATGTACAAGATACTAAACAGGCTGTGGAGTTTTGAGAAAAGAATTAGGAATTGGGTTCTCTTTGACTTATTTTTTTTGTAGCAATAGCATATGGATGCTGGGAGGCCTTCACATAGGGCAGAGAAAACTGAAAGTAAATTAAAACCAGAAGTAGAATAAACTTCAGAGGAATTAAAATCTGCCAGCACAGTCTGATGTCTAAAGTTGATAATGGGTATGTATTTCCTCTGGTCCTCTGAACTCTTTATCACTACATTTCCCTGTAAACTGTTAGAGTTGCATTTGGCATGTGGGAACTTCTGTAGCGTATTCCCAGTGAATTACCAAGGGATCTGCAAGCAGAAAAATATATTGCTTCTTTTTAGGATTTAATATGTTGACTGTCCTATAAAAATGCAGTCTCTATCAGCAGAAATTTAATGCATAGCATCATCTGTTTGACACATAATGGAATTAATTTAATAGTGTATGATAATATTTGATTTGGGATTGTGGTTCATCCAAAACCATTAAAAAGCGAACACACTTACGCAGCAAATAAAAGCTGGTTTGATTTGATATTTAGAAAAGTTAATCATTATTTTATGTGTTTATAGAACCCACTCCTTTTTAAAATAAAGCCTCTTTTTCATTTGCTTTTATTCCCCCACCTCATAACCCATGATTACTAGCAACAAAAGAATTAGAGAAAGAAGTAAGTAAAACCTTTTTTTTTCTAAGTCTTACGTGTATATCTTCCCTATTTTGCTGTATTTTGAGTACAGATCACCTCACATTTTCTCCTGAAAAGTCGTCTTGATTGTTTTGAAAAATTACCAGCATCTTATGGAGGGAAGCAGTTTTAATAAACGAGACAGAAAAACGTCCACCTGATGAAAACAATGTCAAATAGAACGAACACCAGTTGTTCTGTATGAAATTATTTTAAATTTATCTGGACATTGTTTACCTAAATATATGGACAAGACCCCAGTCCTTTAAAATAACGTTGTTCTATATTAATAAATCTGTTCTTTGAAAACGTATTGCTTGACATGTTCTTTAATGTACCTATGTCACCCCTTGAAACTTTTTTCCAACACAAGAAAATATAGATTCTTGTTCTACAGATGAAGAAATGAGAGAACAAAGGTTTTAGCCTAATCCCACTGGAGTTCTTGAGTCTGTCATTCATTTGGGATGTTTTTTAAAATCCAGAACTTAAAAAAAAGACAAAGGTGCATAAAGCAGGGGACTAAGTAGATATGCAATCACTGAATTGAAAAAATCCCGTTGCTTCCAGACTGAGGTCATTTTAGAAAAATGTGTTCCTGGCATGTTTTATGCCTCTTTTGGATGTGGGACATAAGAAGCTCCACCTCTGCCTAGGGACTTGGTATTTCCTTGGTGAGGAGGAAGGCCTTTAATAAATTTTATTCTATACCCTGGATAACCAATACAGATTTTGGAATGCTGTTGCACTAGGCAACACAACCTGTATGTCCTCCATTTCTAAATGTCTTTCTGCAAAGTCGTATTCTGAGAAACAGGAGCAGATTGAATTCACATCTGAATGAATCTATAATTCACAACTTTAATTCCCTCTATGGTTCCCAACTGTAACTGATAATCATACTGTGTTAATTTTCAGGGGACATGTTTGGAACTCATAATGATTAACCCGGTCACTAAGTAAAGATTTTTCTTTGAATGTTTTATGGCACAGAAAACCATTCCAGAAAGTAATGTCAATGACTGGAAATACATTCATTAGAAGAGAAATAATATAAAATTTAAACCAGAGTATTTTCAATGTAAAATGTAACAATTATTATGAAAATACAATCAAAATGTTCTCAAACAAAAAAAAAAAACAAACAAACAATTGCTTATGAAATTAAAAAAACCCCAGAAACTTATTTCATCAAGTGAAATCTTTTGGACAGGAGGAAAAAGGTATTTCTGTAACATTTCAGTTGATCAACACAAGTTTTATCTACTTCCTACATTTGTCAGATGTAAGAGAATGTAGAAGGAAGGGATGGAATAGCAATCACGAAGAAAACATAAAAAAATATTGCTTTTTGCCATTAGCTTTATAATAAGTTATCACATACAAATGCGTGTCATAGACCAGCAAACATGTAACAGTTGGTGGTCTGAATTCTGACTTCCTTTTCCTGTCAATAAAGATCATTTACTGATTTGATTAAGTTCTTTCTCATCTGGATGAATCTTCTGATGTTGCACAGCACAATTTCTCTAAGACAGGATGAAAAGAAACAGACAGAAAAACATGGATGGGAGTATGTAGGTAGAAGGGAAATAAAAAAAAATAGGGAAAGCGGAGCAACATTCCATTTTCCTGTCATGCAATATTCATGAGTAGATCAGTCTCCCTTATATATGTTGGTTTAGAGAATGCAATGAATGAATTTCATTAACAAGATCAGAAACTCAGGGGAAGGACTGATTGCAACATCCTGAGATACCTTTCTGCTAAGAAGTTACCTTTTTGGTATGCTAGCTCTATCGCTTCTAAACATTGAATCCATTTTAAAGTCTCCTGGTAATGAGATAAGATCATAAGAATATTCTGAGTGTCTAGAGATTGCTTAGTATCAATGCAAATGTGAGCAGATGCCTCACTATTTTCAGAGTGTGCAGTGGAGGAAGAAGTGAGGATAATAACACATCATCCCTCTCTTTATTTAGTTAATTGAATAGCCTGGTTTTGAAATATCAGCTTTTGTCCATTGATTTCCAATTGTATTGTCCACTTGTTTACAACTCACCATTTAATGCCATGAGATTATCTTCATGTTCTTTTCTTTTTATACTAATTTTATAAGTTTTGCACCCTTTTTATAGCAACTTTCATGGCTACTGGTTATTTTTGGACCTCATGAACTATGAAACCCTTTCCAATAGCTGGAAAAGACCTGCATAATTCTATTTTCAAAAACTGTAATACATGGCACTGTCTTCAAATACAGTGTTTTCTTCTCCAGTGAAGACAAAAAAATAACTTCTGCAGTCACTTTCTATTCATGTCAATTTAAAATTTAGGCCCAGAAAATCTAACTGCAGAGTTACAGTTGGAATTCACCTTTGTGAATAACATTCTATTCTGTCCAAGCTGGCACAAGTTCTGCATTGATAAACTCCAGAGAACATTGATAAGCTCCAGGGAACAGGTCCTTTAGAACATATTATTTCAAGAGTTTAATGTGTATCTGAGTCTTTTTATTCATTTGTTTTTTGGTTGTTTTTTTTTTTTATTTGCTTTTTCATCTTAGTTTAGTTAAGCTATTGTTTTGTTGGGGTGCTGATACAGTGTACTTCCTCAACTGGAAAATATATGGGTTTGCAATACATAACTAGACACTCACTCTGCCTTTTATTTGAGAGGAGAGGATAAAAATTCTGTTGCTCTTCGGGAATTCAGGTCAGTGAGGAGCAATGTGTCCTTCTCTAGGATGCAATGAGGTTGAATAATGCAAGATTTTTTGAACATTTTCTACTCAAAAAGGAATCTCCTTCACCACAAAAAGATTGTTGGATATTACTGTTTGCTGAATCCCTGAGTGCCTATTGTACAGGGTGTTTTTAGGATCCTCAGTCAAAACAAGCTACATGCAGGACCTGTGGACTATCAAGGAAATATAAGAACAGGTAAAACTCACTCTATATGATTTGGGGAGAAAAGTACACAAAGTAAATTTGTGATTACTTAATTTTTATCTTTTCTGCATTGCACCACTTAAAAGTGCATCGGCAATGACGAGCAGTTCAGAATGAGACAAAGATCCAGTGATGACCTACTGATGTTGCCTTTTCTTTTACGCAGTGGCTCTGCTGGCTCTTAATCTTGGATGAGACTTTAAATTTCCTGGTAGTTTAACTTTCAACAAATCACAGAATCGCGTGGTCAGAAAAGACCTTTGGCATCATCGAGTCCAACTGTACTTGTCCAGTACTAAAGGATATCCCTGCAATACTCATCTACCCATCTTTTAAACACCTCCAGGGATGGTGTCTCAGCCATCTCCCTGGGCAGCCTGTTCCAGTGCAGGACCTTCAGTGAAGAAATTTTTCCTAAGATGTAGTATAAGCTTCCCCTGGCTTAACTTGAGGCAATTTCCTCTTGTCTTATCACCTGTCACTTGGGAGAAGAGACCAACACCCACCTCGCTAGAGCCTTTTTCAGGTAGCTGTAGACTGTGACAAGGTCTCCACTCAGCGTCCTCTTCTCCAGGGTAAATAATTCCAATTACCTCAGTCTCTCCTTGTAAGATTTGTTCTCCACCCCCTTCACCAGCTTTGTTGCCCTTCTCTGCACACGCTCCAGCCCCTCAATGTCCTTCTTGTAGTGAGGGGCCCAAAACTGAACCTAAGACTCAAGGTGTGGCCTCAGCAGTGCTGAGTTCAGGGGCACAATCACCTCCCAGCTCCTGCTGGCCACGCTGTGTCTGATACAGGCCAAGATGCCATTGGCCTTCTTGGCCACCTGGGCACACTGCTGGCTCATGTTCAGCCGGCTGTCAACCAACACCCCCAGGTCCCTCTCTGCCAGGCAGCTCTGCAGCCACTCCTCCCCAAGCCTGTAATGCTGCACGGGGTTGTTATGACCCAAATGGAGGACTCTGCACTTGGCCTTGTTGAACCTCATCCCATTGGTCTCAGCCCATCAATCCAGCCTGTTCAGATCCCTCTGCAGAGCTTCCCTAGCCTCAAGCAGAGGAACTACCACCAAGCTTAGTGTCACCCATAAACTTGCTAAGGGTGCACTCAATCTCTTCATCCAGATCGCTGATAAAGATATTGAACAGAACTGGACCCAGCACTGAACCCTGGGAAACTCCACTTGTGAGCAGCCTCAGACTGGATTTAACTCCATTTACCACCGCTCTTTGGGTCTGGATATCAAGTCAGTTTTTCACCCAGCAGAGGGTGTGCCTGTCCAGGCCAATGGCAGCCAGTTTCTCCATCAGGATACTGTGAGAAATAGTGTCAAAGGCTTTACCAAAGCCCAAGTAGACGACATCCACAGCCTTTCCCTCATTCATTAAATGAGTAACCCTGTCATAGAAGGGGATCAGGTTTGTCTGGCAGGACCTGCCTTTTGTAAACCCATGTTGACTGAGTATGATCACTCGGTTGTACTATGTGCTGTGTTAATTGCACTAAAGCTGATGTGCTCTATGACCTTCCCTGCTATTGACGTCAGACTGTAGATCCCTGGATTCTTTCTCTGATGCTTCTTGTAAATGAGTGTTAGATTTGCTGGGCTCCAGTCAAGTGGAACTTTCCCGGTCAGCCAGGATTTCTGGTAGATGTTGGAAAGGGATTTGGTGAGGACCTCTGCAGGCTTCCTTAATACCCTTGGGTGGATCCAGTGTATGTCTAATTGGCCAAGCAGGTCTCTAACCAATTCTTCTTGGATCATTGGATCTTTGTTCTGCTCTCATTCCCTGTCTTCTGACTCCAGAGACTGAATATCCAGAGGACATTTTACCTTACTATTAAAGACTGAGGCAAAGAAGGCATTATACTCATCTTTTGTCATTACTGTTCCCCCCTGTATCCAGTGAAGGATGAAGATTTTCCTTGTCCTTCCTATTGCTACTAATATATTTGTAGAAACTTTTTTATTATCTTTCCTAGAACTGGCTAATTGAAGTTGTAGTTGGGCTTTAGCCAGTCTGGTTTTCTCTCTACACGATCTCATTTCATCATTGTAGTCCTCCTGGGATGTCTGACAGTAAAACAGCAAGTGACAAGGGATTGCTTAATGTAATTTCAAATCTTTCTGGATAACTCACTGAAATGCCTGAACATTAACTTTTTAAATATTGGTTGTGAGAGAAAAGCAGGTACATGGGAATTATCATTAGCTTTCTGATTCTGTGTTATTGCCCTAACTAGCTTGATGTACCTGCAGCAGACTAGAGGGAAAATAACAATTTCATAGTGGAGCTTACATGGCATCCTTCTAGTATAATATATGGCAAAAATTAAATCAGAGCCTATTGCACTGCATTTTGAGTAATACAATCATTGGATGGTAAAATTCTTTTTAACTGGCTGTTTAGATTAATTTATTACAACTCTTCACTCATGGAGTTTTGAAATTGAAGATGAGAAAAATGCTACTAATGGAAACAATAAATAAATGAGAAGTGAGATTGAAAATTAAATTAAATGTTTTAAGAATATAAAAATTCAAGTTCATGAAATGAATCAAGTATGTGCTGAACCTGCTAGATTGAGACAGAGACTTGAGACATAAATCCATTTTTCTCCAAAAACTCAATGAGATATCAGGATTCTCATCTAAACTTCAAAAAATTAAAAACTTGTTATTTTGTAAGGTGTTAGAATGCTTCAGAGAAAAAGGAAACAAAAAAGCCCTACTGTTAATAACTAATGAATGTTGTATTCACCTGTACCTATGCTATTTGCATCTGTATATGCATAAAACGTACTGAAGTATTTAAACGATCTTCAACTGAAGTATATTAGAATCACAGAATCACAGAATGACCTGAGTTGGAAGAGATCCACAAGGATCATTGAGTCCAACTTCTATCCCTGAATAGGAAAATCCCAACATTCACACCATGTGACTGAGGACATTGTCCAAATGCTTCTTGAATATTGTTAGGCTTCAACCATGACTACTTTCCTAGGGCACCCATTCCAGTGCTTCACTACCTTCTGAGTGAAAAATATTTTCTTAATATCTAACTGAAACCTCCCCTGACATGTCTTCTTGCCATTCCTTTGAGTCCTACCATTGATCACAAGAGACAAGAAATCAGCGAGCACCTGCTCCTTCGCCTTTGCTTGTGAGGAAGCAGCAAAGTGCTATGAGGTCCCCCTTCAGTCTCCTCTTCTCTAGGCTGAACAGAACAAGTGACTTCAGCCACTCCTCATATGCCTTCCCCTCTAGACCCTTTACCAGCCCTGCGACCCTCCTCTGGACTTTCTCCAGCAGTTTTATGTCCTGTTTATACTGTGGTGCCCAAAACTGCTCACAGTGCTTGAGGTGAGACCACACCAGTGCAGAGTAGAGCAGGACAACCACCTCTCTCAACCGGCTGGCAATGCTGTGCTTGTTGCACCTCAGGACATAGCTGGGCCTCTTGACTACCAGGACACATTGTTGGCTCATGTTCAACTTGCCAGAAACCGGAGTTTTGTGCCATTGGCAAACTTGTTTAGTAAACGTTCAAGTCCTGCATCCAGGCCATTTGTGAAGATATTAGAATACTGGCCCTAAGACGAATCCCTGCAGAACCCCACTAGTGTCTGGTCACCAGCCAGATGTAACCTTATTCACTGTGACCCTTTGAGCCCGACCCATCAGCCAGTTGTTCACCCACTGCATTGTGTGTTTATCCAGCTGGACATTTTGTTTAGGAGGGTACTGTGAGAGACGGTATCAAAGGCCTTGCTGAAATCCAGAAAAATCACATCAGCTGGTTTTCCTTGGTCAGCCAGGTGGGTGACCTTGTCATAGAAGGAAATTAAGTTTGTCAGGCAGGACCTTCCCTTTATAAACCCATGCTGGCTGGGACCAATGACTGCGTTGTCTTTCAGGTGGTTTTCAGTAGCTACCAGAATAATCTTCTCCATAATCTCAGCAGGCTTAAGTGAGACTGATAGACCCGTAGTTACTGGGGTCATCCCTGTTGCCTTTCTTGAAAATTGGGACAACATTTGCCAGCTTCCAGTCACCTGGTACCTCTGCAGATTCCCAAGAGCACTGAAAAATCGAGAGAGGTCTGCTATGACATCAATCATCTCTTTAAGAACGCTTGGATGAATCCCATCAGGCCCCACTGACTTGTAGGGATCCAGATGGAGAAACAAATCCCACACAGGTTTGGGGTTGAGTGGGAGTTCATCATTTGCACAGTCTTGGTCCTCTAGCCCAGGGGTCTAGGGGGGCAGCTAGTCCATTATCACTATATTAGCAACTCCTCTAAAGGCATATCTTCCATCTGAGGTTTTTGTGGCATTCTAAGTGACTTGCCCAAAGTAAAACAGAGGCAAAAATTGTGACCATCCCATCCATTCCTTCATCTTACTGAAGCCTAACACTAGGAAAAATCATTCCAAACGTACAGGACCTTTACTGAAAGATGCCATTTGGGGTTATACTTGCAGAAAAAAAATTACTTTTTGTCTTTAAAGTAAAACTTTATGTGTGTTTGTGTTTGTATAATAATTTTTAAACTCAGATTTGGTAAAATATTATGTGATAGGTGTTCTATATTAGGTGAAAAACTTATTTAGCCCAGTGCTTCATCTCTGACACTGAATAGTGGTAGTTTTTGAAGGAAAAGATTATTTGAAACAGAGAAAATGCACTTCCCGCCTATACCTTCCCGATGTCTGAGAGACAATATTAAATGAATATCCAGTACTTGAGGCTTCAGTTATAAGCCCACAATATGACTTTCTTCCAGGGCTTGGATTACTGCCTCATTCATGGCTTGTGTCTTCATAATTCCATGAAAAAATGAAAAGCAGCTTCTTAATTCCATTGTCGATTTTCTAGTTCTCAATACATCCT
Organism: Neomorphus geoffroyi; assembly: GCA_033558235.1. NCBI lineage: Eukaryota > Metazoa > Chordata > Aves > Cuculiformes > Neomorphidae > Neomorphus > Neomorphus geoffroyi. Next base: position 15,265,677 of record JAUMJM010000005.1, read on the forward strand.
CTTTATTTATTCTCCCCTTGGTAGCTGTCCTGCTATTCTGATGGTCCTCACAGCCCTTTTTGGGTCCCACTCTACCCTTGCAGCAGCAGAAGAGCATGCGGCATTCACACTGCAGCCATTCCAGAGATTTATATAATGGCAGAATCACATCTTTCATCTTGTTTTTTATTGCCTTTCTTATAATTTCAGCATTCTATTTGCTCTTTAAATTGCTATTCAGCACTCAGCTGACATTTAGAAAACTATCCACGAGTCCAAAAATTCCTTGTAGAATACCAATAGCTAATTTAGACCCGATTACTTTGTGTATATAATTGCAATGCATTTGGTATTTCCCCCCTTGAAACTTATTTTATATTTATCAACAATGTAATTCATTTATCATTTTATTGCCCTGATAGACTTCTGTAGCATTTTACAGTCAATTTTAGTCTTAACTATGTGAATATTTTTTTATTACTAACAAAGCTTGACATCTCATTATTCATTATATTTCCCAATAATTTATGAATATGTTTAACAGCAGAAAACCCTGGTAATAAAATACTAATTCTATTCTCCATTGTAATTTCCATTAATGAGTGATAATAGCCAACCCAGGCCCATCTTTTTTATGTAAAAATAGGACTTTTTTTTCCCACAGTTTGTGCCATATTACATTTATCAGCATTGAATTTCCCTTGCCATTATAGTGTCCAGTTGCACAATATTGTACTGCGTTTGAAATTTTTCAGTCACCTTTCACCTTTGCTGCTGTATTCATTAGCTAGCTGTGTTGTTTGCTCTTCACCTTCTCTCCAAGTCAGTTACGAACACGTCAAACAGCACAGGCCATAGCATGAATCACTATGCTACTCCAGGGTCCTATCTCAGTGAAAATACACCACTTATCCCTATCCTGCATCCCCAATGTTTACTCAGTTGTTTACCCATGTGATGACCTTCCCCCTTATCTCACAGCAGATTATCTTCTCTCTTATCCCTCTGGTGAAGGATATTGTTGATAGACTTTGGAAACTATATAAAGTGGATCTCCCTGTTCCATACAGTTGTTGCCTCCAGGACACTGAACTTTTAGCTGCTGCTTTTAATAACCTTCCCAGCTTTGATGCAGTTTTCTTTTTCAAAATTAAATATTGCTGTTAAAGATTCTGAAGAAATCATTTAATCCTTCAAGAATATTAAAATTTATTTAATTTACTATTACAAACAGGCTTTTCTGAATATTTCTGCATGTACAGCTCAGGTCTAAATTAAGAGCTGTTTCTTTTCTTGTGAACTTTTTAATTAGGAATGCCAATAACTAGTCATGTGTGTTGTCTGATCGGTTATTTCCTGCATCATTCTTTATCAGGATATTACCCAGTTCACATGGAGGTAACTGACATCTCCTTTTATCATTGTGCTTTTACTTTTAGTTGTCACATTTTACTTTAGCATGTTATGTGTATTGCAGCCTTCTTGACTGACTAGTTGATAGCATAGTACTATTAATACTCTTCCTAGTCAAGCCTTCATTTGAATTACCTGAATACTCCATTGCTTACACCTACAGTTGAAGTATTTACCTTATTTCACTTCTTTAATGTGCACTGCCTCTACTCCATGAACTTCCTTGTGTTCTCATTTCTGTATCATTTGTATCCTACTATTACAGTATCTTTATGATTACTTTCTTATTTCTGAGATGCCTGTTACATCATATCTTGTCAGTAATCACAAATTATTCTACTTCATTAATTTTTATCTGACTTTGCATTGAAGTAGGCAAACAGTTCAGCTACAGGTCTGTAATTACCTGGATCATCCCTACGGCCCTTCTTGTGGATGGGTGTCACGTTGGCCAACTTCCAGTCTTCTGGGACCTCTCCAGTGAGCCAGGACTGCTGATAAATGATGGAAAGCGGCTTAGCAAGCTCATCCACCAGCTCTCTCATCACCCTAGGATGGATCCCATCAGGCCCCATAGACTTATGAGGATCCAAGTGGCTGAGCAGGTCTCTAACTTCTTCCTCCTGTATGACAGGGGGGCTGTATTGCACCCCGCCCCTATCCACCGCTTCAGTAGACCAGTTGTCCAGAGAACAATCTGCCTTACTGTTGAAAACCGAGGTGAAGAAGGCATTAAGCACCTCAGCCTTTTCCTCGTCTTTAGTTACTATATTTCCCTCAGTGATCGATCAGGATTGAAGGTTGTTGCTGCCCTTTTTTCTGCCGTTAATATATTTGAAAAAGCTCTTCTTGTTGTCCTTAACACAAGTGGCCAATTTAAGCTCCAGCTGGGCCTTTGACTCCCTAGTTTTCTTCCTACACGACTTGACAATATTTTTGAACACAACCTGACTCACCTGCCTTTCTTTCCAAAGGCGATACACCCTCTTTTTTTCACTGAGCTCCTTCAGAAGCTCCTTACTCATCCAGGCCGGCCGTCTGCCCCTGCAGCTCATCTTAGAGCACATTGGGATAGCCTGCTCCTGCGCCTTGAAGACTTCATTCTTAAAGTATGTCCAGCCTTCTTGGACCCCCTTGCTTTTAAGAACTATCTCCCAGGGTACTCTCCTTACTAGTTCCTTATATAACTTGAAATCAGCACACCGTAAGTACAACATGGTCATGCTGGTTTTGCTCTTCCTTGTTCCATTGTTAATGGAAAACTCAATTATCTCGTGGTCACTGCAGCCCAGACAGCCTCCAACCACAACATCACCCACCAGCCCTTCTCTATTGGTAAACAGCAAGTCAAGGAGAGCCTCACCCCTGGTAGGCTGCAGATCCTGATGGTGCTTTGCCATCTTAAGTTGCTGAGATATTCAGTAGTAAGTGACGGCGAAATTCCCTCCATGTCTACCTGTTGTAAATATTAAAAGTGTATTGGGTTTCTGTGGCAAGCTTTTGGTAGAGAGGGACTTCTGTGAGAAGCTGCTAGAAGCTTCCCCCACATCCTATAGAGTCAATGCCAGTCAACTCCAAGATGAACACAATGCTGTCCAATGCCATCTCATCAGCAATGGTGGTAGCGCCCCGAATGGGTGGAGAAACCTAAGCAACTGCAGCCAGAGAGAGGAGCAAAAATACCAGATACAGCACAAAAAACCAACCAAACAAAAACCAAAACCATGACTGTGGCTGTAGCTCTTTTTATTTAATAAATTAAGAAAATCAACTATGACCACCTTCAAAAAAGTTCCCTTCTGAGTTGACACATAGCTACATATGATGCTGCCAAAGTTCAAAGGAATTTCAAAGCAATTCCACAGATCATTTAAGTAAGAATATTTATTTCCATTTTTCAGAAAAATCAAAGGTGCTCTAAAAATAATTTCAGTCCTTTTAACATCTTTTTTGTTAAATCCTTCCACTTTATATTTAAAGTTACCTTAAAATAAATGTCATATGTTCAAGGGAAGCCTATACTATATGATGGAGGAGTTTGAGTAGACTTTGCAACACTAGACAAAATGTCTTGAGCATGAGATATGAACACTTGTAAACCAGTTGTCCTCCTAAAACACGAAGAGATGTATTACTGTTACTGTATCTACACAATTCCATTTTGAGGAATTAATTAAATATTTTCTTGTAAATCAAGTGACTGAAGGAATTTCTCATTCACATGCTATATGCCACTCCTGGCTCACAAGCTTAGTTAACAGTATATTCTAAAATTAATATATTTTATGTATTTTGTATACAAATATTAGTGTAATTAATTTTTTCTTATAATTCCTATTTTGAACTCATTTTTTACTATTTTAGTAAAAGAAAACACAAATATATCTCCCAACACTCAGGAGAAGGGGATTGTGAGGAAAAAAAATACTTAATTTTAATCTGTTTTAAATTTATTGCTGGTTTTATGTGTTTTGTTTTCTGTTATTTTTCTCTCTGCTCGTCAGTATAAAAGCACTCCAGGTCTACAGGAGAAACCAACATGCAGGTGAGGTCTCTGACATTGCTGTCAACAATTTGCCATCTGATCTGAGATTATTGGTCAACGCAAGTCACCTTAGCCTAGAGCATACTTTTCGTTGGTGGGGCAGCTGTTGCTGCTAGTAGCATGTTTTGTAGGCTTTAATTAGACAGTTCCAATCAACTGATGCATTCTGCACCAGTTTTCTAAGGCTTTTTTTTTTAAAAAAAAGGTCTTTTTACTCCATATAATTTTGTGTGGTAAATACGTTTAATTCTTTGAAGAACTATTTCAGGAAAAGAAGTCAAAAGGACTGTCTCTGCCTGGTAAATGTTTGCGGATTCATTTGCGTGGGGTTTTTCCTAGACCTGAATTCCAAATGTTATACTTGTTATCTCTTGTGAAACTTTTTACATCTTTCTCAAATCTTTATCTTTCAAAGTGTTCTGTAGTTAGCAGTCTTGGAATGTATGGAAAGTGTAAGATATTTTTGTCCTGCGTAGTCAGGTGCTAATACAAGCCTTACAGTTACAGCCTGTGAAGTGCAATCAACAAGCATATTACTCAATTTCAGAATAAAGCAGAAGGCAAAGACTTAAGAAATTGGTGTTATTGCTTATAAATAAATGAATATTATTCAATGTGAAACAGAGTGTTTTATATACAGGATATGTAGCAATATTAAAATATATTTGAACTCACTAGCTGCAAAATAGTAGTGGTAATTCTAGCAGTAAACAAAAAGCTGATGTATTTTTCAGTAACCCAGCACTTTGAGCTACTCTCTCAGAATCTACGGATCTAGAATCAGTTTCTCCCTCTGACACACATGACAATTAGCACACACCATCTTCTAGGAGGATTCAATCAGTCCATTACAGGATGTTTACCTATTGTGTCACAGTATCACGGTATCACAAGGCTGGAAAAGACCTTTGAGATCAGCGAGTCCAACCTAGTGTCCTTTCAGTCTCTAATTAAAGTATTGTATCCCCATGATTAAGCAACTTAAACAATGATTCTATGGTCTGCTTTTTTGCACCTACAGCTACCTTTTTACTCTGAAGCCAGCAGAGAGTACATTTGAACTTAGTCCTTGCCCATACCAAGTGAGGCCTTTAGCCACAGGAGTATCATAAAGTTGACATCATCTCCTTAGCTTCTCATGCATATGGTCCTTTTCTTCATATAATTTTTTTAAAGTACTTATTAGATCAGTGGGAGAACTAGTTTACATCTTAATGTCTACGACATTCACTTGCAGGGTGATTCTAGTGTCTGCTCCAACATTTAAATAACTTGTAAAGAAAGAATATTAAGCAAAAAAAAATTATACAAAAAACCCTTTGGCTTGTTTGTGCTAATAGACAGCTGTTCCTGCATCCTGCTGCATCAGAAGTAGTTGGCTAGTAGGAGTAGGTGTAGGTGTTGGGTCATAGGTTGGACTCGATGATCTCAAAGGTCTTTTCCAACCTTATGATACTGTGTGATACTGTAAAAGTGTTCCAAGTTGAAAGATTTTCAGATATGGGTTCAGGTTTTCTGTACAGTTGGGAAGTTTTACTCCTTGGGCTGCTAGATGGAGAATCACTACGGTCAGTTATGTAAGTCTGGGCCTTATTTCTTCAGCCATCTTTCTAAGTGTCTGAAAAGCAAATGATTCAACAAAGTGATTCAGGTAGTTGAAACGTATTGTCTTTTCATTTCAGGTGAATCCTCCTATTGAAACTGGCCCAAATCAGAAAAAGTTCTGTCTTCCTCAGCAGTGACTATTTAATGATAAAATATTCATTCATTTCCACTAAGGGACCACTAAGTGTTCATAACTGCTTTGCTCTGCTGACCTCCTTTTCTGTGGGCCCTGAAGCTTAGATCTATTTGAGCACTTCATCAAAGATTCCCTGGGCTGAGCTGGATGGACTGAGTTGCGCTGTCTTTTAACAGCCTTTAAAGTTCTCAGAGTCATAGAGCAGGGCCTTTGTAGCCTCAGACTGCATTACCACCTCCTCCTCAGTTTGATGGGCCTGGTGGAAGACTGACCTGCATTTTCTTTGCTCTGCCTTTATGGACCCCCCACCTCCCACTTGATTTGTGGTACATACTTCCATATTTATCAAGAGGTATCAGCAATCCCAGAGGAAAAGGAGAAAATGTCTTGAAGACAACTGCCTATCTTCTCCAGAAAAGAAAGAATAAAACTCATCATTTTTTTCAGGCATCAGTCTCTGGGGCATGCAATTGGCCCTATCCGATAATTTAGGAAGTCCATCCCTTTTGTTAGCATGAAATACTGGTACATATATCAGTAAGTCAGTCAGTAAATCTGGAGCGAACCACCTAATCAATCCAAGTTGAAAAAGAGAGATATACTCAAAAATTTCAACTCAAGCTTTGTCTTTTATTTAAAATAATCTTTGAAAATTCCCTCAGTATAGGTAAGATCAGCAAAAGTCTTTCTGCATGCAGAGATGATAAATAGGTAAAATGAAAATTAAGGTACAGCAAGATAAAAATATTTTCCTAATATACCAATGGAAAAGCAAAACCCAGGACAGTATTTTCTTAAGTGTGGCTACTTTCTCTATACAGCTGTCTATTTATAAAAATCATTATATTCTCAACATAATCAAAGGATTTCAAAAGTGACACTGTTAGATTTGTAGATGATGAAGAAACACTGCCAAAAAGATCTGGATGGATGAATGTCGTATGCTGGCAAAAAAAAAATTCTTGTGAGATTTATGGATTAAAAATGCATGTAAATGCATAATCATAGTCACTGTTTCTCTTTTATACGCAGCCAAAGCCACTAAGAATGTAATCTCATTAGTTTTAAATTGACTACATATTGCTTTGGCAATATTCATAGACCTCTATGGTTTGGTGATTAAGGGAATAGAAGAAGTGGGTTAATAAACTCTGTAGTCTCAATTGAATGTAATTTTAATTATAAGACAATGGTAATGCTTTTAGAAAAAGAAATATTTAAGTACCTACACAAGGTAGTATTGCTCGGAGTTTTTGACATTTATTTCACAGAATCATAGAATTATAGAATGATTTGAGTTAGAAGGGACATTAAAAATTGTCTAGTTCAAACACCCCTTGCCATTGGCATGAACACCTTTCACTAGATCAGAATTCTCAAAACCCCATCCAGCCTGGCCTTGAACACCTCCAGAGACAGGGCTTCCATAACATCTCTGGGCAACCTGTGCCAATGCCTCACCACCCTCACAGTAAAAAAATTATTCCTCGTGTCTAATCTGAATCTCCCCTCTTTCATCTTAAAATCATCATCATTTGTCCTGTTGCCACACTCCCTGATAAAGAACCCCTCCTCATCTTTTCTGTAGTCCTCCTTCAAGTACTGGAAGACTGCTATAAGGTCTCGCCAGAGCCTTCTCTTCTCTACACTAAAGAAGCCCAGTTCCCCAAGCCTGTCCTTGTATGGGAGGTGCTCCAGCTCCCTGATCATCTTCATAGGTCTCCTCTGGACTTACTCTAACAGATCCATGTCCTTTTTTGATTCCAGAATTGAAGACAGTACTCCAGGTGAGGTCACATGGGTGTGGAGTAGAGGGAAAGAATCACTTCCCTCGATCTGCTGGTCACACTTCTTTTGATGCAGCCCAAGACAATGTTGGCTCTCTGGGCTGCAAGCCCACATTGCCAACTCATGTTGAGCTTCTCATTCACCAGCACTCCCAAGACTAATACATATTTCGTATCTAATACAACTGTACTTGTGATTCTGTAATTCATTTGTCCTGTTTAGTGACATAGATACTACATGCCCCTTGTAACAGTCAGGAAGAAATTGATGATGAATACCATAGTAAGGACTTAATGGGATAATAGAAAGAAAAGGGAGATTAAACAAAAAAAAAGAAAATGCTTTGTATCTTTTCTTGGTATTTGGAAGTAATGACAGAATGACAGAAAAATTCCTTAGCAGATGGCAAGTCATCTTAATCAAGCAAATTAAAGGATCATGCATTAAAAAAAAATAAAGTAGGGGGTTATTTGACACACACTGTAATTACATTGGACTTATTGCTTTCAATAAACGTTAAAGGACAAATTAACATTACTGTCGAGCCAACTATGTTTCTGAAACTGCTTTTCAAACTCATAATTAAAATCCTAAATTATTACTGCAGCAAATTAACACTTTTAATGGGATTCAAATGTTGTGATCATCAGCATTTGCTACCTCCCCTCCAAAAAAACACTTTAAAACTACGATTCTAAACAATATATCACCTCTGTAAAAACTAAAACTCTAGAAGACAGAGAATTGTATTCTGAACACACATATTAAAAAATCTGCAGATTTTTAAAAGTAGTATGATGCTGCGGTGAGGTTTTTCCTTATATTAGAGTAAAATATAAAATATTTCCTACCACAAATTAGTACTATCTTAAGTTTATTCCATGTTTGGGGTTTTTTTTTGTGAGGATGAGCTCTGAAAAACTGAGAACAAAGACAATTTCTCCGTTGAATTCCAAGATAAATGAATCAAGTAATTTTTTTTATTATTTCCAAACAACTATGTCTTTCTCCTTCAAGCTGGACACCATCCCATGCCTTCCTGTGACTATTTCTGTCTTATCCTGATCTGCACCTAAATGTCTGCAACTCGACTAATTTTTTTCTCTAGATGACAACGAAGAGCCAAAGGAAATTGAAAATGTGACGATATTTAGAACACTTGCTGAAAGACTCGAAGATTTTCCAGAAGACATGATTTCCAACATTGTGATGCCTGACAATTTTTTCAGCCAGCTTGGCCGATTTAGCAGCTTAAACCAGCATTGAAGCACATTATTACCTTGATAATTAAACTAAAACAAGTCCTGGTTTTATCCAGTAAAACTCCCTGTGTTTAGTTCCAACTTTAAATTCCTCCTCTATTCCTGTTGTTCTTCAAACAAAGTAAACTGAAAGTATGTTAAAAACACTTAACTGTCTATTTGTACTTGTTTCATCTACTCCACTAATTCTGTGCTTGCAATCTGTTTCCTGTGAAGAATTCCAACATGATATCATATTATAATGAGTTTCATTTTCCAGCAGCTATCTTGTTAGCATTCCTACAAACACCCAGCATTTCCCAAAATAAGATAGAAGTGTTTATGAAAGCTTTGGTAGCTTGAAAGACATCTTGTGGAAAAGATTAGCTTTCACATTACATTGCACTTCTGCTTACCAAAATGGACTTGGTGAAACATTACAGGTATTTTTGGGAACACCAAGCAAACCTCACTTGAAATAATAAATAATCTGATTTTTTTTTTTTTAGTCCAGTGACTATTCCTGAAGGGTTAATTTTCCTCCCTTTCCACATATATTTATAGTAAATTTTAAGAAAAAAAAGAAAATAGAGAAACAAAGAAAAAAAGTCATATATAAGTGATGATGTGAGCCAGGCAAAGGTATAGGACTGTAACTTCTGATTTCTGTCCTAACAGGAATGCTCCAATCCTGTGCTTTAAGTAGACAGTGAGAGTCTGCAATATTCAAATGCTTTAGGGTAATGCTTAATTTCAAATCTTTCTAAAACCAGTTTTCAATGCTTTGAAGAATCTTTCAAATTGCTGTGTATCTGCTATACTTAAACATACACATTCTTATTCCTAGAATTTAGTAGATATTAATTTATAGATCTGCTTTAATCATTGCAGAATTAAGAGCTTATTCTTTCTTAGAAAGTGTGATCTAATATGAATAATCCAAAACACTCCATTTGACCAATGTAATCAATGTTACCTATTATTTTTCATTGAGAGGACCACATTTCTCTTATTTACAATAAACCGAGAGAATTTTTTGGTCTCTCCATAGTTTTTTAGAAATAATTTTATCATCTTCACTTGAATTACTTTTTCTATTTTCAGCCTTAAAGGAATTATTTCTATTTCCATAGTTCAAAATGTTGTGCTTAACTAGTCATTACCTTCTATTGCAAAAATTATATCCCATACAAAGCAGGCACTGTGCAGCTTTAACTATGTATAACCCTTCTCAATTCAGCACAGTATTACAGGGATTTTTATGGCATTCTTAACGATATATTGTAATAGATCATCATACTTAATTTACAATAATAAATTTATTTCATGAATATCAACTGCTCTATAGTAGACCTTTGTTTTTAATATATTCATTCAACAATTTCAGTCTTCATAGGAATTATGACACCGCTTTTTCTATTTTTTATTGTTTAAAGTTTGAAATGCTGCACACTGGGTTATGCAAGGCTGTGGATGTCTATGTAATTTTGTGTGAAAGTTTCTCACAGCAATCAAGAATTTTAAATGAACTGCTTAAATCTTTTATAATTAAGACCAAACTAAGAGATTCTTGGAGTGAAATCCTTACCCCAATTAAATCAACATTTTTATACAAATTTGAGCGTGAAATGGTTCTTACTCGAACAGGTATTCATTCTGTTTCAATAAATTGGTGTCATTGATTCTGTCCTTCTCCATCTGGTGGTGGAACAAGAGGAAACAGCCTCAGGTTGCACCAAGAGAGGTTTAGATTAGATATTAGGAAAAATTTCTTGGCTGAAAGCATTGTCAAGTATTGTAATAGGCTGCCCAGGGAAGCAATCGAGTCACTATGCTTGGAGGTATTTAAAAGACCTGTAGGTATGGTGCAAAGGGACATGGTTTGGCAGTGAACTTGGCAGCATTTTTAAGGGTTGGACTTGACACTCTTAAAGGTCTTTTCCAACCTAAACAATTCTATGATTCTGCAAAGCAGTGTCATAAACCCTTCCTCTTTAATGAAATTTTTTGTATAAATAACCTAATTGAATAATTCTGTTACATTTTTAATAAACGTTTCATGACTAAATAACATTGTTAATGCTTACATGGTGTTCCCTATGCAAAGAAATATCTGAAGCCACAAAACCATTTTCAAGTTTACTTAAAAGTTACAGATAGCTTTCATATACATATTATCTGCGGTGACTAGTTTCTAGTAGATCATTTAGTATAAACAATGCATTTCATTTGATCCTCTGTCTGTTACCATGAATTTTCATGAAACTTTAGGATTTAATTGGCTTTGACAAGTTTATTATTTCTCTATATTTTACACTTTTACATATTGCATTGGAGAAGCATTCAATTTCAGGGGAGAACTGACAGGTAGATAAACTGGAAAACTTTATTTTTGCATAATCTCATACTCTTACGAAATCGAATTAAAGTGCTTTTTGATGCCTAGTAAAAGAGCATCCTGTTCAATAAGACTCACTGAGTCCTGGAACCTAGACAACCAAACTGCAACTAAAATCTGTTGCAAAGAATGAAATATAGCATCCTTTTTTGACCGCACTTTGAACTCATAATACTCAATATTTGTCAGGATCAAATTACTTTCTTAATTATGATTGTCCCATTTCCTCTCAAATACTACAGCTGCTTATTAATTCAGAACAACAAAAAAAAGACATATACGTCCTCATCTACTGGACTGTGGAAGTTAATCATTTCTCCTAAATCTTATTCTAGCCTTCTTAACCTTCTCTTTCTTCAGTCTTCCTCGGCCTTATCTTTAACTAGGTCAAGAAATATAGTCTGGTGTTCTGTCTTTGGGTTTGTTTTCCTTAAATAAATTGCATTCACAGGAAGAAAGTCAAATTAAGCATGCTAAACCAACTGAATATAAAAGTCGAATAAATGCTTAAAACTGTTTAGCAAGAGTATTTCCAAATACCTCCAGCGTGGTCTTCTGAAATAATTAATAGAACCTTTATTAGGATTTTTATTTTTTCAATAATTATTGTGTAAATAATTTGTGTAAAATACTTAATTAGATTTATTTTCTTATAGAAGACAAAAATATTTTTTCATTACTTCTAGGCAAAAAAAATTAAGATAATATTTTTTTCTCTAAATGTTTTCACTAAGTTTTCAAGGAAATTTTAATCTGTATATTTTTATACATATTTTAGAGGATTATCCCTGTTCCTGAAATGATTGAGAGACATAAAAACACTTTAGGTTTCATTCCACCATCAAGAGCTATGCATTGTCTTATATTTCCTATTAAAGTGTTGATGTGTGGTGTAAAATACAGAGATGCAGAGAAATCATATTTCCTGTTAACTGCACTTTAATAGATACAGAAATAAGCTGAATTTCTTCAAGCTTGAAAAGAATGTTCCTGCCAGAGTTGATTATAATAGAAATATGTAATGCTTCAGTGCTCCTGAGGTGAAAAAGTTTCTCTTATTTGGAAACCTAACCTTAAAACAAATGTGCTCAATATTTTTCTATATAAAATCATTAAAGAACCAAAGACATCCTGTGCTTACAAACATTAGCAGCAAATATCGGACGTAAAAGGGGAAAGTGATTTCAGAAATGCAGTTCTCCTGGACACTCTTTGGTTCAATTTTATTGAACAGGCTTTATATCAATCTAGTATGATGTTATTTTCTGTATATATCCACAGATTGCCTAAGCAGATATGTGACAAAGCTAGAACAAATTTTCTCCAGAAAAAGACCTGTGAACAAAAACTCTGTAATGTTCAGAGTGCTGATTTTCTTTTTTTCTGTGTTTTTATTTGAGGGTGTTTCTATTTCACAAAGCTGTGTTGCAAGGCTTAAAATTAATTCATTTATGTATTTTTCAAAGATAAATCATAATAAAAAATAAAGGTATAATGTAATATTATTTATGATGATTTAGTAAAATTATTCTTCACTCAGATGCACTGTAGTTTAGATAGGAAGAAATTAAAAACATAGATATAATGCAATAATATGAATGCAGTCTTCCATCTAAGTAACTGCCAAACACTTGAAGTCTCTCATTTAAAATCTGTCATGTGTTACACACTTATATCACCATGTCTATTTGTCCCACTATTTGTCTTCCAGGACTAGGACAGTCAATTATCTTTACATTCTTATTCATATAAAATGAAATATTTATTTCCACTTTCAAATATATTTCCAGAATGGCTGCAACTCTTTTCCCCAATGGTATCCTTGAAAATTCATGACCTTTTACATAAAATCAAATAAGCTATTTCTACATCATGGGACAGTTAGAAAGGTTTTCATTTAGGGGCCCCAAATTAATAAATTTTGAGCTGAGCATTTTCTGTTGCCTACAAATATTTTAATAAGCAAAGATAAAGTTCAAGTCTTTGCCCACAAAGTGTTAGTGGCGCCTTACAGAATCTGGTATTATGAGGTTATTCAGAGTTCAACATGAGGTTACTCTATTGCCCTTTTTTTCCCAAATGAAAATAATGCATACGGATAGCTGATGTGTGTCACATGTAAGAATATCATTAAGATTTTAGATATATGAAAGGTACAGTATATCCAAGTAAATTGATTCAGAAGTAGTTTTTGTCAGTTATATTGTGCAAGAAAAAACATACCTTTCTTCATGCCAGGGTGCTTTTTGTTTTGTGAAACATCACTTAGCTCTGTGTCTGCTTTAGAAATGAAAAGATCTCTTGTGAGTCACATGCAGTACAATGTAAGTCCAGTCACTAGTGTTTCTTTTTTAAGCACAAGTCTATAGTCATAAATTAAGCAAGGTAAGTGAATAAGTAATGTATTTGAATTTGCATAAAATCTTGCCCTTGTTCTTAAACAAAAAAAAAACCAAAAATCTTTTTCCTAAAAGCAGCAGAAAATGTAAGGGGCAAGTGATCATATGTGACACTGAAAGTTGTCACGCTGGAACTGACAAGGAACTACCTGAATTTTTAGTCCTCAGCCACTTGTGTATTCAACCATTTCCAATGGAAATCAGGAGCACCTAAGCCATATTTGGCAGAGACCTGAATTACTTGGGTTTAGGCTCTGTTCTGCAGAGAAGGGCCTGTGGCACTTCTGGATTTTCAGCTCTGTTCAGACTTCAGGCCAGCCTCAGAAACACAGTTAGCAAGTTAAACATCTTAATTAAAAATAATAACTGTAACTGCTTATAAGTGGCCCGAAATAACAACCAATGCCATTAAGTAGTGACTCATACACTGCAATTATATTGAAATGGATCATTTAAGATATAGCTATAGCTCTTACAAAGTAATTTCTAAAATTCACCAATTAAAATGTCTGCTTTAGTTTTCTTTGATTATAACTGGCAAATATTTCTCCTTTTGCACTTCAAAATTACAATACTCTTTACCCTGATTAGTTCAACCTTTTAGTCTTCCCTCAGCACACACACAAAGTTCACTAACTCAACCCAGTTGCTTTCTGATGGAATCCTTGGTGCAGTTTTCTCCCATAACCCTCTTCACACTCTCCTGCTCAATATATATACTTTCCCATTTAGGAGTTTCAGGAAACATAAAGTTAATAGGTTTAGGGTCTGCATGTGAGTGAATTCATGCTAAACATGCACCTCCATGAAGTCTTTTCTCCGAGACACGTGCATCTTGACTAATACAGGCAGGTAATGACAGCAAATAACAGAGGTGAATTCTGCTTTTTAGAGACACAGACCATTACAAAGAACAGAGTAGGGCTGTATCATCTGGTTAAATACCTCCCTCTTCATCTCTCTGTCCCACAGGGAGAAGAACATACTCAGATTTGGTAGGACGATGCTAGGCATTTAGTTTCAGAAACTCATTAGTTTTCTCTGAAGCAATATTTCACCATCCTTTTGGACAGAAAGGCTGCTGTCAGTTCTCAGATGTTTTCATGGATCACCCTTCAGCACAACTAATGAACTTTTTGTATGTTTCTGAAAAGCATTATTCTACAGGATGGGGAAACCTATTTTGAGAACTCCCTCAGTGCTTCTTGTGTTTGTCCAGCGTCAGTGACTATCAAGTAGTGAAAGGTTCCCCAGTGAAATCTAAAGATGCCATCTTTATGACAGTCACATCTACAGACATTCTGGAAAAAGGCTGCAGTGCATTTATATATATTTTCTATGCAATGTAACAGAAAATAGGTTGTTTCATTTTCTAGAACATACTTAAATATTATGTTACTCTTGTTAAATAACTTAAAGGAATAACAATGAGAAAAACCTTTGGGAAATTACATGGATGTTTTTACTGCTAATATTTTCTGTCAAGCTCTATTGGTTTAGTGTTCATTAATTCTGGTTGGGGTTTTTTCTTTGGGGGGAGATGTGTGGTGGTTTTTATTCCTGTTCGTTTGCTGCCCAAGACACAGGGGGAAAATCTAATGGGAAAACTTAGGATACAGGAAGAGATTATTTATAGGTTTTCTCCATTCTTCATATACATTTTTTACTCTCTGTTCTTTAAGGTATTTGAGCAGTTCAGATAAAGATTAGGCATGATCAAAGAAATCACAAAACATCTGCTACATCCAGCCAATATTAGTGCTTGCTAAATGAAATTCTTACGATAAATTCAAAAGTACCTCACAGTTTTGAGTACTTTGGGTCTTCAAGAAAAGGCTCATCAGAAAAAAATCCAGATGTATCCTAAAGTACCTGCATGTTTTCTCCAGAGCTAGAGACTGCGTTTATGTAACAAAGATTAGTTCACTAAGTTGTAAGATAAGGAGTGTTTTGCATGTTGGGATGCCAGAGAAATGCAGGCAATTCAAGTCACTATGAACAGTAGCCAAGAGAGTTTTTTAGATTTTTTTTAATGCGCTATATTCTGCAAGAGCATCTGCTTTTCCAATGCATAGGCTACCTCTGATGGGGAGTTTGCCTTTGAAAACTTGAAATGGGAAGGGAAAAACCCATCTGTATGTGCTTCCAGGAATGTGTTGCAAAAAATCACAAGGAATATCAACAGGCTATAGTTTTACTTCAAAATCTAGGATTGGTAGAATATATATGTTAGTTGGACTTCTGCAAAGTCGTGCCTGTGAGGCCCAGAACTTGGCTGAGGGCTGCTTATCTGTCTACCTTTTTCTACCTTTTAATTGAATGTGCAGGTGGTGTGCTTAGGAAGAGGTTTCCACATCCCATTTGAAAAGTGGGTAGCAGCCAAAAATCATTTAAACACATTAATGATAAATTTAAAAGTAACTTGACCTAGTTCAATTAATTTGAAATAATGTTTTTGAAACAATAGTCAAGTGTAAGATATGATAAAAACATCTGAAAAAACCTAAAAGCCTATATAAGAAGTTTTCACAGGATGAATAAAGTAGTTCCAAGGTGAGAAACAAAGACTTTAATTTCCAATTTCTTGTTCTTAAGCCAGTGGTTTGAGAAATCAAGTGATAATGTATCTGAGGTACCAGCTCCTCAAAGGCAGATGGTCACTTTTCTCCCTGGAAATCAAAGGAATTGAATGTTTGAATATCTTTGAAGAGCTGCAGCACCAAAATTTACAACCGTGACATCAGCTTGTTATAGTTATCTAACTCTAGCTACCTGGGGAGAGCTACCATCGAGTGAGAATAAGTAAAGCACATCTGCCAGGATCCCAGTGTCTGAAAAATAGAAGACAGGTTATTTTCTTAAGTATCTTCCACACGAATTGCCTAATGGCAGTACAGCTTTCTCCAGAGAGATTAATTATTAGGCTGGGGAAGGAACAAAGCACTTTCTTCTAACATGTCTTTGCCTCCATAGATCACAGCCTGAAGCCACTTAGTTCAAAAATCAGCATAAAACAGCTCTCAGGAAAGTAGCCTGATACAACACTCAATCTAAGCTCCTCCCCCTCAGTAATTTTTCTAGCCTCCATATTGACATAGATTGCCACATGCATGAATCTAAATTCACACATGCGTGAATATTCCATAATTCAGAAAATATACACAGAAGATACGTAGTATTGATAGGCTAGGGAGCTCCTCATCTCCATGCATCTTGACCTGCTAAATTCAATTCAACACTCAGTCAGCTGCAAACTTCCCTATAAAATACAGAAGCATGAGTACTAGGTCCACTGTCAACCCATGCTAACTTGACTATGATTTGGCCCATTTCCCAGTGCAGACTCTAAACATTATTTGCCCTGAAGGCTTTCAGGGTCTGTCTGATGTTTTGCTTTGTATCCAAGTACAGTGGAGGTTTCAGAAAAGATTATTTAAACCTGATAATCTGAATAGTGATCTAATAGGGGACAGCTGTGGCATCTGAGTCCCAGGCTATTTATTGCCAATTAGTATGAATCTTAAACATATTCCTTTACTTGACCTGTCTTTAAATAAAGGACAACACTTTGCGGGGGGGTGGAAGTAAGTCTGCGACAAGGAACAGTGGAATGAACCTAAACAGAAAAACTATGAGGAGACTTCAAGATTAGTTAGTGAAAGACTATGGATAATAAATCTTTGTGACATGAAGACAATTGATAGTAAAAACAACATTTGATCATTTAATGTGCCCTAGGGGAGGTTACAGAAGAAATGCAAATCTCAGACTTACAGCACACATTACAGTTATAGCCATAACTCTATATAAGGCACTCTAGGTTTTAATTTTTTTTGTATTTTTTCTATAGAAACTTTATGTGTCCAGAAAGTAGAATATTAAAAACCATCTGTGGGATAGTCAGCTATAACATGAGAAAACTAATATTCCGTAGTGTGGAACTATTGTCTGCATGCACCATCTGGGAGCTAAGTATGTGAGGAGACCAGGCAGCACCACTGCAGCGGCAGTGCTTGTGCCTGGATATCATAGAGCGGTATCTGAAACTATGGTTTGGTTTCCATGCTTAGAATATAAAATACTTTCTGTGACTACATGGGAACAGAGGAGAAAAATTATATCTTTTATATGCTAATGTAATGTACAAATATAGCTTTGAGAGCAACAATGACAACTACAACAAAATAAATTCAGAAGCCTTATTCTGCTTAAAGAGTATTTTATGTGAAATATTGAAGTGTTATATGAAGTCCATCAAATATTGCATGCCAGTAAATCCATACATTCAGCCTGGAGTGTGTTTGATTCAAGAATCTGAAATATACTATATTTGAAAAGGAGCAATGACATCAAAACATTGACTCTAGGCATGAATTGTCAATATATTGATGAATGGAAACAGAGGTGGCTCAGCTTGTTGTATTCTCTTAGAGATGTCCAAAACATAGAAAAAGAAACTGAGGCTCAGGTCAGCCAGAGAATAGAAAAGTCCTTAGGTGGCAGTTTAAGTCACTTATAATGCATATGTAATAAGATCAGTATATTCAGACATAATTTCGCTGTAATGAGATGCTCCAAAAGGTTGGTCTGAAAGCATATAAATTTACAGTCATTCCAGATTCAAACCACCCTGCTGGCTGTTTGCTGAACTCACTGAAATTTGTCAGTGTCCTTCCTGTATTGATGGTCCTTAGCTATTGCCTAAAGAATGCTAAGTAAAAGGAAATATTATTTCCTGGTTTCCCAGTTTCTACTTGTATAGTCCTGGATGCTGTTGGCTCTCTCTGTGTCCATGGCTCACTGCTGGCTCAAGTTCAGCTTGCTTTTCACCACGACACTCAGCTTCTTCCTCCATAGCTCCTCCTCAGCCAGGCTATGCCCAGTGTGTGTCGCTGAGAAGGATTACACCTTTCAAGGCAGAGGACTTTGCACTTGTCCTTTTTGTATTTGATGAGGTCCCTGTTTGACTGTTTCTCCTCTTTTGCATAAGTCCCCCCGTGAGGCAGCCCTTCTCTCAAGCATAGGGACTGGTGCCCCTGCTGTGATGACATCTGCGAACCCGATGAGAGTCTCTGTAGTCTCTGGTAATGATATTAAGCAGGACAGACCACAGGATAGACCTGTGTAGTACTGGATTTGTCGCTGGTCTCCAGCCAGAGTACTGCCTATTAATTTTGGCCCATTGTGCCCAATCACAAAATGGAGTGTAAGAATGTTGTAGGAAAGGATGTCAAAAGCCTTGTTAAAGTGTGAGATAAATGACTTCTACTGCTTTCCCTTAGTCCACAAACACAGTTCTTTTATTATAAAAGGCAAAAATATTGGTCAGGCCTAATTTAATTCTGGAAATTCCTTATTGGCAACTCCAAATAACCTTTAACTCCTTCACATGTCCAGAAGTGCATTCCAAGGTTTTCAAGCTTTTCATGAAGTTTGCTTCACTTTTTTCCAGGGAGGAAAGTGAGGCTGACCAATGTGTAGTTGCCTAGATCATCTTTCGGTCTTTGCCATTTCTTCACTTTGTAGTAGTTTGCAGCAGGGTGATTCATCTTATGCCACGTGTTCTGAGTATTTTTGGTTTTCTCTACCGTTTCCTTTTAAATTAATGTACTTACAAATCAGAAAATCCAATAAAAAATCCATTCACTATTTAGATGTTATTAAAGAATTATTCTTTGTTTGTTACTGTTTCCACCCAGAATATAGTAGCCACCAGGTAACAAAGTTGTTAATATGACTTTTCTTTGCATTGAAAGAATTATGTGATTAATGGTACTTGGTGACTGTAAAGATCTGTTAATATTTTTCCAAACTACCTTTGACCAAAAAAATACCTTATGATTCTTTGAAGAACATGTAATCTCATTATTAAACAATTGGGATTTAATATGCCATGAAAAGTTATTAAAAAATAAAACCAAAGAAAATCTGTTTAACAAATAGTATTTTCGTTCATCGAAAAGAATGTTCTCACCATAAACAATCTCCTTTAATTTCTTATAAATCTAGAAAAAGATATTCACATATATTTTTGTTTTACTGAAGGTTCTGAAAACTTTTTACTGTTGGACCACTAAAAAAGGTTACATAAGGAGTATACTTTTAAAATGATGTAAAGTATAATGAGTCAACTCCTTAATGTAAAATAAAGCTTTTTTTTTTTTTTTGCAAGTGCACATAGCTATGGGAAACCTGCCAAATAACTAAATGCAGGGACTGGGAAAAATAAAATTGTATTTACTAATTGTAAAACCTTTCACTTTTTCACGTAGTTTTTCTTTTTCCTAGACATATATCTGGTCTAGTTGATGATTCTATAGTCATTAACATTTGTTTTTCAGCGTATGTCTCATGACTAGGAAATAAAATGACTCTTCAGATATTCCAGTTAATAGCAATAGTAGGATAGCAATACCCAGTG
The DNA here is from genome assembly GCA_033558235.1 of Neomorphus geoffroyi. Classification (NCBI taxonomy): domain Eukaryota; kingdom Metazoa; phylum Chordata; class Aves; order Cuculiformes; family Neomorphidae; genus Neomorphus; species Neomorphus geoffroyi. The sequence continues at coordinate 15,285,602 of JAUMJM010000005.1, forward strand.
TGCTGAATTTTTGGCTCAACTTTTTTTTCAGGGATAGTATGACATCTCTACAGTGAGATTGTTTCACAGGCACGCGAGATTGAAGTTTTCAAGCTAGCATGGCTTGTTGTCTCAAAGGCATGCTTCACTTTGCTTCATATATGGACCATATACCATATGTCCTGCCATCAATAAAGTCATGGCATAGATTATGCCTTTTAATTTGGAAAGCACAAAAACAATTTCATAGAACCTCTTATTATCTACCTCAATTGCAAAGTGTCTGGTATTTCTCTTTCATTTTTTTACATACCTACATCAGGCATATGAATAGCGTTAAATATACATCAATAACTGAATTGCATAAGTTACTAGAGGATGATAAGACAATGAAAATTGTCTTATCAAATAATCTTTGTGATCTTTTTTGGTTTGCTATCCTTTTCCTCCATATTATTTGAATCATGTTATTTTCTCTTTAAAACCTCTGGGATTTTGTCCCACATCTTTTAAATTGATTTTTCACAAAATTTCTTATATAACTGAATAAATGTAGAAGTCATTTTGGTTTATGTATCATAATTAAACCTTTGCTATTGCTAAAACTCAGACTCAAAAATTGAAAGCCCAAGTGCTTTCATCTTAGTGCACTTCATCTGTTTATGAGGATGGGATGTTTATGATGTAGGCAGAATCCTGTAACTACATTAATTAGTTTCCATTGACGTTAAAGATACAGGTCTCAAACAGCATGACACACTAACATATATATTACTTTAAAAAAATACATTAGTTAACCACAGAATGACTTGTATTGAAAGAGACCTTTAAAGATTAAATCCTCCAAGACCCATGACGTGGACTGGGACATTGTTCACTAGATTCAGGTGCTCAAAGGCCCATTCAACTTCACCTTGAACACTTCCAATGACAGGACATCCACAACTTCCCTGGGCAATCTGTTCTAATGTCTCACCAGCCTCATCGTAAACAATTTCCTCCTTACGTCCAACTTTCATTCAGTTTAAAACCACTGCTCCTTGCCTTGTCACTACAGGTCTAAGTAAAAAAGTTTCTTTCCATCTTTCTCATAAGACCCCTTTGAAGACTGAAAGGCCACAATAAGGGCTTCCCAGAGCCTTTTCTTGTCCAGGTTGAACAAGTCCAGCTCTCTCAGTCTTTCTTCACAGGAGTGTTCCAGCCTTCTGACCATTTTTGTGGCCTGTAGGCCTGCTCTAACAGGTCGATATCTTTCTTGTCCTGGAGATGCCAGAGATCAATGCAGTATCTGAGGTGGGGTCTTCTAAGAGTGGAGTAGAGATCCAGCTGCTGATCACACTTCTTTATATGTAGCCTCAGATATGATTGCCTTTCTGGGCTGAAAACACACATTTCTGGCTCATATTCAGTTTTTCATCCACCAGTATTCCTAAATGCTTCTCTTCAGGGCTGCTCTCAGTCTCTTCATCCTCCAGTCTGTATTGATATTGAGGGTTTCCCTGACCAAAGACCTTGCAATTGATCTTGTTGAAGTTCATGTTTGCACAGACCCACTCGTCAAGCCTGTTTATGTGCCTCTGGATGACATTCCTTCCCACTAGTGTATCAATTCAGATACTCACCTTAGTGTCATCATAAACTTGCAGAGTTTGCATTCAATCCTACTATGTACATCATTAATGAAAATATGTAATAATGTTGGTCCCAGTACAGATATTTGAGGGTCACCATGTATCATTGGTTTCCATTATGACATTAAGTCATTAACTGCAACTTTTTGGATGTGACCATCCAACCAATTCCTTATTCATCTAATTGTTAAGCCATGAAATCCATATTTAATGGAAATATCATGAGGGATGATATTGAAGGCCTTACAGAAATGCAGAAAGATGGCATCTGTAGCTCTTCCTTTGTCGACTGATGTAGTCAGTGCATCATAGCATTCCACTAACTTAGTCAGGCACTGTTTGTCCTTGGTGAATCCATCATGGCTTTCTCTAATCACCTCACTGCCTTCAATATGTTTCAACATATTGAAAGAACTGGTCCGTGATCTTAATGTCCATAGAGGTAAAGTGAACTGGTTGGTAATTCCCACAGTTCTCCTTTTTACCTCCTTTATGGGGGTTATGTTTCCCTTTCTTTCAGTCACTGAGGGTTTTACCCAACTCCTATGACTTTTCAAATATGATGGAGAGTGGTTTGGCGACTACATCTGTCAATTTCCTCAGGACCCTGGACATATCTTGTCAGGTCCCATGGACTTTTGTATTTTGGGGTTTCTCTGGTAATCTTGAACCTCACTGTCTCCTACATTGGGAAGTAAGGGCTTATACTCTCAGTCCCTGCCATGAGGTTGAGAGTTTGAGACATCTTGGAATAGAGATTATCATTGAAAACTGATGTAAAAATAAAACTGAGTAGCTCAGCCTTCTCCGTGTCGGTTGTAACCTGTTCATACTCAAAAACTATTTCAAGCTATAGTTTTCTCACTGTCACTTACTTTTACCACAGAACAGGGCAGACTTCCCCAAACAAACCATGCAATACATTCAGCTTCTCTGTCCTTATGTCTTTTATTTACATTCTGAATTATTTTCTTATCCAATTAAAATCTCTTTTGGCCAACAATAAAGTAGAATCTGTAAAGGGACACACTTAGAAAAGAAGGGTTTAGACTCAAAAGGTTGTCCTCAAAAAGGTTATCTAACATTATTTTTTATAAATTTTACTTGGAAAAGTTCAGGAATGTAATTTCTTTTTTTTAAAAATATTGATTTTATTTTTCTCTGCAAAGAGGCCAACTTGCCATTTGAGCTGAGTTAAGCATTCCCAGCATTCCTGTCTAAAGGCAGTCAGCTTATAGGAAAGCTTCTAAATAGGTAGTTACGTGAAACAGTTTCCATTGTGCAGCCTTATGATTGTCTTTTTGCAAGACACAACTTGAAAGCTGTTAAACTTAGAAATTTAGTGGTGACTGATGGCATTTTATTGAGATATTGCACGTTCAGAAATCAGTGTTAGATCCACAAGATCTTCAATATCCTATAAAACTTTGCAGAAATATAAAGTGAGAACTGTAATGCTCAAAATCATGTATCAAATGTAACTTCAGGTTTTTAAATATGTTTTTATTGTCCATGGTGCTAAGAGTATTTATAGGCTAAAAAACACAGCCCAAAAGTGTAGGAAAACACACCAAAATAAAAGTAAACAAGCCATTCTAAGCTATGTATATCACACTGCTTCATTAAAAGTCAAAACATCATTACATTACTACATTGCTTGTTGAATCTATTCTGGGCATACAGGAAAATAAGATATGTTCCTGGAAATAGTAATCAGGTTGTGAATGATTCATTAACTTGAGAGTAGCTACAATTGGTGATAAATGTGAACTTCAGTAAAAGTTTGGCAGCTTTACTGAATATATGGTTATATTTTACATGTTGGAAGTACTTTCTATCTGACACATCATCTATGAAATGCCAGTTTTTTCATTTAATGTCTTCAAAGAAAATATTACAGTATTCAATACTGTACTACTGAATTACTTCAAGACATTAAAAATTCATTAACTTTTCATATACCTATATTTTGGATAAATTTTATTACTTAGATATATTGATTTGAAAAAGAAATTCTAACATCTGATATAAAAGAAATGCGAAATGAAGCTCTCCAAGAATTACAAAATATTATTTAGTACATCTTAGGATAACAATTTTGTGCTTGTTATGGATATATATTATAGAAAAACAAATCCTACTGTAACTGACAGTGAAGTAAATGGATGTGTTCCCATTCTGATCAAATAAGAATAATGCACTATATAAGGACTCATCAATGCACTATATAAGGACTCATCAATTATTCTTGGCTAACTTCCTGCAAGTAACCCATCTAAACCCTAACCCCTTTGCTTGTCAGACAGGAAAATACTAAAGCTTCACTATTCACTACTTCATCTGTGAATAAAATCCCACCACTTAAACTCTGAAACTCATAACGGTTGCAGAATCCTAAGAACCCACAAAGGGTGCTTCAATAACAAAAAGTAGACCTATTAATGTTTTCTATGGTTTTTATAAGCCTAACTATCATAAACCAGCATTTTTCCCAGCATTAATTTTCCCAGAATTATTTTTCTCCTGAGCTAATACATTGATATTTTAAATCAATGCTAAGCCTATTTCACTGATAAACTAATCATTCGAAATTTATATTCAAAATAGATATTGTTCTTTTTAGAAGAGTACTATTAGTATTTATTTTCTACTGCTTACATAAGTGAAATGTACTTGTTGTTACATACTTTGTGTACTTACTTTCAAAAATAACTGCAAGTTCATTCCAAATGTCACATTAACTGAAACTACTTTTAAATACATAAGGAACACTTACACTTGAAGATCAATTCTCTTTAAAATTATGCTGGATTAAATCCTGATAACAGGTCCAATTTTTTTACCTTAGTGGAAAAGTTTTAAGTGTGTTAGGAAGAACCTCAAAATGGAATATAGACAAATTTATAAAGAACCAGGACAAAGGAAAAAGAACAGGATATGATCATTTCTAAACATTGCTAATTTAGCATTTGCAAAAGACACTGAATAACAAACATTTTCTCCTTTTCTTTCTCTGACTCTCCCACCTATGTTATATTACATCTGAGTAAATTACAACATAGGTACCAAATCTTACATTTCTGGGATGCTTATTTTCAGAAAGTGCCAAACCACATCAGTGAGGATAGTCAAAAGCCTGAAAAGCTGAATTCCATATTCTAAAAGCAGTCACGTCAAAAGTATTGTCTGCTGTTGATAAAATCATGGGTTTAGACTATAAATAATATTCCAAACGCCTGGTCGGTCACATGTCAATATCCTAGGCTGTCTTTTTATTGGTTATATAGAGCCCCTATATGCTCATAAAATAAACAGCTAAAGAAAGGCCATTGCATGAATCAAACTAGTGGAATAACCAGTACTTTCTCAGGTACTACTGGGATTCACAAATACAACAGGGAAGAAAATGTATAATTGCTTGACCTTGAACAGTAGCGCACAAACTATATTGAACTGTTTGATATGACACATCTAATAAAGTATTCTTAGTATATGTAGTGCTTGGCACTGGCTTTTTGTACATTTGATAAAGATCCATTAGGAGTTCTTGTATGCACTTGAAAAGTTCATTTTGAGTCAAAAGGAGTCAACATTATGCAACAGAAAATTCTTCTTCAGTAAGCTAAATTGACAAGACTAATTAGATAAATCTCCAAGACTGAAAGTTAGCAACAGTTGCCTTGGAGAACTGTACAAAAAATTGCAAAGATTGAACCACTTGTTTAATGCATACACTTCAAGGCAAATGCAGGCCAGAGAGAGATATGCAGATATTTTCCATTTGTGGTGGAGCTAAAATGATACTTTTGCACTTCTTTCTATATCACACATATAGCTATCATTCATAGAAAAAGAGAAAATAACTTTAGGAGTATTCTCATAGAGGATTACTGCACATCTCAGTATTTTAGATGTTGAGGTTAGTATATTACAGCAACCCAGAAAAGTGATCTTCTTAAGCTCGCAGTTTCCTCTTGATAAAAATAGGATTGTATAGGTGACAGATGAGATCTTCAAAATTACTTCATTTCTTAGTCTCAATATGTAGGTCTGGTAGTGCATGGGGTGTTCTTTATCACCTTTCTAGTCTGCTCTCCTTTCTACTCGCAATGTGACTGAATGGCAAGAGGAACGGAGATCATTCTTGTATGACTGAGGGAAATATAGAAAGTGTTTGGCTCATATCCTGGTCTTATTCTGGAGTGATTTCTTCAGGAGTGATGCAGGAATAGTATTTCATATAGGAATAAAATTTTATATAAATTGTGGATGTATCTGGATAAGGACTACCAAACTCCTTATATTTGTACAACATGGATCTTCAAATGCTCGTATTTTCCTTAGAGAAAGTGGTAATCCTTTTGCAAAATACATCAAGTAGGATTTCCCCAAAATAACTTTTTTGTGAAATCTCTAATAATTTTTCTTAACAAACCTAAATCCACTTCTTGACAGCCTTACCATATATATAAATACACCCATATTTCATGTGGCCTATAATGTCCAAGCCCTAGATTTTTTTCTGTCTCTTGTCACTCCATCGTTATTTTCTGGAGTGGTGGTTTTTACAGACGTGGCAAGTGCAAGCCTTGTGGCTGCACCTGGTTTTGCAATCAGAGAGAAAAAGGAAGGAATGAGATCTAAAATGCTGCCCTACCACAGTATTTAAACCAGGCTGTATTAATTATATCTGGCGGGGGAAAATATCATTTAAAAGTAATATGCTGTACGTGTTGTCACAACAAAGCGTACTATACCGTTTGTTGTATGTACCTATTGGATTTTTCTAACTCACTGAAAATAAATATAAATGATGTTGTTTTTACAACATTAATGAAGATTTGATATCTTTGGCAATATGGGAGTTAGAATCTTTTCTTTCTCCGTTGTCTCATAAATCTTGCTGAGGAAGATATAGTTACTTCAATACATTGTTGATTTTTATACCATCTTTTGGGCTCAGGATAATGTGTTGCAAAAATGATATTGATCTCATACCAGCTAGGCAAATCTTCTATGACCTTGTATTTTCTTTGCTTCCCCTCCACCACCACTCTGATACCCTTTTGTATACTATATTATTTTTTTTAATGCATCCTAGAATAAGATGCCTTTTGTATACAAATTATTCAGGTAGACTTAGCAAAATATCTTATTTATATTCTGTAGTGCAATAAATTTCTCTGCACAGGTCCTCCAAGTTCAAATAAGTTCAATTACTTAGTTGTTCAATTGCACTTATATCCCTGTATTGGTATTCCTTTGCTCCTGTTCTTTTTTTTTACTGAATGAACTCTAGGTAATAGTAGAACAAAAGCAGGGGCATTTTAATCCAAGTCTGCATAATAATCTCACTTTGATTTTTCACAATGATTCTGCACCTCAAATTCCCTCCAAAGTGGATGGAAATAATGCCATTTGTTTGATTAAAATATTACTGAGGAACAGAACATATATTATTGCCCAGTCATAAAGCAAACATTTGTCTTGTTGCCATATTTCCATTGGCAGATATTTTGCTTTTTGTGTGCAATCCCAATATGGGTTGATGGACCTCCCAGTGATAGAAAGGATGAGCTTTGGAATACAAAAGCAGAAACAAAGCTCAAATATCCTCTACAAATAGCAAACAAATAAATACATTACATTTTATCTATGGTCATGCAACTTTTCTCTCCTTCCATGAGCAATCACTCATAATAATCAGTATTTTCCATAATCTTCAGTTACTGATAGGCAATGACATTCACCTATTCTACCCTTCTGAGCTTTCTTCATATTTTGGTTGAAGTAGAAACTTCATGTGGTTTAGGGAGCTGAGAAAATTGCAGATTTATAACAATGTGGTCAAGGACAATAAATGCTGTTTTTCCAGACTTCCCTTACTGAAATTTATAAAATTCACCATTAGCTTTATTTCTCCCTCCAAAATCTATTACACATATGCAAGTATTGAAAAAAATATGGATTATATTGAAACGTAATTTGTTTCCATGCTATCACACATCCATATTTTTCCTTCCAAAAGCACTGTATGAAGATACTTGGTGAAGAATATGATCAAGTTCTTCTTTCAATAGTATTTAAAAACTGACTCTTACAGATACAAGGTAGGAAAATTAAAAATAAATTAATAAGAGTTTTTGACAACACTTTTGTTTCCTTCTTATTTATAAGAATCCTTCTTATTTACAATAATCTATATCCTGTAGAATTTCCTGTATATTTTTTTTCTCTCTTGCAATACATGTTTAAGCCTTCGGCAAAGACATGGTATTAAAAGATTCTTCTAATGTGCACATAAAACAAACTCATTGAGAGAAACAATGCACTTACAGCAATCGTTATTTGCAGAAACAAAGCTAAAAGCACTTTTATGAAGCTTTATTGGAAAAATTTTACATCAGTTTAACATATCAATCATTTGAAATTATCACTATTATTGCCACTAAAAGGAAGCTCTGTATTCACAAATGACAAATCATACTCACTCAAAGGACACGGTTAAAATTAAAGAATAGTCACACAGCTTTAAAAGTAATTAATGTAAGCAAAGAGACTTTCAAGCTAACATTATGGAACACAGAGAAGAGGTAGACCTTGTTGCCAAATTGTCATAATTTTTAAATGAAAATAGAAATGCAGTCAACATCAGCTACTGGGCAAATCAAATTACTCTAAAACAATCACAGAATTTTCTTCAATCTAGTGGCCAGTTTCCCTACACACACAATGTTTCCATGGCTCTTATTGACAAGTAGATTCATTCATTGACCAGAACTAACATAGCTAAAAACTGCTCCTGTACTGTAGATTGTATTTTGCTCAAGTCATAAAATTGCTAAGTTCAGCAAAAGGAGTGAGACAGAGAGACATAATTTAAAATTAAATGCAACATTTTCATAAAATTATTTATTTATTTATTTAGTATTCATAAAATTATTCATTTATTTATTAACTAGAAGCAGACTAAGCTGTGTCTCGGCAGGTCCCTGTAAATTTCAATGATTATTAACAATGTTCACATAAACAAACAGCTTTGCTAGCCCAAAAACATTTCAAGATCACATCCAAAACCTTTTGCCTGTGTACATTAAAATAAGTTTTATTGTGTTCTTTTTTGCTATTAAATATTTTAAATAGAATTTATTTTAGCCATATTTTGCTTGTATTTATACCCAGTTTATCTCTATTAAGGTTCATATTCCTTACAGAAATGGGTGTGGAGATACAGAAGTATTGCGTATTAAATTCTTGATTGGAAAGGGGGTTGATAATAGTTACAGTATTTGTATAATTTCTTGGATTGCAATGATCAATCCCATTCATATTTGCAAGCTACAGTTCTTAAATAAATGTAATTGATTTCCACAGGCGAAGAGCAGTCCAATTGTATGGTGTCAGTTTCAGGACTGGTATTTTTTTATCTATATCTTGATTATATGAGTCAGTAATCAAGGTTTATTTTGCTTTTTCTTAATGTAATAAATATACCAATCTTAGGATTTAGCAGAATAAAACCAATAAATTTTATCACCTCGCTACAGTAATTTTTCTATGCTATAAAGCGAAGTAATTTTTTATGGTCTGTTCCTTTAGAAAGATGGTATCTTTCAAGTGTAGAATAATTTGATTAGTACATAAAAATACACAATATTTGTTCTACACACTCTCCATCTCCTGAGGTAAATCTGAGTCTAGTAAAGTGATTGAGCCATGAGAAAACTATATCAATCTTCTGACATTGATACAACGCAAAAATATTGAATATTCCTTCTAGTTTTAAAGTTTAGATTGACCCTATTTTATCTCACAGACATATTTAAAAAGTTATATGCTGTCACTTTGAATACAAATCAGTCCCATGTAACAAACATAGCAAAAGATGCCTATGAGTTGTAAACATACAGCTAGCATTATACTTTGAGAATTTAACCTCTAGAACCCCAGATTTTCTGGTTTCTAGGTCTGCCACTAGAAAAGTGAAAATATTTCAGTCCATGTGTTTGGAGCCATGAGGGTACACTTTGCACATGACACAGGAGTAGCAGGCCAAGCTAATTAAAAAAAAAGTGAGATGAGACAGCTTTAGGTGTTATGCTTCACAGGAGAAGAATTATTCAAAGTATTCAAATAAAAGGTGCTCTCTTGACTTGTTATTTCATTGGACCGTATCCTGATGTTACTCCCTGAGATTTTATTCTGAAAGCTGATGTATTCAACTAGATGGCTACTCACACTTAAAAAAAGCCACCAGGATTGTGGAAACTTAATAGTCTGTATCCCAATGTGATGTTGTTAAGGTTCATATGGTGATTTTAATGGTGTGTTTAGAAAAGGTACAATTTTAAATATAAGTTCTAGTGAAAGGAATGTTAAATGGAATCTTGCTTGAATTAGCAATCAGTAAAGATACAGAAAGGACTTTGGGTAGAAGTATAATTAAAAGACAAAAAAATATTACATTGCATTTCAAAAATTTTGTAATGGAACAGGTGTCATTTATAAAGAATTTCCATAGTGTTGTGTGTATACCATATCTCTTTTTACCCAACGTAAAAGAAGCAATCTCTCGTAATGCAAGTAATATTGTGCAAGTTATAGATTTAAAAGGTCTGCAAGGTATACTGAGCTAGCACTTCCTTTGCTGCAAATTTTGGTACTAACCAAATAATGTTCCTTTTAAAACTTGTTGTTACTGTGCTACTGATGTATGTTATTTTAGGGTTTGGGGGAGGGAGAAAAGGAGGCATTTAAACTGAGAAGGGTGAGCTCATGATCACTCACAAACTCTCAGTCCCAAGATAGGCTTTGTCTAATAGATCCAAACTAAAAATAAACAAATAAACCCACATAAAACAACAAACAACCAACCCCTTTAGTAAACATTTAAATGCTTCAATCAAAATTATGTGAACGTTAGGCACTTCAGCTTGCAGTCCTAAAAACCTTGATCAGTGGTTACTTATACCGGATTTCTGATAATTCCAGCAGATTAAATTGAATTAATTTTTAGATTCAGCTGACTCCAAGCAGACAAAAATCTGTGGATGAAAAGAATATTCAATACCATCCCCCTAACTGCTACTGGAAAAAGCTGGTTTTTACCACCAGTACCTTGTTCTCAGTACATATCTTGCTTACAAGGTACAATAATTTTAATTATACCCACAGATCCTGGTGTCTCTGATGCTACGGTAAAAAAGACTCCTTGAGTACTGTAAGACTCAACCTCATACCATAACCTAATCGTGCTACGAACTGCCCCCTACAGGTGTATTTTATAACAAACAAAACTCATATGCACATTTATTTCATTGGAATTTTTTGCATATACGTTTGAAACACTGTGCTCAAACTTTCTGGAACTCTGCTTTGAGTGTATTTGGTTTCACTTCATGATTCCCACATCCTCCTTTCGCCTGTTTTCTTAGCCTAATGTTCATGGAATCATAGAACAATTTGGGTTGAAAGGAACATTAAAGATCATTTGCTCCAAGCCCCATGATGTGGACAGGGACATCGTTCACTAGATTCAGGTGCTCAAGGGCTCATCCAGCTTCACCTCGAACACTTCCAATGACAGGACATCCACAACTTCCCTGGGCAATCAGTTCCAGTGTCTCACCACTCTCATTGTAAACAATTTCCACCTTATGTCCAGACTCCATTCGGTTTAAAACCACTGCTCCTTCCTTGCCTTGTCACTACAGGTCTAAGTAAAAAAGTTTCTTTCCATCTTTCTCATAAGACCCCTTTGAAGACTTGAAAGGCCACAGTAAGGGCTTCCCAGAACCTTTTCTTGTCCAGGATGAACAAGCCCAGCTCTCTCAGCCTTTCTTCACAGGAGTGTTCCAGCCTTCTGATCATTTTTGTGGCCTGTAGGCCTGCTTTAACATGACCATGTCTTTCTTGTCCTGGAGATGCCAGAGATCAATGCAGTATCTGAGGTGGGTTCTTCTGAGTGTGGAGTAGAGGAGGAGAATCACCTCCCTCCATCAGCTGCTGATCACACTTATGCAGCCTCAGATATTATGCAGCCTTTCTGGGCTGTAAGCACACTTCTGAGGTCATACCCAGTGATTTCCACTTCATCCTGTTGTCCTTCATGAGGTTCACATTGACACAGTTTTCCAGCCTTTCAAGATCCTTCGTGATGGCACCCCTTCCCTCAGGAGTATCATAGACTATCCTTTCTGTGTTTCTTTAAAAGCTTGCATAAATGTGTACAAGAAATCAGTTAGTTTCCATTTTAGGCAGGCAGGCCCTTGCTCCTCTGGTTCCTGATGTGAAAGAGAAGTGCACGAGACGAGGACATATTTGATGCTTCAATAAGTGCACCCGTGGTCTTTAGTTCAGCCAATAGCTGCTGCTTACTTGAAGATGGGAGAAACACTTCATATCCAAGACCAAGTTGACTCTTCCTTCAAAAAGAAAATATGTTTCTCTTATTTCAGGACAACATTAAATCTTACTCAGAGATAGAATTTCCTGGTACTGAACTGCATGACTGGACAATGGGCACAGAATCAGTCTGCTTTTTAATTCAGCCTGGGAGTAAAAGAGTATTAGAATTTAAAGTTATTTATCAGTATCATATTACTTTTTCAGGGTAAGTAAGCAGTTAATTTCAGATTCTAAAGTAAAGTTCAGCATTGCTAGGAAAGATATAACTTGCATGAAGTAACATAGTAAAGAAAAACACATGGTTTACATCACAGTATCACAGTATCACAAGGTTGGAAAAGACCTCTGAGATCATTGAGTCCAACCTACGACCCAACCTACGTCTACTCCTACTTGTCAACTACACCATGACACTAAGTGCCTCGTCCAATCTCTCCTTAAACACCTCCAGGGATGGTGACTCCACCACCTCCCTGGGCAGCACATTCCAATGGCCAATCATCCTCTCAATAAAAAACTTCTTCCTAATGCCGAGCCTAAACCTCCCTGGTGAAGCTTGAGACTGTATTCTCTTGTTCTGTCGCCGGTCACGTGAGAGAAGAGACCAACCTCTGCCTGACTACAACCTCCTTTTAGGTAGTTGTAGAGAGCAATAAGGTCTCCCCTGAGCCTCCTCTTCTCCAGGCTAAACAACCCCAGCTCCCTCAGTCGCTCCTCATAGGGCTTGTGCTCCAGCCCCTTCGCCATCCTCGTTGCTCTCCTCTGGACACAGTCCAACATCTCAACACCCTTCTTAAACTGAGGGGCCCAGAACTGGACACAGCACTCGAGGTGCGGCTTGACCAGTGCTAAGTATAAGGGGATGATGACCTCCCTAGTCCTGCTGGCCACACTGTTCCTGATGCAGGCCAGGATGCCCTTGGCCCTCTTGGCCACTTGAGCACACTGCTGGCTCATGTTGAGTTTCCTGTCCACCAGCACTCCCAAGTCCCTTTCCGCCTGGCTGCTCTCCAGCCACTCTGCACCCAGCCTGTAGCTCTGCATGGGGTTGTTGTGTCCAAAGAGCAGAACCCGGCATTTGGACTTGTTAAACCTCATGCTATTGGAGTTAACCCATCTCTCCAGCCTGTCAAGGTCCCTCTGTAGGGCCCTCCTACCCTCCAGCAGATCGACACTTCCTCCCAGCTTGGTGTCATCTGCGAACGTGCTGATGAAGCACTCAATCCCCTCATCCAGATCATCAATGAAGATATTAAATAGGACCGGGCCCAACACCGGTCCCTGGGGAACACCACTAGTGACTGGCCACCAACTGGATGGGACACCATTCACTACCACTCTTTGGGCTTGGCCACCAAACCAATTCCTAACCCCTTAACTATTAAGTAATCTGCAGTTTTGAGCAACTCTACCTGGAGCAAAAGACTTCTCATATAATCTTTATCTTTTTTGTGCGATTCTCTTAATACAAACTCTCATTTATCGGCATATCCCAGTTCCTTCTTTACTCATTTAATCTCTCCTGGGATTTGTGTAAAGCACTGTAGAACAAAATAAAGAACTAGAATAAGATACAAAGTAAGGCCTTCCTTCCCAAACATTCAGTAGAACCAGTGACCAGCTGGGTGTACAGTGCTTTTAATGGGCTTTACAGTTCTGAAACTGCAGGGACAATTAAGTTCAGAAGACAATCACAGGAACATGATACCCAAAGAAATTTACATGCCAATCTTAAATCTAAAATAAAAATTAACAAAAAGAGAGGGAGATATAGGAGGGGAAGTTAAGATTGGGGAACAACATAAGAAGTAGAAGAATTACCATTTGACCTCCTTTTTTCCTGGTAAAAGGATTATATCATCATTATGGTCTAAGGACTCAATGAATGTTTTTATAAATTAATCTTATGAAGGGAACTGCTTTAGGGGCAAAGTAACATTTATTAAGGATATATCACATCTCTTACCTCCATCTTTTGTAAGAATATATCAGAAAAAGATTAGATAAGTATCTCATCCAGGAAAAGCTGTATAAAAAGAGAGTGACGCGCCTCTTATTTTCTGAACTTCTGAAGAGACAAATCATTTCCTAGGGTGCATAATAATTCTTCTTGAGGATTACATTTATGAAAGGCTCGTTGTCCTATACTTCAAGAGTCAAGACTCTTGAATCTAGTTCACAGAAACCAGATCTCAGTCTGCTAAAGATACGATACTACAAAAATAAAAAAGTGTTACTTTAAAGACTGGGAGAAGCACAGGATAAAAATATACATATAGCAGGTGTTCTAAATATTCTTCAGGGGAGAAGCTGCTCTTTATTTTGTTTCTCTCTGCATTTTTATGATTGGATTTTGGTTTGCTTTGCTTTGCTTTGGTTTGGATTTTATGTTCATTTCTAGCTGGAGAGGACCAAGAAACATCTGCTTTTTGTCTAAAGGAAACGTAAGGAAACTTTATAGAAATAAACTAATAGAATGACAAGGTATGAAGATGGATTGGATATGAAGCTATTATTAACTTTAAATTAAAATTGGAACAACAGATCTCATCACTTTTCACACAGCACAGAACTCACACGATCTGAATCAGTCTTGAGCGTTCACAGATTTCCTCCAAGCCTTCATGCAATCCTTCCATCAACACACTTTCTTGAACACAGAAGCTTTAGGGGGCAGATTTTAAAAGGTTTCTGAGCTACTGCTTTTCAGGACTGACTGGTCTTAACATATTGATATGTGCAATGCAATTCCTCGCCACAAAACACATTCAGAGAGAAAAGATTATATCAGATATAAGCTAACCCACAATGTAATAGTTTTCTCCACTTTTCCTCCTCAGTACACAAATAAAAATTTAGGCATATTTCTAAAAATACTGTCACCTACAGTACTGTTTGAAGCAGTGACAAGTTAATGAAACACAAAAGGATTTTTCATTACTATTTTTGATATATTACTACTAGGAGATTCTGAAAATATATTAAATTTTTTAATTAACCCTTAACTGTCCTAACAACTGTTAGAAATAAATGCTGTATACTAGCTTTTGGTCTACATGTAAGAAATAATAAATATGATCTATACTTGAAGAACATGAATCCCTATGATCTTAAAGCCCTGCACAGAGCAATTCATAAAGTCTCATTTGATATGGTAATTTAGCATGACAATTATTGCAGAAGGTTTTGTGTGTCTTCTTCGTCTTACATGTGTAAACAAAATACTCGCTCCAACAGATTAAATGTGCTAATGAATGACTGAAGAGATGACTATTATTCATCCTCAAAATGACAAGATTTTTCAGTAGTATGGTTTTTCTCCAATGAAAAGTAAAAGAAAACTGTGAATATCCAGCCCAGAAAACAAAGAAGAATGAGGTACATTATCTTACCAGACAAGTAATCAGACAAATGACTATGAAATAACAAATCAAACTAGGAGGTGACAAGAAAAAGATCAAGAATAGAAAATAACGTGTCTGTAAGTGAACAAGTATTAGATAGGTAAATATAGCCTTAGAAAAATTGCTAAGAATTGAATGAGCAAGTACAATAAGGGACTCAGGAAGTTGAAATCTAGAAAAAAATGTGAGCTGGAGAAAGTTTTACCTTTAGTATCAGAAGGTCAACTGTTCAAGAATAAAGCTAGTTGTAACAAAAGTTATGTTTGGTGTGGAGTCTCTGAAAGTAAGTTATGGACATCTCTAACGCACTGCTGGATGAAGTGCTCTACAGGTTATGCCTTCCAGTATTGCTCCTCTCTGGCAGTTTCAACATTAATTTTCATCCTAAAAATGAATTTTGCAATCACTTCACCTTGTGTGCACTTTTAAGGCACTTTGCAAAGCTTGGAAACTTTCCTGAGACAGTATTTATCTATCAGTTACCTGTTCCACATCCAAAACCTTTTACTTGCTTATTTTTCTTAATCTCCTTGGTGTCACCTCCTCATGTAGATTTTTTATTTCGTATTGAGTTATTTGATTTCTTGTCTGCTAAGATTTGTTTTATTCTAGTGGGGTTGTGACTGGTATAAGTGATTTTTTATCTTCCTTTGGAATTAATTGTCCTTCAGTTCATAGATTATAATTGAGGACATCAAAATAAAAGGGAATATTTATAAAACATCTGTTACTTTCTAAGTGTAGCACTTATGTTGAAACGGAAAACTGTTTTTAAATTTATGTGCAATCATATCCTCTTCAGCTGTCATTTGAGGTCTTGCGTCTGTTTTCCAGGGCTGTACTGTAGAAAGCTAAAATTACCATCTAGTCTATATTTCTAATAGAAGAAGAAACTTCTGGATTGTCACATATGGTTGCTGCGCTCACATGTGCTCTTATGGGAGAAACAAAAGGAAAATAGATCAATAGAATCTCAAAATTCAGTAATTCTTGCAAAAAAAGTCACTAACTGAAAGCATTTTTTGGAAAATGTAAATAAAGATCTATTATTTGTCCAGTCCTTTTCTCTAAATTTTGTATAAAATATGTAAATATAAAACTTAGGTCTACAGAAGCTGTACTCCATACTCTGTGAGCTCAGTATAATTTTAAACAGGCAAGTATTTCTCAAAGATATATTCAAGTTGGTAAAATAGTAAGAATTCCTCACCAGAATAAATTGTTTTCTGGACTAAGCCAGAAGTCATTTTTATTTTGTTGTGTTTGTATGTTTTCTCACTTGCTTTTTAATGAGGAATATAAGAACAGTCTTTGAAGGGCATTTCAGTGACTTACACCTGTATGATGAAATTAGGATAATGCTCTGGGTTTCCTCCTGAATTCTGAGCCAAGTCTGTTATGCAGAGGCAGTTGTCTGAATTCCATGCAGCAACACCTGAAATGTTTTGTAGCTTACTGTGAAGGAGAAGGGGTGGAATGACTGGTAACTGTCAATACCAAGCTTTGCAGTTGTGCTCCAAAATGTCCAGGACCTGAGTGAGGTTCTCCTTTCCCATATATTTCCTATTATATACAAAGCCGTGTTTTGATTCTGTTTATGCAATTTGCTGTTAAGTTCTAGGAAGAAGAACTATAAATTAGGAAGGAGACTTCTGTATCTTGCCAGTAAGGAAGTTACAGATCCTGGATAAAAGAGCAAGGTTTCAAGCACAAACAAAAGGACTTCCAAGTACCCGGACTGAAGGGCTGCAAAGGCTCGGCAGTTCAGCGAGGCTAATGACATCTACTGGGAAAAAAGCTCCAACTGAGAGCCAAAAATTATCCAGGGAAATAGGCTAGTAAAAACCTGTTCACACTATCACTATCATGATTTTTGACTGTAGGATGTTGCTCAACACGTACTGTCTCTGGCGTTATTAAAATTGACTTCTCAAGAGTGGCCACAAGGATTGCTGCATAAAAAAAATTCAGAAAAGAGTATTGATTTCTGAAGATTATTTAAATTACATATGGATATAAATACTTCCCTCTGTTTCAAATTTTATATGAGTAATAGATTTATGTCAGCCTCAGTGAGCTGATGAGTGTGGAGTTTTAATACACAGTCCAGGTGTAAAAAATGCCTCAGTAATCCTCACGTACACCTTGGCCAATGATTTATATGCTTTGCCCAAGGCTTACTCAAATGATTCTTCCAACTGAAAAAAAAAATTCTCAGAATCAGAAAGTCTCTATGTTATTGAAAAAAAGTTGTTTAAATCCATTCTTGACTGCTCACTTAGGGATAGGATTATGAAAGCAAGAGATTTTCTATTAAAATATTGATAGAAGGAACTAGTGGCTTTCTTAGAGGATTACCCTATTTATTCTGTTTGGGTATGTTAACAAGTGGGCTTGAAGGAACACTTAACCTTTAAAATAAGGAAATTAGAATTCTTTACCACATGCTGCTAAATGCTAAAGCTGAAGTTTCCTGTGTTAATTCACATAATAATAATGCCAGGTAGTATATTTGTCATAAATGCTGAAGTTATTTTTCTACAATACACATTCACCCACTCTGAAGAGACACCTTAAATTAGATCTTCTCACCCTACTAATGAAAAAGAAACAAACGCAAGTCCCTTGGAAAAAAGGAGAAATCTTTAAGTAATTTGTCATGCATTTTTGAGTGCTTGTTTGTCTCATCAGAATACACGTGAACAGATCCCTTAATGAGCCACATTTGTTTTATTTAGATAAAGTTTATGCAGTGCTTTGAACACGCAAAGCGCTATGTAAGTGCTCAGTATTAGTCAGCCCAATCCTCAGTCATTAATCAACTAGAACTCCTGATGGACTCTGTTGTTACTTGATTCCTGATGTAGATTTTCTCATAGAAGACTTAAAGAAATAACTTCAAAATTATATCTTATCTGTGACTTGGGTCTATTAAGTTGTAACCATAGCAGAGGGAAGCAGAATATCAGATTAAATTCCTCTTTGTCAAAAAAAAATGGGAAAATGAGAGGGAGAAGGACTTGGTCTGAAGGGCTTTACAGTTATGATTAAGAATCCAGAGTACACATATATGTCACAAGTTCGAATTCAGTCCAGGTCACTAATGGGTGAAAATCATTACCAGCTGAAAGTTATTTACTTGCCCATGCAGAAATATATTAGTGTTATGAGCTTATAGAAAAGAGAGATCTGTATATTTAACATTGCCATCGTATTAGGTAGTACTTACCTTTTGGAAATGTCCTCAAGACTCTGGTCTTTAGCACAAAGCATTCCTGTTCCAACTCAAAACAAATTAGAGCATTCTAGCTAAAGTTGGTGCAGAGTCTTGGAGGTGAAAGACTAAGCAGACAATGAGAAATGCATTATTAAATATCAGGGAACAGTAACTTAAAAATATTACACATTTTTTTCTAAAAATAACATAAATTACTCCTTACAAGCAAGGAAACTACCTACAGCTGCATGAAAAATTTAAAAAACCCACAGCCACTAACTAATTGAATGAAATTCAATATGAAATAATACACAGAGTAAAACAAACATAACTGCATACAGACAAAGTAAATTCTAAATTAAATATCCCTCAAGACAGTTATGGTGAATAGGTTCTTCAAAATTTCAGTGTTCAGCATTGACAGAAAAAGAATTAGAATTATTAGGAGAGGAGATGAAAAAAAACAGTAAAAATCAGTGGCTACTGTGTAAATATTTTGAATTTGAACATATTTGATCTGCTCATGATGATAATTGGCAGTATTATGGGGAAAGATATAAAGAAAAATAAGAAAAGTAAACAAAGTTTTTAAAGGACACAAGGACAAAGTCAAGTAACTTAAAAATGGGTAAAGATACAAGTTAGCTCTGTATCATATTGGGATGTACATACAGAAAAAGATAGAAACATGTCACTGTTTTCTACAATGCAGGTATATAGGATCATCAAATGAAATAATCTATTTTAAAATAAACAGGATAAAATATATTTTCATGTAACATATAATTAAATTGTAGCACTTCCTGCTCAGAATATTGTGCACGTTAACACTTGACGTGTATCAAAAGCTATTAAACACAGATAACAATATCTAGTCAAGAAGTCTGTTCCACAGGCTGATTAAAGCTAGACCGTACTCAAGAATTTGTCTTAACAGAGATTTAAGAGGAAGTTCAAACAAGAATACAGTTCATAAAATTTCTGTATAATGGTGTAGTAGTTTAAAAGGAAACAGAATGGAAGAGAAAGTAGTTTGCTTTACTCTAGATTAAGAAATAAGGGTTGAGGGGGAGAATGGGGTTTTTTAGCTTACCTTAAATAAACATCTTTTTGACAGTAATATAGGTAAAATCCTCACAGCTTTTCTTCAAGATACATTTTATACGAGTCTCGGGACCACAATCAAATATAGCTGGAGTGAGATCAAAGTGCATGAGGAATCTTAGCTCAGTGACTACACAGAACATGGATAAGAAAGACTATAAGACCCCATTTCTAGAAGTGCACACTACCAAATACCTCTTGACTTTTCTTGACACCAATATTTAGTTCATGATTCAAGCCTATCAGCAGATAATGCAGTGGAAAAAATGAATTAAAAGTAGTCCCATTGTTATTATTGAAAGATGATATTCAAACTCTTTTCTTCCTAATTTACATTATACAAAAATCTAAACTTGCTTCTCTTTTTCCCTCGAGCTATTTGTAGGTGCCAGTCCTCAAATTGCACTTGTGGTTGTGCTTCAGTTGCTTAAAAAACTGTAACTTTCAACTATTACTGTTTCACATGGTCATTCCTCAATGAGAGATTATTTCATACTCCATTACCTTCAAGTTGAACTTTGACTGAAATATAGTTGTTATGAAACCCTACTTAAAGTCACAATTTTTCCTATCATTTAAAAGAACTGAATGCATTTTTACCTCCTTGGTTCTTTCTCTGGCCCTGCTGGTTTGTATGACCTTAGACTCTCACAATCCATAACGATATTACAGTTAAAATGAAAAAGTTTTTTTCCTTAAATTGAAGTCAATTGAACTACTTCAGCTACCTCAGATAACAGTAGAATCTAAAAATCTCAGCTTGATTTTAAGTTATTTTAAAGTAAGTTTATCTGATTAAATTTTTTAAAGCCACCAGGACTTGAGCTCCTAGACTGGCAATTTAACAAGTCATAAAATGTCCTGATCTTTGGTTATATGCTGCAGAACAATGCCACCTTTTTCACAGAGGTGGTCTACTTAATTTGAACCAAAAACCACAGGCAGCAGGGAGGAAAAGGTGTGTTTTAAAAGGCTGGTTTACTGACAAGCTTTTTAAAAGTCATTTATAGCTTAACGTCTTTGTAAACTAGAATCCAAATAGTCTTAAAGATCAGAGCTAGGACATTTAAATGAGATTTCACCACAACACTAGGCCTTTGAGCTAACTGATACTAAAAAGATACAGAAAAACAGCCAGAGAAGGTCAGTATTTCTTTCCATTTCCAGATGGGACTTGGCACATCCCTTGTCCTTTCCAAAGTACCAAAAAGACAGAAGTCTCAGCCTATGTTAGCTGAAATGAAATAATTTTTGGAGACATTCTTAGTATAAAAAAGAAGGAAAGTATACATGCACAAAAATTTTTCATATCACCCACCATCACCAAATATTAAGGCTGCATCCTTTATTTAAATGCTGCAGTGAGAGAACACAAGTAGCTGATTCGTCTTTTTCTGTGGGTTTCTTACCTGCGTATTTCCTTTCTTTACTGATGTTATCTTAGGTGATTGATGTTCTGAAGTGTTTTTCTGTATTCTGTAGAAGTCAAGGTGCAGATGTATAGACATCCCTTTGGATAATACAAAAAAACATTCCTAATACAAGATACAGATTGGCATCAAACCCAACAACCTTTAGACTCTCTGTGTACTCATTTTATTCAATTTTCAAGTGTACTATTCTCAAATCACGTTCTCTGAACTGAGCCAGAATACTGAGGTGAATAGTAAATTTATCAAACACGCCCTTTCAGTCATCTGAGAAAATGGAAGGTAGATTTCAACTAGTGCATCTTCCTGGGGAAGCAGAGGGGAGCGAAGTCATAAAATTGTCTAATTTAGGGCATGTGTTTGCACCAGTGTCAAGAATTACTTATTTAATGGAGCTGTTAATAGAGAGCTAGGCTATCTGCTTGCACTTATTTCTCCATAAAATCAAAGAATTAACAGGATCAAAAGGAACATATTAGAAAATCCAGCCCCAGAACACAGTGTCCAAGTGGTTCATATTATCACTTTCTTCTGTGACATAAAACAGAAGTAAAAATGACTTGAATCTAGAACACCCATATTCTGGACCGGTAATCTTAAATATCTGGTGACAAAAGAAATATCACTGCTAGTTTTCTCAATGTAGTCCTTCTAATTTGTGAAACAAATGCTGATATATATATATATATATATGTCTACAAAAAACCAAATACTTTCTTTATACTGTTGAGAAAAAATGCAGACATGACAGAAAACCCCAATATTTTTGTGTGATGTTCTTCTAATGACTGCAGGACCAGAACCAAACTGAGATTAAAACAAATCATTTAGGCTTACTTAACATCCACTGTTCCCTGGAACTACATGAATGGCTAGCACTGTGCTTTCATTCTCAGAACCACATCAATCACTTAAGAAATCACACTGGTCAGCAGTGCATATGATCATCAGATATTTAATAATGTTTTCTTTTTTCAATTAAAAATGCCTCCAAATCAACAAAAGCATAACATTTCCTTCTCATTAATCCTCACCGTGTTTTCTTGTCATATTCATAGAACACATTTCACAGTTTCAGTTAAATAGATGCCGTTCATTGTGAATCAAATTGCATCGGCATTATATGACACACTGAGTAAATTAAGTGTCAAAAACAAGCATGGCCGTGTTTAGTCTGTGCTTATGTAGGACATTATGACCCCAGCTTTGGCTTGGGTGCCATCCAAGCAGGACCTCCAGGTGAGCTGACAGCTTTCCTACGTGTGCCTGCAGGTATTCAAACCTTGCGGTGCTATACTAATGGCATATTATGTGTATGGATAGGCTTGGGGGTTCTGTATGCCCCAGAAATCGCATATTCACTCACTGGGATCACAAGAAAGATAACAGGATAACCAAAAATTACAGTACTGATGTACTCAATAGGCTGAAAATAATCTCGGAAATAGAACCTGCACACTACAACAATTCCTTTTCTTTTACTAACATCAGAGAAGGTCTTGGTTAACCATGATAAATTCAGACTGCTGTGTATTTAATGAAAATGAAAAAAACACTTTCAAATCTTGTACATCAAACCAAATTTAGTATTCCAGAAATTTAAAAAATTTATTATCCCAGAAATTATAATTGTAGAGACTGAAAGAGTTGTGAGAGCTTAATAAAGCTAGTGCAGTGTTTCCAGAGGAGATGAATATGAGTTTTGTTGAAGTGGAGGATTAAGTTGCTTTTCCTTTTGATATTATTGTTTCACAAAAAATGTGCTTTGTTACCTGCTGCATTAAAGCTTTTAGATACGACACTGAAACACTAAGTATCTAATACAACAACAGCAAATCACAGCACATACAGAGAACTTGACTTACATGCCTACCTGGCAGCTGTCTTTCCGTTTGCTGTTTAATGAACCCAGCAACTTCATTTAGAATTTTTCATCTGATTTTATTATGTGAGCTTGCAGAGGCCACACCGAATGTTGTCTGCAAGAAAAGGTAAATGAGGCATTTAAAAACCAAGCACACTTATTTTCAAAGATCAATTCTTAGACTTATTCAGAATAT
The DNA here is from genome assembly GCA_033558235.1 of Neomorphus geoffroyi. Classification (NCBI taxonomy): domain Eukaryota; kingdom Metazoa; phylum Chordata; class Aves; order Cuculiformes; family Neomorphidae; genus Neomorphus; species Neomorphus geoffroyi. Next base: position 15,308,834 of record JAUMJM010000005.1, read on the forward strand.
TTTTGTATAAGAATCAAGCGATTCCGAAGGAGCCTGAGAAAGGAAAAAAAAATTCTTCTAAGAAGGCTTTAATTCAGCACTACTTACTGCCCTTGTTAATCAGGAAATTAACAGCACAGAACGATGTCGCTATCTGTTAACAAAAAGTTTTTGAAGTACTCCATTACAAAGTCATATTACTTATTTTATTTTCCTGAATAATTTTTTGCATACCTTTGGATATGGTCACTATCACCATTTATTTGCTCAGGATTCAGTGTAGAATTGGTTTTAATTTAAGCCTGTCAAGACACACAAATGAAACAGTTTTATACAAGACAAGTTACAATGACAAATGCTACAGATCTTGGTGGTATGAGAAGTCACTTAAAAAAGAGAAGCTGAGCCTAGTCTGCAGCTTAGTTATGCTCAGTAGCCTACTTTTGTAATACTACCTGTAAACATTACTTAATGTCAAGGATTCTTGACTGTAAAGGGAAGGCCACCATCAGCACGCTTTCATTTTCACCATGATGAAGGTCGTAAGTACAGCATTCTTTCTGTGACAGATCTCAAAGAATGACTTAGGTAGGTTCCCATTCAGCCTAGATCCTTCCAGTTCCTTTCTCAGATGTTTCCCTACTATATCTAACACTGGCATAAGCAAAACAGCCTCGACTTGGGGAATTTTACTGAATTTAAATTATTTTTAACACCAATTTCTAAACATTGATTTAGGAGGGGTAGCAACAAAATATATAATCAACTTTCCCTTTTCTAGTCTCAAATTCTTTCGTATTTGACATGGGTTACACACAATCTATCCTAAATTACTTGGTAAAACAACAGGGAGCACAGGAGTCTGGATATGTATCACTGTTTCTCTTCTGCTTGCTTCTTCCACTGCTTAGAACTTCTTAATTTTCCACTTCTCTGGCTTGTGTTTCCCACGGGCCACAGTGCGGTAGGTCTGTCCTTGCTCTGGTGTGGCTCACCCAGAAATATAGTCATTCAGGATTGTCTCTGTCGCAGTTCATCAGCGTTGTGTCTGCCTAGATATGGGTCACTCACAGCCAGAGTCCCTCAGAGGTGTCCCTAACCTGTCGTCGCTCACCCCTTTCCAAGAAAATATTTCCAGCCACGCTCTTACCTTTCTCCTCATCAGCACCTTTTCTACCATGTCTTAACTGTGTACAGGGTATCTCTAGCACCTTGGTTCTGCTGCATTTCCATAAAAATGTGTGATCAAGGATGCCACAGGGTCCTCTGTCAGGCTGCACTTTTGACAGGGGATACACCAGTATCAAACTAGGCTGGGACCACCACAGGATGTTTTACAGTCTCCTACACACAGTCACCTCTGCAGTCCCACACTTCCAAAACCCTGTCATTTGTACTGGATACAGTCACAGTGGCTCTGGATATGACTCTGGATACCATCCACATTAAAGTTACATACGGTAGCACACATCAAGACAGTTTCTTCATCATTCTAAGTCTACTGACTCGTTTTCCATTCTATAAAACAGACATGCAGTTGTTTTCAAATCTTCCAGATGCCTTTGGAGCTCGCTATTCAACTAGCTGTCAAATACTCAGATAGCAATCACATGCAAAACTAGGACAGAGTTCTGACTTTTCCTTCTGCAGCTATCTTTAACTGTCAATCAATCAAAGCTAATCAAATCAATGACATTCATAAACGAAGCTAAAGTAGAATAAAAAACAAACACCTTCTAGCAAAGACCATAAATAATCTTTCAAAAGTTATTAAAAAAACACAAACCGAGAAAAACAAAGAGAAATTTAGCTTGGTAAAGTCAGGCTAATGCATCTGAGAAAAGCTAATCTGAAATGCTGGCATTTAACATGACATGTCTTTGAGAAGCTGTAATATTTGCAAGAGGCCATGGACTGATGATGGATCTAAACATAAGAGTAGAGCATCCCGAATCAGTGACATAGCAGTCACTTTTTCAAATTGTAATGCAATGTGGGCACTATACAGCAAAAAGATACAGCTGAATTTGAACCCTGCAAGCCACTCTGAAGACTGTTGAAAAGAAGCCATTGTCAGAGTGCCACAAGGGCTGATGTAGAAACAAAGGAAGATAAAATGCAAAAAATTGTCTATGAAGAGGGATTAGGGTAAGATGGGACACATATGCTCATGTATTTGTTTATTTTAAAGATAATTTGGGTTGTAAAGAAGGTTTTCACGTAAAATAATGGAGACCTTTTCCTGGATTATGCCTTTAACAAAAAGTGTGGAGAAATGTTGCATGTATAATGCAAACTCTTCCTGACTGATAACTGACAGATAACTGGTTGCTCAAATGCCAAGATAAGTCCTCGTATCTAAATTTCTTTGACTCTGTTTTCATATTTCTCTTCTCTATTAACATATGACCATCAAAAAAGGAACTTTAAGAAAAAGAACTCAAGAAATCTCTTCATATGATTTCATCACCTTATGAAGTGAATACACTGTACCAGACTGCTTACATAAAAACACAGAAAAGCAATCAATACTAAGGAACACTTAAATGTAAAGATTTGCTTAGTAAAAAAATTCAAATGAAATTTTAGGAAGGAGTTATTATATTCTGTGGGTCAAATCCCAAGAGCTCTGTGGCACTATTTTAGCTGATAACTGTGTGGTTGGCCTCAGCTTCTCTGATGTGGAATTGCCTTAGAACAGCACAAAGGGTAGTGCTGAAAGCGAGGGAACATTGAAACAGAAGTAGCATGAAAAATATCGGTACTTTGTAGTTCAGCAAATATTAGCAGTAAATCTTCAACTGAAATGGACTTCTTCCAAGATGTCTCAGCTGAAACCAGTACTTGAAAGTGTAATTTTAATATTGAATTACATTCAGGAATCTGAAACAGTTTAGTGCAGTTGTACTGGTTGCTCCTTTTAGTGGTAACATATCTCAACAGCTGTCACACCAGGGCATCTGCAATAGCACTGTGCTTTCATATTCCAGAAAGGAAACTATTCTGGTATCTTCAGTATCAGCATGGTCACTGTACCTTTTGATTAAGCACAAATTACTACACATCATCTACAAGATGAAAATGTCATCAACTCAAATCCAATCTGAAAATGGAGCATTTTACAAAACTATTTTGTGACTGTAGCCAAAGAGTATTGAAGAAATGAGAGAAATATGGCACCTGGATATTACTGCATTTCTTATCTTCTATGTGTGAGAATGACACTCAACCTTTTAGAGGCTTGAAAAGGCTGCAGAACTTATTGCTGTTAAAAATCCATGGAGGAAAATGTGAATAGAGCTGTTTTCACTTGATCAATACTTGCTGATTTACAAGTGATGTTAGAAAATTCTGAACTCTGGGGAAAGTACAAGTCTTGACACTTTGTCTGAATCCCTGAATAAATCCCTAGTTTTTTAGTCTCTGCTTTCACCTTACTTGCCAGACATAATTTTGAAATAAAGCTAGCCACTACTTCCTTGTTTCTTTAATGCATAGATTGTTTGGAACCAGCTATTTTGCTAGTAAGTAGAAGGCTGCAGCATCAAGCATTAATATTCACCTGATAACAATTCACAGTTGAAACGTAAAAGTCATGAAATATTATACTTTTTGTAAAAGAAGCGTCGAAGAGAATATAGTTCAAAACAGCAGATGCACTTTGAAATTCATTGACCTGGGTTCTGCCCATTTCACACATGCCTGAAGGGTTCTGATGACAAATATAAATCAATGGACTAAGTGTTCTGAACCTCTTTTTCATCAGAAGGAATTGTGGGTGTAGTGTGAGCCTTACCCATCATGAAGGTTTGGTAGATGGATAGCCTATGCAATTTGAAAGTACTTACTGCTGTGCAAGCAGAACTAGTCATTCTTTAGCCCACAAAGGTCTGAAAAACAGGATGAAATGAGTAAAAGAAAATAAGGAAAAGAAAATTTAAAAATAAGTTCTTTCCATCCTGTCCTGTATGAAGAGTGACAAAATAAAAATAAAGTCTTAGTATTAGTTGTGATGCACAAATCAGAAGTTTGTAGATCACCATCTAAAGTTATTACTTTCACATTTGCTTCTCACTCAAGTCCAAAGGATAAATTGTTCTTCAAAGATAATTCCTGACAGTCATCTTAACTTTAGTAACTTGTTCTCATGTGCCACCTGAGCAGCTCCTATAAGAGTCTCTACATGGACAGAATTAAGATTACTACTAATACTGCACACCTTAGCAAGCCCAGGACATCCAAATCACGCAGGGTCTCTCTTAAGGCCCAAAGGTAACAAAGAGCGTGGGGGTCGGTGACATAGGTGTGGTGTTGCTGAGGTGAATGAAAAGAGAAGACTAGGATCGTAGTTTTGGAAAATGGTCAGGTGAATAAGAGATGTCAGCAAAAAAGAAGGCTGAGGATCCAGATTTATGCAGGTAAGTGTATATGAAGTGTATATGTGCTTACAGTGAGGAAGGAAAAGGGCTGAGGATTAGAATTCAGTTTAGGTATGTGGAATTTGGTAGGAAATATAGGAATTGGAAAGCTTGGATTTGGAGCCTAGACAGCACGATACTGAGAAAGATGTTAAGAATTCTTCTTAATGTCTTATTACATAATTCAGTAATAAGTCCAGCTAAAACTTTTACATTAATTAAATTGGACACTGGCCTAGTGATATGTCTTGTGCATTCACACACAGCTTTTCATAGAGCTAAAAGTGGCTTCAGACATTGTCGTGGTCACCCCTGGGTGTGTTAAGTCCTTTCTGGATTATTGTGAAGCTTTTTGTTTTGTCTTGTTTTCTTCTTTAGCGCCAAGCATGCATACAGATGAGAAATCTTTAGCCAATTCAAATTAGATTAATGATATATTTCTTGCCAAGTTTTCCAACATAGTTCTATAGGCCATTCTTAATCTAGAAACACAAAGTCTTGCTGAAATATTTGCTGAGCCTACAGACAAGGAGACAGAGAGGGGCCAACCCCAACAACAAGCTCTGAGTATAAAAAGGTTTTATAATGTTTCTGTCCAATGACTTCTACATGCTCTACTTATTCAACAAAAAGTGAAAATGCTGTCATCAATAGTGACAGCTGATTGTACTTGTCTTCTGGCAGAGTCTCCCATCAAAGATGTAAACAGAGTCAGAGCTAGAAAAGTCAGTTTGCAATTGCAAGATGGTTTGTTAAGAAGCTATTTTGTTGCTTGTATTTCTTGGATATGTCAGCATCCATGGAAGTAAAAAACTTGTTCTATGAGCCCTCACCAGAAAACAAATAAACAACAAAAAAAGGCCCTCAAAACCCACAGAAATTTCTTATTCTTGTCAATTAAAAAAGAGTTCTTTTGGATGGGAAATACATGTGATAATTTATTACTTGATGGATTAAACTGAGAAATTTAATAATGAAGGCAACAGCTCCATTGATAGAATACTTTGGGGGTAAGGCAGTAAATTTGGCTCTTACCTATTAGTTCAGGTGAGACATCAAACTGATATTAGCTGTGTTTATTTGAAAGTTCAACCATCTGATACAATGAAGAAGCAAACAAGCAGGATTTCCCCAAGGTTCTCTAGCAACACTGCTATGAAGTTGAGTCACTTATTCTGACCATCAGTTTTGAACTGCACTCCAAATATCTCTTATTACAACAAAAAATCCGGAAACCCATGAGTGGAGATTCTGCTATATATCTGGGTAACTTGCTCACCTGATCTACACTGCCTTCCTAGTGAAGGCATTTTTCGTAATGTCTAATCTGATCTTCCCATCCTGCAACATGTGAACATTGCCCCTTGTGTTTTGCCTGGCATTTGTTTGGATCTGTCATAACTTCATAACTTCTTTTCTGGTGGTCTTCCTTCTTAGCCAAAATTAACTTAATTAGAACCACTTCCTTAAGCTCTCTTTGCTCTTGATGTGACCTTGGACTTGCTCCAGTTTCTCCACCTTCCTTTCAAACTAGATACTCCAAAATTTACAAAGTATTCCAGGTGCAGCCTCCCCAGTAAAGAGTTGGGGGACGTAGTAACTTCTCTCAATCTGCTGATCACACTTCTCTTTCAACTCACTATGCATCTTGGCTTACTCAGGAGGACAGAACACTAGTACTTCACGAGTAAAACCTGACTGATTTTCAGCATGCCTATTACTCAGCCAGTTATTTCCTGACTGTACAGATTCACAGGCATTTTTTTTCACAGCAGCTGCAGAACTTTCCAGTTCTCATTACTGAACTTATCAAAGTTTCTGCTGGTTCCAGTTGCAAGGTTTATCATGGTCCCACTAGACTGAATTCAATCATTTGATGTAACAGCCATTTATCCTGACATAGTACCATGTGAAACTGTGCTGAGTGCAGTCCATTTCATTATCCAGATGAGAACTGAATAATGTCAGTGCAGCACTGACCCTTGGGCTATCTATTCGCAAAAGTCTGCAAACTAAATATCAAGCCACCAATTACTACCTTTCAGACCGCTCATCCATTCAACACTTAACCCATATAATAAACTGTTCATCCAGCCCACATTTTCTTAGTTTTCAAATGAGAATGCTGCAGGACATGGTGACAAAAACTTTGCGGAAGCCAAAGTACAGTACAGCCAGTGCTTTTCCCTCACCCATGTAGTTACATTTCATCACAGAAAGCAATCAGGCTGGTCAAGAATGATCGTTCAAATTGACGTTCTGTTTGCTATCTTATGCTTAACATTTTTTTAACTTAATTAGATGATGATGTTCTCCATTATATTTCCAGGCACTAAAGTGAGGCTGATGAGAATTAGCGTCCCTCTTGTCTTTAATAAAAGACAGGCATAATGTTAATCTTTTTTCCATTAGTTGAAAACCTACCACCACCACACCACAATTTTTCATGAGGATGGCCATGCATCTGTCCCTGCAATCACATCTGTCAATTCTTTCAGCACTTTGGCAGATCCTATCCAGCCTCAGAAATTTAAACACTTGCAACTTCCTTAAGCAGTCCCTAGACTGTTGCCTTCCCATTGCTGACTGCCTCTCTCCTTCTGAAACCACACCTGCATGCACAAAGGTCAGGGAGCAAGTTTCGCCAGTGAAGGTTGATGCTCAAATTATGATATACAGCCATTTCTGTATCATCCATCATGGGGTGTGCTCCCCATTCTGCAGCAGAACACATACCCTCTGAATCTCCTTTTGCTACTTGCATCCCTATAGAATCTTTTATTTTTCTTCTTTGTGTCTCTTACTATTTTCAGTGCCAATTGGGCATTTGTTTTTTACACCTGGTCCCAACATGGCCAAGCAAAGTTTGCATCCTTTGCCTCTTGTAGTTTCAGCCTCCTCAGACCCTCTCTCTTACTTGTCAATAGAGAGGAAAATTTGCTATAAAGCACCGGGTTACTTTTTAAGGTATACTAGCACTCTTGTTCATGGGTTCACTGCTGCCTTGATAGAATGTTTTATTGTCATGCCATGTCTATAAATTATGCTTACTTTAAGACAGCTTATAGTAACATGCAAATATCAACATTTAGTATCTAAAATAGACAACTCCGTCTAAAAGAGGGAATGAAAAATTTACATCTATTCAAAAAATGCTAAGTTTGCACTAGAAGGTCTGTCTTTCCATCAGACTTACTCTCTCTCAAGAAACTATACAGGAATCAGACTGTATATTTTCTCTCTTTTAGTGTAATATGTTGGGTTTAATAGTCAATCTTTCCTCTGAAGCCTTTCAAAAGATCTAGACTACTTTAATATTTCATCTTTGAGATTTATTTTACTTTCTCCTTAAGTAGGAAGCAGTCTAGCCAACCTCTTATTAGAATAAAGCTTCTTTCCCTTCCATAGATAAGAAAATCTCTTTTTGTTGAAGAATTTGTTATCATTTAAAAGTTAATAGAGTAATAAACAACTCTGTACTTCAATGAAGTGTCAAAATTCTGACCTCCTTCCTCCTCTCTCAGTAATTATTTGTCATTCCTCAGTAGGGAAGGAACAGTTCAGTCAACCTCACATTCTAAACATATTTCCTTTACATTAAAAACATACATAATACAAACAGCTGCAGACTTATTATATACAGTGTATAATTGGATTTTGATTGAGACCAGACAAACTGAAGTCAAATTACTTAGCGTAAAAACTCCATTTAGGAGTGACTGAGTCCCAGCATCTTCCTTTTTGGCATGTTGTAAAACTGCCTTACACCCTCACTATAAATGAAAGACTGAATAATCAGAGGCGTGTTCTTACTGTTGATCAAAGTGAGGATGACTGATCAGATTAAACATGTTATAGAATCAGGTTGTAGACTGGCAAGTCTGTGTTGTGACTCGGTATGAAAGCTTCAAACTGTTCTTTCTGAGTTTGAGGCAGATGTGACTTTGTTCATGACCAGATATACCTTCATTAGGCATAAAAAAGTTACAATTTTTTGGTGAAAGGACTCTCCTCTCCATCAGCTTCTGGTATAAAAGTGTCACAGTAAATAAATACAATCCTTAAAAAAAAAAAATAAATTATGTTGTAATCTGAATCTATAGTTGATACAAGAAAGAGAATAGATTTCTAAATTCTAATTAAGAATATAAAAAATGGCTTTCTTAGAAACAGATCTTATGGTGACTAAAAGTCAACAACTTGTAAAATCAGACAGCATCTTCTTTCATTGCTCCAAGACCTCTGGAAAGCTAAACATTTTGCAGTAATGTGGTTTAATAGTCCAACATCATTACTTGTCTTTCTCTCAAGAAAGCGTTCAGCATGTAGAAAAGCATTTAAAGAAGATTTATAAAAACACTAAGACTCAAGAACAGGCAACCCAAGAGGATGTCTAATCAATATCATTTAGGTCTGTCCTTTTTTTAAAAGAATACATTCTACATATAGCTTACCCTATAGTTTATTTAAATAGCTGAAATGTGGACAGTAAATATAAATCATCTTTTGAATAAGTCCAGACCAATACCAATGCCTATAATTCTAAGTGGCAGGACTAGTACAGTTATATATGCTTCTTTGAAAGATGAGAACAGCAATACATTAGGCATTATACAGAAAAGCCACACAACAAACTTTGGATCATCTCATCGGTGATGACTTATACCACAAGAACAGGAGATTTATAATGTGGTGTGATTTTTTTTCAAGGATTTTGGTGCGTTTATAGAAGACTATGTTTGATAAACGTTCTTAGGGTTAAGGTAAACTGACAATGATGGAAAAAAAATAATAGAAGGCTTAATAAATAAAAACCCCCATTTTTGAGAAAAGTGATTTCACTAAAAAAAAAAGGAAAAGTAATATGGGGAAAGTAATATTCTCCAAGTAAAAATGGGAATATAGGTACTTTCTTTCAATGGTAAAGTGAAAGGGAGGAAATAGAAAGGCTAGCAAAAGGAAAGATCATGTTATAAAATGTGAGGCAAGCACTTTAATGCTTATACTTCTGGTATTGACAAAAAAAAATGACCTCAGATATTAAACAGAGCAAATCAGAGAGATTTAAATGAAGCCTAGAAAACAAAGTCAAAAGACCATTCCATCATTATCTGAAATCATAAGGAAATCAAGAGGTAATTCACATAACGGGAGTAGTACTACTTCTATCCAGCACCAGAGTAAGGTCTCATAAATTTTTTATTGCTTCCTTTTGCCTTTTCTTCAAATTTGGAACTGAAGGTTAGAGCAGAACCAAGTCATCTCTTTTCATTCATAAGGGATAAAAACTTCCTTAAGTGAAAGCTAAGTTCTCATACAACAAAGATTAGAAGGTGCTGAGGCTTTAAAAGTATATGGAATACTACAAGGCTGTGGTAAAGTTATGGAAGTTGGCAATGCTGATAAATTAACTCCAGTGCACAACTGTTTGCTGACTAGGGACCCCAAGAGAGGAAAAATTAAGTTAATGGAGTTGCAGTGGTTTATAGTTCATACATTAGAGAGGGACTGGCCTTGATGAGCATTTGGGATTAATTAGAAGGAAAAGCAGTATACAAGGAATCAGTCATTAGCAAATTGGTTTTGCTCACTGTCTTTAAGTCAAGATAACAAAGCAGTTACCACTTCACTAAAACTGTCATGATGATGAAATAAGCATTCCACAGCAGTTATTTCACACATGTATCTATCTCATATACGAAACCGTAAAGAGCTTTGGAGTTGCGATTTCAGAACAGCTTTATATTTACATTGGATTTAGAAAATTCTGAAGGCATATTTGTACAGCTATTATATGATGAACAGTGATCATTCAAAAGACATTGATTTTTTTTTTCCTTCAGTTACATGAACTGAATTTAATGTAAGTAAACAGAATTAATTTTCTTCATGGAAAATAGGGACTATCATGTGCAGAATATGTCAGAAACAAAAGTGCATCAGGCCAACATACATTGTGTTCTTGCACCAAGAAGACCTCAGATAAATGCACATTAAATGAGTTTTCATTTTTAATCATATAAAACAGACTTCTCCTCCCCAACAGATTACTATTCTTCTTACCTATGATACTGACACGATAGATAAAATACTACTGAGTGAAAAAAAAATATTCCAGGTAAACTGTTTTAAAGAAAGTCAGTGATGAACCTACACTGAAATAGCGGAGTAACTTCTTACCAGGTAAAAAAATTCTTTCTTTGGGAGTTTTTCACTTTGAAAATACTGACAGCATCAGTTCTGCATTTTACTATAATTATTTAGTAAGCTTGTTGTTCATGATGACTGGATAATTTAAGAGATTAGCAGGTCATTTGTAACCATGGAAATCATGTTGCCTGCATATCTAATAGACTAATTTCCACACTAAGCAAGGCAGTAGTTCTGTTTATTTACTTGCTTGTTAAATGCTATTTTGAACTACCTTGTTTTCCTCAGGGGAATTATCATTCAATTTCTGTAAAGAAAACAAAAAAATCAAGCTATGCCCTTACACAACTACAATGAATATATGCTTTCCTATATTTTCAGTAAATATATATTTGACCATACTTCTATAATCACCTCTTTTTTGTCATTCTTGTCTTTTATATTTCATATGGAGGCTTAAAGTGTTTAAGGATTATATATTTTAAAGGAGATCTGTAAGATTTCAAGATTTCCTTTTTGAAGTCTCAGTATATGAAGACAGGGATTTATGATTGAGTCAGGGCAGTCGAATGGTACTTACAATACACTAGCCAGCTGACTGCTTGTGTATGTTTCTTATTCTGTCCTATATACGGGACAAATATTAAAATTAACTTCATTTCAGCATAGGAAAGTATTAAAAAAATAAAATTTCTTAGGAAAAGGTAAAAAACTCTTGTGGTAGTAATGGAGTTTCTGGATTACTCCATATCCAAGAGTGGTTAATAGTAGTGTCAGAACTTAGCCCAAGGAATGGAATGACAATACTGCACATTTTATCTAATAGGGAATATATGGTTCAAACCCTGGACTACAAGTATTTTAAACTGTTAGTAGGGTGGGTTTTTTTCTTTGTTATACAGAAAGATTTTATGTTAATGACATGCAGAGAAACGACTTCACAACTTGGTGGGTTACAAAGGGTATGTTTATTACAGCACTGGGGACACGTGCATTCACTCCTCCAAAGACGTGCCCAAATTTCCAGCAGCTCATCCTAGTTTAAATGCAATAAAGTGTTACATATTCATATGATTTCCCAATATGCCTATACATATGCATCACCTGTCCCTGCTTCATATTAAAATTAAGTCTCCTCCCCGTTGCGCTTGTGCAGTGCCTCCTAGTGGTGTCGTGAGGATGAAGTTAGTGGCCATCTTCAAGGTTGAACTTTTTACCTTTCAGCCCTGCGCAGGCTCAGTTGCTCCTTGACTTACTGCCAGGCCGGTTGACCTCCTGCCAGGCTGGTGACCCATCTTCAGCCAGTCCTTAGGGTCAAGAGTTCCTTCTTACCAGGGGTTGCTTCTTTACTTCAGCGATTTCAGACAATAGTCCATTCTTTGAGGGTGCAGGTGCAATCTCCTACCTAGTTAACTAGTAACTAATTCTTGCACTGCCTCTAAAATCCAAAAATCTTAAGAAAACCCTTCTCACTAAAGAGATCTTGGATCACGAAGTTACTCTTCTGTTACTTGATGTAATCAAGATTCAGAGAATCTATATTTTCACATGCAAGATTTAATTTGTATCTATGAAGTACCATTCAAGCTGACACGTCTTAAAAGATCACAGAAAACAGCAGTCACAAGGCGACACACTTATCCTTTTAACTTCAAGTCAAATCTTTCTTATGAACACCCCAACTAATTCCCAATAGACTAAACTCACATTGAATTATATTCCTCCTATCACTAATTTAGTTAAAATCTGTTAATTCTTCCATAGTACTTGCTTAACTTGAAGTTCATGTCATGGCCGGCTGACAACTACCTGCTTTCATCTTCACGAATATTGAAGCTGTCTACAAGCTATCATCAATCACTCCTTAAAATAATCATACTCCGCTGACATCTTAATTATTTTAATAGGTGAATTACACAGCAATGTGATGTTGAAATATTAAATGAAAAATATTTTCCAAAATTCACTTCCCAAACTTTCCCAATTATATGAGCATTTAGGAAACACAAAAGGAACTTGAGGAAACTGTAAATACATATTAGGTTTCAACCATTAAGTAACAGTATAAAAAATTACATAGAATCATATAAACATATTTAATAGATAAATCAATATTAAAGTTTTATGGAAATACACTAGTTACTCTTAAACAAATAAACTAAGAATATACTACCTACTTCATCAAAATCTCTTTATAAAAAAGATTAAACATCACTGTTTAAGCATTAAGCATTACCAAATGCTTCTCAAGAACAGTAGTTAATTTTACAGTACTCTCCAAAAAGTTTAATAACTGCCATATTTTCAACTTTGCTGTACTGTAGCAGTCTTGTACTTTTCATACATTTACAGTACAGCCACATTGTTCTTGCAGAGACCTCAGCAGCAAACGCATTGCAACAAATATGACTGACAAAACAAAAGTAGCTTTGACTTTTCTGTCTTGCAAAAATTTCATTGAGGAGCTGTGGCGATTGACGACTAGGACTCAGAAAAGTTCCAAGCACTTTATTCTGCTTTTACTCAAGCTTATGTATCTTTGTTACCTGTCCACACGCTCACTCTAAGCTTCTAACAGGCTCAAGCTCCATGTTCACGTCATCTAAACTTGCTTTATAGTCAATGTATTTCCATGGCAATTAGACTGACCTGGTTTAGTCATCTGCAGTAGGAGAATGAGAGATGATTCATATTCTGGTCTTTCTACTGTGGGCATAAAGAGAATTTAGATAATGAGCTCAGATTAAAATGTCTAAAGGTGACAGAGAAAATTTCTGATCAAATTTGTTAATGTTAGGTGAATTGACGCAATGTAATAATCACTTCCTTCCTATCTCTAAGTCTGTGAACCACAGTTGTTGTGACTTACCTCCACAGTGACATAATGTCACTTCTGAGCCATATAGGTAAAAATGGATCTTTTTTATGCTACCAGAGTGAATTCTACAACAAAGAGGAGGTCTGGGCAAAGTCTGTGAGATTTCAGGCTGTCCAGGGAGGCTGCATGGGTTCCAATCTTGAATACTGCATCATCCATCCATAAACAAACTAAACAAAGCCCTGAGTAATTTGGTCTCACCTCAGATCTGACTGTGCTTTGAGCAGAAGCCTGAACTATGTTCATCTTGGGGTCCTTTCCAGCCTGAATAATCCTGTGGTTCTATAATCCTATGAAAGGAGACAAATTAGTTCAATCAGAGACCAAGAGATGAGGGTTCTGGAGAACATGTGAGACTAACATGCATCACTTCAGCTTCTGGTGTGGTCGTACTTAAATACAGTTATCATTCCATGGCTTGTATGTCTTACATTCCTGTGATTATACTACTCTGAGAAACAGATAGTCTCCTTTTCTCTCCTTTGTCACTCATCAATCTACTACAGTAGCTACTACTGAATGTCTTATCTCCCAAAATTTTTCTGGGAGCCTCCCCAGCAGCTGCTATTCTTCTGAGGAGGAAAAAAAAAAGGAGAATGAAAGTACTGAGATCTGACTGATGGAAGACAGAACTGGAAGCGATGCCTACCCTGCAACATTTTCCACTGACTTGTTCATCTCTAATATCTATGTCAACATCTCTCATCTCCACTATTCACTATATACTGAGTATTTAAGGAAAGAGGGATGAGTGGGCAGTATTTTTGTAATGTCTGTGTCATAATATAATTTGCTTATATTATCTGTTTCTGTGCAATATGGATAGTGGATTATAAGTTTTCCTGTATTTTGTAAGTATGACGGAAATGTAATTTATTTATTTACTTCCTTACTGTCTGTGCTTTTGAATAAAATTATACTCCCAAGACTTGGATCTACATTCAGTCCTGGGAAATGTAAAAAATAATCTTTATATGTTTAAAGGACTATTTAAAGTTTTGGACTTTAACAATGGTGGACTTTTCACCAAGTTTCTCTGTTCACTGTATGTCTGTTGGAGTAACTCCTACTTGTAATCACATATACTATTTTTCTTCCCCTTGAACTCAAGTAATACTGAAGGAGAAGCTACAGCAGATATGTCGTATAACATTACCCCTTTGAAAATCAAGTCCCAGTCTTCCTCAGCTCGATTAGTAAATGATTACAGGAATTAGTAATGGAAAATGAGTTGAATTCTTTATTAACATTGACACTCTATTTATTTTTTGTGCCAAATCTACTATTCCATGAAAATATTATTCGTTTATTTGAAAAGAGATTGTTTTTTCTCACACTACTTCTTATGCACGGAGTGATCTTTAACCACATTTATAAAGATTTCCATTATCATCATCCAGGTTTCGTGTAAGACTCATTTCTCTGGTGGTGTCAAAAAGACATTGACAATTTATACCCGTTGAACAGGAGATAACTTTAGTTGTAATTTAGGTGTATGAGGTTGTAAAAGAGCTAATCTTCTAGGAGACAAACAAAAGCAATTATATGTTTTAACTTATGCTGTTTAACTCTCTTGACACCATTGTCGTGCTCTGGAAGATCTTTATGATCTTTTCAGTAACTCTGTTCACAAGTTAGTACCTAACCCAGTAAGGGTAAGTCCCCCTATAATATAATTTTCAAATTTCACTTCAGTAATTGCCAGGGAATATTTTGTTTAAATGTCCTAGAAACGAATTAGCTGCACACTTTCATCAAAAGAATGGATTGTAAGAGATATTTTAAACAAAATAATTGTAAGTCATATTATTTTAGATATTTGAAATTATTTATGTTATTTAAAAAAACCATTATGAACGTGCATTTCCAATGATTCATGCTTGCTATCTTGCATTTTCTTGGGTGATTTAGATTGTGAAGAGAGTGAATGTTATTTCGTGTGGAATCCAAAGTAAAATTACTTATCAGAGGGAAAAAGCGCTAACAAAGTCTAAAATGGCAAAGAAACAACGGGTATCCAAAGAGGAAAAAAAATACAGTATTATCTGAAAAAAATATAGAATTAAATATTAAAGTTCAGGAAAATAGAAACTTACTATGTGTCTTCACCATATATTCTAGATGGATATCCTTGAGGTTTTATAGTGATAATAAAAATGTGGATTCTGTTACACATTATAAAATAAATCAGATAAGTCACAGTTTTCTGATGTCAGTGAAATGAAAAAGGTAATTAGTGAGTTACAATAAATGGTTTGACATTCCAAGGGATTTTACTTAAAACAGAATATATTTGTTTCCTATAGGATCCTAATTAGCTGACATACTACCCATAATGCAAAAGATGAGATTTTTGTTTGATTGATTAAGTTAATGTTTTAATACGGACAACAATAGTAACAGCAAATGCATTGTGTGTCTTAGTTCCACTTTTCCATATATTGTCTATTGCCTTTTATGGTCATATTAATGACTTGAAGGAGATGGTACTGGCTTGTTTATATTAGTTCATGTGTCACATGAAGTCCTTCTTTGGTATGTGTTCTGGGATACGAATAAGAACTATACTGGCATATTGGTATTTCTGGGATATTGATACTTCTGAAATGATCTCATACACAGAAAGAACTATTCTACATTCAAACTTGTTACATATTCTTCAAGAAATAGTAACCTTCAAATAACCATATGCTGGGTTTTGGACTGGGTTCAAATTTGCTGTTAAAGGCATAATGAAACTAAGAAATACAAAGAGAAATTAGAGAGTTGCAAAGATTGAAACAATGACAATAAGAGATTTCAGTTACTCTAATTAATGCTTCAAAACTTATCTTTCAGCCTTCATCTGTACAGTAAGGTTTCAGAAAATTTCCCACATATTATCATCTCCTTCCTCTTCCTCTTTCTCAATATATTTAGATTACTCCTGGAAAAAGAATAAAAAGTGTGTCAGATGGAAACTGAGAAACACTTTGAAAGCTGCAATCAAACAGCTGGAGGTATAGGATACCAGAGAGCACACTGAAATGGGCTTGCTCCTTTTTAGATGAACCTTCAGACAGTTATGTGGTGGATCAGTAAACAAAATGATAAAAAACATATTCAAATTCTACATCTAGTAGGAAGAAAAGGGTTAACAAATTCTCTGAAAAGAGGAATTGTGTAAATGTAAGAAAGCTAATTATTATTAAACTGAAAGGATAAAGTGTGGGAGTCTTAAAATAGACTTTGAACTTCTGGGAGAAACAGGACTCAAGAAGCAGAAGTTGCGCTCAAACATGAAAAAAGTAAACCAGCATAAAATAGACAATTCAAATTTAAAACCATATCATGCCAAAAATATGTTGAGAAACTGTAGGTTAAAGCTATAAAGGCTCATAATAGAAGCTTTCTCAAACAAATCAAAAGCCAAAGACTTCTCAGAGACTGAAAAGGATCAGCAAATGAAGGAAGTGTATGAGAAACACTCAAAGAGAAGCGTACACGAGAAGACTACAGAAGAGAGAATTCAATTTCTGGAATTTTTCTGAATTCAAAGGAAATTCCAAAGGTTCTAATCTGAGGTCTTCATTCTAAAGCATGAATTTCAGGAAGTACTGAAGAGTGATTTTTTTTTTTAATAAAAGATATAAATAAACAAGTGCACTGAATAGGATTAAATATTTTTCAACAGATTCTTAAAGAACTCTGATACAAAGCTATAAAGATCTTTACTATCATGTGTAAACTATTTTTTAAATCAATTCTTTTAGGCAGAGAAATGGAAGGTGACAAATATAGCAAAGCATTTAAAATGGCTGTTGATGAGAACTAAGGATTTGATTGATACATGTACTAATCTAACTGGTAAAACCTGTGTAAAGAAAAGAATTAGTAAATACACAAAGAGATGTAGAGTATTGAAAATTAGTTAATATGGGATTTCTAAAGGAAAATCATGCCTTACAAATCTATCTCCTTGTTCAGAGTGTTACTGAGTAGGTGGATAAGTATAGTCTAATTATATTTCTATTTTCAAAAAGCTTTCAACAAGGTCGTACATGAATTTCCTAAGTTTAGATCTTGACTGCTAAATATACACATAAATGTTTGGAAACATGATAAACAGTGAAGAAGTGATGTTTTCAAATAATTGGGAATTACTCCACGTAGTCAAAAACAAAGCTGTTTTAAAGAGCTCAAGAGGATTTCTCCATAGTTAGTGACTCAAGGATAAAATGGTATGTGAAATGAAAAATTAATAAACAAAAAAAATAATGCAAGCAGAAAGGAAAATGAAGAAAAAAAAATTGCACAAATTGAAGTTATACTTACGTAATTGTAGTCTCTACAATGGACATACAGGAAGAAATCCTCAACCAATCTAGACAGGGAAAATAGCTTTAGTACACATAGGCAGTCAAAAAGCGAACATGGTCTCGGGGGATATTCTGATGAAACAGAAACTAGAAAAATTCAGTAAGTAAGTGCAATCTGGACCATTACATTAAAAATATCGTCTTTGATTTAAAACCAGAGCATGGCACAACTAGAAAAAATTTACAGAGAACAATGCACTGATAACTAAACATACGTAACCGTTTCCATAACTGTAACCGAGTCTGGAAAGGTATGACTGTATTGCTGAGGAAAAACAGGATCAAGTTCTATAACATTTTGAAAAAGAAACTGTAAACTTGGTTTAGAATCATATTGTCTATATTTTAACATGAGAACTATGGGCTGCCCCAAAAAGCTTATCAGATACACAATAAACTTGCACTTTTGCCTCACACAGCACATCATTACAGTGTTGAATTCTTTGCTAGTTATTTTGGAGGTCAAACACACAATTTTATTCAACAGAAAAAGGATTCAAAAAATCCCTTAGGTAGTTAGACCTGTAGTGGATATTAAATGCAACAGTACATGTGTAATTTTTATGGGAATTCTTTAGGTAGTTAATGACCAGAAATGGAGTATTGACTAAAAGGAGGATCATCCTGTACTTGCTGTGTTTTGTAAACATTGGTGTTTTTCTTCAAGGACAGGATGTGAAAATATGTGGAACTTGTTCTATTCTATAGGGCAGTTCGTGCATTCCTGATCTAATATGAAATTTATAAATAAGGCACAATTGTAAAGAAAGGAGTTAAACATAGGCAGTGAGGTAATTTAAAAGATTGGAACATACCTTTTTAACCGTCGTGCATATGTAAAACCTAAGCCCTTGAGATATTAAACAATTTTGTAACTCAGATTTATCTTTTATCACAATTTCAGCCTCTCATGAGACAGTGAAAGTGCCATCCATTTTAGTGCAAAATGTACCACTCTGAAGATGGCAAATAGTTGCTCTTTACAGTAAAGGAAATCTAATGTTATTATCATAGATTAGACAGCTAACTTTTAAATATCTGTACTGTATAAAATGAAGCCTATTGAGAGATCTTGTGACTTGAAAATGTGGTAGACAAGATGGAGATTAAATTGATGCCAAAAGCATATTCAAATCCAAGGAAACTAAGAGCTCCATAGAATCAAAACAGTTGAGTCTTGGGAGTCAGAGATTTAGAGAACAACAACTTTATATAGGAATGCAACACGCCAAAAACAAAGGTCATGAATCATTTGTAGTATTCGTTCTTCTGCTGTTTCACATTAAAATATCTCTGATACTGGGCTAAGTAAAATCAAAGTACCTTGTAGCATGGTCTTTTTCTTTCTAAGTATTGGTCAGCAGATCATGAGTGGTGACAACTGGGATGACCTAAAAAAAGACAATGAAAGAAGGAATTGTCAATTCTAAGTAAAGGAACTTTGACAGAGTTGAAATTATCTAAACAAAACAGAAATCATCCTGTGGAAAGTTCCTGCAAACTATTTTCTGTTGCCTTCAGCACTGGACATAATAAGGCTAAAGCCAATATCCAGGCATGCCTGTGTTAAGAAAAAAAGTAGGAAGTTATTTATTCAGTCTGGGGTAAGTCAGAAAATGGAAGAAAATCCAAACTGTTGGAATTAAGTTCAGGATCTGAATACGATTGTTCTGAAGGTAGAGGATCATTGTCTTTCCTAACAAGTTAAGACTGTTGCATATACAGTGTAAAATGAAGGAATAAAAAAGATCCATTGCCCTTGCTACAATCATCAGGTCACCTGAATGGGAAAAAAAAGAAACCAACAATTCTTCTAAATATTCAAAACCAAATCACCTAAACTATTTGTATTCACAAGGCTATAGTCACTTAAATTACTGAGCAACCTTGTTGTTCATACTTTTACTGGTGCACTGTTTGAAGACTTTAAAAAAATAACTTACATTGGATCAAGACAGGAGGTATCATTATTTTTAACGTGCAATGCTATGAAATATGTTCTTTCCAACTTACAGCAAAATTCACTCTTGGGAAGGAACAGACTTAGAAACCACTAGAACGCTACTTTGTTACAGGTTCAATACCTGTTTTTTATCTTGTACAGCAGTAAATTTAGAGCAACAAGACTCTGTCTATTTCATGGCATATTTTCATGCCATGGATAATATTCCAGACCACTGAAGCTCTTTATAGTTTAATAATAATATTTCAAAGGGAATATATAACACCTTAACCTGTCTACGCTGAAAGTAGGATAAGATTATGTCTACTTTTACAGGAATCAGAATAATATAGGTTGGAAAAGACTATTACAGGTCAGTTAGTCCTACATGCCAGTCAAAGCAGGGCTAAGATAGATCAGGCATAGCACAATACAACTGGAAGATGATCTAGGCATTGTTTATTAAGCACATACAAAACCCAAATTATATTCTCTGTGGCTACATCCACAGTAGTAAGCTTAAGTATGACCAGGGTCCACACATAACATGTGGTGCTGGTCCACAATAATACACACTGCTTTATAGTTATCCCATTGCCTGATGCCATTTTGGCTCACACAAGCAAATATCCTTCTAGGCAAAACCTACAATACAAGACAATAACTACAACTACACTAACGGCCAGGAGACTGCAGAGGCCAGGGAATGTTTCCGACAGGCAGTACGGATAAGACAGCTTTCTTTGGGAGGGAGAGAAAATTTAACTGTGTGGGCTCAAACTGTCTTGTGCAATTTACTCTTGGATCCAGAGATGAGCCTTTGGGTTTTTCCAGTCACCAGAGTAGGCTAAACCAGAATGTCTTTTCTCCATTGCCAAACCAAGTATTATTCTATTTCATTAAGCTAATGTGATTAACTGCATGCTTGTTGACTCAGTGCATTTATTATGCAATTTCAATAAGATTAGTTCCATTTTCCCCTGCACGAGAGTTTTTTTGCTTATCTATTTATGTGTGTGTTGTATATCTTTACTGTCATTTCTTACAAGATAGTATTTTGCACTCCGTGGGAAAACGCTTGTACAAGATAATGTTGTTTGGGGAGAGGATAAATTTATGCTCAGGGCTGCCAAGATTCCTTGTTTCCTCTTGCATGAGGACAGATTTATCCAGACGCAATCCTTTGAATAACAGTATTCTTAGTAGTAAAATTGTTAGCAAAAAACAGAGGAGAGACACAAGCCCTTTCTACTCATATAATAAAAATTTCCCTGTTTTCCCGATGCCAAGAAATACTTTCCTTCCAACCCTGTTCTGTCTGTATTAGCATTACATCAACAACACAGATGCAAATTTTCCCAAGTTACTAGCAAAGATTTTAAAATTCTGAACTTAGAATAAATGCTTTAACTAATTCTTCATCTGGGCCACAGAAACTATCCCTATGATTTTATTGGCTGCTTGTAGCTCAGAGAATCATAGACAAACCTGGTCTCACTGACGAAAGCTAATGCAACATATTAGCCTAAAACCCTCTCTGCCTTTCTGATCATTCTTTGGTTTTTGGAGTACTGACAACACCTACTGTCCTGTCTCACGATAAATCATCACTATCTTAGAAGTAAGATTCAAGTGCAACTCCACAAGAAGTAACTACAAAAGTAATATGAATCTGGAAAATCACCTGTTTCCTGCAAAAAAGGAGGATTAAAACTTTATTATACCTTAACTTCCTTTTATAAAGAGTAACATCTTCCCTTCTTAAAATCAGTAGGCAGAATAAATAACCATGTGCATCAGATGTCCACACTGACTTAGGAAGTCAGAAAGATAAAAGTACGTGTGCACACAAGACTATATTCATAGAGTTAGCAGAATTAAATAGAGGCATTAAAAAAGTGAAAACAGATGTTGTTAAAATGTCAAGTACAACAGATGTGTGGTTATAACACAAGATTTGAAAAAGTTAAACGTCGATCCAGGTTAGGCAGTAGGAATTTATGTTAATCATGTAGTGTAAAGACTAAATCTACTTGTATTATCATCTTAAACATTGACAGATTCTACTTGTATTGTTGTCTTAAACATCGACTTGAGTGCTGTGGCTCCTCATTAAGGACGGGGCTGCCTGTGCTGCTACAGAGGAGAGGGAGGAGGTGCAGAAGCAGCAGCTCCTCCCCTGCACCTGACTGTGCATGCAGACCCAAAGAGTTCAGGCAGAGGTTATTCTGACAAGGGTCTGTTGAACTGCCAGTGACCCTGGAGCCCTCAGCCTCAATTCCAGAACCTTCCCAAAGGAGTTTCTGGACATGTGCTGATTTGAGAACCTTTACAGCAAGAACACCCCTCATGCTAATGGTGGTGTGCCCACCACCCCACGGAATCTGCTTGAAGACATGCTGCAGAAGAACTACAGGACAATGTACTCCTGGAGAACACATTTTCCAGAGGCCTATGGGGTGGTGACTATTCTTCTCTCCCCGCCTCCCCCTTATTTCTCTCTTTCCCTCTTTCATATTTCTTTTCCATGGCACTACTCTATATCTGATCAAATCTGAATTGTGTTGTTTTGTCTGGATGCCTTGAGGGTATCAGATTGTGACCTGGACAGATTGAGATCTGGTTTTGCATCTTTGGGAAGCTGCAACTCAGAGTGCACCCATCTGATCTGTTATTTTGACTGTGCCCAAAATAAACACTGTCTTGAATTTACCTTGGGAGATACGCTGGTCTCCAATTTGCCACACAGACATCAAAAGACCCTCTGTCTCTCACTGTGCAGGCTGAGGGGACACAGTGTTGGCAGCAGGACTTGATAGGTAGAAACATTACCTTTGACCAGCTAGTGCTACCTTTACTCTAATATACTATTATGTATTGCTTTCAGTGGGACTACATCTCAAATATTAACCAGTTGAATGTGAGCAGTGGCAGCATCTGAGCCGTATGTGCTTTATGGTGTGCTCCCATAAACCTGCTCTCATGAACAGACAGAGTGTTCAGTAAATCTTTTCCTGGTCACAAATCCAAATTTTCATCCTATGGAAAGAAGAAGTAGTGGAGGAGAGGGGAGAATAACGTACAAAAAGAATCTCAGGATTCATCCTAGTAGGCAGCCAGTGTACATCCAGACACCATGAAGCAGATTCATGTTCCATAGTTTTGATGTAGCTCAGGTTTTTTATATCTTCTATTAAAAGGAAAATACTATTTATCTTCAGTCTATATGAAACCTTTTAAATACATACTTGGATAGAAAATCTGACTTGGTTTTGATTTCAGTGTTATGACTGCATGTCTCCACATACTAGTTGTGAGGTTTGCTTATTAAGGACCAAGTTTTTGACCTGTGTTCTGTTATAAGAATATCAGGGCTGCATCACATCAATAGTCACAATCCTGAACATGTGTTACTAAGTGACTGGAACTTATCTGCAGCAACTAAAGGAAACACTGTCCATCAGAGTTGGTACGTAGTCTTTTCTCCACGAGGGACCAAGAAGCTCCTAAGTCTCATTTCAGTCATATATGTCCATGGGTTTTTTTCGCACCGTGTCACACCATTCTCTGCACTCAGGCCCTGTGGCTGTATCTCTTGTAGGTGACACCGAAGCAGTGTGGAGCCAAAGTTCCTCAAAGACTTTCACCATTGCACCAGTGGCTGGGAGATGGTAGTCTCAGCTATACATACATGTGGTGTAAAAACTGCCACAGCATGCTTGCCTCGCTGTGGCGTAGCTCCTTCTTTTTATTATTAGGGCGTAGCTCCTACTTTTTATTATTCTCAAACCTTCATGGAGATGAAATCTCAGTTCCACCATATCTAGGTTTTCTTGTCTCTAATTTCTCATAGAAGAAGAAAGATCTTTTCATCAGCTATCATGTTTCCTCACATACATCATTTGGATAAGGCAACCTAATCCATCAGAGGTTTAAAACAAGTGTTCTGTCCATTAACAAGCAAGTGTAAGACAACCGACATGCAGGACAGTAACAGCAAAATATATTTTACAAATATTGGGTATTGATTTCTTGTAACTATTTAGTGTTGTTAATTAAGAAGCACATCCATTTTTATCTTTCAGTACATGAACATAATCAGTCCATAGTTTAGATCACTAAGGACAACAGTTATGTTCAGAATTTTAGATGACTGAAATTTACAGTAAATAGACATTACTTACCTTATTATGACTTTTACTAGTCTTTTGTTCCTGATAATAACCACTGAGGGGAAAAAAAGAAGCAACAATACCATTTTGATTCATTCTCTTTTTGTATTGTTCAATAGAACTACTTTTTATAGGTAAGACCTTATATTGAATGAAGCTGATGGAGGGACTCTTTCTAGTGTGGCACTTGAACATCTCAGGTCTTTGAGACCTATAGCTGAATAGAGCTCTTACCTTTAAGAGAATTTTTGATAATCGTCTTTTCTTTTGCAGAGATAACACCTCAGAGAGTTGTGTTCTGAGATCAACTTCAAGATTCCTTATTGCTCCTAGGGGCTTAAAAATCATAATAGAATAGTTTTATTTTATTACTCAGCTCAGAATCTTCTCAACCAACGCAATTGCTTTGGTTTACACTTGGGTTATACTTCCAAGTTTTTCCAGCATTTTTACACTGACTTGGGCATCTTGCCTTATGATTGTATCAACAATAAAATGTTGAACACTTAGCTGGTGATTAATGACTAGACATATTTCTAACAGGAAAATATTGTCTTCTAAATGTTACGTTAATATCCATTTTGTTAATATTATTCTTGTTTTGTAATGCAATAGAGTTGTGCTTAAATAAGCATTTAAATAGTTTTTATTAATCTCTTGTTGAATACGTTTATCTCTTTTCTATGTTCATCCAAATACAATGCAATTACAGACCTCAAAATTATGTGAAATGCTCTCCATCAGTCTATAGGTGTTTGATATTTGTGCAGTGACTGAAAATTTATTTGATAAAGCAAACCACAAGCTATCTTTCAAGTGAGGTCATTAGTCTATCATAAACATACCTTATTTATTGAGAATGTTATCAACTGTTGGAAAGTGTAGTAATAGAAAGACAAAAGAAGGCAGATATTGTCTTCCCCTTCTTGTGGATCGTATATACTTTACAATAGACTTCCAGGAGTTCAAGAAATGGCTAGTAATTCACATTCTTTTTTGTATGTTTTTGATCTTTCTCTGGTGTTATTACATGTCACCATTTGAGCAGCACCATGACTATGTTGCTGGGATAAATAAACTTTCTATTTCTTCATTAGGCAGAGGAAGAGGAGTTGCCGATTCCTGTATTTTCAAGTTAGACAGTGCAACATTATTTCTGTTTAAAAAAATTTACTATGACAGAGGATGCGTCATTGGATACTTCTTGGTTTAAAATATGTCCACATTGCACAACGCAATATGAATCACAGTAAAACAGGTAATCAGATTTGAAAAACTCTGTGCAAGTACCAGAATCCATAATTATGTGAACACTTTGCCTAAACTAAGGAATCCTATTTTCAGCAATACTAATAAGCCTAGAGACTTGTTGTGGTTACATGTATATACTGAGTCAGAATGAATTCAAATGTTCTCAGAAACAACAAACATATATATATGTGGTAATCTGCTTGCACAGTAGTAGTATGCTTTACAAATGCCACACTGCTCTTCAAAAGCCCCTTAACCAGATCTTGCCTAAAACATCCAGTTTGCTTCTGTTGAAAATAAGAGAAGCCGTGAACGCAGCACAATCCAATATACCAAAGAGATTCAGCACACAGAGTAGTGATGAATTCTTTGAAGACACCAGTTATTATTTTTCAACAGTAAGTTTCTATTAAGCATGTATAAACTGTTTAACGTGTGCATCTAAACTAAATTTTAAATCATCATCATAGATGGCAAAAGGGTCGTTCTTGACCCAAGAAAATTCCTCCAAAATGTGAAGGGCATTTTAATGTGTTAAAGAATTTGTCTGGGTCTCAAGTAGTATTTCAGACAGCAAAATTTGCCCAGCTTCGTGGTCAGAACTGTACTTTTATAATTGAAAAATATCAGAGACATTCATGAAGATGTTTAACATAATAATTTTGAGGGCAAACAGGAAGGTTTGGCAGAGTTGATATAATAGACACAGCTTTGCACAGCAGGGAGTATAAAGCAGCTCTAAAAATAGAGTGCTACTAGTTCTGCCTAGAATAACACGCCTGAAAGAAGAATACACATTTACACAGCTGGCTTTACGTGACTTTTATTCATGCAATAAAACAAAAGGAAATTACCTCTTCTGAGGTTTTATTTTTCTATCAGGTACTTATTAAATAATAATTAGTTCAAAGTGTAAATGTATATTATGAGTCATTTCTGCATAGGCATACTTATCCTTTTTGAGAAAGCAGTTGTCTCCCTGAGGTAACACAGAACATCAGTGAGCCGTGAACTGTGTTAACAAACATAAAGTTTATTAGACCGAGTTCCAGTATATGTATGTTTGGCCTTAAACCACTGTCAAAGTATGGACCCATTCCTGCCTGGAGTTGATTGAAGCTGAATTTGGTCGGAAGTTGCTAGCTGAAAATTTAAATTCTATTTCTGCCAATGAAAATTTCACTGATTCTTTCACACTGTTTCTTTAACACTTCAGTCTTTTGGGACTTTATTTCTTCTTGAAAGCTTTCTCTCTGACTCTCATGTTTATTTTTTTCCCCAAAAAAATCATGGATTATTACCTCTTTGGGTGTCCTTTTAATCTAATTTTTTTTCTGCACAGGAAGACTCACAGACAGTGCATTTCAGTTAATTCTTCCCTAGCCTGTTCAAAATGGAATTTAATCATGTTTCTCTTATCTGTAACATTTCTGCTCCCTTGAGGAGTTTTCTGCTTCCTTCAATATATTAGAATATTCCCTAGTATTATTATGTTCATAATCTCATTTATGTCCTCTTCTCTAATTATTCCATACCTGCAGAAATGACAAGAGATCTTTGTGTCAATAGCACTACACAAACCCAAGACTTTTTTTCTGGAAGCATAGAAGTAACAGCAGTCAATCAAATATTGTTTTCATGATAATTCTTTCTTCATTTTTCTATAGTCTTTTATAGCCTTGTGAACAAGGCAAATAATATCATTTGTAAGGGCTGTAATTTTAAAATAATAAAAAACCCTCATGCAGTCTGAAACCTTAGACTGCTTTACAATTATTTTTATTTAGACAATTTACTTTTTCTTAGCTGTTGACTTACTCAGTGTAAGAAACTTATTACTATAGGAAACCAAAAAACACAGAAAAGATTGATATATAGCTTTTGCTCCGAGAGATATATAAAAAGAAAATGAACTAAATTTCATTTCTTCAATGACTATATATATAGTGGTCTTATATGATTGTTATTGTCCTCATTATTTTTATAGGTTCATGTCAGGTTCTACCACATCTCCAAAAATAAATTAGAAAGAAAACAGAAATTTGTATGTGTAAGGTTTTTTCAGCCAATGTGTCAGATTGGCAAAATGCCCTCTTTGAAGATATAGTAGAGCTGACACATAATTGTTGCCCTTACCTTTGTTGCTACTGACACTAGAGTCTGAACCCTCCTTGGAGACGTAAAAACAATTTTTGATGTGACAATCTGAGAAGTTAACGCTGATATTTTACAAATACTGCAAGGTCATAGACTTTGACATAAACACAGCCAAATAAACCTCTGGAGGGTGTTGTGCTTTATGGGAAAAATGTTTTCATTGATTTTCAAATTATGCATTTTACTGTAACATAGAAGAGAACAGGAGTTATGAAAAACAAAATTCAAATTACAGTAGCAAGAAAAGAAACAACAGTCCAAAGTTTGTTTAAAAACTGAGTTTTTATTTTCTAGATTCTTTTACACTTTATCTTTCAGTCATACTGGAATATAAAAGCAAAGATAAAGAATGGGGAGTAATGAGAATGAATTACTTTTTTAGCATACACAAACTTGCAAATTGGTAGGTGTGGTCTCATGTATTTCTCTCTGAATATCCAAACAAATAAAAGATATGTCTTTATCGTGTTTCTTCTATAAGATATTCAGCATTACTTAAATGGTCTGAAAGGGCTGACTCGCGTTCTTTAACATAAAATCTAGTTTAGTTTTTACTAACGTTGTGATACATACACAGTCTTTCAATCTTTTTCTGAATTTTTGTAAAGATGATCTCAAAGATCTTTTCCAGCCTTGTGGTACTGTGATACTGTGATACTGTGATGACGATTTTTAAACCTCTTTCCCAAAAGTAAGCATCTAAGTTATGTCCCCAATTAAATTTCAATCATTTTCCATATATAAAAAAGGAGAATTTTAGACTAGATATTCAGAAGAAATCTTTGATGCTGAGGGTGCTGAAACACTGGAACGGGGTGCCCAGAGAGGTGGTAGATGCCCCATCCCTGGAAACATTCAAGGTCAGGTTGGATGGCACTCTGAGCAAACTGATCCTGTTGAAGGTGTCCCTGCTCACTGCAGGGGGGCTTGGAGTAGACAACATTCACATTCCCTTCCAAACCAAACCATTCTATGATTCTATGATTCTACAATTCTATTATCCAAATATGTTCATTTGGATAGCCAATGTCAGGATTTTTAAAGGCAACTACCTCATAAAAAGAGCTTGTTCTCCAACGCATTCATTCTGAGGCAGCTCTTTATCAACAGAAGAGGTCATTGTGTTTGCAGGTGTGTGTTAGTGTCTGAGGAAGTAAGCTGAGATTTTCAGAAAGTACTTTTACTGATTTGACAGAAATCAAGACAAGAAAAGGCAATGAGTAATTTGTCCCTCACATCTGTAAAGCATCTTGTGTTATTTGCCTTTCTTCTTCTAGGCAGGAACTTAGCACTGTGTTATAGTACAAGTCTGTGTCCCAACCTCCTTCTTACAAACTAGGGATGCACAACACTCATTAGAACACAGATGAGAATTAAAATTGGTTCATTTTCTCAAGATACTTTAGGTATCTATGGAAACATTTTTTTTCATTAAGTAGAGCTGCTGTAGTAAAGTCCACAGATAATATTTCCCAAGGCATTTCCCATTATTAGATTATTGATATTATTTTCCTGTTAATTCAATAACAATATTATTTTAGTTTTGTGACAGATTTTCCTTGTTGTAGGATTAAGGGTTGCCACCGTAGGCACTAATGTGATATATTTTCAAAGAAACTCAGATATTTCTTTTTGAAAAGTTATCTTTCTTACGGTTTATTTATTTTTACACGATACAGTGTCAAAACAGGAACTTCCGTATTTATCATGTTCAGTATGTATCAAGAAAAATTACTACATAGCAGATGTATTGAGATCTGGTTAGATAACTATGAAAAGTTTTTCATAATAGAAAAAACAATGACACCATGTAGCATCTTTTACCAAGAGGGACTTGAAAAATAAGTATTGGCACAATATTTTTCAAGATATATTGAACAATTTTTTGTTTATAAAAAAATTTTTGCATAAAGTTTTCTCTTTATTCTGACTTTTATTTGTTTCTTCTCTCATTTTGGCACTGAAAAATGGAAGAGGAAAAAATAATATTTTGATGATTTTTACATGTTCATTGTGTTCATTTGTTAGCTATTTTTAGTAGAGTGTTTGGTGGAAATTTCCACTGTCATAAAAGCTGTACCTCTGAAATATTTTACTTTACAAGATTTAAACCCAAACTCTAAAACACACACCGTTCCACACAACTAACAAGTCTTTATGTTTTTATTAATAATTATTTTTATATCTTAAACATAATTCAAATATTACATATTTCCAAATGCACAGGAATCTTGAGTTTCAAACATCAGCTTTTGAAAAGGAAATCTGTCCTCCAACAGAAGAAACATTTTGCCTGAGACTCATGAAATTTAAAAAAAGTGTGTTTTTTCAGCATCTATTAATTCATTACAGTAGGCTATTCCTTGAAATATAACAAATTACAAGAAATCATGTATTTGTAAAATTAACTATTAAAATATCAAGCCTGTGGTGCATGGAATATTTTTGCATACCCAGTACCATAGTGGCAGTTTCACAGATAAACAAGTAGAAAGAAAGGGTCAGGTGAAATTCTCCAATATGTTTGTCAAAACCTGGGAAAGGACTAAAGAACTTAGGAATCTTGGCCCATAGCCCAATACTCTAGACCACAAAATAAATACTGCATTTAATATATCCACTCTCACCAAAGTGTTTCAGTCTACACGACAGGGCTACCCAGAACTGACAGGATATTAATTCTAAAATTGGTCCCCATTGGTCTTTTAGGCAAATATATATTAATTCTCCTGCAAACCACATAATGCAAAATTTTCAGCCTACATTTATATTTCATCATGCACATAATATTTCCTATAAAAATTTTTATTGTCTTCTCCAATACAAAGTTTGGGAGGTTTCCATAGCTTAGTGTTGCTGCTGATGGTGATGATCCTTTTCCAAATAGTCCCCGTTAAGATCCTGGAATGAGGAAAGAAGGGAAAAGTGATAAAAGCAAGTGTGGGCAAGGCTGAGAGCAGAGCAGGAGGGCAGAGGCTGTACGCCTGCCCTAGGCATTGCCCTGCTCTCAGCGCCCTCCAGCTGGGTAGCAAAGCTGACACACTCCCTTCATTGCTTCAGTGCTCACTGGCCTCTTGCAACATGGAAAATTGTTAATAAAAAGTTTTGATGTTGAAACGAATTTGCCTCATTCTTAAGCCTTAGTAATAAAATCAGAGATACACCTAGTGTTCTGTGGATTGTAATACTATTCCTCATGTGTTTACTTTTTTATAAAAAAAATAAAGCTGAGAGGAAAAATCAAATATGAATTAATTAAGCTTCATTTAATATTGGCATTGGTAGATACAGTTATTTTTCATCTTCTACTAAAGAGATTAAAATTCATATCTCAAAGGTAATTGAAAGCCCATATTTGAAAGAAATAATTCCCTTCGGTTCAGAAGCAGGATTTACTTAACCTGCAATGAATGAAGGAGTGGTGCAGTGACTTTAGCTAATATAACAGCTTTATGCTTTTCATATATTTTTCCACTGAAATTTCCCTCCTGCTTCCTGTGTTTGACATTTTAAGGAGTACATTTAGTTGAGTTTTTCAATAAGTCTCTATGGTAACAGCAAAAATGCCCAATCAGAAGACTTTACCTCCTCTGCCTTCTTGCTTGTTCACTCAGCAGAAACTGCAAAGCAGAGAAGCGAGAAGCTCTAGTCCTGTTAAGTGCAATAGTAGTGTGTTATAAAGTAGGAAGAAGTGATCTATATATTTCAAGACTAGTAGTAATCACACTAGTTAGAGAAAGAATTAATCATCTGTCAAGTAATAGCTTTGGTATCAAATAACTTTAGTTTCAAAATTAAATATTTTCTTTTGCATTAAATTGAATAATTTATATTTTCTTTTATATTATCTGAAGTATTGTTCTTTCAGCTTGTCAACCTACACTAAGCTATATTGGATTTACAGTAGGAGGTGCAAAATATTTATAAAATCCTTTCATTGTAAGCACACTAGAAAATGCTGCTTTTCTGACAATGTATCCAGTAATAACCATCAACTCCATTTTCACGGTTGTGAAATAAAGCAATTCACTAATTGGTTGTCTTAAGTCAATTTAAAAAATGGAGGAAGTCAGAAAAAGACAGGATTAAACATTATTGTCAGGAAACCTTAGTAGTCTACTGAAATCTATTGACATGGTTTTAATAAACAGATATTGTTGTAGCAAAATTGGCTTTTCCATCTGTTATTACTTCTTTCAGATAATATCAGAGGCTCAGCTGAAATACCTTAAAGTATAACTGACTCAGGATATCAGCATTGCCCCTAGAAACTATTGAGTTGTATAATATATATTTTAGAGAGCTATTTAGAATGGTCTAGGACCCCCCATTGTCACATCAGTGGCGCCAGGCTAGAGTTTGCCAGCATTTGCCCGCCAAGAAAACCCTTGGGGGCTGCATCCTTGCCAGCCTAGCGTGGCAGGCTGGGAACTGGACTGCATCACGAGCTGTAGCAAGGCCCTGTTTGTGCAGCCCAAGGCAGTTTGCTGCACACAAAAAAAGCCCCAGGCATCACAGAAGCAGATCTGTTTTACTATTCTAATCAACCTAATGCGAACATTAAGGGGGTTATTCGTATTCTGAAGGTCATCCATCATTAAAGAAAAGTCATATGTACACAAAAAACCACTTGTAATTAATGCAGAAACCAACTGCAACACTTTAGTGTGATTAAGAAAACTTTTATCTGTAGTTTGGTACTTGGTGGACAGCTTTTCAGAAACCTGTCAGCTTGGTTTCTAATGAACCCTGACCATTACCCTTAACTCAGCTGAGGATCTCCTTGTAGAGGGACGATCACAATTTCTTAGGGTGTAAATACATAAAATAACCATGGGTAGCTGCATTCTGTCCAAAGAGATTTAAGCCATTTGTTTTGACTTCCTATTATTTTCCCTTTTCAGGAAGGACTTATTAAAAATACAGGAAAGCAAAAACACTACACAAAAGATGAAATCTCAATTGCAACATTTATGCTAAGTTTCTATTGGCAAATAAATAGGGTTTGTCCAGGTTTTAACTAGTGAGGTGGCTTGGTCAAGTTTTGCTAAAGTCTTACCAACAGTTTAATGAAAACTCAAGGTAATCGTAAATGTCGTAATGGAAAAATCACTTGGGGTATACTGCAAGTCCAAAGTAACTTCAATTCACAAACACAACTCCAAAAATTAATGTTTATGATGAAGAATGGACTAAACGTGCAAAAGAAAACCTGAAGAAATTTTTTATGTGTGAAAAACTCACATCCTACAAGCGTTTAAAACAAACCTTGAGATTCACATAGCATCATGGTTTCAGAAAAGCTCTAAGAGGGCTAAACCCAAAAATCTGCTGCAAAGGAAAACATAAATTAACGTGGCATATATATTAGCATTATGGACAGAATCAAAGCTGACAGAAAACTTGCAAACAGTGCAGTTGCAAAAATAAAAGAGATGCAGTAGAAGAACCACCACATTTCGTTTTCAGAGTTTTATTAAAGGGTACACGTGAAGTCAAGGAGATAAATTATGAACTTCTTCAGAACAACAATAGCTTCTTAAATAGTAACTTAAATACCTGGACTTTTTAAACAAAGTGAAACATTTCCAGGTAATGCCTCTTTAGCTATTGATAAAAGATATCAGAAACTGAAAAATATTTTCAAATTGAAGTTAACTAGATCTATGACCAGAACATAATTGTTCATGAGATGTTATTACTATACTGAATTTTTGACAGCAAATGCTGCTGCATATTCAAGATCTATAAAACGCCTACTACATATAGATCAAGATGTCGTGTATTGTGAGGAGGTAATGAAGGAGCTAATCAAAGGCATGTTTACAATACAGAACTACAAAGTAATGATGACTCATTAGTTTTCAGAAGTAAATTAAATACAAATGGTTATTAACCCTTTCCAATAAAACCTTCAATGTATTTTGTATTGTTTTACTTTATTTACCTCATGAAAGGCAGTGCAATTCACAATCAAATTCAATATAGTTAGTTTGTGATATAAATACTTCATCACACTCTAGCTATTCAGATACAACAGTGACATAAACACCTTTGCCCACCTACTTCCGTTCTTCCAGTCTGGCTTATTGTTGAAGTTGAACCTCAGCAGACAAGCTCAGTCCCACTCAGCCACTCTCTCACATGCCCACAATGTGATGGGGGAGAGAACTGGAATGATAAAAGTAAGAAAACTTATGGGTTGAGATAGACAGTTTAATAGGTAAAGCAAAGGCTGTGCAGGTAAGCAAAGCAGAACAAGGAATTCAATCACTCTTTCCTATTGGCAGGCAGGTTTTCAGCAATGTCCAGGGAAGCAGGACTCCAAAATGCCTGAAGTTTACTTGGGAATACAAATGCCATCACTTCAAACGACCCTCCTTTACATCTTCTTCCCCCTCTTTTATTGTTGAGTGTGACACCATATGGTATGGAATATCCCTTTGGTCAGTAGGGGTTAGCCGTCCTACTTGTGCTCCCTCACGGCTTCTCATGCACTCCCAGCCTGGTCGCTGGTGGAGTGGTGTGAGAGGCAGAAAAGACCTTGACTCTATGCAGGTACTGCTCAGCAACAGCTAAAACATCCCTGCGTTATCAACCCTCTTTTCATCACAAATCCAAAGGTACAATGAAGAATATTAACTTAATCCTAACCAGAACCCGTACAATTTCCACCCCTTATGCCACATCGTTTATGTCATGCTCAGACCCTACACTATCTCAGGTGAAAACCGTTCTAGATTCTCCACTCAGCAGCTTCCACGCACCCTGCCACCCACGACCACACTGCCTCACAGCATATCTCTGCATTATTTCCTGAAATAGTTCGGAAACCTTAGGAAAAGCCAGAAACAGGTTCTTGGAACAAACCAGTATGGGCATTCTGATTACCCAAAGGTGTTCAAGGTTCTGAAGAGTCACTGCAACAAGGCAGAAAATATCTCCTTCACAGAAGAAGGGGCAGGTGCCATTCTTTGTTTCCTCCACAAATTGGTTCCTGCAGGAGAAGAGAGAAAAGGTGTAATTATTAATTGTTTCCATGAGATGGTTCTCAGAGTACTGGGACAACAGCACAAATATCAGATATGACGAAACACTTGAGATTCCCAAAAATGCTTGAAGATACTCTTTCCATCTATACAAGGTAAATTCATATAGCGGCTGTATATGACTACCCACTTTAACACAAGATCTCTGTTTCAGCACCTCTACAACTATTCTGTTCATGACAGGAAAATAACAAAGATAAGTGAGATACTCCTCACAAAGAAAGCTTGTAAAGACATCCATCTACTTTGTATAATACTGATGATAACCAATCTGAGATTCAATGTCATATTATTTAAAATGAAAAATTTTGTTAGCCATGTGCCAGCAGCTAAGCTCTCTATCTGTCAGAGATATATAACATTTTAAAAACTTCCCTGGGCAATGAGATACGTTTGATGTTGCCAATGAAGATTAAAGGTAATCATTTCCTGTATGATCAGATTAGAAGTTCGGTCTATGAATCATGATAACTCAAGGTTAAATATGCTTTCCAATGCAAGACAATTGATCAGCCTGCATTTCATGCTGGTAAAGTACTATTCCAATGGTCTTAAAATAGGAAAAACTGAACACAGACTTGCTTTGACAGATTTTTGACAAAAAGAGATCTAGGAAAGTGTTTGATGTTTGGTGGTGATGTTTTTAAAGTGTCACTGTTCATAGCCTTCTCAGGTCAATTTCTCTTAAATTCTCAGCTTGCACCATAGATGAGGTAAAGCAACAAGTGGACGCATTCATCATCTTCTAAATTAAATTACCATCTCCACAAGATATCCCACTCCTTTAACAGATTTCTGGAGCATTATTGCTATAGACAAGCAATGCCTAGGCATCAATTCCAATAGTAAAATCCTATGGAAATAGCAATTTCAGCAGTAAGCCATCGGGTTACAAATGAGGTAAGTAAACCCAGAAAATCCTTTCAAGGCAAGTATTTCCCTCAGCACTCTCCTATAGATTCTGAAAGTGAGATTAGTGAAATGGTTTATTTTATTGAATCCCTAGAGTGTCACCATTTAATAGTATTTCACAGCTACAGTACATCATCACATTACATTATATTCTCACTGTCACCATGCAAACTACAATACCATGAAGTGATAACACAGTGTAATGAGACGTACAATCCACTGTAATGTGATATACAAGAAAGCCAATGCAGCATATCTCCAAAACTACCCTGATTTAAAGGGAAACCCAATGAATATTTCATACAAATGTACAGATCATTCATTTTCTCTATTTTTTTTTATGTTTATGAATCTTAATACTTACACAGAGAACATTAATATTATAGTCAGAAGCAATCATATTTTGCTAAGAAAGCTGAAATTATAAAACGAAAACTTTCTGAAAAGACTTTACCAGTGTTTGAAAAAAAATGTTTTTACAAATAAAGAGCCGAAGCAATCATACAGAAGACTTGTGTCTTTAAGAGGTTGCATATATTACAATAAACTGTACAATAAATTATGTCGACAGAACTGAAAATCAGGTTAATTGGTGTTAGTTTCCTCCACATACATGTACATACTAATGTCCTTGGTTATCCCGTAAGTATGTTTAGAGATAGTTATGTAATCTTTCCTAACTGCTCTTGGAGGTATAAGTAAGGGAATTGCTGTCCTTATAGCAGCATGATAAAGTAAAAAACTAGTAATGGAACTTCTCAAGAAAAAGCTAAGAAGAACCTCACTGCAGATATGTCTCTCTACCTACTGTGAGCCTCTCCAATGAAAAATATTCAAGTAGAACAAAATTAGTGATATATTATACAACACTAAAATCTTATTGAAGGTCAGTTACCTCTTAAAGGAAAGCCTAGATGAGATAAGGCCCATGCAACACACACTCATCAAGTGTCCCCCACAGATGGCTAACTTAGCTGATTTTGTTGAGTTAAAATAAATTATTTTCTTTGTCATTTTGTAAAACCTATAGTAAAACTTTCTACCCAGCCAGCCTGAAGAAGCTGTTTTTCTCTCACATCCTTCTGCATGAGCTATGTGAATCTGCAGCATGTCCTCTTCCATTTTACAAAGCTATGTGTTTACCACCTTCTGCCAGCTGTGAAATGAAGATATAAATAGCAAAAAAAAGGAGAGAAAACTATGCACCTATCTACCCCACAGCCAGCTTCCACCTTCACACATGTGAAGAGATTTCCGTTGGCAAACTCTGTTTCAGTGAGAATCAGAGGGTCAGCAGGAAATGAAACTAAGCCTAGGGAAACTTTTGTTCTGTGTCTATCAAAGATTCATTTAACAACAATATTATAATCCAGATTAAGTTAGAATATGTTTCAGGAAAAAAATGTGCACCCAGTTTTCAATCTCTGTAAAATAAATATTCGGTGTCTTTGAACACAAAAAGTAATATTTTCATAGCATTTTCACATTTTAACTCAGTCTTTTAGCAGCTCCTAAATATCTGTTTTACTAATTTGAGATCATGACATGATTTGCTAATTCTTACTGTACTGCAGAAACTCGTATAAATAGCACTAAATTTGAACCAGATTTTCTGAACCTTGTTGAGATGTATTAGTTTAGTATTATTACTGTCAAGAGTGTAACATGTTCCTAAACATGTTACTTCGCATCACAAAACTTCACAGCTGAACTGGCATTCCATTACTTCAAACTTGCAAAGTTATCTGCAATTTAAATAATTGGTAAAATCACTATTTTTATGGAATTTAAAGCTGCCTGTTCTCAATAGGAACAACCTCATAACATTTGCCCCACCCTAGATATTCAGAATGATTGCGAATAGCATTCTCTGATTTACTAATAACTTGTCAAAAGTCAGAAATATAATGTTATTTCAAAAATCCAAGTGCAGAAATTTTTTTGATCAATTTATTTACAGTTGATAGTGAGATAAGTGGTTTGGTGTATTCAGGTATTCAGATTAAAATATGTTGAGCTGAAAAATTACAGAAAAAAACTTCAGACATAAGCTGGTGCTATTCCAGAGTTCAGTCATGTGATGCAGTCTTCACATCCAGCAGTCTTCCATCTGGAAAAGAGGTCTAAGATATCATGAGTTCAATACCAGTTTTGGAAATAAAAATAAATGCAAATACAGAATTATTTAAACTAAAACAACCCAACTTTACACCACCAATAAATAAAACTAAACTGTAGAGGTATGCAGGATGGAAGATAATCTTACAAGGAAAAGATTATTCTAACTTTCTTTTTCATTTTATTCAAAATTAATTGCTATGTTAGAGTTCAGATGTCTTCCCAAGCATGTTGCCACTCCTGTTCTCAGCATATTTCCTTTTACTGCACGTGGTGAGCTGTGGAGGTGAAACTGAGGTATAGAACCTGTGGTCAGGAATTTTTCCCACCGGCAGTGGAGCAGTAGACAAGATGTTCCTGTCAAAACATACTGTTTAAATGTCTAGAAAGCAAAACTGAATAGTTTGTTAAAGCAAGATATCTTAACTATTTTAAATACTTTTAAAGGATCTAGTGCCAACAAACACAGAAATGTTTACAAATACTTAAATTTGCAAACAATTATGCAATCATACAATTATTTGATTAATAGAACTAAGGAGGAGGATGAAAACTAGAAATGAATCCTTGTAAAATATTATTGCCATGGTCTAGAACAGTTCCCCTCTGGAATTTAAAACATGCTGTCTAAGTCATCTTAGCTATCCTACATGAAAAGGCTGTAATTTTTTTCCCTGTTCTGGCAAGACCTCTAACATGCTTATGAAAAAGAAAAAATATTCTTTAGCTTTCGCAATCCTTTATACCTCCCATAGGATTAATTGTCAGAGAAGAACATGGCCAAAGGCACTAGATAGAAGGCATAGTTATTACTTTGGCAGACCGTTAAACTCTTTAATTTGGAATCTAACATCATCTCTGTTGTTACAAGGAAAAACCGTTCAGCAACATCGTAGTATTTGTTCTGTTCCAGTTTCCTGGCATATAGTCCTTTTGTAAGGACTTTGGAGGGTAATATCTGTTCTAAAAAGGCTGGTTTATGTTTGCAACGTGATCTTTCTGCCTAGAGTCATATTAAGAAGGGGATGCTGTGAGATTCTAACGGTGGTATCTGGTTTTATTCTTCTTTGTACCCTTGCAGTTGTGAGAGTTTTGCTCTGCATATCTATCTCCTTTGGAGGAACTCCTATTATATTTTACACGGGCAGCCTACAAGACCAGCTATATGGTAAAGATAGTAAAGTACAAAGAAAAGAGGAAGGATGAGGCTGTGTGAAATTACAACTAAATGATTAAGAGTGGATCCTCTTGTTTGATAGTGACAAAATTCCCACTGAAGCTCTCAGAAATGCATTTCTTTCCAGTTTATTCCTCAAAAGTATTTGCTCCTTAACTTAAAGACTTAGAGCTTTTGTTTCACACCTAACTAATAGAGGGTAAGAAATTATGAAGTATTTTTATTTATAAGAAGTTATATGATGGTCTCTACTGTGGATATTCAAATCCTGGAATGTAAAATTAAATTAGCATGGAAAATCAAAAAGCAATCAGCTAGATTATTCCTTAGTTTACACAAAGGTTTTTTTATCTGTTCATTGCAGGATGTCTTAATTTCTACTTTTTAAACTAACACGGTTTTATTCATTTCTTTTTACTGTACTCCCTTTCATACATGTGCTAAAAATCCTCCCAAAATAGTGTAAACAGAAATTTTAACTTATAAACCATTATTTATTTATAACACTTCATGAAACAAAGGCGTTCTTTTGTAAGCTGCAGAGTCCTTTATCAGGATGAATGACAGCAGATTTGAAAAGAGCGGAACCCATCTTTGTTTTCCTGTCTGTAGCTGAAGTAATGGCATAGAGCACTAAACCAACGTCTCTTAAGAGACCAAATAAATTTTCTTTCAGGATTAATGGTCCACTGTTAGTGTGAAGAAGTTTAAAGCTAGGAGCAAAGAGACAAGAGAGTCCAGGGCAGCCACAGTTCATTTCTGTAGAACTTGTTAGTGAGCAGAGCCAAAAAGTCAAGCATTTGGGTAAACGATTCAACATGAAATTACTTACTGAATGCTCTCAGACTTTATGGTCAAATACATCTGCTGCACAGTTGGGCAGTAGATAGAGTGATTTAACACTGAATAGAAGTAGTTGGGATTCTGTGGTACCAACTGAAAGGCTCGCAGCCGTAAGACTGCCAGGCACCAAGCGTTACTTCTTCATTTACATCACATTGGTATTCAGACAATGGCAAGCAACCCCAAAAGTTAATTT
Organism: Neomorphus geoffroyi; assembly: GCA_033558235.1. Lineage (NCBI taxonomy): Eukaryota > Metazoa > Chordata > Aves > Cuculiformes > Neomorphidae > Neomorphus > Neomorphus geoffroyi. The sequence goes on from JAUMJM010000005.1 coordinate 15,348,434, forward strand.
ATTGCTGAGAGAAAGTCAATATTTTACAATAACTGTAGGAATTCTGAAGCAGTAATTTAAAAGACTACTTTGTGCAAACTATTTACTACTTTATACACATGAATATTGTTATTCATTGCCACGGATACCTACAGCCAGAGAAATTCTGTGAAGCTTCTTAATTTTAAACACTTGGTCTTTTACAAAGTAAACTGCCAGTATTTAGTTTAGTTAGTAAAACTGAGTTATTAGAGACCTCCTTGACTTTCCTAGAACAATTATTTACTGTACATGGTTCATTTGTCTCCTCTTTTTAATTTTCTTGAAACAACATTTCACCAGGGTTTCTCACCCTGAAATGTGCCATCAAGCAGTCAAATCAAGCTATCCTATTTTCTTTGGAAATATCAGTCTTACAAAGGAATACCCTTCTGGGAAATTCAAGCAAGTTTAGTCAATGGAATGAAAAGGAAGAAATGCTCAAATTATTTTTCCATTTTCTTTGTAATGCACGAAAGAACATCTGAACTTAAATTTTCAGTATCTTTTCAGTATTTTCTTATTATCAAAACAGAAAAACATTGTGCCAAACAAAAACATATAAATGATATCAAATACTCCCTTTATCATCAGTGGTTTTCTTTGGTAGTACAGACTTCCCTAGTACTGGCAAATAAGCATCTGATAGTCAGCATTCCTGTAATTCAAACATTATTAAATCACATGACTATGGAAATTTACCTGCATTGAGTTGTCCTTATTTATATAACTTGTCTCTCACACTACAGATGGACTAGGTCTTCTACTTGTCCTTTGCACACATATCAGTCAGATTTGTTTTTATAAAATGGTGACAGTGCATGGTATTTGGGAAAAAAGGGTCTTCATCAAAGCCATGAATCTATCCAGCAAAATCTGAACTCTGTCCAATAAACGTATTTTCCTACCTGCCACTACTTTTTGCACATTTCAGTAGATATTTCTGCAGCTGTAACATGGAAGCAGTGAAAGACAGCAATAAGCCTTGTTTTCATTAAAGTTCTGCGATTTGTGAGAGGTTACATTCATTTTGAACAGAGAAGGGAGCATTTCTCAGCAACTAATAATGGTAACTCACAAGTTTGATTATGTCAGTGTTGGCTCCTAGAAAAGACCAACCAGTATAATTGATCTTGTAACATTTAAAGGCTCTTCACTTCAAGCGTATTTTATTGCTGTCTGCCTACAATTATGTTGACCAGAAGCGAGGCCAGCACTGGGGTTCAGAACTCAGAGGAAAATCAGTTCAGCATGTAACCACTTCAGTCTTAATGGCAGAGGTTGCATGGGAAATTAATTTTCAGGATCACATTAAGTCAGACTGCAGAAACTATTGTGGGATTCACTTGGATAAAATTGCTCTAGCTGCTGGAAAGATGAGTGTCAGTAATGATATTTATTAAACAAAATGAATAACGTTTGGAAGCCATGGAAACCAGAGGACTAAAATTGGGTAGATGCACTAAGTGTAAGAGGGTAACAAGAGCTTTTAAGACAATCAAAAGATTTAAAGTACAGAGTACAGTATTTTAAAGCAGATTAGATAAATTCATAAGCATTTTTATCCACTTTCTATGTCATACAATATAGCAAAGTAAAATTAAGACAGAAATTAACAGAATGTATAATCAAGGGAGTAAAACTCCAACTCTGCTGTAAGAGAATATTTCAATTCGTGAAAAATGAATAGAAGAAATATACAGAGATAGTTCATAGAGGTGTCAACCATCTAAATAAAACAAAACATATCTGACAGAAATCAAATTAGAAAAGATACTGGAATAAAAAATATTTACAAAGACATCTGAATTACAGTGTATTTTCTTTTGGTTTTCTCCCAATGACTGCTATACTCTAAATCTTTCACAAATTCACATTCATGTTTATCTTTATAATATATTATTAGTTCAATTGATTTGTGGAACTATTTACACTGTGCAAAGTTAAGCCTTTAAGACTACAAGTGAGAGAGAACTAGAAGAATGAAGAGATACAAAAAGGCAAAAAATCCCAGTAGCTGCGTTTTCTAAAAGGTCAATAAAGACCACTGCTTTTGAAACGCAGCAAAATATTTTTATTTTCAATTCTGTTTAAGTAATTCTTTAATAAAAGAAGAAAAAGTGCTATATAGAGTTTAGTAACTCTAGTTACTAAACAATTAAAGGAATTCTACAATAGGTTTCATATCTATTGCACAATGCAATAGGAACAGTTGAAAAAATGCATACACACATCTCTTAAAGCAATCATTCAGTTTTTCAACATATCTTAATTTGGAAATGAGATCTCTCTTTCACGGAGCATTTTGCATTGCTTTATGGGCAATACAGCATTTACTACACTCAAACTACTGTATCATTAGTCATATTACAAGGATAATGGTGATACGTACTTTGCCTTAAAAATATGTGTTTAAATGCAACTTAATGAATTGATATGACTAAAGAATATAAGGAGCATATGTATTTAAAAAAGCAATTAGTCTATTCAGATTTCCTCTGTAGCAAAAGAGAAAAAGATAATGTTACTTCCAGCAGGAGCATTCAAAGTTAAAATGCCATCTACCTGTGTTTCATTTGAGGCTATATTACATTATAAGGTGCAAATACAGTGAGAGTTAATCAAGCGTACCTAGTATCTAATGCAGCTGGCAGCTCTCTAAGATAATAGAAGTCGCTCATTTTACCCATTAGTGGGAACATCGTAAGGGTGAAAATGTCCTTTAATACTCAACTTTCATAAATAGGCCATCTGTTTTCCATTAGATCAATATGAATAAGTACTGAAATAAAGCCAGACTCTTTCATCTGTTAACAGGAACATCCTTTACTATCTCCAGAATTAGTTAGTTCACCTTTAAAAACACAAAGCTACATTTATGTGGCATATTCTTTTTCCTGGAACATCTGCGTTGTGCAGCATGTACATATATTACAGCACTGTAAACCACTCTGTTCTAAATGGACACAAAAATTAATGTATAGGTGTGCATGCAGGTTTGGAAGGGAGCAGCACCTTCAGCCTAGATGTCCAGTACTTGATGGGAGAAAAAAAGGAAAAAAGAGAAAAAAGGACATTCTCAATGATACGATCACACCTCTCTCAACTTTTCACCTCCAGGATTTTCTCCCAGCTGCTAAAAGTTTTTTTATTATTTGGATGGGCAGGAACTGATAAGATATTTCTCTTTTTTTCCATATCTTTCTCAAGATGGCAACTTTAAGATGACATCATTCAGAAGAGACACGAGTCCCATTCTAGTTCAAATCTTGCAGTCAGATTTAGGTCGGTCTCCTTCCACTCTACAGAGATGTGGCTACATGGCACCACAAATTTGCAGTATTATTTCTCCTTCACTCCTGGTTCACTCCACAGAACCCGTAGTATTGTCTCCATGAATAATGTTCTGAATAAACCTGTTAATTTTCTCACGTGTCTCCTCAGACACTGAAAATGCAGGGAAGTTTAAGGGCAATACATGCAAAAACATCTTAATGATTAAAAAGACATAATTCATTTTATACTTTGTTTAAGTCTTTACCTGAAGTAATTTTTAAAAACATTCTGTTTTGTTATTTGGTACAGGATCTGAACAGATGTTCTTTTCATTGTAGTGGGTGGGTTTTGGCTACGTATATTATATAATTATTTATTCTCATAAAAAAGGAACATTCCAATTCAAACTGATGCAATGCTTTCTATGATTAGTGAGGAACTTATTATATAGAGGGTACCTGTCACCAACACTTCCTTCTTCTGTGATTTGTCTTATAAAATAAAGCCATTATCTTAATCAGATCAGGAGGTTGTGATTATTTTTTATTTATTTATTTGATCTCTAAGGAATTCAACAGGTCCTCTTAACAATTGGTTTCTATAAGAACTGGATCCCTGCAAGATAGGCAGATAATAATCAAATCATACAATGGTTTGAGCTGAAAGGGACTTTAAATATCATCTAGATCCAATCCCCTGCTATGGACAGCGACACATTCTACTAGGTCAGGTTGCTCAAAGCCCCATCCAACCTGGCCTTGAGGCCATCCTCTCCAGGGATGGGGCATCCATGACTTCTCTGGGCAATCTGTTCCAGTGCCTCACCACCCTCATAGTAAAAAAATTTCTTCCTGATATCTAATCTCATGTATATGTGTTTGTGTATATATGTGTGTATGCATACATACATATAAAAGGCTGAAAAGTCTAAGAAACTGTAAAGGGTAGAATTTAAAACAGAAAAGAGGAGATGCAGGTGATAAGACCTGAAGAGGTAAAAGAGAATGTCAGTGAAGAGATATTTATGAACATAGTTCTTTTTCCCTTAAGGAGAAGAATCTTCATGAAGTAATGCAAAAAGTTATTAATTTTGTTGTTTGTTGTAGCCACAAGCCACCAATTTGTCCTCCAATATCATTTTCCACTGACCAAGTTGCAAAGGCTTAATCTGATCCATTTTGTGTTAACTTTCCAGACTGGCATTTATCTCTGTGACAATGATGCCTAATTATTTTCACTCCCTGCTTTCAAGCTTGTAGCTTGCTCAGAGTGCTGCAACATGATTATTAAGTGGTTTAGGCAAATCTGATGTTAATGTCTGCACGCTTTGCTCTTACCACTATTTATCTGAAGACTGAGATGTGCCAAAGTAAAATCAAAGCCCATACTGCAGCACTCTGTTAAACCCGTGCTGTGCAGGATAAGTAAGAGTTTTTCTTTCCTTCCATATCCAAGACCGACAAACTCTGCTTTATCTGATTTACCTCCCCTCCTCACAATCGCTTCCTTCTTGGATCCTTTTGGACGAGGCAGCCCTTGGATACAGCATGCAGGTTTAAACATTATCTGTCACAAAGCAGCTGAAGTCATGATTATACATGCCTTCCAATTTATATTTCAATATGGAACTGACAAACTTCACAAGGCAGCTCTTCAGCTAATGTAAGTCATCATAGCATCTTTAGCATCAATGAACCTTTTTAATTTTACAGTAGAAGAGATAGCTCTTCTGCTGTTTACTGTATTTAGTACTGCTATTCAGCAGATCAAGTACTGCTTTTGAGGCTCTGATTGAAATTAGTGCTCATTACAGCCTCTACTTCTTTTTTAAATACAATCATCCACATAAAATGCACAAACATTTTATCTCTTCCAATATTATTAAATTTTAAGATTTTTCACCTGTAAGATTCCACATTACTTGATTCATCTCATTCCACATTTTAGCTATTTGTTTGGCCAGTTCTCTTAGTTCTTCTCCATATCAGAGTGCAGTATTCTCCTTTTTTTTTTTTTGGAGGAACATTTTCCTCTTTTTTTCATTCCTGTCATTTTTAACTTCAGGAAGATCAATTCATAAATATTGAATTATACCCACCTGCTTTTAGGATAAAACTGGTATTTTCTCTAGATTGCTGTCATTTAGTGTGTCATCCCTACTAACTTTGCCAACGGAAGTTTGGATGTCCAATCTAATTAAGTCATCCAACTCCCCCTTGTCACCAACGGAAGGAGATAAATTGAAAGTTGACATAAATTACCTTCTAGGGCCATCCACCCCTCTCCATTGATCATATAGGACAAAGTGATCTAGTCAAAGGCACCATTTTAGAAACCAGTAAGGGAAGGAAATAAAAGTCTCTCTGTTGGTGCACGAGCAGCTGGTCAGTGTATTTAATCAGGAGGGGTTTTTTCTCACCTTTGCAAAACAACTCAGCTGAAGTTCTTCATATTGCACTGAAGACATTAGTATAAATTGGAGGAGGTGGTATACCCTGCCTCATTTAACAGCTTTAATCGCTTAGTCACTGAGTCATTCTCATTTTTGTTAGCCCAGACTTAGGGAGTACTTAAATGTGCCAAGCAAAATGAAAGAACTTGTCTTGAGCAGATTTTGACCCTTATCGCTGTGCTCCATTGGCTCCAGCTGCCTCAAGGAGCAACTGATGACTAGTCTTTGTCATCTGTCACAACTGCTATATCGACTGTGACAAAGGAAGAACCCTATAAGACATTGTGTGAATCAAGGTTTTTTCTAAACTGGGGCCACGTGGCTAATTCCCTCTTGAAGGACAGGCAAAAGAGTCAATCTACTTCAGTCACCATGGTGCAACTGACCACATGAAGATCAATCATTCCACAAGATTTCTCACTCAAAAACCAAGAGCAAGAGGCTCCTTAGGAATTCAGACCTCAATATGAGCACTAGTTCCGTCTCAGTCTTGTGTCCAGAGGCAAGCTCTCCAAAGCAGTCTTGTCTCATGCCTGCTATGACTGACTGATTTGGCTTTCAGGAGCCGCAAGTCCACTGACACAAGCTTTTAGCTTCATGAGACTCAGTAGCTCTTATTCGTTGTGTTCTGCATAGAACGAGAACCATAATTCGTACAACATGGACCAAATCACATCATCTTTATTTTATAGTACACATTGCCGTACATCACATGGAGAAGCTAAATTCCTCTGATATTTAAACTTTCCTTCTACGTAAGATTGTCAACTCTGCATGCAACTAGACTTGTGAACAAAGGTAAAGTCAATCCTCCATAATAAACATTATTTGTGAGTGTATTCTTAAGAAAATTAATTCAGAAGCTGCTTGTAAAGTTGATGTATAGATTAACAATGTTTTTCTGATTTTACTTTTTACATGATTGCCTTTATCCATTGCAAAACACTTTTGCCAAAGGAGTGCAGATTTTGATAGACAGTAGAAACTTGATGATACAATAGACATGATGATTTTAATAAACGAGGCTTTTTCAAAACAAGCAAAATCACCAAGTTCTTTTTGACAACTGAGAAAATGCCTATGCAAAAAAAAGGAACTTCAGAGCCCAGCAGCACAAGGAATAGCCTCATTTAGTAAAAACTCAACACTATTACAACAGAATGGACTTATAGCTGTCAATTTAATTCATTTGCTTTCTCTTTTCTAAAGTATTATGTTTATCAAGTCAGAAGAAGAAAATACTGCTAAATGTATTAATTCTTGGAGAAGGCACAGAGAATGCAGTAGGCCTTGGTATAAAAGGTAAAGATTTACAACAGTTCCTGACCTACTTGTTTAATCTGTTATTTAATTCTGGTCATATGTAATCTTAAATTTTCTATGCTTAATTTAAATAATTTAATATAACCTATTCTGTGCTTCTCATATCCTATAAAGATAAGTATAGGAAATGCAGAACCGGAAACTGTTATATTAAATTCTGCAAATACAATTTGTCTGGTAATGATGCCAGATGCCTCACATTTATATGACATCTCTTCTTAGATAAGCACCACACATTAAATGTCCTATGGTCATAGGTACAGCTTTAGGATAAAAAAATATTAAAGATTCAATCTACTTTTCATGTGATTAAATAACAAAATCCTTGTACATATCAAACACAACAGAAGCTTCTAGTCCTGAAAGGACATTTATCCTACTTACTATGGATCTTACTTACCTTGTCATGGTATGAGGGGGATTACTCTTATCATGGGGTGAGGTGAATTTGCCATGACTAGGTAGAAAGTTTGTATTAATTACACAGTGAACTCCAAACAGTGCATTACAGGATCAAGGTTTCAGTATTTTAGGGTATAGGATAGACAGGCATTACTCTTTTTAAACATGCAGCAGAAGCATTTCTGGCCTTAAGAATTTTTCATCAAGGTGAGAGATAGAAGTAAAACCAGCACTGGTGAACTGAGGAAAACTTTGACTTTACTCTGCTGTAAATACTAGCTTCATACAGGAAATTATGAGATAGCAGATCTCCAGATCCCCAATGCAAAGCCTCTTTTCCTACCAAGGCTCCTTTTAGATACTTCATAGTCTTGCTTGTAGCAAAGTCTCCTGACAGATTACTTCTTTAGCTCCCTACACAGCGAGACCTCTGCTAATTTTTGCTTTGTCCTCACTCACCCTCATTTCAAGGAATAGAAACACAACCTCATGATACTGTCTCAGAAAACAGAAAGAAGGCAATTTGTGCCTACAACCCTGGATGTCCTTTTTCTCAATCTTAAAGTACTTAGCTGTGCATCTGAAAACTACTTCAGCAGCATGCTGGGAAGGTACTGAAGAAGACTCAGAGACCCTCAAGCTGATCTTCAGCCAACAGACTTTGTAAAGACCACTTTTTCACAAGGCTCATGAAATATTATGTTTTGCCTACTGTGTCTGGAAAGATTAACTCAGAACAAATACGAAGGAAAGAGTGCCACCTGCTGTGGTACAAGTAATATTCTCTCCAGTATCCAAGTCAAGGAGAAGTCCAGAAGCTGAAGTGCAAACAGTATGAGTTGCTCAATAGCTAATAGATCACAGAGAAAATTATTGCTTGCAAATTTCATTATTATGGAGGTGCATTTTGACAAAGTTAAGAGGACTACAGGGTGTTACTACATTTTCACTTAGATACTAGACATGAACCTGTACTCCATCACACCATAGTACACACCTTTTTTATGCTGTTTCCTTTATTTTGAGACATTGAAACTAAACTCTTCCTGACATGGCATCTATGTAGCATGGCATACAATATGTATGTCCACGTGTTTTGATCCCTCCTTAACTTTCTGCGGTCATAAAGCCCTTGTACATATTTAGAGATTTTTCTTCTGCGCTACTAGTTCTGTCTTCTTGACAGAAAATTGATTTTTCTCATCCTAATACATGAATCAGAATAAATCTCTTGCCCTGTTGCTCAAGTGCTTCCAATACCTTTAACCACAGCTTTAGAGCATGTCATTAGAGACAGAGACTTTAGAATAACCATGAGCAATCTGAAGCAGTTTCCTTGTTATTGAATAAAGAAAAAAGCTAGTTCTCTGCTGATAACAAGTTACAAACATTTTTTTCAACATTTACTGCACATTGTCCAAAGAAGTAAACAGACTTTCTGCTCTTTGGAAATAATATTCAGAAATATATCCTGCTGTAAATGGCATCTCATCGTGTTCGTCTTGAGCTAAGATAGAAACTCGCAGTTACTTTTGCATTCACTTCTTCTGAAGATACTTTAAAGTGCAGCACTTAGAAACGACTGCTTGCATGGTGAGTTTTACCCTAACTTTACAGAGATAAAAGCTATTCTGACCTCATCACACCATCACCATGACCTATGATCTGTTACTTTACAGAAAACACACAGTGACTTACTTGGAGTGTGCTAATGACTTCAGATGACTTTTTGCAGAAGTGTCCGCAACACATATCTACAAACTAGATTGATTCTGTTATTGAGCTGTCTCTAGGAAACTATTCCAAGAATAAACTCAATTACTGTTGGGCTGTCTTTTTCTGCAAGTAGTCGCGCAAGTCAGGCATGTAAGAAATACATGTGTGGTGTTGCATAGCGATGCATGTTGATGTGTGATCTGGACTACCTGTGCTATAGTGTGTAAGACTACTGAGGTCTTTAGCCCACTTAAACTCTAACAGTAAATCTATTTCTGTACAAAGAGAAACTTGTAAGGCTTGAAGCTTCTGACATTGCCGTCCTAGAAATGAAAGTATACGAAAAACAGTATCCCTAAAAATATCAAGTAGTACACACAGTATCATAAGATTGGAAAAGACCTTTGAGATCATCGAGTCCAACCTATGACCCAACACCTACACCTACTCCTACTTGTCAATTACACCATGAAATACATGTCATGATGTCAAGGCTTTTACTTATTTTTTAACTGTAAATTTTACATAATGAGCCAGAATGATTATCAAGGTCTCACTTTCTGAAGAAAAGGAACATTTTATGTTGTTTAAGCACCCACTACACCTAAAAAAAATATAATGCCAGACTGAACAGCACCAACTTTAGTAATATAGCTTCTACTAGTCTCATAGATGGAATGAATGATGCATTTCACTCATAAGAGAGAACAGTAATTCGCTTCGTGATATGAAACAGCAATTTAACAAAATTTAATAGTAAATACAACAATAGTTTAACAAGATTTGGTGGCAAGATGCTGTATTTATTGCATTGAGGAGAGGGTCAGATAAAACTCAGGGAGATCCTCCCATTGATTTGTGAGGTTTAGAAAGGACACTGTTACTTTCTAAACTCCTCAGAGAAGAGTCTAGGTGTGGCTGGATCCAGTCCTAGTTCCAGAGTCGGTCAATGGTTTATGTCTAAAGGATTACAGATATAAAATCTATCCTATATGTCGTTTAGCTACGACTTCAAAGTTTCAATGCACATATTCCCAATTTATTCTGACATGATAAGGATTCTCTTAACCTTGAGGAGTAACCTTTAGAGGCACACCTGCTCAAGGAGAAATCCTGACCTGCAGTCTACTGTTGTTTCAAGAGAGCTCAGAGGGCTCTAGGACTACTCACTGTTTATGGAATAAGGTGATTTATTCATTGTCATATTTGCATACTGACTCCAGATGCCAATTTCTTCCAAATTTGACCCGAGTCAAACATTGACCAGCATTGTAGCCAGGTGGTTGCATTACAACAGATTAATCCTTGGCTATTGTGTTGTTATCTGTCTCCCATGAATTCACATCGAGCTGGATGCAATCATCAGACCAGATGCATCCATCATGACCACCACTGGTGGTAACTGCTTGATCAGAGTTACTGAAGAAGGTCAGGTGGGGTGGGGAGACGAGGGGGAAGCACACCTTAATGCTCCACTTCATCATTATAGTCATTTTATCCTACCCTCAGAGAGTGGTTGCACAGTCCCCTCTTGCCTCTGTGTCATAAACAGTGTATCGATAATTTACGTGCTTACAGATCCACAGCAATTGGAGAGTGAAGTATTGCTATTTGTTGTGTATTAGTTTGCATGTTTTGTTTGGGTTAGTTGTTTCTTCATGTACCAAACCTTCATAGGCAATATGACTATAAGCAAAAGACACATTAGTGTTAGAGTTACTAAAATCACAACCAGATGAAGCATGAAATTACAAACTCCCATTGCTGTCCATGATCATCCAAGAAATATTTTCCACTAATGATATTCTCCATCCTTCTTCATCCTTTCCACGACACAAATATTTCGGTGCTTATTTGTATCTGCAATAATGTTATTTACAAATACAAAGTCGTAAAGGGTTCCAATACAATCAGTCAAAGGCAATAAGGGAGAAGAAAGATGTTTTTAGCATTACAGTATTCTCTAGTTTTTTTCTAGTTTATACATGGACCAGAGAATTAACCAGAGAAGAAATTTAAAAGATAAATTGGAATTCCTCTTTCTACCCAGATCAAGCTTTTCTTTGACCAAACCAAAGAATTAGAATCAATTCTGTAAAACAGCCTATATTACTGCCAATTATATGAAGGCAGGGTTACTTTTCACAAAAGTTAATAATGTACCTTTCTTAAATCCATTGGCAGTTAAGGTAAATGCTTAGATTTGTGGAATTTTATGTAATGCTTTTAAAAGTGTAATATTACAAACTAAATTTATTTGACTAACAGCCTTTATAATGAGTTTATTTTGTAAGTGATAGGATTGCTAGAACTTCATAAATTAAAAATTAATTGGTACTAAGTTCTAGTGTGACATAAACCAAACCTACAGATTTGGATTGCCTTACTATTAGTATATTAGAGTAATAGGCTGATTTTAAGAAAATATTATTTTACAACATTCTGTGTAGTTTTCTATCTAGCTAACAGTGGCCTCCTTGGAAAATGCTAACACAAAAAATAAATCAGCTGGTTTTATGTCATTTCTCTCTTTTAGACTCTTTCCAGCATCAAATTTTGATGTATTTCACAAAGTTGATCTATTCTTTAACATAAATCTTGTTCTTCATTCCCAACAATTCCAAGCCCACAGCTGATTTATAGTAACCTCTATTTTTGTTGTACACAAAATTATTTAGGATACCTAAAGCAATCAGGAAGAAAACACTGTTCATTCACTCATTAGGGGCAGCTGCATAACAATTTTCCTTGCTTTTAACAATTAAGTAGGGAGAATTCTTTGCTTTAATATTTCTTTCTATGCCTGACTTTATTTACCTTGCATAATTATTTAAATTATCTGGATTAGTACAATATAACAAATTCTGCTGAGTGACTGAAAATATCTGCAGTCTAGAAAACATTTCTGTGTGATCGATCTGATTCTATGTAGTGAAGATGGAGATGGGGAACGGGCCAGGGATCCACAAAGCATATGACAATATTGAAAAAGAAAAAGAGAAAAAAGGAAAAGGGCTGGAGCACTTCCCACATGAGGACAGGCTGAGAGAGTCCGGCTAGTTTAGCTTCAAAAAGAGAAGGGTCTGGGGAGATCTTATAGCAGCCTTCCAGTACTTAAAGGGGGCTACAGGAAAGCTGAGGAGGAGCTCTTTATCGGGGAGTGTGGTGGTAGGATGAGGGGTAATGGTTTTAAGCTGAAAGAGGGGAGATTTAGATGAGCTATTAGGAAGACATTTTTTACTGTGAGGGTGATGAGGAACTGGGACAGATTGCCCAGAGAAGTTGTGGATGTCCCATCCCTGAAGACCATCCAAGAACACAATGGATGACCCCAGGCAGCTATGGTATTTTAATTTGAGTTATTTATACATTATTCCATTTTCCCAGTATAACAAAAATCAGAAAATGCACATTCAAGTCACACTGTGTACTCATAGGCAGAATTACAGTGTATTTGCTGATTCAGGGTTCTGCTGAAGATTTTTTAACTCCAAATATTCTTTATACCGTTTAAGTTTCAGACAGTTTCACGTTCACAAAACCAAGAATTACATAACTGAGTAACTGATATATGAATGATTCCAGTGAGATGAACTTACATAAATCAGAATAGCAAACCAGGTCCTACTTTCTACTTGGGTGCCTAAACAATGAAAACTTTTAACAATATTTATGCAGCAATATTTCTAAAAATCAGACCTTGTAGCGTAAGTCTTCATAAGCATTCATTGTTGAACTTTATTAAATCTTGTTTTAGTGCTCTAAGACATTCTATTTTGAATGTTTTGGTTTTTCTGACTCTGAAGACAACTTCTGTGAATAAGTACTAGTGAAGGAACTCTAAAGTACTGAAATTTTAAAAAGATAATGTACATTTTATGACTACTGTGTCTCTAGAAACATAACTCACTATGCTTTGAAAGTTCACTTAATTTAAAGTTCAGTTAACTTAAAAGGATGTTTTGTACAAGTGAATTCCAAGTTTTAAAGACACAAGTACCCTTTAACTTAGTTGCTCCAAAAAGCTCAAAAGGCAATATATTCTTCTTTCTTCAGATAAAAGGGCGCAGCTGAACCACACATAGAGGCACAAAAATACTATTTGACTTTACAGACTACTCTGACTGACGCGTTCTTGTCTGTCTTTAGAAATACACGTCAGCATGTGAGCTACCAAATGCAGTCTGTATTGTCATCAAAAAGAATTAAAGACTCTTTCAGACATAACTGACCTCCTAAAGTAGATGACCGAAAGAGGGCAGATAAACCGTGGCCTAAAAATGCCTATTTCTTCTCTCTGGTGCCTGACTGTTTCAGATGTAGATATCTACTATTTAGGTATCCATATTTGATCAGGCTAATCCCATTTATAACAGCAATTAGTGTCTGACTTTTAGGTATTGCTCCTTCTGGCGCACCATGCACGTGCAAAGGACGCTGCTTGCAGCTTCCTTTTAACAAGGCAGCAAGACTTTCCTTAATTACTCTGGGTGCTAAGTGTCTTTTCTAAGGAAAAGAATAGGATATGATCCAGTGTGGAAGAGAAGCAGAGGGATGCATAAGGTTAGAGAGACTGGAGAAGTATGCGCTTTATCTCAGCATAAAGTGAAACTGCAATATAGACTAATTTAATCACTTGTCTAAGCTGATGAACATCCGGATGAGACTGTGAAAGCTAAAAGGTAGGGCATGCCCTTTTTGAACTGATCTGTAAAGCTATTATTGTCTTTTCAGGCATACATCTCTTACGGGTCCTCTTCAACCACAACATGTCAGGTATCACTCAAGCTGGATCCTTCTAGATACAAAAGAGAGAGAATTCTTAGCAATGCATTCTCAGTGAAGTCTCCCTAACCTTAAATAGCCCAAATCTAATGCCCTTGAGGGCAAGCTGCAAGACATTCCTTTTTCAGAGAGCTACTGAAGCGGCAAAATTTAGCCGGGGTGATGTATAGTGAAAAATGGAAAAACTTTCATCTTTATTATTTATCTGCTAAATAGTGATTGAATATTTAGCAGTGTTGTAGATTGCCACTAATTTTAACACATTGATTGGTTCTTTTGTTAAAAAATACTTATCAAGAACACCTAATGTGTTTAATGGAACTCTTGGATCACTTTACAATTTAAAATCAGAGACAAATATGGACCCTCTTGGAAAACTGTAGGTGAAGTGTTGGTACAGGAAAACAAATTATATAACTCTAACATGACAAAAATGTGTTAGTAGCATATTACACAGCCTAACGTGGCAAGCTAACACATATTTTTACTTTCCATTGCATTTTCTGTACTTTGCACATCTTTTGATCCTGTAAATACTTACATGTATACTTTATGACTTGAAGTCTCTTCCTAAGCTCTAAAGCTATGTTCATTTTACAAAACTGAGAAACATTTCCAAGTTCTCTTGTGCTGCAAGTACACAATTTACCTCCACTCAAACTCGGTATCTGGAGAAGAGAGGAGGGTAGTGACATGAGCACTGTCTTCTCAGCACGTGAACACGCACATGTGCCTTCACATCTGTGCACTCACACAGTGTCTTCCATAGGAAGAAAGCCACACAGTCACTGCATGCTTTTCTTGTGTGCTATGGAAACCAGAGTACTCAGCAACTGTGGGTGGACATAGCCTGAAATTGTTTGTGTGATATAAACACATGTTTTCAGCCTTAACTGCAATGAACTGGGGGTTTATTTTATGGATACTAGACCCTTAAAATCTGTTGAGTCATTAATATCTTTTCCCACTTCTACCCTAAACCAAGTTTTGCTTAGGGATCACAATGTTCTTTGTATTGGTAGAGTCAGTGCCTAACGTATTGTGAGTAACAACACAACTTTGAATCACAGATAAGCACTTTTACCTTTCCCTAAAGATCTTCCCAGAGGGTTGGAATAAAACATTGAAAAAAAAATTTTGAAGAGAAAAAATAAACAAATAAAACAGAGAAGTTATCAGGATAGCATATTGCATGTTCGAGGTGTTACTGCTTACAGTGTAGCACATATCTCTAGATAGGTCTTAATCTCTATTTACTTTGTTGCTATATTTGGAAGCTACTTGTTAAAAAAATGGATTTTTACAGTCAAAATGTTATTTTAAGTATTCTGTCCTTCTAATTAGCTATTCTTTCTTCTAAAGTAATTTTTGTGAAAAAAAAATACCTAATTCAGGTAGGACTTCTTGTCAATCTGATTCAGTGGTGTCTCCATTCCTGTGAGCACACTGAGCTGAGGCAGCAGGCTGAGGCTTCAATGTGCTTGCTCCTTTAGGTCTGCAGATTGCTCTACCTACTGCGTTAAAATTCATGTGGTTTTAGCGGTCTGTTCTTATATACGTGCCTGAAGGAAGGCAAAAAGAGAGGAAAAGCAGACAAAAGTAGGAACAAATAGGAAACATTTAAACAATACTAAATTTATGTAAGAAGTTAGTATAAAATTATAAATGTCCCAAATGGCAGAATTTGACCCCTAATAAAATCTATAGGGGAGAGTGTATGTGCTTGTTTTATGGTTAAGATTTTTTTGTCTCCAAGGTTTTGTTGTTGTCTGTTTGTTGCTAAGATTTTATCTGCAGCTTCATTTGGACCCATTTCAACAAAGACACCATTGTAAAGGGGAGAAATATTAATTTAGAAATAAAAATAATATTCACCATAACTGCTTAAAAATAATATATTTATGGGGAGATTATTTAATATTACAAAACTACTGAGCTGTTTGTGCTGGAATTTTCCAAAATGATTCATCTTAGAGTAGACATCTGGTATGGGGCATATCAGCCTGAACAATTTAAATATGGCAATTATAAGGAATGCAAAGCAGGGTCTCATAGGGAAAAGTTTTGGTCAACCTTAGCTAAAAGCATTTAGTGGAACCAAAATAATAAGAATCTGTAAAATTAAAATCTGTATAGCATATAGTTGAATAGACCTGTAGAGTTTCCTCAAGGCTTATTCATGTGTACATAATTAGAGAAAACTGTCTTTGAAAAAACTCTTTAAGCAAAGGGCTTAAAAAGAAAAAAACCACAACAGTGAAAGCTGTCACTTTTTAGAGCATAGCATATTTGTTCCTTCTAAATTTATTTTGAGAGTTCAAAAGACAATCATTGACTAATTATCTGCCAAATGCAGTATTATTGTTTGAATTGTAGGCATCTTTACTTAGTTGAAAAACACTTTTATTTCCTCAGTGGCTTCTCTAAACTTCATTATTTTGTGCCATTTTGTAATACACTGTATAGAAACTCCTGGGTACAATAAGAAAAAAGAATTTTCCATTTATCTTAGGAGTCAAAAGCATTTTACACTTTAATACAGAAACGCTTTGGGCTGGCTTTCAATGGAGGGGATTTCTCTCTGAATTTTTAGTAGGCTTGACATTAGGAAGTTCTTTACTGAGAGGGTGATTGGCCATTGGAATGCGCTGCCCGGGGAGGTGGTGGAGTCACCGTCCCTGGAGGTGTTTAAGGAGAGATTGGATGAGGCTCTTAGTGACATGGTGTAATTGACAAGTAGGAGTAGGTGTAGGTGTTGGGTCATAGGTTGGACTCGATGATCTCAAAGTTCTTTTCCAGCCTTATGATACTGTGATACTGTGATACTGGAATTGAAAAAAATAAGAGTAAGTCTTTGGAAACATTAATGTACGTAATTTTTCAAGGCAATCTGAATCCTTTTCATTGACCTATTTGTAAAATCTCTTCACTGGGACATACAGATATCTTCTGGATAGCTGGGTCACATGTCTATGAATACTTGACCTGGTAAGGAGTCTCAAAATTAGTGTAAACTGACTTCATGAGTATTATGGTTATTTTCAAAGCCTTCATCAAAATGAAGAGTTGATTTCGTAAACTCAAAAGATCTGCAGGTACAAGCATTCATTGGTTCCCCTCTGTTTCCTCCTGTCAGATTAATCACCTGTATTGCTACGCTTTGGGAACAACTTCTAGACCTTTTCTGAAATAGTAGCTCTTTCAACCAACATTTGTAACCTTTTGCCAATGATAACTTGATATTTATTAGAAAAATGCGAAGATAATGAAGAGCTGATGATTATTTTAAGATCCATTTCTCGTATACTGGAAATAAAGCCTGTGTTTGCAAGACCCAGAAGACATTTGGAATGCAGCAGATAATCTGTCGATTCATGGTACCCAGCTCTGTAGCAGAAGCTGGTTACTTCTAGTATCTAGGATAATCTTTTCACAAAATATTGAGACAATCTTCAAAGACAAACTAAAAAGCCACAGCTGCACTATCATCTTAAGCAGCAGAACCCTACTAGAACAATGACTTTTCCAAATAAGGCAAAAATCAGTACTTCTTTTTTTTTTTTTTTACACTGGAAGAATGAAATTTGAGGGGGGTTTTGTTAGCTTTGATTTGATTTTACCATTTTACTTATGAAATACGTCCACTATGAAATAATAATCTAAATGTCTCTCTAAAATCCTCAGCACTTTTGCTTAGCTGGTAGTAAGGCTCTTGAACAGGAAGGAAAAAAAAAAAAAAAGGATGAATGCTTCTTCCAATTTAAAAAGGGGAAACATCAACAGAAAAAGCTATTTACTAGGGTTATAGCGAACTAGCACACTATACTGTATAGGAAATGAATTTTAATTTTCGCAAAATTGCTTAGTAGGTTGGTTTTCTTGGCCAAGTAATTCCCCTGGTTAATAGCTTTTCAGGAGATTTCACCATTACAGATACATTGGAATTCATAGTCTGTAATAAAAATACAAATGTTTTTTAATTCAAGACCTGGTTAAAGCGATTTTGGTACAGATGTAACTATTTCAGCATTTTTCCAAGTATTAAGATGTTAGGTAGATCCCTTAAGATTTAAAATGGATCCAAAATATTCCACATACAATTCCACAAGAAAAGTCATTAGGCATTTTCCATCTTAATCCATTGATATGTAAATATTTCATGGCACCCTCCACATTTCATAGAAGTACTTTTCAAGGTGCTGTTAAATCATCTGTGAAACCTCCTCATGGAAAGCTTTGCAGAATCTCAACTACTGAAAACTAGGAAATAATTGTTGTGACAAATTTTCATATTTATTTGAATATAAAGAGAAAGGATTGGTTGGTTATTAATTTTTTTTTAGAAATCAAGATATCTGAAAAGTTTGCACACTGGCACCTGGATTCTTGAATGCTAATTTCCTAATGCTTTCTTAACAACTTTAAGCTTGGGGGAAATATTCATTTCCCAGGGATACAGTTCTATAATCACAGCATGTACATTTACTTCCATCTTCAAATACTCTTTTGGGTTTAGGCTCAGACTTCAATTTGTTCTAAAGTAGACATCTAATACGGGCCAGGAAAATATTAAGTATGCCTAGGGTGTTTAGATCAGCTGTGGACTTCTGTGTTACATGTGTTTAAAGTTGTATGAAGAAAATCTTTCTCTGAAACATAGGTTCATAAGAAACAATTTTTCCTGTAATTTGTTGCTGCATAAACAATGACAGAATTCATTCTTCTGACCATTCTGATACATACATATATATATATGTATATATATCATGTGCATAACACCGTATGTTGGTTTTCCACAGTAAAATTAGAGCATCCAAGATGTTTTAATTTTATATGCTAAACTAGAGCCTTGTATTATTTTTTCTTTCAGCTACATTTTGCTGACAGCGATGTCAGTAATAATTTGGAATGTAAGGTGTGTTTAAGCAAGTGATGATACCTGCATTTCATAAGAATTCAAGCTAAACACAAATCTGTTCCAGGAAAATAGCCTATAAAAACAGCACAAACTGTCAAAAGTTTTCATGCATTTGCTAAAACTTTTAATATGTCTTCATTTTTTCCAGCTCTTTCTCCCCTCCCTTGCGTTTCCGATTAATGAAAACTATTCAGTAATTATAAATGGCTTTGATGTTAGAATTCATATAGTGTCTTCATAAATTTGCTGATCTAGGCATGTTTAAGATATTAATTCCTAATTTCTTTCCCCATACATGAAATAAGTGGTCTTTTTTTCCTACCACTTTCTTTAATATTGTTTGCTTTGAAAGAACGAGCTTAACTTTCTTGGTATTGTTATATTTTGAATACTATCTGCCTTTATAACATTTTTTCCTCATATGCAGTCATTTTTGCTTGTAAAGAGTGTATCAAACAATATTTCATTGTTTTCCCATTTCAGTAACACAGGAAAATTTCAGTCAGTCTGTTTGCATGAATTATTTCTTACCAAGGGAACAGAAAATCAGTCACTTCCTAACTCCTGAAATGACTCAGGTTATGCAATACAATTTTATTATAACTAAGAGATGTAGAGTGTTTCAAGACCAGATGCTCTAACAGAAACGTCTCTAAGCTCTTGCGAGGTTTTGTAATTTCCCCAGTGGTCATTAAAATAACCTTGTTTGACTTTAGGTAACACGTTTCAAATCAGGCTTCAATTTCTCTGCCAGTGCAATGGCAATAATACCTCCCTTTTCTTGTAAAACATTCTAGGAGCAACATGTTAAAAGTCAGTCAGGAAACAAAATCCAATAGCAATAAATTATTATCAGAAATAATGGTTGTCCCACACACAAATTGATGCAAAATCTCAAAATAGGACTGATTTTTCAGAAGTTTTAATTTAGAAATCTCAAACTGTTTTCTTCCAGTTTGGCAAGAAACTGCTATAACAACTGTTAGAATTACATTTCCTTGGACAATATACTCATGATTCATCACGACAATTCAACCTAAATTCCCTCACATATATCTATAGTAAAATGCCTGCAGATCAGCAGCAGCAGCAACAACAAACAAATCCTTCATCTCCTCAAAACTGTGAGGTCTACCAGTCAATATTGTTTACTAAGACACAATCGGGAGTAGAGAATTCCATTCATTACTTCCTCCAATGTAAACTAATAAAAAATCCTGTTTAGGAAACTGTATTTTTTTAAACCTGCACTCACTTCCATTGACACTTTTGAGTTTAAGACAATAAAAGGGCTGCCAAAAGCCCACAACAAAAATTGTTATCAGAAATCTCTGACTCAATTCCCAATTTTCATAGTCCTTGCTCAGAGCACTTTTAAAATGTTATATACTTTGAGAGAATTAAGTGGAAGCATACCTTGTTGGGTAATCCCTTATATCTTAATTGTAAATGAAGAATTAGCTGCCTATTACTGTTGCGTTTCTACCAGAATGACAGAAGTTTATCTTCTCTACAGAGTTTTCTAAAGAAAGTCTCTTCACTAAGTGATGCTCAGACAGGACTTCCTGTACCTAAAACTACACAGCTAAAAAGGGAGTCATAGATCCTAATTTGGGGCATCTAACTTAGGTGTCTAAGGATGCTAACTCATCTCCTATGCTTAGAGTAATTTAAAAGCTGTCTAAATCAATCACTGTATCAGGAGGTAGGGATAAGATTCTGAAGGAATGCATCTAAAACTATCTTAAACATGAGAAGGGATGTAACCTGCCTAGACTGAGGCCACCTGGATTGTGGCTGAAGTTAGAAGCTTAGCTGCTCCAGTCCAGATATTCTGAGTCATCCTCTGAATCACCCTGTTCTTCAACACTGGATATATACAGTGTGTAGAGAAAAAAAAAAAAAAACAAAAAACAAAAAAACCCACTTAAAATTATATGTTCAGCTTTTAAAAACTTGAAGTCATGGAAAACATATCCACATCTGAGTAATCTTGTGTAGGTGGCATTTATTCAGTTTCCCGCAGAGGTTATGGCATTGAAGGTATCACCAAGGAAGCATTTAACTCTGGGACTAGAGGAAATGAGATGCTTCATCACATTTATTTGAGGTCCCTGACAGATCTGCACCTTCCAGACAACAGACATCTAAGAGGAGAATTAAGCCAGACAGTGGTACCTGTGGCTCCAAGGCCACAGTAATAAGGAACAACCCACAGAAACAGGCACGAATAGCTTTATGGATTCACTGCAACTGCTCAATGTGGTCCTGTAAACACACACAGTTTTTTGTAAGCTTGTAGGTGGGTGATATAATTACACTTTTTTATATTTTCAGTATTGATGGCTTTATTTTATCGTTTCGTAAAACATAAGTTTTGGCCACTGTTCACATCTGCAACAAAGAAAGAATAAACCTGAATCAAAAATCACATCAACATCTAAAATACCTAGTTAGTGAGGTTTCCCAATGTGATATGATTGAAAAAAAATCCACATTTATTATTTTTACTGTATTAGTAATTCTTTTTGAAGAATATGAAACTCTCTCTTTGGCACCGTCACTTCAGAAAGACTGTGAACTGGGTTTGCTACAGAGGTTTACTTATTTTTTGTTGTGTTCAAGTGATATCTGTAATAAGACAAAAACTGCATCCTGATAAAATCCACAGAACAAAATCCAAATAAATCATTAAGGAAACAGAGACTTACTATTTAAATTGGCAAAATTCACAGACATTGAAGCTGTTTGAAACATAGCCATGCATTAAATAAAAAAACAACCCTATAGCAGTGAGTCTATTAAAATAAAAGGTCAATATAATTCGAAAGTTAAATAAGTATATGACTGTGATTGCATGGCTGTATTAAATGTAATTGTTATTAATAAATCATATCTTTTATAATAAATGGTATATGTAGTTAATTACAAAAAGAAATCATAAAACTTGGAATGGTAATATTAGATTGACAATTCTATTAACCTCAATAGATCTCTCTCTTACATGGGTGCATAATCTACTCGGGGAAAACAGTATATACGGTCTTCTGTTATCTTCCATAACATCAATTGGAAGAAAATTAGAAACTATCAGAAAACAAAACAAGACACAAAGAACCACCCCAAAAACCATAACAGTCTTCTTGTGCTTAGAAGAAGAGAACTATTTAAAGAGAAGAATGACTATGCACTCATTAAGGATAAAAACAGATTTCAGATAAGGATTTTTGAACAATGTCAAACCATCACATATCTGTCTAGGATAGCAGTGAAGTCCCACATTTGCTCATAAAAAATGGTTAGAAGTTTGGGGTGAATTTCAAAAGTGTATCTTTCAGTTTCAGTTTAAAGATATTTAGAAAAACTTCACGTTATGAACAATAAAGATCAAAGGTGTCAAAGTGTTTTAATACACTAGGCCTTTTTTCCCCTGCCTCAGGAGGTTAACGTTCACTTCTGATTTATGATATACATTAAATTAGTTTGGTAGTAGTCTCCATTTATTCCCTTGTCTATACACATCCGGATGCCAAAATCACTAAGTAATTTTGTGTGATTGGCAAGCTTTGCTCAGGAGAAACCCTGGCCAGGGAAAGTGCCTTGCAGGTCACTACTGACCTGAACTAGCAGAACTTTAATAGAGAAAGCTCCATTAAGTGTTTCCCTGTACTTAGCACGACCGTAAAGAAGAACCGATCAGAAGCCTCTGAATTCATCATAGAACTTATTGACCATAACTCACTGTATTTTCCTTATTTTAAAGTCTCTCGGCATTCCAGTTGATGCTAACATAATAAAAGCAAATTGCTTTAAGACGCGTTCATAAAAACAGCATATTTCTGCTGTCTTTGGGGTTTTTATTTCCTTTTCATAGTGGCATAAAGTGCATTCTGCTTTTCATAAAACAAATGTAGCTGATGTCACCTAGTGTTGTAGTGGGTTGTTTTGTTGTTTTTATTGTCAATTTTGCCTATTGTACCTTTATTTTTTCAGTAGTCTTCCCAGGTTTATTTCGTCTGCTTTCTGTTTTTGTGAGATTTCTCTAGAAGGCTTATGACAGAAATAACTTAGGAGAGCAGACTTTTCTATCTACCCTGCCTGATAACTGAGGTGTTTTGAAGAAGTTTCTCTCGACTTATATTTTAAAGTCCAACTAAGTTTGGATATTAGGTATTCACTAGGTGAGGTTCAACCAGTCTTGTGAACATCATTTCCTATTAACTGCACAAACCCTGCAAAAACCAGGAACTCGCAGATACTAAAGAATTTGGTCTAGTTCTAGCGATGTGTATGTTTTGTTCATTCAGAAAGGGTTTGTCTGCTTTGAGTGTTTGTGAGTGTAAAAGATGCTAATCTCCACTTTACTGACAAAGCTTTTCTGTCTTTCAAGTGGTTCTGTTAATCTTATTACACAGGTGAAGGAGTCATTGCCAGACAAGCAGGGGTTTCAGAAAAATCCATATTTTACCACAGCAGCCTGATCGGTGTGTTCAAAGCAGCTGCTGAGCACGGAGCCATCTTTGTCACACCGTGCAGCTGATAGGCAGGCAACTCTGCACAGTTTGAATGTCTTTCTCTTAATTGAATGGCTATAATCAGCCCTTGCCCTTGAGTATGTTTTGTCTGTATAAGATATTGCATTCTCTCCATAAAAAGTACTACAAAATATATTAAGCTTGTCTTGCAGTCAATTTATGACAGAGAAAATGTCTCTTTTCTTCTCTTGAAAGGGCAGATGTAGCAGTTAATTTATGCAAAACTATTGCCTAGTTTTGGATACAGGGAATATGGCTGTAAAAGAACTTCTGTCAAGATTTTTCTTTTAGGATTAAACCCGTCATGTCAGAAAGATTTGATTTGGTCACCAGTTCAGGCTTTGTTGCAAACAGGCAATATAGCAGGCAGTGTAATAATGAAACAAACACTTGTTTCACTCTTTTCACTTGGAATTGAGGTTATTATAAAAGGATTGAACATTATAAAGGTTTTATTGAATACCAAATGAGAGAAATCTGACTTTGTATGTGAGAAAGACTTTCTCTTTTTTTTTTTTTTTCTAATTACCATACAGTCAAAAGGCCTGGCCAGTAGGTAAAGGGAGGTGATTCTGCCCCTCTACTCCACTGTGGTGAGACCCCATCTGGAGTACTGTGTTCAGCTCTAGAGCCCTCAGCACAGGAAATACATGGACTTGTTGTAGCGTGTCCAGAGGAGGGCCACAAAAATGGTCAGGGGGATGGAACACCACTTCTATGAGGAAAGGTTGAAAGAGCTTGGCTTGTTCAGTCTGAAGAACAGAAGGCTCCAGGGAGACCTTATTGCAGCCTTTCAGAATGATGGGGAAAGATTTTTTAGCAGGACTTGTTGCAATAGACAAAGGGTAATGGTGTTAAACTAAAAGAGGGTAGATTTAGATTAGATATAAGGAAGTAGTTCAGTTAATAGCCGTAGTAGAACAGCAATATCCTTAGTGCTGAAGTAATTTTGGTTCAATTTTGTTGTCAGGAAGATTATGACATCTCTATACAGAGATTTTTTTCACAGTCATATGAGATGTGCCTGTTCATTGCAGAGGCATTGCAATAGATGACCTTTAAATGTCCCTTCCAACCCAAACTCTTCTATGACTTCTAAAGCACCATATTGTCTCAGTAATAGCAAGAAGATTTCTAGAGATCTGACTTATTTTTTTGCTGCAAGAACTTTCTATCCTTTCTTCCAGAGAGAGAATGATTATCTTAAATCTCATTATTTTCAAAATTCTACCTATAGGTACCACTGCTATTGCATCTTTCCTTCTTCAGAGGAAAACACCAACAAGAATACGACGCGTACAAAGTAGCAGATAAGGCTATATCTTTGTGAAATATCAAAATAGATAAATAATTTTGAAAATACATTTTGATACTAACAAAACATGTAGGTATTTAGTGTGATACTAAACCCCCACTGCTCCAGTATCATGACAGCACTTGTATTCTTTTAAACATATTTACATCTGGCCTAAGCTTGCCTACATGAAGAGCTTGATCTGCCAATATCAGTAATAATATACACAGCCACAAATTTATTTAAGGAGTCAACTGTTGAAATGCTCA
The DNA here is from genome assembly GCA_033558235.1 of Neomorphus geoffroyi. Lineage (NCBI taxonomy): Eukaryota > Metazoa > Chordata > Aves > Cuculiformes > Neomorphidae > Neomorphus > Neomorphus geoffroyi. The sequence goes on from JAUMJM010000005.1 coordinate 15,373,422, forward strand.
TGTTGCCACTGGCATGCACTATGTGGAGCGAAAAAGCAACATTAGCAAGCAGAAGCAGATCTGAAGGAAATCAAACCCACATAGTGTGGTGACACATATATAGAAACACAGTTCAGCTGGGTGGAGAAATAGACAACAGTAGAAACTACAGAAAAAAATGTTTCACACGATTCCAGCAGTGATGGTCTACAGAGCTGCCCCAAGTAATATTTCCCCTCCCTATGGGAACAGTTGCTGGACCACATACTGACAATTGTGTTCGACAGCTCTCAGAGAGAAAATAAACTATTAGAGCATCAGCCATTCACTTAAAAAGGGGACTTTCATGACCGCATTTTTTCTGTTAATGAGCAGTGAAGGGCACAAAAAGCAGTTTTAACTATGCAAAAAGTACATCTATAGCTGTCAAACATATAAATGGATATATTTCTCAGGTAAGATGTGTACCCACTAGTAACAGAGTTTCACTGTGAGAATTCCACAGATTCTTATGGTTGCCTCTGAAATGCTCTGTGTCATGGTTAACTCCAGTATTTCTAAGAGGTTTGAGCTCATAGTTATTTTACACACACAAAGTCAAAGGTATATATTTTTTAAAACACAGCTCCCTTTGTTTTCATGCCTGTTTCTAATTCTTTCAGTCTTGAAGTGTTTCTCGTTACATTTCCTACACATTGTATGCGTTTGGATTTTCATATGGCTTACCTGGCAAGACTAAACACTGAGATTTGCAAACTTCCATTATTTCCTTAGAAAGATGCAAGAAAATGATATAAAACAAAAGACTGAAGTATTACATGAAGAAAATTTAGACAAGTTGGACTAGACTACAAAACTTGAAAGTCACAGTCTTCGTGGTACACAGGGACTCATCTTTCAGTAATTACCAGAAGTTTGCTATATGAATGATAATAAATATGTGAATGAGTTCAATAAAACATAAGAAATTATATCAGAAATAGGATATTTTTTAATCTGATACCCAGCATGAGGCAATTCTAAAACTATAACAATCCAGGTACAACGTATTGCTGTGAGATGAAATAACATTAATGGTGCAGGAAGAATAGGCAAATTACTTTTAATATTATTGTGAGATATGAGAGAAATTACTAGGAATTTTCAGGTCCATTCCTCAGATATTTCATTTGTTAGGTATCTAACTTGTTTTTATATTTCTGGAAAATTTAGATATACAGCTTTCTTTTATATCGGAACAAAGATAAGCAAGATTGTGCCTGTGTTAAAGCTGTCTTCAGATGCAGCACCTTGCCCAATAGGACCTTTATATTTGAGTATAGCAATGCAATACAAATATGTAAGTAGATCAATGTATGGATATGTATGTGAATAGCATGCTAGTCAGGATTGCTGCCATTAAAGACAGAAAATCTAACACATCTCAAGGAAATTCTGTCCTTGCTAACTGATTAACATTTTACTCCCACTTCCGCTCTTCTCATTTGTTTAACGATATTTTCTGGAGCACCTGCAGCTTCATGCTATACAAAATGGAGAATTGCTAAGGTACAGCTTTCTTTTCTTGTTGATGAATTTAAAAAAAAAAGAAAACTTCTTGCCAGCATATATTACCAATCATGTTAAACAAAATTGCATTTATGGATGCAAATTAAACATCAGTCAAAGAATGAAGACAGAATAAAGTCAATAACCATAATACCTCAAAGTACTTATGGATGAAGTAAAATAGGAGAAAGGTAAAACTATTTAAGAGGTACTACTATGGGAGAGTTTAACAATCTAGAAAGTACACAGACACACAGGAACTGAAAATGTGTCCCTTTCAACATATCTTCATTATACAATCAACTGCAATTCTCTTCTCAAGTCAGTTTAATCAGAAATGATTTTTCATAGCCTTAAGTCTAAAAGAAATCACCATACCAACTGCTGAGTTTTCTAAATTGCAGCTGGACAGCCTAAGGTGGGAAGAATAATGTGCTACAGTGGAGCAAGTTCTAAAATATTCTATATCCAGCTTTCTCTGGAACTAGATTACAGATTACATTTTATTTTAAATATTTGTTGTTTCTTTTTGATTTTTTTTAATATTCATGATCCTTCCTTGTAAAAAGGACATGGGAAAGACTTTAGTTCAATGTTAGAATGCACATCATCACATAACTTATTACAGGCAGAGAATGTAGCAATTTCTAGGATTAAGATTGCCTGAGGACTTGTACGTTAAAACCTCATTTTCCATTCCATTCTATTCTATTCCATTCTATTCTATGTATCTTTGCCAAAATATAACATGGGGCTGAAAGCATCATTATTATCAGAACTACTACTAGTATTATTATCAATATTATGAGAAAGGGAATTTCAAGAGAAGAAGAAAACTGACCAAATTTTGCTGAGAGGTCTCAATGCCTGCACTATACAGAGGTAAGAAGACCACTTTACTGCCTTACTGAAAAAATCTTGCTAAAGATTATTTAATAGAATTTCCATTTGCTGTGCTAAATAAAGCATGCATCATGAGACAGCACAAAAAACCCCTGATTTGCACATTTGCAGAGTTTTGGGACAGTCTTTTCTGTGACACTTCCTGGAGTTTAAATAATTAAATATGAAAACTTAATAGTCACCATTATATACTGTCTTGCATGCAATTATGTAAAATATTTTAGTTGTAAAAAAAAAGTGAATGATCTCCTAATATTTCTATCATCTCATACATATTTTTTGCATCCTTGTTCTAGGGGTGGGCTATTAACTGTCTTCAATAACTTATGACCTCAATTTATTGAAATGCGCTTTATTTATTCATATTGCCTACCACCCAGCTTCACACCATTGTAAATGAGGTGTTAATAGAGTTGTGGGACCACCACTTTAGATAGCTTGTTCCCAAGGAAACGAGGCCAGAGGAGGTTATCCACAGAAATAGTGCAGAAATGGCTGAAATGCACCCTGCCATCTGCTCAGTGGAGTTCTTGCAGAAAGGCGGTAGGGGAACTAAAGGCACCCAGGTGGCTTAGGTCCTGGAGAGGCAGAAATACTCATACAGGGTTTCAGCTGTGTGATTGAGATTAATGAAACTGGTTGGTTTTACAATACGGTACAGTCATTGCTAGTAACAGGCTGGAAGATTTCTGAGGCCTCAGGACTGATGCTTTTTAGATATTGTCTGTCTGATATTTTCTTGACCTGCCTGCTGCTCTGTTTGAGCTGTGACAGCAATTTCTTTATTTGAAAGAATAGTTTGTTTTACTTTTCTCTAACTTTGTGTGGTATAAAATTCATAATTTTATACAGATAGCAGTACTGAGAAATTATTCAGTGTAGAATGAGATGTTTAGGAGTCTGTCACGATGTAACTCAGAGAAAGGCACATCTAGCACAACAAAAGAAGTCTTGAGGAGGACAGAAGGCAAATGGGGTACATAAGAGCACAGGCATGGGCTGTTCAAAGATAAGGCCCACCTCATAGGTGTAAACCACTTGTCAATGATCAGTTAAAGAAATGCAAATCTGGAAGTGGACAAAAACAGTTTTAGAGGTAATAAAGAAAGCAAAGAAATGGCGGCTTCTATTGTGCCTAAAAGGCATCATATATAGGAAACTCAGATGTCATTTTCAAATGTAAGTCTTCAAACCAATGAAAAAAGGAAAAAGTATGTTAGCAATGTTTAAAAAACCCACAAACCCAAAAATCACAACCCTACATGGAATCCAAGATGATGACAAAGAAACCAGTAACATGATCATCATATTTCTCCCACTAAAGAACTCCAGATGCTCATGAATTGCTGTAACACCTCCCACTGCCCCTACGAGAGTGAAACTACCTACCTCAGGACCTGCAGGAAAATGGAAAGATTGAGCATAACAACAGGAAAAGGGAAAGAATTTAAGTGCATGAATAATGAGTTTAACTCCATTATTACTGTTTCTTCTTCTTTAAAAAATAGATCTGGATTAATAATGTGTCAGATTTTTAAGACTTCAGCTGTGCTGTTGGTTTACTTTTATACAAAGGGTGCTGCTTCTTTGCATATAATATTTTGAGCACAGCATTAAAGATCCACTGACTGTGGTGACAGATACATGAAAGGCAGTTTGATTCCCCTCATTCAGGAGGCTAATAAGTGCTCCTGTAACTCTAAATTATCTTTGCCTTTGGTTAACTGGAAGATGTTTAGTTCTTTCCTGCTGAACTATGTTGTATAGATGTTTGTCTTTCGTATGTATGTGAAAAGGGAAACATCGGACATTAGGCCATCTTGCTGTATTTCTAAGGAACAAGCCACAAACATGAGAAATATAATTTAGAATGACAAGAAAATTAACTCCTTTTTCTTGTTGGCTGTTTCTTAGTTTAAGCATGAATCAAAAGTCAAACGGAGCCATTCAGGATAATGATCCTTCTCAGGGGCAAAATTCACTGCAGTTACTTAAAGACCAGGTAATTATGCTTGAAAAAGCATAGAATGAATTTCAGCCTCAAGTTCAACAGCAAGTCCCAGAGCAACACTACGGTCCCTGAGCTATCCCAGCCTAAATCTATAGCCCAAGGAGCTACTACTGTCTCTTCCATTTCACTTAAGAAGTTTTCCTTTTTGTTTTCCTTCCTGTGAAAATGCAAAACTGGATGTCAGCTTCCTCCCTTTCTCCTTATGGGCCCAAACCTGTTTGTGGAGTACCAGGATAAAAAATGTGCTACAACTAACGTTCAAATGTGAATTTTTTTAAATAAATATAGCATCTTGTAAGAGTGGTGACAATATCCCAGTAAAAAAGAATCTGCAATGTTTTAAATAACATTCATTAAGCAAAAACAGAAACAAGGAGAGTTGCTTTTCAAGTTAAATTTTAGTTTTTTTCTAATAGAGCTCTGCCATAAAGGGCAATATTTTCACTAATCCTCTCTAACTTAGTTCCCATGACCACTTCTCTTGACTGACTATATTAGAACCCCAAATTCATCAGTCCTAGGTAAAAGGCAGTCTGAAAGAGTTGCTCTTCTCCTGAACTTTGTTCCACAGTAATATAGTCATAAATAACAACTAATCTGAATATAGATCAAAGTGATTACCTTTAAGATTTTTGCAAATACCACCAATAGATAAAAGTCTGGAACTTTAAAACCACATTAAAGGGTATTAAGTGCTCAGAAAACTGCAAGACAATATATGATTTTACTTCATTATTGTGTCAATAACCTTACAGTACATATTTTTTTTAAGTCTGTAATGCAAGTCATCTAGAATAACTGTCCCTAAGTAAGTTATCAAAGAGTAATAATTATTTTCTCACCAGTGCCATATGTTACACTTCTAACTAGCCACAATGCAGCAGTCTGAGAGTAGACAGTTATAAATATCCTGCAGAGTATCTCATTCCAATGTTGTCTTTCTAAATGAAGGACAGAGCTCTTATAATTGGGGAATGTAACCTCTAGGAAAAGAGGCAAAACACGTCCCCTCAGGTAACTCTGACCCTGTTATTCAATCACTGAAATGAGGCAATATAACTTTCAAAACACCTTTGCACCTGGCAACCACAACATTGCTTTCTATCAGGAAACAGCATGCTTTAAATTGTGCTGGCTTATATGTGAACAAATTAGTATGAAATGAAGCTCATGGAAAAGATGCTACTAACTTGAAAGGTAGAGTAATTTTTAATATAATCTTATCACGTCAGCTCCATAACAGCAGACTTTCCAAGATGACACCATTTTCCTAAGCATATCATAGCAGAAAAATGCAAATTAACTCATTTTTACACTGAAAAGCTGTCACCTCTGAACTGGAAAAGCAGTCATATTGTACAACTGAAGTAAAGGTAAATTAAGGACAGGAAAGTTTTGTTTGCAGTGAAACAAAAAAGAGGATATCTCAAATAATAAGATAGCTATCTGTATCTATTCCTTGACATGGCCACTGAAGGTCAGATTTGTATTTCCTTCTTAAGGTTTATCTCAAATAGTGGTCGGAGGTTCAAACTAGTTTGTTCGGATTTGACATGGAGATCACAATCTTGATTTAGCTTCCTTGATGTAAAATCACCCCTTTTTTTGAATTAAACATTGTCTGAAGCAGTGTTTTTCATTTGCATGAGATGCCCTTGGATCTCCAATAGCCATGAAGAAAACTGGCACCTTGAAGGTTTGATCTTTATCTCTTGGACAAAGATCACACTAGGTTACACACACTTTCATAGTTGAAGCCATAATGTGGTAGGAAAGTCAGAATCCATACCAGGAATCAGAGTCAGTGCCAGTTGATTGGTGACTGTAAATATATAGGGAATGCCAGGGTTGTTTCCCTGATCATATGTCCTTTTCTTGGTGTGCCCTACTGGCCATGGTTGGGAGACTTTTAGTATAAACCAGTATAGCCATTCTGACTTTCTAAATTGTATGCTTTTAGAAAGAAGAAAATATAAATACTCAAGTGTGCAATTCATTTTACCCAAGTTCAATCATTTGAAAGTCAGGCTTTTGGCTTACAGGTTGTTTCTGAACACCCTCTGTAGTCACTGGATAGAGACAATCAATTTCAGAAGAGTCTGTGGCTATTTAGGACAGATAGACCTAGAGTTGTGTTCGAGTGTCCCTTTCTCTCTTCCCTCTACCTATAGAAGCCCAATTTTTATCTAAATTTTAATTGCTGATTTCAATGGCAGCTACATCCGAGCTCATCCCCCAAAAAAAGTATGTGTGTGTCTCCCTGTTTCTTTCTGGTTTAGAGAGCACCTTTTCAATGGAAAAGGCACTATGTAAACATTTGCATTGTGAATATTATCACTTCTGCTACAGTGCTTTTTGTTTGGTGGAGTATTGGTTCTTTTTGGACAAAACAAAGTGAAAATAGTGTTGGATGAAACAACCCTGGAAAAGTAATGTGCAATGTAGTGTAAAAATATTGTACTTCAGAAATTCAGACTCAATTGGGTAAGTCTAGTATTCTTACTATTCCAAGAAGTGGATGTCTATTTAGCATGATAATCAAATTAAAATTATTCATTTCTGACAGCTACATTGAGAGCAAATGAATGACAATTTAATTTATTACACTTTTCTCCATTTGGGTGATACTCATGAGAGTCTGTCTCCACAGTCTGTCAGACAAGCTTGCCCAGAAAGTCCCTGAGACACCAAAAAACAATTTGTAGATCAGACAAAATAAAATAGGCTTCCAGCAGAATGCAGAAGAACTTCTAGGAAAGAGTTTTCCAATTCATGTTTTCTTAATATGGTAAGTAGGTGGAGTTGAGCTAAGATGGAGATCAGTCCAAACTTACAGAATTTATACTTAAAATGATCTTGCTGAAGACTTCAGGGCTAGCAAGTGCGTAGTGGGCTTAAGTTATTTAATAGGTTTAAATGGCTCAAACTGAAACATATAAAATTACCAATATGAAAGTCCTTAAATGCTGATGGAAATGTGAATTATTTCTGTGACTCTGCTCATTCACAGAGTTTTTCTATGCAAAATGATTTTAACCTGAATTCAAGATGTTTACAGAAAGGACCTCCAGGTATCTACTCTGTTTTACAGCAGACGCCTGAGAGATAAAAGCACTAAGAAAAATGGGATATGTAGATATGGCAGACAAAGCACAAACCAGGACACTTGCATTGTGTCTGCAGTCACTGAATTGCATCTCAATGTCAGATTTACAGAGAATGGAAATCTAAGGATAAGACTTGGGTCACTCCAGGGCTGGATTCAGCAGCTGCCCACCAAACAAGACATCTGGGCAGGCAGTGAAAATGACTGTTTCTGAATTTCACCGTAGTAGTTCCCTTAGTTTATTGACTGCTGACAGCAAACTATGTCTTTCTCTTTCATCAGAGAACCTGAACACCTGTACTTATGCAACATTTTGAAAGAAATAGGCTTCTCCAGGTGTCCTTCTGTTGCAAACAGAGCTTTGCTGTAAGCCTGTCTTCCATTCCAACTGCTGTGTCTTGCCTTTGGCTACCTATCTTGGAGCCTGTTCAAGGAAATGAGATCTCCTTCAATTTTCACAGCTCAATAGTTGTCAAGACTCTTTTTTGCAAGATTCACCTTGTACTTAAGAAACTGCCTGAACATTTTTAATTTATAATTCATATTTTTCCTTACGCCACTGCCACTACCCACGCTACTTCTTCAGCATCTAAAACCTAAGATATTTTCTATAAAATATATGTCAATCTAATTACTAGATAGAATTTTATGGCTCATTCTATAAGTGGAGGTATTTTTAGATGATCGCTCTTATTTGTTCCTATTTTAAAGTTTATGAGAAAGAAAACTATTACAATAAAATGTCATATGTATTGGCAGAAATTTACTTACACTTTTAACACGTCTGGAGCTTGTGCTAGATCCCATTTTGTATCTGATCTAAATTAATTCTAATTTAATTTTAACTGAACACTACAGACAAAACTGCAGAAATGCAACAGATTTTGAACACCATGTCTCCGGTACACACTTAAACAGGTGAAAGCCTTTAGGAAGAGACTTCCTCTGGTGCACTGTATCTCATCCTCCAAAGAAGAGCTTTGATTTTTTGAGATGATACTCTAAGTAAGAACTTTTAGACTTCTGGAACATATGACTTTTTCTGTGGGCCTGTCTAATTTCCACTTACAGTTCCCAGCACTCTGAACAGACTACTGTTTCAAGGAAAGTAACTATGCCTCCCATTTAAGCAAATTTTGATGGAGTGCTTCAGGAGATACTGCACGGGAAGGTTACACTACTTGTTAACATGTTGTGAAATAATATGGACCTGTCCTCAAACAGCTCCTGAGAAAAGGAGTGAATGAAGAAAACCAATGTCCTTGAATATGAGTAAGAAGCTCCTGGGTATAACAACAAGCTATTCTGTAATTTGAGGGACACTGATGGGAGCTGTAAATATGTGGCAGGAAAGCACCCCACCTGCCAGTCCTGATTTAGTTGCAGGACTTCACAGAGTTGACACACTGCCCAAGATCAGCTTTGATTTCAGCGCAAAACAAATAGAGTGGTTCAAATGGCAGATCAAATACGCAGGCTTGAAAATACTATTACATTTCACATATTAATGTAGAATTTTTAAATATTCACCTGTAGATATGAGGCATCCTTTACATTCAGTAGAAAGAAAATCTTCAGGAGAGAATTTATATCATCTACCAGCAGTTCTGGTTGGCTAGGGAAATTCCACTCGACTGGAGACTGGCAAATATTGCATCCATTTACAAGAAGGGTTGTAGGGAGGATCCAGGGAACCACAGGCCTGTCAGTCTGACCTCCATGCCAGGGAAAGTCATGGAGCAGATCATCTTGAGTGCTATCACACAGCATACGCGAGACATCCAGGTGATCAGGTCCAGTCAACATGAGTCTATGAAAGGCAGGTCCTGCCAAACTAACCTGATCTCCTTCTATTACAATGTTACCTGTTTAATGGATGAGGAAAAAGCTGTGGGTAGAGTGTACCTGGTCTTCAGTAAAGCTCGTAACACTGTTTCTCACGATATCCTGCTTGAGAAAGTGGCTGTCATTGGCCTGGACAGACACATCCTCTGCTGGGTAGAGAACTGACTGGATGGCCGGGCCCAAAGAGTGGTGGTAAATGGAATTAAATCCAGTTGGAGGCTGGTCACAAGTGGTGTTCCCTAGGGTTCAGTGCTGAGTCCTATCCTGTTTGATATCTTTATCAATGATCTGGATTAAGGGATTTATTGCACCCTTAGTAAGTCTGCAGATGACACTAAGTTGGGCTGAAATGTTGATCTGCTTGAGAGTAGGGAGGCTTTACAGCAAGATCTGAACAGTCAGTATGATGTTCAACAAGGCCAAGTGCCAAGTCCTGCACTTGGGACACAACAACCCCGTGCAGTGTTACAGGCTTGGGGAAGAGTGGCTGGAGAGCTGCCTGGCAGAGAAAGGCCTGGGGGTGCTGGGTGACAGCCGGCTGAACATGAGCCAGCAGTCTAATGGCATCTTGGCCTGTATGACGGAGACCTCATCACTGTCTACAACAGGAGCTTGTGACGGGGTGTGTGTTGGTCTCTTCTCACAAGTGACAAGCAATAGGATGAGAGGGAATAGCTTCAAATTGCACGAAGGAAGGTTCAGATTAGACATCAAGAAAAATTTCTTCACTGAAAGGGTTGTCAGACATTGGAACAGGCTGCCCAGTGAAGGTGATTGGGTCACCATCTCCAGACGTATTTAAAAGGTGGGTAGATGAAGTGCTCAGGGCTGTGGTTTACTACTGGACAGGTACGGTTGGACTCCATGATCTCAAAGGTCTTTTCCAACCAAGCGATTCTATGATTCTATGAGTTCCCTCTTTATTGTAAACGAATTTAATTGCAAAATTCAAACCAACATAAATAGGGTCATGCACAGAAACTTGTGGAAGTTTGTGCCACCAATATCTGCTATTATTCTAATTTATTGAATACATGTGGTATTTGATGATTTGATACCATTGTGAATATGAAGTAAATGTTAGTCTTTCTATGCATACATAGATTTTACTGACTTAATTTTGGTGGATAACTTTAAATATAGACTCTTATAAGTTGACGTCATGAAAGGCAGAATAAAATATAAAGAATAAAAACTTTAAGTGCAAAGTTTTGCAGTGCATTTCAAGGAAGGAAAATATCTACTGGATTAAAAAAACCCCTTAGGCTTCAAGGGTAGTTTTATTGCTGACCTCCTGTTAAAAGTTCAGTCACTTAGAAAAAAAAATTGAAAATTTATTACTAAGAGAGCTGATGGTGGTACATAGTGCTAGATTTTCTACAGTGTTTACACGTCTAGGAAGAAGCTGACAGTGTAGAGTTGTGCTCTTTGATCTAAATGGAAGAGAATTCTATTAAGAGCACAGGAATAGATCAAAATGCTTGACTTTAAAAAAGTAAACCACAGCATTTCATTTGAATACTCTTATTATGTATCCTGTACCTTCCAACAAATAATATAACACTAAATAAGATGTTTCTTGTTCCATTTAAGTTACAGTGTCTCAGCTATAAATTCTACCAATAAAACAGTTTAGATAACCAAAAGCCCTGAAACTTTTCATTCTGAAAACTGACATAATGAAAGTTTTCTATTGCAAATTCCTATAAGAAATGACCTTTTAAAAATGTGTACTTATATGACATGCTAACAGATTAAATAAATCAAGGTCCTGGAAAGGGGCAGAAAGTAATTTTTCTTGAAGGAACATAAAATCACATGTTTTTCTGTACTAATCATGCTTATATGCATTTCAAAATAATTGGAAGTTACTGAGCCGGTATGTAATATGAAATTCATCTATTGATTTTTTTACTTTTTTAAAAAAACTCATACTCAGTATCTTAATTGTTTTCCTTCCATAGAAACATGTGTTTTTACTTGAGATTTTTTCTGATTTTATACTATGAATCAATGCTTAAATGAAAAAATATCAGCAGCCCTTGAATCAGCTTTTTTCTGAGTCTAGAAATTGTTACTTTTTACACCAGAAAGGAAAAGAATATTAAAAAAAAAATGTTTATATCATTAAGTACTGGGGAATGCTGACGGACATAAGGACATAAGTCTTTATTTATACATTAAATTTTTAGTACTGAATGAAAGAGTTTTTAAATTGTTCTAGAGCTCCATGATTTTTTTTTTAGCTTTCACTTCTGATCAGGTTATAGTCTATAGATGCAGTTCTATCTGTCTACACAAAGTTAGCCCTTTGTTTCAGAAACTTTTGTTGCTATTAGTAAATTAAAGAGCTAAAATAGTTTTTAAAGAGTCAGTACACCAGAGAAGACAAATCAACAGAATGAGGACACAAACAGGTGGTAGAAGTAAGCAATATTTTTAATTTTTAAAATTAAAAACTAAATACAAATTTCTAACCCCTCAAATTAAGATTTGTTATAATGTGATTAGGCAATTTCAATAAATAACAAGAAAAGTCAAGCTGAATATTTTATTTTCTATAAGTCTATACATTTGACAGAAGTGAACACGGAGGAAAAAAATTATCTAGGGGTAATAATCTGATTTCTTTTTCAGACAGTAATTCATTTATGCTTGCCACAGGAAATTTTCTGTTTCTCTGCCATGAATATCCCAATATTTCTATAAGAAGTAAATTATATTTTGGCATCAGCTGATTATCAATTTATATCCCAGGGAAAACTAGTCATCTTTAAAATTCTATCTTAAAAACTGCATATCACATTCCTATGAATGAAAAATCCCTAAGCCATGATTAAAACTCAACAGAGACCTGAAGCACAGTACTAAAGTACTGGCTGACTTTTGGTTTTGCTCTTTTCATGAATTTGGTCCAATAAGCAGATGTTTAGAAAAAATATTTCATGTGGACAGCTTTAGAATATTTTTTACTAGGTCAAACTGCAGAACCACAAAAGCTTTCACCTATGTTTCTTCTAAAAAAATGCTTTGACATAAGAAAGTACCACGGTTTTTCTCAGTAACATATTACACTTCAAGCTAGCATAAGCTAGTAATGGAGTTAAGAACAGAAACCCTGCACTTCAGACATTGTGGATATTTCCTTTACCCTAGCCTTAACTACTGTTGCGGTAACTTAAGTGTATTATTTAGCTGTTCTAGCACGTCATATACACCTTTTCCAAGGACCTGCAGGATCAAGTTATGCAGAATAGTTCACATTCACATTATTGAGAGTTTGGCCTCTCTAAAGCTGACTAGACAAGTCTATGCCGTACTGTGCTTGTCTCTGCATCCAAAGTGCTCTTTAGGATCAAGAGGGAGCTAATTGTGGTGCAGGACATCTCTGTAGTCTCTCATCCTTGCAATAAACATCTGAATGATTGTCTCTTTTTTTTTTTTCTCTCTCAGAGAGAACTGTTTAGTTTACTTTAAACAAAGCTGGATACAAAGCAAGAGTTATCAGAGCAGGAAGGCTTTGGAATGAACAGGGAGCAAAATAAATTACACCTAAGTGGATGAGTTCATGCCAACCCACAGACAGGCTGGAACAGGGCTTTCCCAACCACGGCACCACCCAGCAACTGACAAATCAAACTCTTGGACAAGGAGAAAATTTCCTTTGTGAACCTGGTACTCTTTGTAGTCCCAAGGAGGAAAACACTGGGTTGTATACACAAAAAGAAAAAATAAGGAGGGCATGGGTTAGCTAGTAACTTCAACAGCTCAAAGAGGAAGGCTGGGAGAGGTAGACATGGGTCAGAAAAAAAAGAAGACATGAAGCCAATAAAGGAAGCAAGAGAGTTCTAAAGATGTTACTGGGAAGAGAGGGAAATCAAAGGGAATATGAGGTATTGATTAACTGCATAGGAAAAGCTGTAAAGGAGGAAATAGAAGACTAAGGATAGAGGAGACTGGAAAACAGTTGCACTACTCTTTCCATAATTTTGAGCTAATTCCAGTATGTTAACTTATTTTCTCTTTTGTAAGTAGTGGTGAGTGGGCCTCAGCCAGCAGACAAACACCCACCCAGCAGAAAAGTCAGTCCCTTCTCCCACAGGAGAGGGAGGAAATAGAAGGAAGGCAAGAAAATTCATGGACAAGACAATTACAGTTTAATGGGAAAGAAAAAAAACCTAGGCACAAGCAAGGCAAAAAGAGGAACTCTTTCACTACATCCTTTATGGAGGCAGATGTACAGCTACTTCTGGGCAAGCAGGACCTCAGCATGCACAACAGTTCCTTGGGAAGACAAATACCATCACTACAAACATTCCTGCATCCTCCTTCTTTGCTTACTTTCTTGCTGAAGACAAAGTCAGACATTAATACCATGTTTTCTGTTCTAACCATGACATGTGGAACATCCCTCGGTTTTGTGCGTCTGCCCTCCTCCCTGTGACTTCTCTCAACTTCTTGTCAACTCACTTTCTAGGAGGGATAGTGCTGGGGGGCAGAGAGAAAGCCTTGATGCTGTGTGAGAACTGTTTAGAAATAACCAAAACTTTGTTAAGTTACCAAAAACATTTTACCCATAAATGCAAACCACAGCAGCATATGGGCTCTTACGAAGAAAGTTAATTCCATCGAAGCCAGACCCAGCAGATTTGAAAAAAATGGTCTGTACTTGTAAGGTATGTGTTTCTAATAACTGGTTTTAACTGTTAGTAATTATTTTATTAGTTTAAGTGGCAGGGGTCTATCCTGTGTTTCTAAAGATCTAGATCCACTGACAACCTAGAGTTTTATATGACATATAATAATTTCCAAAGGATTGATATGAAGGAAAGAGTTAGCGTGCCGATTAGAAAACTAGAAAAGCAAAAACATAAAAAAACATAAATTGAAACAGTGCTGCAAATAAACTGCAACTTATAATAATTAAAAACATTTTCATAATTAATCTTCCTTTGCCACCTTGAGCGGAACATTTACAGAGTGAAGAAATGGGGTTGTTTCTGATTCCCGCTCTGCCAATAAATGTAATTTTTTTCATTATTAACAAAAGACTATTGGGTTTGTATTGGCTGAGAATACAAGGCCTCAGGACTTGTTTGCGTTTGTCCCAGCCTACACTTCTTTTAGGTATGATGCCAACCAGACAGGTTTGGTTTGAGTTAGTTTTAATTTATAGTGACAACAACTGCACACCGAACTACACATATAATAAAAAGTGATTCACAAGTGTGTAAACAGAGCATGATAAAAGAGGTCCCATACTGCCAAAGAAAATTATGATGGTCCTCACAGGAGAATAAACTTGATAAACTAATGTAGAGGTAACAGAAAGAACAGAAAATTGAATGACTGAGAATCAATAAAAAAAAAATAAATGTATGTAGACAGTATTAAGAAAATGTATACAAATATACCCAAGCAGAATCTAAGATCATGGGAGGAGGAAAGCCTTACCACCCACATCAAACTCGTCCTGCAGAAGAGCTAAGGAATCTGACAATTCTCTCCAGCCTTTCTCCTGGAAGAAGGCTGCTGCCATCATCCTTGGGAGTCTGGGAGGGAGAGCACATCATGAGACAGAAGGATTAGCTACTAAAAAGGGTTTTCTTTAGAACTATTTTAATATGTTATTGGACAACAAACCAGAGGACTGTGGTAGCTAGACAAAGAAATATTCCTTGCTGTATTAGACTGTCAAATCAGACCAACGATGAAATCTTGTATCTACATGTGTATTGTGTGTTCCCCTTTCACTAGTAAGAAGACTTTGAGGGTAACAGAAAAGATGTTGATGAGGCTATGTCCCTCACATAAGAGTTCAAAGGGAAACATCTGCTTCTGGGAAGCTGGAGGAGGATCTCCCCACAATGCTTCATCCAGCTCTACCCCTCTTTCTCACCTTCCTTTAGTAGACCTGGTCACAGCTAGAGCATAGCTACACAGCCTTCAGGCAGCACACACTGCTACGGATTTGGGAACCCTCTCTTCTAATTGTTCAAAACCAGAATAAGAATCAGCATATTAAAAATATTAAATACTTTAAAAGACTAACCCTGCAGCATCTTCATCTAGATCAAAAAAATTATTGTGTTTTGACTTTGCTTTTTCAATACCTTTTTTCTCATCTATAATACCTGAAAATTTCTTACCTATATTTTGCAACTTCAGAAGCTTCAGAAGGTTTAATATTATAGAAGACAATTTGAGAAAATTAATATCGTACTATACAAGTCGCAAACAGAGCAATGCAAAATCAAATTATTGAGAGATCTATCCATTCTAAATATGGAATTTAGAATGAGTCCTTCAGAATAAAACAATATATTATCCATTATCATAAGGGAAGTCAAAGCTATCAGTTATTAACCATATTAGTTGATAGCTATCACAGAGCTGTTATTACAAGGGAAGTCATACACATAAAGTAAGCAAATGAAACCAATCTTAAATCTCATGAAGAATGACTTTGCAATCTGAAGCTTTTTCTAAGCAAGATTTGTCTTTGAATCCACTCTTTTGTTAATGAAGGCAAGAAAACCTGTACTTTTTTCTGGACTACTACACTGCAATTATTTTATGTGTCTTGGCTGTATTATAAATGCCATTAACATATTTCACAGTGAAAACTTATTACTAGTTTGACTTGAAATATATACGGACATTTTCAGAATATGTTACCATGTACCATTTGGTTTTTTCTACCGCAGTATTATTATTTATTCAGGTTTCTTTAATTAGTGGCAAGTGATCTTTCCATGATCAGAAACTATAAAATCTTGTTTAAAAAAAAATCTACTAGGTAGAAACTCTCTCTGAGAGTACTTTCACACATATAAATCATATTCTTGCTGTGTTATCAAGCTGTGTCCTAGATGATAAATTCAGTCTCTTTCACAGATAAGAAGTTTTCCTGCTCAGCAGTTCTAGATAGGTCTATGACCTCTGAAAATGCTTGTCTCTTAAGTCTGGCACAGACAAAAAGTACCCTTAGATTTACCTTGGAGAAATACCGCAGGCCGCGATTACTGATTTTTGTAATGCTTCTGATACATTGATTCAAAGAACAGGTTATTTCCCAAAATGGAGATGCCATTTTCATACAATAACTTTGGTCTCTAGAAAAATACGTTGTGACTCAAGGGATCTGAACTAAATTATAAACTCCAGAACACTGCAACTGCAGGCAGTCTTGGACATGTAGCTGGGAAGAAAGTAGAGCAAGAGAAACAGTTTAATCTATCTACCAATTGCCATGAGACATGTTTTATACAATGCTTATAGCAGAGCTGGGTACTAAGCTGTGAAGGGTATGTATCCAGGAGAAGCTGGATGCATGGCCAGTCCCTGCACTGGCTAACTCAAAGAGCAAAGAAGAAAATGTTAATGGGATCTTAAACCTCCTTGGTGGAAAAGAGAAGATGAAGAAAAAGAGGAAGCGTAAAGGCCCAGGCTTCTGAAACAAACTGCTTTGAAATTTCTGGCATAAGAATTTTATTCAGATCAGTTAATCAGCTCCTTTGGACAGTAACACAGAATTTATCCTGTCACTTATAATTCTATCCAACAGGTTCAAGGGGTCAGGTATCCTTTTTGGTCCTCATTTTATGAGGTGATTACCCACCAGAAATGGATTTCCCTACCTAGTTCTCTTCTCATTTTTCACTTCTGTGAATCCTCTCCATGGCTGTTACTGGTGATTCCTGCTATTTCCAGTGCCAGGCTCCTGTTCCTTGCTGCTGTTCTTGCTGCAGTTAGGCATGGAAAAATAAGGCTATGCCTACTCTTTGCAAATAATTAAGCTTGCATGAAAGGAAAAAGTCAATTCCCTTACCTATTTCTCCTTCTAAAGCCCTCCAACTTCCAATAGTTACTTTACCATTCAAACCCAGGAGACATCACTGCTACCCTACCTGACCCAACAAGTAGACTCTTCTGTAACAGCTACAATTAAAGTAGTTTCACAAAACTATACCATTTAGAGAGGAAGCAGATTCTAGTAGCTCTTACCTAGTTACCTTTGTCTGAAAAGCTCAAGCTTTCACTTATAGTTCTTTTCCAAGCCATAATTCTGCTTTCTTTTCCAGCTGTCTTCTGTACCAAACAAGGATTACACAATGCCAATTATGTAATTAAATACCTTACCACGTACACATTTGCAGAAAACCTGAAGAATTTACAAGATCAACTAAAGAGGCTGGTTTAATAAAATACATTTTTTCCCTTTACAATACATTAAAAAAAAAATAAAACTCCACCAGATTTAAAGTTAAATAAGTAACCTCCATTTGCCATTTTTTATAATTTCAATGACTTTATTTTAACTGACTTAAATAAGATCCTAGGAAGCATGTGCCTTGAAAGACAGACAGACAGAAAGACAGCCAGAAAGTCAGCAAGAAAGATAAAAATCACATAGCTATAACATCATTCCGCCATCAAGATCCGAAACCTGAACTTTTAGCCATTTTGAGAAACAAGACCGAACATGTTAGCTAAGAGCAAGTAAAAATTCAACCGAGAGAGAAGCCTTAGATGTAGTATGTGCCTGGGGAGAACAGTGAAGATTGATCTACATTTTCTCTTTTCCATCTTCAGAAGGAGAAGTCAATGGTGAGCCAAAGGGTCTGGAGAAGTCTGGAGGAGCAGGATTGTGAAGACAAGCATGCAGTGAGTACCCGGGAGAAGGACTCCTGTCATTTGCACTGTCAGGTGTCCTAGGACCTCCCAAGCTCTCTCACGCTCCCTGAAGCAGCAGGATCAGTGATGAGACCTTGGTTTAGCTCTTTGGGGCATTTGTTTTCTGGTCCATACCCAACACTTGCATGGTGTATGCCAACAACTTGAGGAAAATGACCATTCCTTAAATTAACTCTGAGAAAAAGACTGAACCAAATGTTGTGGGACAAGGAAAGGACACATCCTCAATTTAAATACTCTCCCATGAATACCAAAAGTCCTGATGCACACACTGGAGAAACATTAACTTCTCAAAAATAATAAGCATTCAAATCCTTTAAAATTAAGAGTTTTCTGTAATATAGAGTATGCTGCTAGCTAGCCATCCTGCCTCCAGTTTAAAAAACTGGGTCTATATTCTATATTTTTGCTCTTCCCTTAATTTTTTTTCTGTGTTGTTGGTGTTGTTTTTTCTCCTTAATACATTTACTAGGATATCCTTCCCTTCCTCATTCTCTTCTCAGCCTGCACTTTTAAATGAAACTGAATTATAGTAATTTGCTTTAGTAGAGAAGATGCCATCCTCTCAAATTCCTCTTTTTGTGTCTTGCGTATATGCACACATATGAACAAATTTTTACCTTAATAAAACCACATTAAAATAATATATTTTTCAAGTATTCATATATGATTGTTTCCACGAAGTAAAACAGTATTGTGTAATTCTGACATAACCTAAGAGACTCAGAGACAGCACATCTCTGAGTACAAGACTATGTTTTTCCTGTGAAAAGAAACAATAGCTACTAAAGAGGATACATGCGAAACATTTACATCCAAGCACCAATATTTAAAGGAAAGAGCTAAAAAGAGGATAGGAAAAGCTCTTCCCCATGAAAACTCATCCAGAAACAGCAAGTAGTTATCAGAAATCCTCCTTACCTCCACTGCAGCCAAATGCAGCCACAGGCAGGCAGAGGAGACCCAGAAAGTTGACTCTTGAATCAACTTTCCCCTCCATAAGTCTTTGCAATACAAAAATGGCATGACCTGAAATGAATGGCACCAAATCATGTCTTCATTATTGTAAAATCTCTTGTAAGAGATGAACAACTGCAGCAAAATATGACTATTTTTGTCTGGCACTATGAAAACTATTCTCAAGCTCCATCTGGTGGCAGGAAGCTGGCCCTTAAAGTCCTGTTCTGACACAGTATGGAAGATAAACCTCCTGCATATAATTGGTCTAATTTGTAATACTTTGCAACTGAATGCCCAATATTTGTGGAAATGGAGCAAATTACTGTGTTTTTAGTTTTGTCAATATGAGATGTCAACAGTGATTCTATAGATTGTGCACAAAAGATTGACCATTTTATTTTCCAGTTCTAAATAAAATGTAGTCTTCCATAACACACAGAATGCACACCAACTCACAGAATGAAGTTATAGTCTTGGCTGTTAACAGTAACATAATAGTTTCACTGCTACTTTTTAGAAAATCACAGCAATTCTTAGTAAAGTAGAAAATGGTAACTCATTCAATCTCAACTTCCCTGTATAAATGGACACTTCATCCTCTGATATCGAAGACGTTTCAGGATCCTTCTGGAGTCACAACCTGAGAGTTCTCTGAGGTAAATTAATTTAATGTAGCACACTGTGAAATCTGTGCTGCCTTTTAATAAACAATCTTTAACAGCAATGTGTGAATTTTATGGTTGGGTTTTGAAGATTACAAGGAAATACCTATACCACAAAAAAACACTCCCATGTGATTGTTATTCTTTCCTCTGACCACAAAGGTAAGGAAGTAGCAGGGCTCTCTCTCCACATCAGCACACCAACCCGTAGCAACCTCAAGGAGCTGCAGTAATACAAGTCTGCTCCAGAACAACAAGGAGGAAATAAAACAAACATTGTGCATCATCTTTGAGTGCTTTGAAAGATGAACAAGCTATTACAAGTTCTCCAAGTATGCTATTTTCCAAAGCATGTTACAATCCAGGAATCAGGCAAGAAACTCAATCTTATCTTCAAAAGCTTAGAAAAATGTTTTGTATTGTTTCCCTTAAGTCTATGTGAGCTTGTTTTGAGGGTTTTTGTTGTTATTTTGTGGTAGGGTTTTTTCAATCCTGTAAGGTGACTGCGCACCCTACCTCTTTTCCCCTCCCAGCATCATATTAGTATTTATCAGCCAATAGTATCAGTACTCTGCACTACAGAGTGAGCAAGCTAATGCTTCAGTAAATTGTTGCTGCCTCCTGTTACATCTGTTCTGCTCTGTTCACTAATTGCCTGTCACAACCACTGAGCCATGGTGCCAGCCATGCTGCCACTTCCTCTTTGGTCAGCTTGTCGGCTCCTATTAATCTGAGCCCCGTTGCTTTTTTCACAGCCAATGTTTTTGCACTCTAGGTATAATGAAAATCTATTACCTTGGTGTTATATGAAAGTGCCAAAATTATAATTCAAAGGAGAATAAAGTTAATGACTTTTTGTGTGAAAGTTGACGTTTCTTACCATAGCAAAAGATTATTTTCCTTGATACAACTTTGCTTTCAGGACTATATATATCTTTACATATCCATTGCTATATTATTATCATTATTAATTTTTATTATTGTTATTATTATTAAGTAAAAGGAGCTTCTATAATCAAACTTTATGAAGACAACAAACAAAATCTGAGCATAAGAAACAGTAATACCTAGCATATGACAGTTTAAAGACAACTCAGAAGTACATTACTGATTTTTGTGCTGAATTTTGTCAACTTCTTCCCTTGGTGAGAAAAGCAGTTGATTTGAAACTGATTTAGATTTGATAGATTTGACAATTCTTCCAAAACTATTATTTTGTCCATATTTTAATTCAGTAGCCTAGAGAGAATACTTGATAGATAACTGGAGGTGTAGACACAAGGAAAAGATAGGACCATCATGACAGATAAATGATCCCAGTGCCAAGAGATCCTTGACTGCTGTCAAGTGTTTTGTAAGCACCATGGAGACTTTTAAAGAAGGTTTTATATTTGCTATTGTAAAAAATAAACTCAAAGATGCATTTAACAAAAATGAAAAATATAAGCCTGCTAATATTTGTAAGAAGCTCCTTCAAAAATACATAAGAACATCACTACAGCAAAAATATCAGACACATGAGTTGATAGCTTAACTGTACTGGATAGTTTGTAGGTAGTACTGAGAAAGCCTATGGAAAAGCTTGAGAGATAAGGAAGATAAGGAAATTATTTCTCAAAAGAGAAGACCAAATAAAAGAATGTGAGAGAGAACAGATTCTGGAAAAGAGCATACAGATGGATATGGAGAGTTACTTCCTAAGGATTAAACACATGAACAAAATTACCACAGTAAAAGATGTTACCAAGTATCCATCATACTATCTGTATGCATTTTTTTTCCCCCGCAAGCTCCAAGATAAATATGAGATATTTTTTCTGTGTTTCATGCAACAGTGTTCTCACCAGAATAACTTCTGATTCCCAACAAGTTCCACAAGGTAAGGCATACACATGGATCATTACCTCTGAGCACCTCAAATGTAGCAGAGCTGCAAGTATATTGCCCTGAAATGGTTTGTCGTGTATTAAACTTTTAACAAAATGTAGACATAATATGTCCCTTAAGGAAGTTGAGAGCTCAAGGTGACATGTAAGTTATAGGACTGAGAGACAGAGTGATGTTCTAACAAGTAATTAAGAGTGGCTGTAGTAGATCTTTTTTTAGAAGAAAAATACAATTTAATTTTTTAAATTATGCATAGGGAAAAAATAATAGAAATATCATTTCAGAATACATAAAAGTTGCTTCAGAAATTTCTAAGTGTGCCTTCATATAGGAATTGAAGTGCTAAAGCTTTGGGGGTAGGCGTGTGCTCCCAGGTCATACAAAGCAGAAGGATGCTTTCCCCAGCCAGTCATTCTTGGCTATGTGTACTATCGGCTGCCTAGGACTGTCCCTGGCCTTGCTGTGGCCTGAGTGAATTAGCATGCTCCTAAATGATTCCTGGGCACAGTTCAGGGATTAGGGTGGGCAAGAAACCTTTACCAGACTTGCTTGCAAAGCAAGAGATGAATGTTGTATTTACAGGCAGGTTTATGCCTGTTTTGACCTCAGTGCCGGAGAATGGCACAGAACATCTTTAGTTTACTGGCAGGTATTTGTTCTCAGACACCTAATACAGGGGAAAGACATTTTCCCTGTTCATCCTTCTCCCCCAGGCCACGCCTACGAGCAGGGAGTTCTGGCACTGATATTTCAGAATTCTCAGCTCTGTGCAAAGCCCAGAGAGCCCTGCATTTACCCCGACAGCAATCTGCCTGACAACTAGCCCTTTCCAGTCTGACATAGATATACAAGACCTGGGGTATAACCGTGACTCCAGGAGTAAAGACTGGGGTAAAGACTGCAGGGTTATTTTGAAAGTCTCTGGTTTTTAGTGATTACTGGAGTTTCTTGCTCCTTCTATTAAGAATGAGATGACTTTACGACCCCTCTTTATTTGCCCAACAATAAAAAAAAAACAAATATGTGAAAATTATGTGGTTAGGGGTCAAATGCTAGTAAGGAATTTTGGAGTCTGGGAAACAGCTGTCCAGTGGTCATGCCATTACTGACAAGGTTAGCATGCATTTTGATACTCTGCAACAGTGGTGTGAAAAAAAAAAGAAAGAAAATGAAATCCAAACCCTATAGCATTTATAAAAAAAAATACAAAAAACACATCAAAAATATTTACATGTGCATAATTATTGTGTCATATAAATTTCTGTTTGAACTTCTGATACAAAGCACATACACATACACAAAAGAAGTAAGCTGAAAAATGAGCATTTTCAGGGTCTTAAGATGAAATAAGGCTTATTTTATAAGTAATGAATCCTCTAGAGAAGAATCTCATGTGAATGAAAACTTAATGGAATAGTAAAGAAGAACAAGTTGCAAGATATGACACTTCATTTCTGGAGGACCTGGGAGATCAATACCTTGGTCCGTGTAATGTTATCCACATCTGTGTAATATCTATTCAGAAAGCATGACCTGAAGAATGAGTTGACGCGCATCACATTTTCTCTCAAGTAACTAGGATGTAATGCAAAATCTGCAGACAAGATCATTGATTTTTCTCCCCCTTTAAAAAATGTGATATTGTAATGAAATTTAACTGAAACATAAATTCAATGAAGTTACAGTTGCGTTAAACTCATGCCTGTGTATTTATTAATTTAAATTGGCGTGTATGTTGTTTTAAATCTTTCCTTCATTCTGCTTTGACAGTTGAAAAAGAATTGTGTTATACCGGGAAAACTTGATTATTTTGGTCACTGTGTTCTCGTGCATTTTGAAAAGTAGAATCCTCAAATATTGTCTTTCCTATTTTGCTGGTTAAGCACTTAGATTGCCACAGCCCTGGACTGAAATTGTTCAGGACATGATGAAACTCTGGATTTCCATAAGTTTTATCAGCCAATCAAAATTCAGGCAAGGCAGCCAGTATATTAGAATGAAATGCCAATTACAACACTCTTCGCTGTTACAGGTTTCTGAGGATGACTGGGAAGCAAATGCATGATGGTTGAAGAAATTACTTTCTTTGTAGTTTAGCTGTAATGCTGACAACCAGCAAAGGGAGAAATCTTATTTTCTCTTCAATTTATTTATGGGTCTGCACATCTGTGCAAAGCTCAGACAACAAGACACGCTTCCTTAAACAGGCCAAGGTACCCAGCCAATTCCCGCAGTAACATACCTTGCTACTATTTTCAATAGGATGCCTTTCCGTGTAAGAATTACTTCTAGTAAAAAGAGAGCAATACCTCTAAAATTTGTTTCTCTTGCACAAATTCCTTCCACAATATTTGTTCTCAGATTGAATTAACATTATCTTAGCTAGAAATTAGGCTTTCTCTCTATTTTAATGAGATCTTCACAAAGACAGGATGTTAATCTGGAATGACCTTACTATGACACCTCTTAATTATTGATGGCAGCAAATGAAATGTGAGTGGACACAGAACAAATTACTTCATTAGTAATATAGTCTAAGAACTGTAATAATACCCAAGGACTGTAACCCACATTTCCAATTCACGGGCCATTTCATCTCATCATTTAACTCCCACAATGAGATTGCACTATCCGTGTTACCTTACAATATATTTACTTGTCACATTATAAGCATATGCTATTTAGCAGCTTATAGTAGGTTCTACTAATTGTGTAAAATATTGCCTTCACTTCCAAACACAGAAATATCAATAGATATTAAAAATGTGATGTGGCTGACGATATTTTAAAAGCATGATGTGGCTGAGAACATATGAGAAGGCCACATTAAAACCTAGATTTGCACTGAGAGATCCCTATGATTGTCAAGTACCTTATTCAAAAGTCTAATTTTTCACATTAGTAACATGGCATCACAAGCCTCATTGAAAAATAAAAATGTTAATATCAGCTATAAACCTCATCCAATAATTGTAAAATAAGTACAGAGTTTGGGTTCAGAGTCTGCTATTCACATAATTGCTGCTGAAATGTGAAAAATGTAATAGTAAATCTTCCTGGAAGATAATTTTGTGTATGTGTGGCACTGTGTAGCTTTGTATAAATAACTTCCTTTTAAACGTAATTATTAAATGAAATACTTCATAGCTCACCACAACAACAAAGGCAAGCACATAGGAAACAGGAAACAATAGAATCAAGCTCCCTTTGCAGCTTCAGTTTAACATTTTTGCACTTATAGTAAGTCCTTAAATAAAATTATGTAGAAAATGGTGACAAATCCAGAAATGCTAGTTATTTTTCATGTCATCCACAAATTGTATTTGCTTTCATGACGAGTCTGCTTTTTTTGTTCAATGTCCAGGCTGTATCTATCAATATTCAATATCTATCTTTATGTGTTTCAAAATGAAATCTCATTAAAAGTCTGTTGGATCATAGGACCACAGAGGAGATCTGGACCAGCTGATACATAATGTAGATGTGTCCAGCGCACTGGAGAGGGATGTTGTGCTGGGAAGTGAGTCATCCTGCACCACCCAGCCTAGGACTCAAGAAAACAAATCCCTGAGCAGGGGCTTTAGTACCATTGGAAGTGCCAGGATCAAGCTCATATTGATTTAGAGAACGCAAGAATGGTGAAAGTACTCATTTTTTGTTTAATCAGGTCTACGCACATTGATTCAGAAAGAAAACATTTTAAAGTGGCTTTCATCCTTTAAAGCAATGCTGTTAGTGAGATCAAAAGCAGCATGAGTAATAAAGGTTAGCAGGAAAAATGTAGATAAGTAATTACACAAAAATCTATACACCTCCACTCAATCTCATTTGAAAACATTCTGGACAATTTCTTGCAATGGACATCCCTCTCTCTCTCTATTGGGGGTAATAAACCTTGGAGATTCAATGAAGGAAAGAAGGAAATGAGCCACTTAGTTCTATTAACTATTCTAACCTGACATGTATGGAATTATATAATAGTTACTATTGAAAGGTAGAACATATTGTTTGGATAGAGTAAAATGGTCAGGCAATATCAAACTACTAACATTAATTTCAAAACCGACTGTAATCTCTTAGCACTACCAATTTTAAGAATCTTGCCAAGTCACTGAGGAAGCTGAATCAACAAAAATGAATTTTTGATTGATTAGAAGTAAGCCATGGCATTCCATTCTTTCAAACATAGAGATATTGAGGTTATTGAAAGGTTATTAAATATATTCTGCTGTGTATGTTTAAGTGCCACCTTAATCTCATTGACAGTATTCAAGAATAATGGTTTCTGCTATAGCTTATGAAGATTTTGAAGCACAAG
This sequence comes from Neomorphus geoffroyi, assembly GCA_033558235.1. Classification (NCBI taxonomy): domain Eukaryota; kingdom Metazoa; phylum Chordata; class Aves; order Cuculiformes; family Neomorphidae; genus Neomorphus; species Neomorphus geoffroyi. Next base: position 15,399,338 of record JAUMJM010000005.1, read on the forward strand.
CTCCTTATTTAATGACAAGTTTATATTGTGAAGGTCAAAAACCAAAAAAAGACTGAATTCAAAATACCACCACTTGCAGTTGAGTGTGTGTCTCATTTCTACCAGTGTTACTCAGACTGCTAGTAAGCACTATAAGCTCTATATCTACCGTATAAAGTCAAGCAACAAAAAATTTTGAAATTTAGAAGCATCATTCAAAATGCTTCACGCAACCTGAATAGGGTCTACTCACTGCAGGATGTCAGAATTTGGCCCTGTCTAAGTAGATATCAGGTTGGTAAAGGCAGTTTCAGATAATAAACCTATCTCTGTGCAAGGTTATAAAAATCCTATTAAATATCACTCTGATCCTCAGGTACAATAAGAAATTAATAAAAATAAAAGTCAGAATTGAGTATGTAGAAGGGAAAATGTCCCATAAATGAAAAATGACCCAGGACTTACAGGCCTTGAGTCATTTCTCTAACAGCTGCAAAAATGTCAACAGCAGTAAAACATAAAAAAGCCAGCAGTGATTTCATTAATAGTACTCTGCTATACTGCAGAGGGTATTGTGCTAGCATACACTCAAAGGACAGACGTTCCCTTTAAAATTCAAATACGTGAACTGGAACTTTTCCTTGGTTTCAACTTACCTGCTGTTACCCACACAAGTGAGACTGGCCAACTGGAGATCATTAATCCGTGGTCTCTCCGAATCTTTCATTTTCTCAGTGAGTGGAGCACAGCATGCTGGAGCACATTCTGCTAACAGCAAGAGCATCAAAGAGCCCAGAGACTCTGGAGTAATGATTGCTGTTTATGCTAATTCTGCACTTACAGTATCAGTCGAAAAATATCCACCACAACACCATGGGCTGAGAGCTACTGTATGTGTGTCCTTGAGCTTTTTTATTCTCCAAATGTTAGCGCCTCTGGTTAATAATTTAGCCTGCCTTTAAAGCAGACTCTGAAAAATGGAAAGCAAATACACTGGCTGTGAAAGTTAAAAAAAAAGTTAAGACACTAAATGAGGACTCAGCAAATCTGGGTTCAATATTTAGCTCTTTTCATAGAAGCACTGACTGACCCTGGGCAAACCAATAGAAAAAGTGTGAGAAAAGCACTTAAATGAGGCATGAGGACACTGTCTCGTGTATTTAATAGCAAGGTGCCTGAGCAAAGAGGTTATCTCTTATTGCCTGCAAGTATGACACATACATCAGGGCATCAGCCGAGACTTGTAGATGCTACTTTAACACAGCTTTACACTATAGCAAAGGTCAAGTGATATTTTGGGATGCAATACATTTAACATCGTAATGTCCAGACTGCCTGAAAGCAGTAGAAAACTCACAGATGTCTATTCACAGCGTGAAAAAGAGATTGCTGAGACACAGGGCTGACTGAAGGGCTCCGGCCACACCTTTCCCTTACCAAGGAGCTCTCCCATGTAACACCAAAAATCCAATATGCTGATAGAGGGTAAAGTAATCAAAAAGTTGAATGCCTGAAGAACTGAAATCCTAGCACAACCTGGAAGGATTTCTAATGGCTAAGATCTCATTAAAAGATAGCGTTTGCATGTAAAGCCAGACAATAGTGAGATAGGCCTCGTAGGTTGTGATTGACAGTGCACATGCACTCTTCATCCACTAGAGACCTGCAGGTTTATGGTTCAGTTGCCAAGGACACGACACTGCTTAATTTTAAACTGCAGAAATGCGGCACAATACTACCATTTCCTTCTCTTGTTTTAATTCCAGCAGAGGTGACCTTATTCCATCAGGATATCGACAGTGAATGTGACTGCTTCAGATATTGTTATTGAAGTTAATTTCTGACAGAAAAGTCCCCTTGTCCTTCTAGGCAGCAACAACTGCTGAATGTCAACCTAGGCCTGAACTAAATATTGCAGAAGTCAAGTCTTGTAGTGACAGTTTGACAGGCAGAAGGTACATTTCATTATTCTCTCTTTTGTGTGATATGTCAAACAAGGATAAAGACATCATTAAAAAATAAAATCTGTATTCAGATTATCTACTATAGTTGCCTAATTTAGACAGAGAGTACTGTCTGTATTTGAAGTCAACCTGGTAATTCTAAATAGCAGATGGTATAATATTCTCATCTTTTGGGTTTAGACCTCCAAATATTTCTGTGATTTACTTTGGTATGTACTATAAATTATCTGAATAAAAATGTGAGTTAAATTTAAGAGTTTTCTTTTCAAGGGACCCAGAAACCGCATAATGGAAATCTTTAAAGAGATGAAAGTAAACAACCCTATTAACTCTAGAGTACACTCTCCAGCTGATCAATCGAACTTCAAACTATTAACATCACTTTAAGACAAACCCAAAATGCTTCAGAATTTTTCAAGAAAAGACACAGGGAAGGGTATTGCATATCCCAGATGAGTGGTGGTTTTCACTATCAGAGCTTTGACGATACTTTATTGAACGCGTGCCTCTCTGGTTCTCTTCCTTAACCTACATTGCCCTCCCCAGCTTTATTACTGACACTCCAAAAGAGAGAGAATTAAATATTAAATAGTTGATTTACATAAAAACACACATCTTTCACACTTCTAACTTCTAAAACTAGGAAAAAAATATTTCCATTAAATTCCACAGACACAGAATCCAGTATTTGTGTCCCAAACTTTTTCCAAATTTTCTCAATCAATGCTAAGAAATGAATCATCTTATAAACAATCTGAACTTCAGTTTAAAGTAAGTTTTCTTATATCTTTTACTTCCATTTGAGCATTACCCACAGTATTAGTAATAAAATCTGCGACACTAAGATTGTAAAAAACACACTCTACAAATGCCAAGATTTTCAGTTGTGGAAGAGTGCTGAAGATTACAAAACTAAATAGGTTAATCAAGAAGACATTTTTCACATCTTGTCAATAATGGACTGTCCTTCCATGATGGACAGACAGCTAATAGATGAGGTACAGGCTACCTAGTTCAATCTCCTCGTTTTGCAGTTATGTCATTATGCCTTTAAAGTAAAATAGGTCATTTCCTGGTATGATCAGCAGAGAAAAACAGACAGAGATTTTATCACTAGACTTACGTGTTAAGATCACTACTTCTCCACTAAGTGTCATTTCTTGCTCCAAAACATCAGGAGTAATTTTAACACTTTAATAAAAGAATCTGCAAAGGAAGGATACATATATGTCATACAAATGCAAAAAGTAGAAGTGAAATGTTTAGTTAAAATCCCTTTTCCTGACAAAGTCAAGGCTCCTCTATTTCACATTATCACTTTTACCTGACAGGAGACAAAGTTTATCCCAGTTAAGTTCAGATACTGAATCATCACTGAAAGTCAATTAGTCTTAAGAAAATAAACAAAATTCAAAGCAAACTGGCCTTCTCATTACTTCCTTAAAAAAGGCTCATCAGAACTTTAATGCCTCTGAAGTTGTGAAAGAGTAGCCCACAATAAATATCCTGGTGTCATGCTTTTATTTACTTTAATCACTGCTCTTCATGATCTGTGAATATTAATGTTAAAAACTGATATTTACATATATGAAGGTATGTGTCTGTGTGTGTATGTACATGTATACATAGATGTGACTACCTCGCATAGTCTATTATTATTATAACATTTTTTAATGTGACATCTTTCAGTGATAAAATAAAATTCTCTCCCTCCAGATGAGCAACTAAACCCTGAAATTCCTTCGAATACATTCTTCCTATACAACAAAAGACTCAAAATAAAACACTAAAAGATATAATGGAACATATTTCATTGAGCTGTAAGGTGCTTGCAATGCAAGTTAATAAACTATAGGAGAATTTGATCTTGAGATATGTTAGATAGTTTTCACTCTGTCTAAAACCTTTAGTTAGATTCAAAGACAGTCCATTTTGGTCTTCTTCAATTTCAAATAATTCCCATGTACTGTCAGTATATGACCTTTAAAGATATTAGAGTGACTGAGACATAATAATTGCTTTACTATTTTCTTACTCTCTTAGCTAAAATAGAATGAAAATTTTGCAATCTGTTTCAAATAGGCAGTATCTTCAGTCTCCAGTATTCTCTAATTTTTTACTTTTACCAAAGGAGGAAAACATTGCAAAGGTATTTATATGGTAAAGATCCTAATGCTCATTCACTCGTGACATCATTGAAAGCCCTTGAAAACACCATAGAAAGAGGATCAATGAACACTGATAAAATTCTTCAACCATCCTCCAAGCCCTAGGGGAAGTTCCCTTTCTCAATGATAGAAAAGCTATATGAACATCTATCTTTCCTGCTGATCGCTCAAGTAAATCCTCTTTCACATTTGCTAAAACTTGAAAACCTGCAGTTCTTTTAATAAATTGCTGCTAAATAGGAAGAATAATTTATTCCTGAAAGGACTTGCTTGTAGCTATTCTGAGCTGCCCCCAAATATTGTGGCATAGCCATACTATGTCCTTCTACATTATCCCTGCTTTATATACCTCAAATATTAAAAAAAAAGGAAACCTGTCCAGTCTTTTATCATCCAGGGCTTTGCAAACCTAGTTTTAGCTTTCATTTGCTTTTATATTTCCCCTGGATTCCACATGTTTCATATTTCTCTGCCAGCTATACAGATTACTCAAACAACTAAATAATATATATGTTCCCTAAAAGGAATGAGGAAAGGTCACCAGTCTCTCCTTAGCCCATCTCAACTTTCCAGCCAGGTAGCATAAAATTCCTAATGTATTTCTTTTTCCAGGAAATAATCTTTACTCTTTCCAACTGAAACTATATGACTGAGAAAGCAGCAAAGGAACTACGAGTAATTGATAGCCTATAAGCTTTTGTTAAACCGAGAAGGGCTCAGAGAATATATACTCTGCAGAAATTTTCCCAATTTTTACCCAATTTTCCTCTATAAAATTCTGTGGTGGATTGACCCTGGCTGGATTTCAGGTGTCAATCAAGCCATTCTATCACCAGAGATAAAGGGAGAGAAAATATAATAAAACCTTATGGGCTGGGATAAGGACAGGGAGAACACTCAACAATTACTCAACTTTATTCCTGAATTCCCTACCAGAGGACAGGAAGTAGGGATTGTAGTCAGTTAATGGCAAGTTGTCTCTGTCACTCTTTCCTCCTGACACTCTTCCTGTGCTCCAGCATTGGGTCCCTCCCATAGGCAACAGTCCTCCATGAACTTTTCCATTGTTAGTACTTCCCATGGGCTGTAGGTCTTCGTGAACTGTTCCAGAGTAGGTTGTCTCTATGCGTCCTTTCCCACAGGATGCGGTCCTTCAGGAACAGGTTGCTCCAGCATGCATCCCCCAGAGGATCACAAGTCCTGACAGCAAGCCTGTTCCTCTCTGCATGGATCCACAGGAGACTGTGCTGGTGTGGGCTTCCCACGGAGGTCAGTCTCCTTCAGCTTCACTTACCTGTTCTAGCAGGAGGGTCCTCCACGGGCTGCAGGTGGATATCTGCTCCACCATTAACCTCTGTGGGCTGCAGGGGGACAGTCTGCCTTACCATGGTCTTCACCACAGGCTACAGAGGAATCTCTGCTCTGCTGCCTAAGGTGCCTACTCCCTCCGACTCACATATTCTCACTCCTATCTCGGTCTACAGTTGTTTAGGCTTTCCCCACAACACTTAAATGTTATCCCAGAGGTCCTACCATCATACACTGGTGGGCTTGGCCTTGGCCAGCGGTAGGTCCACCTTGTAGCCAGATGGCATTGGCTTTATCAGCCATGAGGGAAGCTTCTAGCACCTTCTTATAGAATCCACCTCTGTAACCCCTCCACTATCAAAACCTTGCATGCAAACCCAATACAAATTCAAAACTTTAACTGTTTAACTAAGTTGCTCCAAAAGCACTTTATCACATTCTGCCTGTTGATATGCCTAAAAGGAACGTGTTTCTCTGCTCATTGATGTAGCTTAAGAATTGCAATTTATATCAAAAATATCTGTAATTTTTTCATGAAAAAGAGCCTTTGAACATCCAATTCCTCTTCAGAGATTTCTGATTACAAAATATAAACGAGCACTTTGGTCCAATTTTTTATTCATATTTAAAGCCCTAAAATAACTGAACATATGCTATTATATGTCTGTTAACAACCTCCCTAAATAACTTGTATTTGCTTTGGAAATCTTTCTTTTTGACCAATTCATTATTATTCCCCCAAACAGAGCAGATCAAAGAATTCTACCAGGTGACATTTTCTTGGAAAATGTGGTCAATGAACATGAACTATTTCATAAACTATAATCTTCAAGAGGCTTTTGTGGAATTTAAGTCAGGACCTGAAGGGAAGAAACACAGTGGATTCCAAGTAGGTCTGTCTTAAACACAAAGGCCTCAGGAGTAAGGGTGTTCCCATTTCTGACAGACAAACCCACAACCTGAAAACCTTGCCAGGGGACATAAACTTCAAAGAATATAAAACTTTCCAACCAGATCTCAAGGTTATCCTTTTGCCTGGGCAATTTAATTACTGTACACAAATTTATATAAACATCAAAGTAAAAAATACATAATTATGAATTAATCACAGATTTTCTCGTTTGGACAACTGAAAAGCTAAGATAGACTTCAATTCAGAAAATTGTATCTCAAAATACCAGTCTGTTCTGTATTCCCTAACACAAGGGCACGTCATTCATACACAGGTCCTTCCTTTTGGTCCTCTTTTTTCAAGGCAGTGAGGTAACATACTGTTGCAAGAACTGCAAAAACTTTATGAAGTTCAAATGACTGCAGATCCCTAAATTTCCATATTTTAAGAACATCTCTTTTTTTTATTTTCTATATATCTCTTCTACTACACAACTGAATGCTTGCCCTTGTCTAAAGATTCTGTAGGCTCTTTTGCAGCTTGATGTTTGAGAGTTCCACATTATTAGTTGTAGCAAATGCTTCTTCCTTGCTTAATTTCATCCCCTCTCTTTAATAATTTATCAGACCTTCCTCTGCATGTTTTTAATGCTCGTGTCTCTGTCCTGACACATCACAGCTCTCCGTGTTTTCACTCTGCTTAACATGTTCACAATTCAATATCATTAAAAGATGAGATCTTTTCTTCCCCAAAAGGTGATCAAGTCTTGCTACTCAAAATATTGGTCCTGTTCAGGACACCAGCATATGCTCCATCTAGTCTCTCCAGCACAGGAGGCAGAACCTGTGAGTGGAAATGAAACTTTCCTTAATAGACTATGCCCCAAAACCTGCCTATTAACTGATCGCTTTCCACATATGCCATTTCTTAATATCTTCAGTATCTATGCCTGTGAAACATAAAGCATGCATTTCTTCACCCTGAATGGTCTGCATCCTGGGGCTGCTGTGTACTAAAGCCCGCTTATACTGGTCTTCAAATCATGCAACACTCAGTATTAGGATGTTCATAAACACCACAGACAAATAATGGCTATCTGAAATATCCACAGTGACAAATTTGGAAAATACAAATAGTAAACAGTGAGGTGTAGTTGTATTATTAATCTAGAAAACCTCAGAGGTACCTCGCCTCACCTTAAATCATGTTGAACTTTACTCCTTGAATCTTACAAAGAAATATTACTGAGAGGCTGCAAAATGTTAGCAAATCCAGTGAAGAGTATGTTTTATGTCTATTTTAACTTAAGAAGAAAGTTATTATAGGCTTAATAGAAAACTGAAATATAGAACTAAATCAAGGACCACTTCCTACATCATTCCCATATAAACTGTTCTTACTGTAAGAAGAAAGATTGACAGTGATTTCTCAGGTAGCCGGCAGATGAATTATAGTTTTTTCTGTGGTATTCTAGAAAAATATTTTCACTGTGAGAACTGATTGAAGCCTCAGCCATCACTGGCTGCAGATATCCATATTGGTCATCACTAGGGAGACACATTACTGACATCAAACTTCTCAAAGTTATTATCTTCTGATCTTATTCCCCAGGTAAAAATCTCTTAGATCCTTTTGTCTTGCTTCACCAGAACCAGAGCTTCCCTTTTTATTACTAGATACAAAAGGAACTCTATGACATTTAAAAGTTGATCCTTCTGGGGAATTTATTTCCTCTAGAGTTAATTCCTGCACAAAGTACATGATTGGCATGAGGCATGGAGGGTTCTGAAGTCAAAGAGCTCTGCAGAGGTGAAGGAGATCTTTCATGTCTTTCCACTTTCAAGAAACAGAGAAATCAAGTATGTGGCTACTAAATTTGCCTTTATGTTTCTGATGTACCTCAACTTAATGGATGGAGTACTATTGTATTCCTTACCTTCCTTAACAGCCACGAGAATTTTACATGAGGAAATACCTTTAAAACTATTTCCTGAACAAGAATACCGCTCTGTCATGCTCAGGGGCTTCTTTTGGAAACTGTAATAAAACAACAGAGTATTGCAACACAGACTTCTTTTTTCAATATTATATTCACTGCTACTGTTTCTCTTGAGCACACAACCCATTGAAAAAGAGCTTCCACATATACTTTTGATCAGAAACTGAATCCCAGTTCCCTACATTTTCTCTTCTCTCTCCTTCATAATTATTGACCAATCCCGTAACAACAGCAGACAAAAAAGCCAACACTCCAGTACCTATGCCTGAAATAATTTTGAGGGCCGAAATAAGGAAAAAAAACAAGGAGGTGCTTCTCTTCTCACTGTATGGAATAGCATGGAATGGCTGAAATTGAAATGCACCTCCAAAGATTATCAAAACCAATCCCCTGGCTCCGAGGGTATTTTCCAGGGCCATACACGGTCAGGTTTTGAATATTTCTGAGGATTTGAACTGCATAACCTCCCTGGGAAATATGTTCCAGTATTTTAACAACCTTGCAGTATATTTTGTTTTCTTAGGTTTAAATGGAATTTCTTATATTTTATTTTGTCCCCAGTTTCTCTTCTTCTGTCACTGAACACATCTGAACCAGTTTGACTTCATCTTCTTTACTCTCCTCATCAGATATTTATACACACTGATAAGATGCCTTTGAATCTCCTCTTCTCTATTTTGAACAGCCGCATCTCTCTCAACCTCTCCTCACACAGCAGATGCTCAAGTCCTTTCATCAGCTTCATGACACTTAGCTGTGTTGGAGCTATTGTGTCCTTGTCTCTCATGCACTGAGAAGCCCAGAAGTAGAAACACATCTCCAAAAGTGTCTCACCAAGGCAGAGTAAAGGGGAAACATCACCTCAATTACCCACAGGAAACACTCTGCCTAAAGCAGTCCAGGAAGCTGTTGTCTTTCTTTGCCTTGATGGCACATTCCTGCTTCATGTTCAAATTTTTGATGACCAGAACCTTCAGGTCCTTCTTTGCCAAACTGTCTTGCAGTCAGTCGGTCCCCAGTATGTACTTGTGCATGGAGCAATTTCTCCACAGGGGAAGGACTTGTCATTTGCATTTGCTGAACTTCATGATGTTCCTGCCAGCCCATTTCTCCAGTCTGTTAAGGTGCTTCTGCCTGAAAGCACAGTCATCTGGTACACAAATCTTTATTCCTGCTTTTTTTTTATCTGCAGACTTGCTGAGAGTGTTCTCTGCCCTGTTGTCCAGGTCAACAAAAGAAATATTAAAGAGTACTAGCATCAGTATTGACCTCTGGGTTACACCACTAGTGCCTGGCATCCAAATGGACTCTATATCACTGATAATAAACCTTTGAGTCTAACAATTCAGCCATTTTTTAATCACTTCACTGTCTATTTTACTTGCCCATATTTCATCAACTTATCTGTGAGGAGGTTGTGGCAGACAGCATAAAAACATTGCTAAAGTCAAGGCAAACAAGATCCACTGCTCTCCCCTCATCCACCGAGCAAGTCATCTCATGGAAGGCTATCAGACTGGACAGGCATGATTTATCTTTCATAAATACGTGTTGTCTACTCCAAGTCACCTCCTTGCTGTCCATATATTTGAAAATTGTTTCCAGATTAGCTGTTCTACCAGTTTCACCAGGTGGGACTGACCAGCCTGTATGCGGTTCCCTGGGTCATCCTTCTTATCCTTTCTGAAAACAGAGTAGCATTTGCTTTCTTAGAGTTTCCTCTAATAACCATGAGCTTTCAAAGATAACCAAGACTAGCCTTCAAATGACACTGGTCAGGTCCCTGAGCACTTGTGGGTGCATTCTGTTGTCTAACAGACTCAAGTATGTCCATTTTGTTTAAACGATCCCTAAATTGCGCCAAGGATAAGTCTTCATAGCCCCAGACTTCACCACTGGTCTCAGGAACTGGGGATTGCTGAAAGCAGATCTTGCACTGTAAAGACTCAATCAGTGAAAGGGTTGAGTACTTTGGCCTTTCCATGTTGTTTGTCATCATGTCCTTTCCCCATTCAGCAGCAGGTCGGCAATTACTCGAGTCTTCCTTTTTTTGCCACTGATATAGAAACACTTTTTGTCCTTCATATCTTTTGCCAAATTGGACTTCAGGTGCGTTTTAGACTGAGCATGAAATGTCTTCTCAATGAAATTGAGAATGCATCAATCTTAACAAAATTCCTCTTTCAGAAGTAAATGTTCTATCAGAAAACCTGGCCCCATATACTTTAGTAATTATATACTGCCAGCATCCTCTGATCCTGAGACCAGTTACCATGGTTTGGCTTCATCTCTAACGTCAAGATGTCTCAGTCTTCCAAAAAGACGAACATACGTAAATCATCTGTTCCAAGTGATGCATTGAGATTACACCAGCAATAAGAATGAGAAATGTTCTTCATGGCACTAGTAACACAAAGCAAAAGCATGAGAAAGAATATTTTAACAATGCAACAGTGTGTGTGAAAAGCTTCCAGTGCCCAGAAACATCTCCTGGCATCACTTAGTATATGGCTTAAGCATAGCTTTTGTGACTCAAAGTGACAGAGTATGTACATGAATGTTATTATAATATAGTACCAAAGTGGTATTTGTGGAATTATACCTACTAACGTCATAGACAGGTGCAAGATTACTAAACATTTTGTTAAAAATGAGACTGAGAATATATATATTCCTCTGACTACTGGTCTCAGTTGAGACACATTCCTTTTTCTGTAGGGTCTAATTCAAGTCCCTTTGAACCTAGTGGCAGGATGCCAATCAACATTACATACACATCTTATAGATTACACATTGCTGTACTAATCACATGGTTTATTTCCTGCTGGTTTTAGCCTTCTAGGCCTATCCTCCTCTGAGGTTTGCCCCAGCTATGTAAGATGACCAGGTTTTCTACAGAAAGCAGAAGATGAACAAGACACTTTCTTGCTCTTTTAAAGTGTTAAGTGTTGAAATAAGAAAGATGCTTTACCTCCACTTTATGCTTGGACCTACTTACATTAACAATGAACTCTTGGTAAAACATCACATAGCACTGACCCAATGTTTTAACAGGTTCATACAAACTCATGGCATTCAATGCTATGGTGCAAGTATAACAGTTTAAAAACAAGCACTTGCACACATGCACACACATTTAAAATCCTATGTTGTCAGCGACTGCTCCCGCCTCGGGGTCATCTTTGCCCTCCCCACTCCCCAATCTGCTCAGTTACAGAAGGAAAGGTCCTTTGATGTCTGCGTGGCAAATTGGAGACCGACAAATCTCCTAGGGGAAATTCAAACTGTGTTTATTTTGGGCACAGTCAAAATAAAAAATCAATATTTTGGGCATGGCATAAATATCAAATTAGTATTTATTTTGGGCACAACCAAAATAATAAATCAATATTTTGGACATGGCAAAAATATCAAATTAGTATTTATTTTGGGTACAGCCAAAATAACAAAGAAATATTTTAGGCACGGTCAAAATAACAAATCAGATAGGAGTACTCAAATTGCACCTGCTTCTGCGCTTCCTCCCCCTCCTCTGCAGCAGCACAGCCAGCCCATCAGGGGCCACAGCACTCAAGTCAATGTTTAAGACAACAATACAAGTAGAGTCAGAGGATGTTTAAGATTACAAAGCAAGTAGAGTCAGTTTCTACACATGTCCTCTTGGGTTAAGAATCCTTCAAATGAAATCTTGAAAGGTCAAGTTAACTGCTACTGCGTGCCCTGTATGACCCCACTGAAAATTGAATGTTGCACACAGTGAACATCAGTGCCGAGCTGGGCGTGGCATATCTTCAGAGGTCCACAGTACACCTGCCCATAGGTCAGTCACAGATATGCTGTAATCTCAGCTGTGTCTCAGCTGCATCTCCTCAGCTTTGCAAACAAAAACACGAGCAAGACTAATTCTCCTTATAACCCCTGAGGGGTTCTCACAGCACATAAGAGCATTCAGAGGGAAAATTCCAGCATGCATCCAGGCTGCTGAATTTGGTAGCAGCATGTATTTTAGAAGTATGAAAGACGGACGTGGCTCCGTTCCTGTGGAAGGCAGTATGACACACTGTTGACCACTGTTTGCCTCCTGCTCCTATGTGTATTCAGGTTGGTGATTATATTTTCATAAAGAAATCTGCTTATTTATGGAAGCAGCAAATTATTATCCCATTTGATGGTTTCTTTCAAGAAGACTTTACAGCATATTACATGTTAATATTAAATTATCAATATACTAATATTGTAAATTTTTGCAGTATACTCTAGAACTGCCTTCAAAATTTGATAAGTCTTATTAGGTTGGAGTTAAGGTTGGTTAGGTTAGAATTAGTAGAAATGGGCATTAGGAAACTTGACTCTATATTCTCCCTTACTCATAACCTACAGAACTTTTTATTGTTTTTCATCGCACACATATTATTTCCAATGTCCTTCAAGACAGTATATTAAAGGTCTTTCCTGGATATAAAGTTATGACTGAGGACAGAATAAATGGGACTTATATTAATTTTATCTGAGGAGCAGACCTGGCTTAGGAAAAAAAAAAATCAAGAATGAGATCTTTGTCACTATTTCATGTACGCAAGATGACTCAAACTAACCTGTACTCGAGTGCTGTATTAAAAGATAAATTTTTCCTACCTGCAATTCTGTGGCTCAGCAGTGACAGCATTCCTTCCTCACTTGTAGCTGTATAGCACAAATCTACTCCTTTCTTTAAAGTTGCACAAATAAAAATAGAATAATATTTGTTCTTTACTTATTGCATAAGTATACATAAAATATGTTTTCCTAGATCTAAGTACTGCAGTTTTATTTATAAAGACAGGTGTAGAACAGAAAAAGTACTTGCTTTTTAAACTCAGTGAGGGCTAACAAAGCTTATCCTGCTCTCAAGAAAAGCCAAGACTGCTCTTCCCATGCTCTCCAGAGACAATGGGCAGAGAAGGGTTACACCCTCTCCATGGAGTAGCAGTTTGAGGCAGCAATCTGTTTTAAAGCACTGTAATCATAAATCCCCTTTGGTTTTAACCACTTGTCTGTGTAGAGACCTTCAACCCCTATTGAGACTGAATATTTTTTCTTTTCCCTTGGTTGGACAAATGAGCTACAGCTTACCTAAGGAAACAATTCTTGACTCCTTCTTGTTTGCGTAAACTCCAGTTACATCTCAGTCCCACAAAACAGTGAGACCTCTTTGGGTACCACTATCACACACTATTTCCACAAAAAAAGTGAGATACAGAGAGGACATTGGTATAATCCAATCACTAAGTGCAGATATAGACAGAGCTAGTGCCCTGGAATGTGTTTCTGCAGGGAAGTTCAGCATGGTAAGAAAGCTTATCGGTATCCAGTTGCACACTCTGACTTCATGTCCATATTATAACAAATTCTAGCAAATTAATAATGTCTTCCCTGGTTACATGAATTCACTGTGTGCAGACATACTGTGTCTGAGTAGCCAGAACAGCAGCAAAAAGACAAAGTCAGTGGTGATTCAGTTCTGCCTTCTTTGTGACAAAAGTATTAGTTTTCAAAAATGCCCTCCTTCAAAGGATCACACAAAATCCCTGGAATTTAAACTGAGAGAAAAGCTTGTTTAGAGGAAAAAATTATTGCCTTGGAACTAGAATTCAAGAGTCTTGCTATACAAAATTACTTACAAAATCATGACCTCCTCTACACTTTAGTGCTTTTTTTCACTTGAGTATAACAAACCGCCTTCAGTTAGACAGATATTTTGTCAGTAGTATTTTCTCTGAATGTAGCAAAATAAAAGAGATATTAGAAGCAATTAACATGTTACCTATGGGAGTCTCTGACAGACGTAGTTTTAGCAGAATCTGAGCGATGTTCAGTAGTTGTACCCTCTGACAGTGTACAATGTAGTCTGAGGCCAACTGGGAAGGAAAAAAAAACCCCTCTCAGAAAATAATTTATGCAAAATACTAATTATCATTTTTTATTGGAAGTTCTGCACTCAGAATAGTGAAGCTAAGTGAAATAATCAGCAAAGGGACAGTCATGGGGTTTATCCACTACAACATTTAGAACTCATTTTTCCTTTTGGGGGAATAATAATCTGTCTGAAAGTTTTCTTCTGAAGTTTACTAATTTCTACTTAAAAGTTCTTCAGAGACCTTTAAGAAGCAGCAAATTATATATATTTGTTCTATCCCAACTAGCTTTATTTGCATCCTACATGGATGCACAAGTTCTCTAGCCCCAGGAATGATTCTGTCATGATAACAGCTAAAAAAGCCCTGCTGTTGCATGGCCATTCCCCTATCACAAATTGAAAGCATTTGCACTGTCAAATGTTAAGCCAAAGGGGAATGAAGGCTAGAAGGACACTGATGTGCCTTCCTGTCCCAGCCCATCTGCTGTGATTCCTTTGTAAGATGAAAGGATTTAGTTTGGTTTATGTGTATTTACTGTGACAGGATAATAGACGTGCTTGTGGCAAAGAAGTAAAAGACTCCATTAGCACGTATACACAAGCCTGAGCCGCTCTAAATTTTCAAGTAAAGAGTCAATATTCACACAATATATTCTGCCGTTGATACTGGCAGTAGGACAGGAGGAAATGGTCACAAGTTGCACCAAGGGAAGTTTAGACTGGACACTTGGAAGAATTTCTTTACTGAAAGAGTGGTCAGGGATTGGAACAGGTTGCCCCGGGAGGTGGTGGAGTCGCCATCCCTGGAGTTGTTTAAAAAACAGGTAGAAGAGTTCCTTAAGGACATGGTTTAGTAGGGAGACAGGCACGGTTGGACTAAATGATCTCAGAGGTCTCTTCCAACCTTATGATTCTGTGATTCTATGTTTTCACACAGTCTGACATTACTGAAAGGCAAAGACATCTCCATACTAACCTATGGAAACTGCACACACAGTATACATTTTTATATTTCCCATTACTATTTTGTCTACTAAATAATAAAAAATCTCTTTCAGTTCCATTGTGTCTGGCATGTTAAAAAATGCTGTCATGGATAAAAATTATTTGGCCCTGGAAATATTAGTTTATCAACATCAACTCTGCGAGATACGTCTTTAAATGGAATGAAATGAGAGCATGGCACTCACAATTCTGTTTTATTTAGATATAATTACTGTACTGTACTGTTTCTTTAAATGGTAAAATAAAAGTAATTCCTTAATGAATCTCTTAGTTTTAATGTGCTCTTTTAAGAAACACTTTTAAACATTCAGACAACAGCATTTATTAGAGCTGTCCCACTAAAGGAAGACATCAGATAGGTCAGTCATAGCACCTGAGTGCTTCCATTCTTGGTAACTTTATCCTTGCAACTACAAATAATGCAGCAATTACCAAGTGCTTTGCGGGTTGCTGTTGTGACGACTCTTGTTAACCTGAGGCCTGGGGAATTGCCATGATGAAACTTCACACTTTCACTTTACAAATTAATGTATGGCTGGAAATATTGGTCTTTCCCAATCTTATCTTTATTAAAACTAATAACGTGTTCAGCCTTGGTATGACCCAATAGAATCAGAAAACAGACGAGGAGCTGTGGATTTGTTGTTTACTTTGATTTTCAATGATCTCACACCCACAGCTTTGAATGCTTATGAACATTATTGTAGTTTATGGACTCCATCATTACTTCCCTTGTTTACGGATCCAGTTTTACACCTGGAAAAATATTAAGCTCATGCAAATCAGTATGTCTCAGGGGAAGTTAAATTAGATTTTAATTTGAATTAAACCAGCTAAAAGTCTGGCTCTTCATTGTACTCTGAATTTCTTAAGAGTCATTGATGTAGCTTGATATACTCTCCAAAATAAGGTGTATCTGTTCCTAGATAAATGGCACCTTCTCTGTCTTATTACCGGAATACCCTACTTTCCTTAAAAAATCACTCTAAACCCCTTGGCTTTTCATTATAAGGGCTACTCCCTTATTTCAATGTAATTCACACGTAGCTACTCAAGACCCTGTAGAGAACTGTATATTTGTTCTAAGATTTTGTCATCCTGAACTATATATCCAGTTCTTCTCCCAGTCTATAATAGTACTGGAAAGATTAAATATTGATTTTCCCATATTATTTTAAATTATTTAGGGGAAAAATGCATTCTTTTGAAAGGATGGCTTTCAATATATTGCCATAAATTTCTTCAGATTTATTTTGTACCATTTTACACTATGAAAATACTTTGAACATGGAACAGTACAGCTTGAGTACAGCCTTTACATTACTCTCCTGACCATGTAGTGAGAACAGTGAGAAATAATCTGCTAATAAAATTGTGTGAC
The DNA here is from genome assembly GCA_033558235.1 of Neomorphus geoffroyi. NCBI lineage: Eukaryota > Metazoa > Chordata > Aves > Cuculiformes > Neomorphidae > Neomorphus > Neomorphus geoffroyi. Next base: position 15,415,930 of record JAUMJM010000005.1, read on the forward strand.
TTTCAATAATGGAATTATGTGGTTGGGGTTTTTTTCATTGGGTTCCACTGGAAGTTAAAAAATACTGTAGTTAAAGACATGGAGCCTGGACACCTTTACTTACTAACAGCATCTGGATTACATAGTTAACTCAGTGTAATCCCACACTGCTCCTCTTATCCTTGTGTGCCTCGGTTTTGTTTAAAGAGTATGCCATGGGATAAAAGACTACTTTACTCTGCAGACCACCTCCTCAATTTGCCAGTCAATTTTTGGCTGATGCTGACAACAAGGGTGTCAATGTCATTTATTGAGGAAAACATAGAATGTAGTCAGTCCTGCCTTGTAATGAGACCATAAAGGAATGAACAACCACATCAGATGGAAACAATTTTCAGTTTCTTTTGGCCTGGGGTTAGATTGGTAAGGGTGACCTTGAGGTGAAGAACTCCTGATCCTATTACAAACCTCTCAGCAGCAAAGTCGTCAGCCCTACACTCCAGGACAAACCATCATCTATACTACACTGAGGATTTGCATTCCCTAGGATACACTTTCTTAATTTTTGGTAATTAGAGTGCTTATCACAAGAACAATCTAAAGGAAAATACTGTCATTACTGCTCTATAAAATAAGCCATAGAAATCATGCAGATATCTAGAACTTAAATCACAAGATAGAACTTCAAATAACACAGAAGCACCCTCAAGCTCCCTCTAAATTCATACCATAAAAAGTAAATTTCCTCTTAAGTAGTTATAATGACTGCAAAAAGGTCTAAAAACGTAAGTAATTTCCATAAGCTAGGGTTAATATTCTATAAATTCTTGTAGGTCATGCCCTCTAAGATATATGTATTACATTTATTTAATGATTTTTTTTTCTTCCAATATTTTATAAGGGTTCTAAATTGCACCACAAAGAATAAAGTGTGAGGTAACGGTATGTGCTTAAAATGCCACAAAGAAGAGAGAGATTGTTAATTTGTAAGATATGGCTGTTCCCAAGACCTCCAGCTCTGAGAAAAAGAACAGCTCTAAGGGAAATTCTGATGGAGAACTTTTCAGTTATCATCTAGTTCATTGAGTGCCCAGAGCACAAACACATGTGTTTAATACACAGTATTTTGGTCACATCTTCCTCATTCTTGCTGTTACAACTCCTGTGTTTGCATAGGACAAATAAATATTCACCGCTCTAGAAAGTCTGAGGGAGCCTATTTGTCATTGAACGTTTCCCTCACTGAAGGACTTGTAGGTTACACCCTACATCTAGTGACAATGAAAACAATTCCAGATTTAGCTTGGAATGCTTCATAAATACATTTAAACAGGTTTTAATTGTGATTAAAAAGGATTCTTTGTAAAAAGAAAGGAGGATTTTCGTTGATTGGTTGGTTGGTAGATTGTTTGGGGGGGGGGGGGATGTCATAATTAAAGAAAAGCTAACCTAGTTATTTCCTTCCAAAACAAAAATCCTGATTCAAAAGCATGGAGATATTTCTAGGAAGCTGTTGCCTTTTTTTGCTGGTTTGTGTGAAATCTTTGCAATACTAACCACAACTATTTCAAATCAATTTTGACTAGCTGCAATTGTTTTAAATCATATTATGTATCTATTCATTAAAAATTGTTGCAACAGTTTTAACACAAGCTTCAGTGTTAAGACTGTTTTTCACAATGAATGAATTTGAGGGAGATCTACTTTTTCATTGTTTTTCCCCTGCTTAGCAGTTCAATTCAGCCTAAGATTAAGCAGTTTACACTAAAAAGGAAAAATTGGGGGTAAAACTGGTCCATTGTCAGGTTTTCTAGTTCACCTAACATACTTCAAAATAGGAAAAAATAACGCAGCCCTTACACACCAAAAATCAAGTAAGGAGAACAAAAGACTTTACAAAAATTTATCCACAGTAGATGTTTCCTGTGTCCAAAATGACAGATATTTCAATGTAAACGTTTCAGATAATGGGTATTCACTGGTAAATCTCACATTTCGTACTGAGATTAGGCTTCAGACAAAGTAAAAACAAGGTTTTACAATAAGCTGCTAAGCCAACAACTCATGTATCCAAAAGAGACAGACAGGCCTAGAAGTTCAGAAGGGGCAAAAGGGTGAAGAAGGAACCCTCTTTTCTTTTTTTTTTATGGAGAAATGGAAAAAATATGCCTGCAGGAGACTGAGAAACTCACAGCTACAATGAGTTTCCAGGGCTGCATGTGCACTGGAAGAGCATGTATATACTCACATGCTTGCTTGAATATGTCTAGAGCTTCCCACTGCAGAGTAAACATTTTAATTCCAGTCAAGCAAGGCTGCCCGGTGTACCCTGAGTGCAATAATTGACATGACTTTCAGTGAAAGCAAGCTCACAGGAACACCTAATAAATGAGTGCCAAGAGAATGTTAAAATAGAAATTTCTATATAGTTTTAACTCTAGGGAGGTATGGTTGGTGGAAAGAGGTAATATCTTTTATTAAATCAGCTGATATGGTTGAAAAAGCAGGCAAACTTTCAGTCTCAGAGTCCCTTCCTTAAGTCCCTACTGGTTCTCCTATAATTCACATATTTTTATCATCCATTCACATGAAAACTGTTGAAAAGAATCTTCTCGAATGTCAATGAGACATTGTTTTTTCTTTCCACCACATTCCAGTTTGTGTTTTTAACCTTGAATGAAAGGAAATGATAAAGTAGACTAGCACAAAGGGTATAATAAAAATATACTACAAATGAATTGAAATTTTAAAACCCATGTATTTCAGTTTTGTTTTCAGACCATATCAGAGGTACATTTAAAACATACTAACCCAAATCACACTGATTAATAAGTTAAAGAAAAAAAATTCAGCACACTGACTTGAGAAATTTTCAGAAATGTGTGAGAAACGCATAAATGAATTTTAGAATAAAACTAGGGTGAAAAAATGACCTCATCATTTTAATAGGTTTTTCCATGATTTATTAGAAGTCTTGGCAGATTGTGCTGACAAAAACTTGGAGTACCTATGCATAAATATATTCGCACATCTATTCTTACTCCCATCAGTGTTCAGTACTGCCTGAGAAATGGCTTATTTTAATCTTTATTTAAAAACAAAAAGCCCCAGCTGTAACTCAGTCCATAAATTATCCCTTTCAGAAGTGGCCATTTCAACAAAAACTGAAGTATGAAGAAGTCCTTTGCATTTGAAGAAATAGCCATGAGTTAGGTTTTTTTCTACATTCAGGATTTCTTTTAAAAGTGACTAGAAAATCAGTAGAAATTTTTGTTAACAAAGAGAAACAAAAGAGGGTTAACTTAAAGTTCGCAATGGTTTCAGGAGGTTCCTAGTGACTGATAAGTGTAAAATGTAGTAAGTTTTGTTTGTTTGTTTGATTGATTGTTTGTTTGTTTAAAAAGGTAGGTTACAGAACTGCAAACAAAGATGGAAGACTATTCCGAGACAACTGATGAGGGAATACCTGAATAAGCACAGAAACAGAGAATGGTTGGGTTTGGAAGGGGCCTCTTCAGATCATGGTCTAACCCCTTTGCTAAAGCAGCTTCACCTACAGCAAATTGCACAGGACTGCATCTAGGCAGGTTTTGAATATCTCCAGAGAAGGAGACTACACAACCTCTCTGGGCAGCCTGTTCTAGTGTTTTGCCACCCCCACAGAAAAGAAGGTTTTCCTTATGTTCAGGTGGAAATTTCTGTGCTCCAGTTTGTGCCTGTTTCCCCTTAACCTGTCCCTGGGCACGACTGCAAAGAGTCTGCCCCCATCCTCTTGTCACCTGCCCTTTAGATATTTATAAGCATTTGTAAAATACCCTCCTCGCTCTTACAAGCACTGATAAGCTCCCTTTCAGTCTTCTTGTTTCTGGGATAAACAGACACAGCCTTTCCTCATAAGAAAGAAGCTCCAGTGCCCTAATCATCTTTGTAGATTTCTGCTGGACTCTCTCCAGTAGTTTCTTGTCTTTCTTGAGCTGAGGAGCACAGAACTGGACACAGTGCTCCAGATGGGGCCTCTCTAAGGCAGAGTAGAGGGGAAGGAGAACCTCCCTAGACCTGCTGGCCACACTGTTCTTAATATATACCAGGATACTATTGGCCTTCTTGACCATGAGGTCACATTCCAGGCTCATGGTTAACTTGTCCATCAGCTCTCCGTGGTCCTTCTCCACAGAGCTGCTTTCCAACAAGTCGATCCCTAACCTGTGCAGAAGTGCGGTGTTATTCCTCCCTAGGTGCAGGACTCTACTCAGGCCTTTGTTGAACTTCATTAGATTCCTCTTCACCCAGCTTTCTAGCCTGTCCAGGTCCTGTTGGATGGCAGCACAGCCTTCTGGTGAATCAGTCACTTCTCCTACTTTTGTGTCATCAGTAAACTTGCTGAGGGTAATCTCTGTCCCCTCTTCCAGGTCATTGATGAATATGTTGAACCAGACTGGTCCCAGTACTGATGCCTGGGGAGCAGCACTAGCTGCAGGCAGCCAACTAGACACTGCACCACTGATCGTAACTCTCAACTCTGCTAAGCAGGCACTGCTCAATCAACCTCATTGTTCACTCATCTAACCCACACTCTCTAAGCTTACCTATGAGGACGTTAAAGGTAAAAGTGTTAAAAGTCTGGTTGAAGTCAAGGTAGAGAACATCCACTGCTCTCCACTCATCTGAAAATAGACAGACTTCTGGAAGGATTTAGTCTTGAAAAAGATTTCTCAGAACAAGTTTTGGAGAAGTAAGGAACTTTCTTGCAGCAGGAAATATTATATATATTATAAAAAATAAGCTGTTTGACAGAAAGAGAATAATTCATCATATTACGACAACACTTTTTTCTCTTTCTGATGGAACACCTACCCCCATATGAGATGACAGCGAGCAGTGCTGTGCAAATTTTAAAGCAGTTTTGAAACATTATATCCATCCAGCTGCTGAAAGTCAGACCATTTTGATATGGAAAGTTCAACAAAACAAAATTTAATAATTCTTCTCTCCTAACTTTTCCCAAAAATCTTTCAGAGTTTTAAATTGAATGTGAGAAACATCTTATGACAATTATACACTTGAAAGAAATGTATAATTGCCATAAGACAATTCAGAACAACCTTTACCTATATGGCTAGAATTCTTTGCAACCATCTCAGAAGTAATCTCGCCTTACGTTTGTGTCGCAATGGAGACAAAAATAACTCTCTTGTAACATGGTCTGAAAGTCATTCAAAGAGATTTTTAGAATTATCATCTAACTTCATCTGTGCTTTCAAAGATCTTTCTCTTTAGCCTACTGATAATAAATGTCATGTATCTTTCACACTCATGTCAGAATGAAAAAGCATCTCTGCAGCAGACTTAATATTCTTTCATCCCTTAAAAATGATAGACATCCACAGCAGGAGATTACAGTATCAACGACTAAGACATTAATCCATCTAACTTTGAAAAAACTTCTTTTAACACCTGAACAACCACTTCTTGCAAAGTGCAAAGCCATCCATGGATAACTTTTTATAATGGTAATAACTATGTGTTACTGCTACCCACAGCTGTACCAGGTACAGAGTTTTCAGCATTTCTTTGGTGGTATAGATAATACTGTTTAACAGCTGTTGGGAATACTAAGTTTACCCAGCACCCATCCCTATGTCTATCACATAGACACAGAGATCCATCACTAACCACTCATCAAGGATTCAAATTCAAAGATATTTTTGAGAATAATTGAAAGAAACAAAAGATATCGCTTACATATTTTTTTATTTCTAGTGGCAATTCCACTATTATCACAGAAGAAGTACCAGACACAAGACCAGAAGGATCAACAGACACAGCCTGGTCCTATGCCTGTCTGAAGCAAGGAAGTTCTCCCTCAAAAAATATCAAGACTGAATATGGACAGCTATATCTGAATATACTACTATATAAATAATATATTTCTATATATGACTATATGACATATATAACTATATGAAGAGAACTGTATTTTCTTAGAAAGTAAAAGTAACTGTTATTAGTAGTGGTTCAGACACATCTCAGCATCTAATACTGAAAGAAAAATAAGCCAAACATTTCTACTTTTTTTAGGCTTTTTGTCTACTAAATTGTTATTTGTCAGTTAAGGGATGCATTGCATTAACAGAAACAGTAGGAAAATTGCTTTACAGCAAAGAATTTTTCCATCTGATAGATGAGAAACTTAGTTACATTTTAGGTCTTTAAATCTTACCAATTTATATTATAGCCAGTATCATGGTGACGTAAACACTAGGCAGACACAAACATAAGATGAAAATTCCCATGGAACTAAGCACATTCTCCAGGTTTAGAGTAACATTTCATTTCTTTGTGATCACCGTACATGAAAACGTCTATGCAGTAGAATAGAAAATACCTTCAGATCCTCCAAGATTAATTGCTGGAAAGACAGAAGTTCTTAGATTTAAACAGTGAGACTTGTTTAACATTTTGTTGATAATAGATTCATTCCCCCATCATAATTTTTTCAACAGTTAAATATTTAAACTTAATTGAAGAATCAAGATGAAAACAAGTTTGTGCAAATCTATTATTAACTATTATGAGTGCTTAATTGTGTGTTTAAATGCTTTAGAACTCACTAAAATATATTGTAATTGACAGACATTATCTTAGTGGGGTTTCATTCAAAACAATATTTATGACAGATTGGAAATACTTCCCCACTGAGAATATTATATTGTACTTGGGGATAATCTAGTACAATTACCCCATAAAGAAAAAGAGTGTGTTTTCTTTTTTTCTTTACTTTTACAATACAATGTTTTGATCCAAAGATTTTTGTAACTGGTAATGAACTAACAAACAGTTTACGGCTCACCAGTTTAATAATCTGTTGCTTAGTTACAACAGATACACTCATTAACAAGTAACCTATCGCTAATGCTCTTTTTATAGGAAAAGCCCTGATCCAGTTCTATTAAATTCCAAGACCACCGTTTCAGACCTTTCAGGTGAAAATCAACTAAAAACCAAACAAAAAAACCCCAACCCAAACCTAGGAAATAGTTGGGTTTTTTTCCTATTGATAGATGACACATATAGACTCTTTACATCAATCCCACATTTTTCAAGCTAGTAGCAATCAGTTCAATTTTTAGGTAATCAGAAACTAGGTAGCATTATGGTTATGAAATTATTATGGTCATAACAGCAATGTAATCACAAATTTTGATTAATAGGTGAAAAATCTGAACACTTTATGGATTTATCACACTTTCATGCTGAAAGGGTCTAAGAATAATCCAAGTAAATTATTTTATATTTAAGCATTCTAAACAGATTTACTTGAGGAATTTCTACAAATTTTAAATTGCACCAAGCTGCTGAAATTAAAGATAAATGGGGAGGCATTTCTGAAGAAATGCTTATAAAACTAACATGAGTCAAAGAGGGCATTTTCTCCAGTTCTGGGAAGAAAGAGCATGTAGATTTTAAAAGGAAGAGCTTTTCAGTTTAAGCACCTAATCACACCTAGAAATACATAGTACAATTGTCTCTTTGAGGAAACAAGTAATTTTAATAGATCACAGCCCTAATTATCAAATACAAATATACATACGAAACTGATCACTTTATAATAGAAATAAATACATTACAAATCTCATTTTGACTTATTTTGGAAAATGCTGCATAACAGTGCTCTCAAATTTTGTAAGCAATTTAAATACTGGACTGTGACAATGAGGACCCAACTGACTAGAGTATGTTATTTCAGAAAATGTAACTTCTAAAGATTTATGTCATAATCAAAGGGATAACTTTGGACACCTCCAACTTATGTCAATAAGACTTAATTCATCATTATCACAAAACTCTGTAGAGTATAATACTACTTTTTATTATTTTATACTTTGGAAATAAAAGCTAATATTATACCTAGATATTCATTCTTACTTAAAAAATTATTATTTATTGCAGTCTTTTTCTTTGGTTCTCTTTCTATAGAACTGGATAACTTTATCATTAATTAACACTGCCAAACAATTTGAAGCAGCTGCTCCATGTAATATGAGAAGAAATGCCATTGCTGTGCTACCTATTTATGCTAAGTTTTGATTAAAACACCTTTTCATTAGGATTGGCATTTGCTGTTCCCTGGTCATGACATTTGATAACTTTTTGTCTTTGATATTAGCTCTGCTGGACACCAATACCTGGTTTGTGCTCAGTCGGCATAGTGGAAGAGGGACTGCTTGCAATATTTGTTATTTCACATGCTGGGGTTTTTTATGACTCTCAAGAGTTCCCAAAACTCAGGAGAGCTAATTGAAAAGTTGTTCCTTAGAAGTATAAACAAATGATCAGAACATAGTCATAGAATCATAGAACCATGGAATGGTTTAGGTTGGAAGGCACCTTAAAGATCATCCAGCTCCAACCCCCCTGCCATGGGCAGGGACACCTCCCACCAGACCAGGCTCCTCAAGGCCCCATCCAACCTGGCCTTGAATACTTCCAGGGAGGGGGCATCCACAACTTCCCAGTGCTTCCTGATGTCCAATCTAAATCTTCCTCTTTCCAATTTGAAGTTGTTCTCTCTTGTCCTACTACTACTTGCCCTTGTAAAAAGCCCCTTGGCAGATTTCTTGTGGGGTCCCTTCAGGTACTGGAAGGCTGATATGAGGTCTCCCCAAAGCCTTCTCTTCTCCAGGTAGAACAACCCCAACTCTCTCAGCCTGTCCTCATAGCAGAGGTGCTCCAGCACTTTGATCATCTTTGCAGCCCTCCTCTGGATCCTTTCCAAAAGTTCCATATCCTTATGTTGGGGAGTCCAGAACTGGACACAGTGCTCCAGGTGGGGTCTCAAAAGAGCAGAGTAGAGGGGGAAAATCACCTCCCTCAATCTGCTGGCCACTCTTCTTTTGATGCAGCCCAGGATACCGTTGTCCTTCTGAGTTATGAGCGCACATCAACGGCTTATGTCAAGCCTCTCATCAGTCAGCATCCCCAAGTCCTTCTCCATAGGGCTGCTCTCAACCACACTGTTGTTGATCCAGTATCAATAGTGGAGGCTGACCCAACCCAGGTGTAGGACTTTGCACTTGGCCCTGTTGAACACCGTAAGGCTCTCACAGGCCCACTTCTCCAGATTGTCCAGGTCTCTTTGGATGAAAATCCATCCATCTGGTGTGACCACTGCCTCAGTCAGCTTGGTGTCATCTTTGACCAGCCTGTCAGAAGTCTGAGTTGACATCAGCAAAAGTAGGTCTTGATGCAGCACCTTTTAGAAAAGCAGAAGTGTTAACAGTATGTCTATTAGCATGAACAGATTATAATGGGTCAGTTCTCTTGCCCTATAAAGCCAATTCTTCCTCCACTCTAATATTCAAGAGTTACAAATTTTTAAAATTATGATCTCTCTAATATCTTCTAAAGTCACAATCAAATTGAAGGATCTATAAGTCAGCATATTTACACAAATGTTACTAGTTGAAGTTACATTGGAGATGAAAAATAAGAGCTTTTTATACCCTTTTTTTAAATATTTTTAAAGGTATGGTCAGAGTTTGACCACATTTTGATCAGCTGTTGCCATGGGATACCGTATTTTAAGGTATGTTTATGATGAATGAAAAGCCATCAATCCATCCATCTGGATACACAGTGTAGTTATAGGAAAAGAAAGGCTACTGTCTACAAATTTGCTTATCTTTTTTTATTGAAGTATTCACTTCAACCAAAAATAAAGAGAAGATAGGGGAGAATTTATTTGCTGCATATTTTTCTGTTTGCATTATGCTGATCTGATGGCTTAGGAAAATGAGTGGAAACTGAGCAGAGTAACTTCATTACATATGAATGTTGATATAAATCAGACCTGTTACTTAATCTTAGTATAGCATTTGTCCTACGTAGGTTGTTCGTTTACAGTAAACCAAATAACACATTTAGTGAGTTACATGTGGAAAAACAAGCTACTAAATTTTTAATAGTATTAATCATTCTTGCTGATTAAACTAACTTAGAAAAGCAGACGAAAAAGCATCAGACTCTTTTTCCAAACCAGATATATAGTTCTTTCTGGTTCGAGGATCTGTATACAGCAGAGAAGAGAGCAGTGTGTGCATCAAGGGTAGAGTATATGAGTGGAAGTGATATATATCTCTCTGTTCCAACCTGCAGACTTAACTAGCAAAAGATAATAAACATGAGGACATCGGTGTCTATTGGTCTTGGTGAAACCTCCTATGACACTTCAGAACAGTTGCCATGGTGCAGACTGACTGCTTAGATGTTGCTATGGTGGAAACTGGTTTAGATGGCATTAACAACTTAGGCAGCAATTTGAATATGTCTTTGTCACAGGCTTCTCCGTGAGGAGAAAGTCATAATCTGTACTGTGGCAGCTGCTTCTTGTGGTTCCTTCCATTTTCAGAAATGCTTTTTCCAGGACAACGGCTATTGATAAGCATTTTCTATTGGAAACTCAAAGAACAGGATTCCCTTAGCAGGTTTTAAATTATTTTTCCTTTAATTCTGTTGATTTTAGTATTCTTGTTCCCCCAGGAACTTTATTTTCTTCTTTGCAAAAAACAACTGAAGGGTGAAACTTCAGAAAAAAAGAAGCTCTTATAAAACTTACAAAGCATTTAGAATTTTTTCTTTAACTTTAAACTCAGGCATCCAAATAAATTTCTTTTTCCTGTGTTTTTCCGTTTTTTCTTCTACTTTCATTTTCTCCAGAGTACAATACCTCCATAAATTAAACTGAAGTCTTTGATAGACTGCAGATGATAAATAATTTCTTATCCAACATATGATAAACTTGCTTTTGGAAAGTTCTTCCAGAAGCTGCTAATGACATTTATTGAGATGCATGTTTTATAAATGAAGGATAACTTTTTTTCTTAAATCTATCATCAGTTATTTTTCAGTTTTCTAAATTCATAATGGCAGCGGACAATAACCACCTCATTGGCCATCTGATAGCATTTATATATAGTTGAGAGTAAATGATCTGTAGGAAAGACAGAGTCAGAGGAATGCACTGTATACTGTTCTACAGTACGCCTGTATGATGTGAAATAAATGATCTAGCTTCTCTGTGTCTTCCTTTCAACTGACCCTTTGTACCCTGAACAACTGGAAATAATGTGTGGAGAGGAAAGGAAGAGAAGGGAGTCTTAAATAAGTGCTGTGAATTACTAGTATGTTCCTCTATACCTATTTACAACAACAGAATTCTTTTACCTGCTTTATGCATGTGTATATTTATACACAGCGAAAAAATCTGAGGGTAGCTATGGTGCCTTCCTTTGCTTAGAAGGAGAGGGTAAAACAAAGTTCGAGTCTCTCAAACAAAAGCAATGAACCGCAGATTCCATTACTTCTATGGTCTCAATATTAGAGTTCTCTGAAGATAAAGAGAGGCCCCTCAGTACAGGGCAACCAGCTGAAGTCCTTTGCATGGCTAATTGAAAAGGAATAGAAAACATCAGAAGCTGGTTTATGAAGAAACTTGTGATATTATATTTACAAGCTATAGAGGAGTAGCTTAAAGGTAAAAATTCTTTCACTTTTTGTATTTATAAGGCACTTTGGAAGTGCATTATACACTGCACTGTACTATTGTCAGTGGTTGAATTGTGGTGCTGTATTGAGCCTGTTTTGCCTTTAGGATACAAGTCCTCCTAAACACTAATCTGAATGTTTGGCACAGTTCAGCTATTGTAAAAGCATCATGTACAGGTAACAGTGAAGGCATAATAAAATATATTACTGGTTTACTCCTAAATCTGTGCTGTAGATTGATTCAATAAAAAATGTATTTGAGCCCACATTCAAGTGAAAAATACAGTAATATACACACTGAACATGTAGTAATACAAGACTACTTAGTCTGATTTCAGATTTTTCTGTTATTGAAATACAATTTTAAGAGAGAATTTATTAAGATAGTGATGTTAATATTCCCACTAAATCACCTACATATATTCAATTTACATTGAAGAAGTTCCAAAACTATAAATCAGGGCATTCTTGGCACTACAAAAGTGTTTCTCTTGCCTAGAGGAGTGGAAGCCATAGACTGTAATTTTTCATTACTGGTCCATTAAGCAACTATTCTATCTATAACCAAGATATGTTGTGGTTCAACCCAAAATTATAGGTACAGTGCAGGAATCAAGGTAAGGTGCTTTGATCTATATTGCAACAGAGATCAAACTAGAGAAATATTATTGGCCTTTTGTCCCAGATGCGCATGAGAAGCAATGAGATGTGAAAAGATGATCTAACACAGTCACAGCTCTACGAATTAAACTCATCTAGCAATTATCAGTCCTTTCTTCATATAACAGAGGCTATTATTTCCTTTTTATCCACTTTTCCGGCAATGACTGCTATAAATTCCTGACATCCCTCTCCCCCTAGTCCTGCTGCGGAGCTAGTCCGTTGTCCTCAGCAAAGACTGCTTTTCCTCTACTTACCGTGCCAGCCCTCAGGGCCTACATCAATATTAACCGTAAGACCTTATCTGGCTATATCAAAGGCTACGAACACATCTGGAAAAAACATTTGCATGCAAAATCAGTCACATCACCTCTATTCAGCTCATTACTCCATTTTTCTTCTTGTCCCTTTCTTCCCCTTCCCTAAACACTATCAACCTGGAAGTGAATACAAAAACATTTCCCAGTATTGGAAACCACAGAATGATAGAATCATCTGGTTGGCAAAGACCTCTCAGATCATCGAGTCCAACTGTACTTGTTCCTTTACTAAACCATGTACCTAAGAAACTCATCTACTCATCTTTTAAACACCTCCAGGGATGGTGATTCCACCACCTCCATGGGCAGACTGTTCCAATGCCTGACCACCCTTTCAGTGAAGAAATTCTTCCTAATGTCCAGTCTAAACCTCCCCTGGAGCAACTTGTGGCCATTTCCTCTCGTCCTATCGCTTGTCACTTGCAAGAAGAGCCCAGCACCCACCTCAACACAACCTCCTTTCAGGCAGTTGTAGACAGTGATGAGGTCTCCCCTCAGCCTCCTCTTCTCTAAGCTAAACAACCCCAGCTCCCTCAGTCTCTCCTCATAGCACTTGTTCTCCAGCCCCCTCACCAGCCTTGTTGCCCTTCTCTGGACGTGCTCCAGCACCTCAATGTCCTTCTTGTAGTGAGGGGCCCAAAACCGAACCCAGCACTCCAGGTGTGGCCTCACCAGTGCACAGGGGCACAATCACCTCCCTGCTCCTGCTGGCCACGCTGTTTCTGATACAGGCCAAGATGCCATTGGCCCTCTTGTCCACCTGGGCACACTGCTGACTCATGTCCAGCTACTGTCAACCAACACCCCCAGGTCCTTCTCCATCAGGCAGCTCTCCAGCCACTCCTCCCCAAGCCTGTAACGCTGCACGGGGTTGTTGTGTCCCAAATGGAGGACTCTGCACTTGGCCTTGTTGAACGTCAAACACTGAGTAGCCAAAGTAGAGTAACACTTCTTTCAGAATTTTCAAAATTTGTAATTAACAGGGGACAATAAATGAATGTTAGCTCAACAATTTTGCGTCCACAGGGAAAAAAAGTGTTTTGATCTGGGGGAAATCTGAACACATTTCCTCTTTCATCAGTTTATTCTTTCCCGCTGCTCTTCTGTTCTGTATGTGTCCTGTACCTAACATCACGCACATCACTCTAATATGCATTGTCATTCCAACCATGCAGTAATTATCGTGACTAACATCTGTTACGTATAGTTTGTTCTCCCGTCTACAGTTCTCCCAGGTAGATCACCTGGGAGACTAAAAATAATAATAATAAAATTATAATAAACTGATCACTTTATGAAATTCACAAAGAATATGGAGTTACAAAGTATAGATTGACTTCTTCAGTTTGTACAAGAAAATTTACAAATCTTTATTCTGTTATATTTTCCTGAATTTCCATTATGCATGTTGTAAAATTTAAAATAGATTTCTAATCTCAAGGTTTGAAACTTTAGATTAAATAAACCTTGCTAGGCATTAATAGACCAGAAATATTTTATATGACATCAAGTCAGACATCTGTTTTCATATCATAATTCATACCAAGTAATTTCTAGAGAGAGATTTT